>OU343117.1:2645000-3895000 GCA_910594885.2 Bibio marci | reverse complement strand
GTAATTTTAAGATAAAATTAATAATCAATCAATCAATTCTTAGGGTATTAATTCATTTTCTTTTTTTTTTTATAAATGTTATCATTGTGTTTTGATACGACGAATATATATATAATATTATTTTATTTATTATATATAGGATATTAAATAATTATTAATTAATGAATATACAATTTACTAATTAATTAATTAAATAACTGATTAATTGATAATAAAAAAATATTAATTACAAATACAATTTAAAAAATTTCAAATACTATATTAAGGCATTAGAAAAATTAATATATATATACACCACCATCACTACACTACACGACCACCACAACCACAACCAAAACCACCCACTATCATACATAATTCTTGCAGTCATCATTCAAATATATAAAAATTATTAAATATTGCAGCGGCCGGCTGATACACAATTTTGTAAATTAATTTAAAGTATATAAAATTAGTTAGAAGCGGGGGCGGGGTGTCACGAAATACGACAATGCAAATATTCATTAACATTTTTATTTTTAGGATTTGAAATTGCGCCGTATTTATTTATATAAAATTATAAATTATTATTATTTACAAACAAAACAATGTATTAATGAAAAAAAAACACAAACAAACAAAATTGATAGCAATTTTCAATATAAAATACTATTTAGTTATAATAAAAAATGTAGAAATTATAAATAATAACTATAAAAAATTATATTATGTATAAAATATAATTCAATGAAAAATAATTATTGTAATAAGATAACAAAATGATAAGCTTTTCTATGAAAACAAATTTGTTTTTTCGGGTTGTACACATGCAAAATATTTGAATATTAATTTAATTTGTTGTTTTTTTTTTTATTTTTACATTTGATTATTGCAAAATTTTAAAATTTTATTAATTTAAAATGTATGTGGATTTTTTGAGGTGGTGATGCGTGTACCATCAGTTTTTAACAAATTTACAAAATGTAAGACCTTTATTACATAACACGTACAGTATATTTACCAACACAAGTTCTAAGGGTTGGTTAACACACTATAAAATATAAAATACGAATGTTATTTGTTAGGGGGTGTGTGTTTTGTAAGCTTTTTGCATTCTCAAAATAATTTATAAGAGCAATGTTGTATAGCAACTTTGTTTTTGTTTCTGTTTGTGATACTACGGTCACAGTATGTCTATTAGATTGCCCCCTCCCCCCCCCCCCCCCCCCAACGGTATTGAAATTTAAATCGGGAAACAAATACCATCGTCATTATACATTTTGCTGTCTTTTATTAGCCTCATTGTATATAACAAAACGCCTACAGTTATACACTAAATTTCAATTTTGCTGCTACCCAACTCATGGGTTCAAATTATATATATATATATTTATTAAATATAACGTGTATTATTATTTTAATCTCGGTTTTCTATAATTCTTATGTAACATGTTATATTGGTCTATTCATTCAAATAATTATCGAATGGGAATTGAATATATAAAATCGATTGGTGAATAGTGTTTTGTGAATAATAGATGAAACCGGATTTCATAATCCTATTTTTCACTATACAAATACATGTGTCCATATTGTTTTTGCTATGTTAACCAGTTAACTGTTTCGATCTGTTTGGAAAATGCGTATCACGATTGCGTCTTGCAAATTGTCAATACTTATTCCTCATGGCGATTATACTCGTCCTGACGAAAAATTTTGCACATTTTTCATGACGAATAAACTCGTCAAAAACAGTTAACTGGTTAAAGTACACACATTCTGGACGCTAGTGCTGCTGCTATTCCACAACGTGGTATCATACGGAACATAACTTTTTGTTGCAATTTTTGTTTGTTTAAAAATATAAAACATTCATGAATACCATCCCACCCCCCAAAGTTCATGTTACGTTAAGTTAATACTTAATCAATTTATTTCTATATCATTTACACAACACATGAGCCTAAAAGAATATCATGTTCATATTAACGGACAGACAGACAGACACTTGTCGATTATTTAATTTTATTAGTATTTGTAGTGTTTAATTTATAACTAGAATTTCCCTTTGGTGGCGGCGATACTGTTTTAAAAGTACTTGCATTCGATGTGTCGAATACTATAGAAGTTTCTATTGTTGAAAAAGGACAATCAAAAAACGAATGAATTTAAAATATGGAGAAAGAAAAAAAATAAAAAGAATATTTTAATTAATTAAATAAAGAAATTTATTTTTAAAATTTTGCGATAATTAAATTAAAATAGAAAAATAATTAATAATTATTTTATTTTTGTTGTTGTATATATTAAATTAAAATGTAATCTTTTCTTTTACTTTCCTTTTATTACTACTACTTAAAATAAACACTATTTTGCGCACTCCTTTGTAAAAAGAAATTAAAAAAAAAATACTGAGACAATTCTGTACGAATGATTTTTGACAATAATTCTTAATAAAATATTTTATTATTATTATTATTATTATTTTTTACTAATTATTCAATTAATTAATTAGAAATTAGAAGAAATTTGATATATTTATAAAATATTAAATAATTAAATGTAGCGATTTATTGTTTTTTTTTTTATATTTTTATAATTTTTACTGCCAGTAAAATATTTTTAATAATTTTTAATTATTTTTTTAATTATAATAAAATATAGTAATTTATAATTTTTCAAACCATTTGCACAACACAATTTATAAACGTTTATTATTTTTTTTTTCTTTAATTTTGGTATATCTTTTAGAATAAAATAATAATAAAAAAAAACGAAAAAAAAACAAAGCAAAATATATATCTTTAAATAAATAAATAATACTAAAAAGAAAAAAAAAAAACCTGACTGAAATAAAATATTTTACTTTTTAAATAATAAAATAAAATATATTAATTATTATAATGAGGTTTAATAAATATAAGTTTATAAAAATTAAATTAATTTAACAAATTATAAAACAAGAAGAAAAGAAACACGAATATTATTATTATTCAGTGCGCGGAGTCAATTGAATTTTTAATTTTTTTGTGTTTTAAATTATAAGTTTTATTTTGCAATTATTAATTTAATTTATTATTAAACCTCTGTTAATAATCATTTTTTTTTTTATCGACAACTCTATCTATCTTTTCTGTTATATGTCTAAAACTTTGAATTATATTAAAATTTTATTTTCACTCTATATCAAAATGATGATAGAAAAAATGTCACATATTAAATTAAAGAAAACAAAAAAAATAATGTATAATTAATATTTTTCTATTGTGTGTGTGTCTGTGTGTGTGTGTGTGTGCGCGAATGTATTTGTATAGAAAAAATAAGAAAACTAAAAAAAAAAAAGAAATGAAGAATGTTTTAAGAATGATAAAATAAATTATTGCAATGAAATAATAAATTCTAAATCTATCCCAATTTCCCCTTGTGCCTTTTTCAAACCGCCTATTAAAAAAATGTGGTTCGCTATAAATTTACTTAAAAAAAAAAATAAATAATTTATAATTTAAATGTATATTTATTATTATTATTATTATCATTTATTATTATTATTATCAATTATTATTATTATTATCAATTATTATTAGTTATTAATTACGAAATTAAATAATATAAATAAAAATTAGAAAAACACACCCAATTTTATTACAATAAATATCATAATCAAGACATCATTAAAAAATTATATGCAATTAAAAAAAGTAAAATAATTCACACAAATTAAAAATAATAAATACTAACCAAAACAAGAAAAAAAGTAACACTCTAAAATTAATTAATTATTTAAATAATATAGGCAAAAAAAAAAAATGAATTAAAATAAACAAATAAAATAAAATATGTGTAAATGTAATAATTAATTAAAATTTAAAACCATTAATAATCGTATATATATTATAAAAAAAACTAAGTAAATATAATGTAAATATAGTTAATAATAATATTAAACAAGAAATTAAATAATATAAAATTTATTTCTACATGTTTAATAATGGCGTTATCGCCGACCGAGTAAAAAGAAATTTGTTTGCAAATGTATTCGATATAAATAATATAAAGCAAATGCGACGGTTATTGTTAGTACAATTAGTATTATAGCTGTGAACTAATTATAATTTACGAAACAAAGTATCAGTTCAGTATACCATTTTTGACAAAATTATATGACCACTCAAATCAGGAACATCGTTTCGTTTCTGTTTATGGTTCAACAATACTGACAATGATAAATAAAAGGGTGAATTATATGTTAGGTTCCGGCGTCACCCTTGTCGTGGTTATGGGGATTTGATAGGCTTCAAGTTGATAAATTATGTTGGCAAGGTCAATCCTTGTACCAAATATTTCTATCGCACTCATTGTGTAACGCGCAATCGATTAGTTTGCTAATCAAGGGCAGCGAGCAGCAATACCGTCTAATTGATACATCAAACAACATTTCGGTCACTGTGGATTGAGTAAACATCACAAAACATCGGTATAGAGATTAATTAAGAATTTACATTTCTTTAAGAAGTTTATAAAAGCATGTAAAAAACATAAAATTGTCAAAAAAATCTAAAATATAAAAAACAATTGTGTTAATTACAAATACAAATAATAATATGCAGAACAAAATATTGAAAAACAAAAACAAACTAAAACATTAATAAAATAAATGCATATAAAAAATCACAAGTCTTTCTTTATTATTTATCAAAATCTATCGCACAAAATATATGATGTGTACCACAACGCAACACTACCGATCATTTATTGTTTACTATTTTGGTGTAGAAGAGAAAAACTTTGTTATTGTATTATCTTTCTCCTACCATAAATATGTAAATAAATGAAAATTGCAAAAAATGGTATTTCAAAGCTTCTGGTAGCCTAATAACTAATCTGAAATAATACATATATTTTTTAATTCTCAAATTTCGAAAAATAATATTTTGTCTTGATGCATATATTTCGGAGTTAAAAATAATTGTCGATAAGAAAGATTGTATTGTAGCAAAGACAACAACCACATATTGAGCAAAACTTATATGTAAATTCGTTTCGAAATTATTTAAAATAATACATTTTTAACTACTTTTTTTATAATTCGCAAATGCAATAGATCGATATGGTATATATAGCAAGCACTATAACTCTATAGTATTTGATGTAAATTAATAGTTTACATCCATAGTTCTGACCGAATAGGGTATGGGTCGAACTCAAAGCATAAGTAATTATGTACAAGGGGGTATATAATTGCTTATAGCTATTTTTGACTTGAGGTTGAAGAAACTATTTATATAGGAGTATTTAACCTCAAACCATCCGGGGAAGTTTGTTGCTTGTCTAGGAAGTAGATTAGCTGATAGAAATATCACAATTCATTTCCATTCAGGTTGACATACTTCTCTAAGCATCCATTGCTTCGCTATGGTATGTGTGGGTAGTTGTATTCACATCATACTATGGCGCAAGCAAAACAATTGGATGAACACACATGTGATATGTATGTGTAGGCTTGACACAGGGAGTGCGTTGCTTGTGTAGGAAATAGATTGGTTGGCAGAGATGTATGACTATTTATTTCCTTGCAAATTTGACCCTCTCAAGAAACACATCCAATGCTTGGTGATGGTGAGGTACGGGGTACTCATCATACTACGATGCCAAGCAATATATTTGGATGAGTGTCGCCACGCACACGTGCTTACTTGGAAGTACGTGCAAAGCAAATGCTTTGTGCTGACTTTAAAGTACGTGCAAAGCAAGACTGCTTTGTGCTTACTTTAAAGTACGTGCGAAGCAATTGCTCTGTACTTACTTTCAAAGTACGTGCAAAGCAAATGCTTTGTACCTACTTTCAAAGTACGTGCAAGGCAAGACTGCTTTGTGCTTACTTTCAAAGTACGTGCAAGGCAAATGCTTTGTACCTACTTTCAAAGTACGTGCAAGGCAAATGCTTTGTACCTACTTTCAAAGTACGTGCAAGGCAGACAGCTTTGTGCTTACTTTCAAAGTACGTGCAAGGCAAATGCTTTGTACCTACTTTCAAAGTACGTGCAAGGCAAATGCTTTGTGCTTACTTTCAAAGTACGTGCAAGGCAGACTGCTTTGTGCTTACTTTCAAAGTACGTGCAAAGCAAATGCTTTGTGCTGACTTGAAAGTACGTGCAAAGCAAATGCTTTGTGCTTACTGAAAGTACGTGCAAAGCAAATGCTTTGTGCTTACTGAAAGTACGTGCAAAGCAAATGCTTTGTGCTTACTGAAAGTACGTGCAAAGCAAATGCTTTGTGCTTACTGAAAGTACGTGCAAAGCAAATGCTTTGTGCCTACTTCCAAAGTACGTGCAGTCTAGTCTGGTTCAGAATCCCAAATAATTATTAGGAAAAATTATTTTTTATTTGGAAAAATTCTGGATAATATTCTAGCCTGGTTCAAAACCCAAAAATTCGTATGGAAAAAAATATTTTTTCAGAAAAATCATGGATACTATGCTCTTCTGGGTCAAAATCCAATAATTTGCACGAAAAAAAATATTTTTTGAGAAAAACTATGGATATATATGCTCTTCTGGGTCAAAATCCAAAAATTTGTAAGAAAAAAAATATTTTTTGAGAAAAACCATGGATATTATGCTCTTCTGGGTCAAAATCCAAAAATTTGTACGAAAAAAAATATTTTTTGAGAAAAACCATGGATATTATGCTCTTCTGGGTCAAAATCCAAAAATTTGTACGAAAAAAAATATTTTTTGAGAAAAACCATGGATATTACGCTCTTCTGTTCCAAAAAAAAATTTTTTTGAGAAAAATCCTTAATATTATACTCTTCTGTTACAAAAAATTTTTTTTTCATATTTTTTCATTAAAATTTTCGAATTTTGTAACAGAAGAGTATAATATTAAGGATTTTTCTCAAAAAAATTTTTTTTTGCAACATAAGAGCATAAATATCCATGATTATCTCAAAAAATATTTTTTTTCTTACAAATTTTTGGATTTTGACCCAGAAGAGCATAATATCCATGGTTTTTCTCAAAAAATATTTTTTTTCGTACAAATTTTTGGATTTTGACCCAGAAGAGCATAATATCCATGGTTTTTCTCAAAAAATATTTTTTTTCGTACAAATTTTTGGGTTTTGACCCAGAAAAGCATAATATCCATGGTTTTTCTCAAAAAATATTTTTTTTCGTACAAATTTTTGGATTTTGACCCAGAAGAGCATAATATCCATGGTTTTTCTCAAAAAATATTTTTTTTCGTGCAAATTATTGGATTTTGACCCAGAAGAGCATAATATTCATGGTTTTTCCCAAAAAATATTTTTTTTCGTGCAAATTATTGGATTTTGACCCAGAAGAGCATAGTATCCATGATTTTTCTGAAAAAATATTTTTTTCCATACGAATTTTTGGGTTTTGAACCAGGCTAGAATATTATCCAGAATTTTTCCAAATAAAAAATAATTTTTCCTAATAATTATTTGGGATTCTGAACCAGACTAGACTGCACGTACTTTGGAAGTAGGCACAAAGCATTTGCTTTGCACGTACTTTCAGTAAGCACAAAGCATTTGCTTTGCACGTACTTTGAAAGTCAGCACAAAGCATTTGCTTTGCACGTACTTTGAAAGTAAGCACAAAGCATTTGCTTTGCACGTACTTTGAAAGTAAGCACAAAGCATTCGCTTTGCACGTACTTTGAAAGTAGGCACAAAGCATTTGCTTTGCACGTACTTTGAAAGTAGGCACAAAGCATTTGCTTTGCACGTACTTCCAGTAAGCACAAAGCATTTGCTTTGCACGTACTTTCAGTAAGCACAAAGCATTTGCTTTGCACGTACTTTCAGTAAGCACAAAGCATTTGCTTTGCACGTACTTTCAAGTAAGCACAAAGCAGTCTTGCCTTGCACGTACTTTGAAAGTAGGTACAAAGCATTTGCCTTGCACGTACTTTGAAAGTAAGCACAAAGCAGTCTTGCCTTGCACGTACTTTGAAAGTAAGTACAGAGCAATTGCTTCGCACGTACTTTCAAGTAAGCACAAAGCAGTCTTGCTTTGCACGTACTTTAAAGTCAGCACAAAGCATTTGCTTTGCACGTACTTCCAAGTAAGCACGTGTGCGTGGCGACACTCATCCAAATATTTTGCTTGGCATCGTAGTATAATGAGTACCCCGTACCTCACCATCACCAAGCATTGGATGTGTTTCTTGAGAGGGTCAAATTTGCAAGGAAATAAATAGTCATACATCTCTGCCAACCAATGTATTTCCTACACAAGCAACGCACTCCCTGTGTCAAGCCTACACATACATATCACATGTGTGTTCATCCAATTGTTTTGCTTGCGCCATAGTATGATGTGAATACAACTACCCACACATACCATAGCGAAGCAATGGATGCTTAGAGAAGTATGTCAACCTGAATGGAAATGAATTGTGATATTTCTATCAGCTAATCTACTTCCTAGACAAGCAACAAACTTCCCCGGATGGTTTGAGGTTAAATACTCCTATATAAATAGTTTCTTCAACCTCAAGTCAAAAATAGCTATAAGCAATTATATACCCCCTTGTACATAATTACTTATGCTTTGAGTTCGACCCATACCCTATTCGGTCAGAACTATGGATGTAAACTATTAATTTACATCAAATACTATAGAGTTATAGTGCTTGCTATATATACCATATCGATCTATTGCATTTGCGAATTATAAAAAAAGTAGTTAAAAATGTATTATTTTAAATAATTTCGAAATGAATTTACATATGTGTTGCTCAATGTGTGGTTGTTGTCTTTGCTACAATAAAATCTTTCTTACAGATAATAACATAGAAAACATTTTACACCACTTTTTTCTTATATCAAAACCTTATATTATATATTCACCATATTTCGCCAGCAATTTCTTGCGATATAATTTACTTTCGAATTGTTAAATCGAAAAATTAAAATTGGTTAGTTTTTTTTTGATTTCACATATGAAATTCAATTTTTTTTTAATATTTTTTAATAATAATATTATCGGATGCATTTTTTACTGAATTCAAGCATTATCCAAGCACCTTTTTATATAGGCTTAATAAAAAGAAAACCCTTTTTATTTGCTTTTTTATTTTTTTTTATTATTTTTTTTTCCTGTACCACACTCTCAATTATAATATAATAAAAAAAAGAAAAAAAATTATTTCAATATAACGTTTTTATATATATATAATTTAATTTCAATTATTTAATTAAATTTTTATTATATCATCATATATTAAAAATTAGTCTAAAATTAAATTTAAGGAAAAAATGGAATTATATTTAATTTTCGCGAACAGATGTACAAAAGAGTAACATTAAAACTGCTGTACGTTCTACAAACACGATTTACTTTAACCCTTTATCACAATCTTATGTCGTCTTTTACATAAACACATTAAAAATTAATCAACTATCGAAAACAAGTACGCATAAAATTAAAATTAGAATTACAAATATTCATAACGACGACAAAACGATGTGCGATTAAGGGTTTTAATAAAGATAAAAAATTAATTAAAACTAAAAAATAAATTTTCTTTTAAATTAATGTTTACAAAAATACAAAAAAACATAAAACATAAAACCCAATAATTATAATATTTACATAAAATAAAATTAATTAATAATACATTTTATATTTATGTTTTTCTATTTTATATTAAGTTTTTTATAAGGCATAAACGCAAACAAACACAGTCACACACACACACAACTTGTGATCGTAAATTTTTGTATTCAGTAGTTAGTGGAACAGTTGACCTCATTACAATTCAAATTCTTTCTAAGAATTATAATATATTTCCAATATCAATGAAATAAAATTGATGTCAGCATAAATAATTATAAAATAATAATCAAACTCAAGCGGTGGGTCAACCATTATATTAAAAATAGTTTTCCATTACAAGATATTTCTGCGAACCAACTACAATGGAAAATATGATGCTTTGTCTGACGAAAAATATGATAGATTATTTCCCATTCATGTAGTTGTGTTTGCCTTATGATACCCTGGATGAATCTGAGTGATGAGTTATCTTATATTGAACAGTCATCTGATCTTCTTTTACCTGTCCAATTATATAAACCTTGTGGTTCTTAATATACCAATTCAAAATTCAGCGGTTAAATTACTTGCTTGCCTTGGTAGAACTGTAGACATGGCATAGGACTATATAATAATTTAACAATTGATGGACACTTTGTTTGTTACTCTTTGAATACCATATTTTCAAAAATATATAATTGATTAGTATAAGAAAATAGTAACAACATTACGTCTTAATGAATTAAAATCAGTTTGTGATGTGATAATATGCTAACAATGAAGATGATGATGCGTATAATTTATTAGTAATGTGAAATGTGAATAAACAGATTAAGATAAAGAATAAATAAAACTAAATATTGAGTTCTATACTGTTATAGACAACAACAGCCACGATACATGGGCCAAAAATGGACCGTGTTGCATTATGTACATTTAAAAATATATTCTGAACTATCGGAGAACTGCATAACTATAATGGTTGAGTATCAATAAGCAATATTGGAATGTAATGTAAATGTATGATATTATCTTCTATACATATTATAGCAACATTACTTATTCATTGTTTTCAATCACATTCATTCATTCATACAATTATTATAATTATTATTATTAATATTATTATTATTATTATTATTTTACTATTATTTTACTATTACTATTTTTACTATATAATTATTATCATTAATATATGAATTATTATTTGTATAGTTATTGATTAAAAAATAGCACACATTGTCATGATTGATTGATTGATTGTTTGATATTAATGTTTAAAGTGCCATTTAAAATTATTATAAAACAGAAAAAGTAACTCTCTACAATCAATTAATATATGAATAAATATTTTATAAAAATTTCAAACAGTAAAATATAAATGAAGTTAATTAGATAGTTTAGAAATTTTATATATGATAATGATTTATACATAAATTTAGAGCCACACAAAGTAAAAAGATGATTCTTGTTAAATAAACAGATACATTCAGAAGCTGCCCAATAAATTAGAATAACAATGGCTAACTAAATAATTATAATAAACAATGTTTACGTTAAATATAATTTTTTGTAGGCTGAATTTACTAATTTTATGATAATTTATTATTAATTAATTAATTTTATTGACTCATTTGTTTATATTACAAACAATTACCGCAGCAATCCGGATAAAATGAGAAACGAATTATGTTACGTTAAAGATTTTAAAAATGTTCATTACAGAAAAACGAGGAAAAAAAATGTAAATCATAGACTTATTCAATTATTACCACATTTTAAATGCGCAAATTTATATTTTTGGGTAGCGGCGATGCGCGTGAAATTAATAACCCCATACATTTGCGTATTGTGTCAATTTAAATGAATTCTTCTTTTAACTCAAGAACACACCCGAATTGTATTGGTTTAAAATAGAAATTATTGAGCCTACCACGCAATTGATTTCAAACGACTTTATATATAAAGTTTTATGGTTCAAAATAAAGAAATTTTTGCAATTACTTTAAATAACTACAATTCTTATTCTCAAAATAAGATAATCTATGGCTCTATAAAGAGCCGAACAGTTAAGTATTATATGAATAGATAGATAGATAGACTCTATCGATACCATTCATGTTGTGTTACTAAATTTATATGTTTATATAAATCATTATTATATATTATTATATGATAATTTCCAAACAGTAGGGCAATGAATATAAATTTATAAAATTGTTCTATACAACTTTAACGATTGATTACATTGAAATTTAAATTTATGTTATTACAAATAAAATATTCTTAAAAATGATGGATATGTACATCTTTTCTATGATTTCATATTTATTTACTTGTTTAATCTATATTGTTTCTTATATTATTTATTACTTATATTAATTATATTAATTATAATCAAAGGCATTCCAAATAAATTGTAATTATATGTTGTTATTTTTATAGTCACTTGTTTATTGCTTATGATAAAAATTAACATGCATAGAGAAGAGTGGGGATGGATGGGTTGTTTGCTTATAATGAATATTTAAAGAATAAATTATCATATTACATTATTTTTTTTGGCCAGCCTGAAATTATTCCTTACCATTTGGAATCATCCAAAACAATTTATTTTCACAATTTTATTAAGAAAATTAATGATTTTTTGTTACAATCTTTTAATAATGAATTAAATGTGAAACATAGAGCTTTTCTGCTATGTGAGCGATCTTGTGATGGATACGTTTTTTATTTTTGTGGCTACCTGGTGCAACAATTAAAGTCACAACTATCAAATGGAATTTAATTGTAACTGAAGTTCTTAAAAAAAATGTAATATGATAATTTTTAGACTTAAATTAATTCCTCAACGAATTATCATTTTGTTATTGTTATATTGATTCTGTTTTAAACAATTACATTATATCGTTTTTATTGAATTCCTTTGATTATAATAACTACGCATCATTAAAAAATCTATCATATACCACACGCGTACACACAAACATTACAAACAAATGTGTGTGTTATTTTTTGTATCAATTAATAATATAATTATATAATTTACATTCGAATAAAAGTGTAATATTATTATTTTATATAAAAACAATTAATTTATAAGAATTTTAATATTTTATATACGTTTTTTTTAATTTTTTTGTCAACTGAATTAAGTTTTAATATTCAATTTTTCTAAATAATAAAATGGAATTTGTATAAAAAAAAAAAAAAAAATGTAACAAATTAATTTCTGTTAAGTGTTGTGTAAAATATACAAAACACACACACACAAATTATAACATCCGCCATAAAATTACATTAATTACGAGTGAATTTAATGAAAAACTATCTTTAATGTATATTAATTTTTATGAATTATGAATTAATTAAATATTTATTTAAAAAAAAAAGCGAATGTTTATTCAATTGAGATGCAATGAATTGATGAAAAATTAAGTTAATGTTTTTTTCTTTTTGTTCGTTTTAGTTTTCATATTTTTTTTTTTTGTGTTAAATAAATATTAATTATAAATTTAATGTTTAATCTTATAATAAACAATATTACTCAAAAACAATAACAATAAACACACACAAAAAAAAAAAAAATGTTCATCAGTTTTTTAATTATTTTATTTCCTTTTTTTTTGACTTTTTTTTAATTATTTTTTAATTTCCTTTTTTAATTTTTATTTTAATTTTTCCATTTTTTTCCATTTTGTTCTTTTTTTTGTTAATTTTTAATTCAATTTTGATACAGAAAAAAATGTGTCTACCAAATGCATTTCTATTATTCATATCATTGAATTTTTGCATAAGCATCGACTTTTTCATTAAACCATCGGTAATATTTAGCAGCTGCTTTTTGTGTTTGATTTAATGCTTTGCTAAGATTTTCCGGTGATAAACTGCCACTAAAATAGAAAAAATGTAAAAGAAAAATTATAAATATATTCCCACTTCAAACAAATGGCATAGAAATAAAATTTAATTAATGCAAACACCTAGAGTCACTAGTGATTTAATTTAATTATATTCCGTGTTTCGGGCAGAAACATAACGATTCGATATACAACACAAATCAGAAACATCGATTTCATTTAAATGTGTGCTGTGAAAATGAGAAAGCATTTCATTAGCAACTGCACACATACCATAAACGATCTAAATTGGAGTCAGAGGCGATTAGATAATTTTTAAAATTATGGTTGATCTAAATACAAAAGTTTCAATAACAACTGATGTGATTGTTGATGCGGGTACAGTAAAAACTATCACGATAATCTTATTTTATATTCCTATTTAATATTAAGTTATGAAACTATTTACTTGGCTCATCGCAAAGTAAGCGATAGCAACGCTTTATTAACGGATGTGCTGTGCAGTTCTGTCATATTGTTAATAATTATTAAACCACGCGAGCATTAACTATATATAAATGCATACATCACATGAGCATCAGCAGTTCGACGAACCAGAAAATAAATAGATAACATTACCATAAACAGAATATGGAGAAGATTGTTACTGGATATCCATAATCGGTGTGGTGTTGTTTTATCTACAGTGGTCACTGCATTCTATTTGAAGAAATTGTTGACGAAATATTGCAAGCAGCGATCAACTAAATTACTGATGATTCTCGGATAACAATATTTATATGTTTTAATATAAATGTACTTAACTGCGAGATAAGTAATTAAAACACTCAATAAAGGAAAATCTGCTGGTGATAATGATATACGTAATCCGTAATGTTTGCATCAAGTATCGTAATTAACTACATCAAATATATTGTTACAAATAATTCAATAAATATGGGAAAAGAGAAAATATTTATAAATCAGATGGAAACATATTTTAAATGAAACAAAAAAGGTTACAACCAAAAATGGGTAACATGAAACTGGGTCTGTGTGTTCAAACCGACATAGTGTATAACTATATCTATAGTGCAGCAATTGAATAGCGAACATTAAGTGTACCCAGTTGAGTTCATTGAAAACAAAGTAACATTAAAATACAAATAATGAGGAAGTATAAAAGATATAACCCGTACCGCTGGTTCAGGATACCAACAAGTATTACAAAGCCTAGACCAATATACCAAAAATGTTGGTGTCACTACCGCTCTGGTACGGCTTTGTAAATTGGCCAAAGCACCGATTCCAGCACAACGTTTTATTAGTTCAAATAGGATCATAAATTATGAAACAATAAACAGAATACAGCTATAAGTTGCAATATTTTATTACTAGACCATAAATAGATCATCGTAAAATCGCAGCGATTAATAAATTGAATACAGTCGAACCGAGCATTCACAGCAATTATACCAATTTTATTGTTTACTTTATTCATTATAATAATGTCTGCCACAATGCCGCAATGCATTTATAGATTTTATAAACCGTCAACGAATAAGAAGCTGATTTTGATAAATAAATTTAATTATTATTTGAGAAAAATGTATTTAAATTTTAATGGGCTTCAAAAAAAAAAAAACCATAATATTTACTTACACAAAAACTTGTGTTTTAAAGAATTCGGTTGTATTAGTACAAATGGTTGTTGTTGCATTACATATCGCATTCCACATAGATATTGTAAAATCTCCAATTTTTTTCGGCAAACCAGGAGCATATTGCTCAATCTAAACAAAACAATGAATAATGTTAATAAATATTATTGGTACACTGTCCACAAATTCTAATTATGATTATTTACTTACAAAATCTATTACAATCGGTGATTTCATATTTACATATTCACATAATCCATCCCAACCACTTTTCATACCATTACATATTATTTTTTTAAAATCAATTAAAAATTCAACATATGGTTGTAATGCTGTACATGTTACATTAAAATATATTGGTAATCTATCGGCTGTCCATTTATATCCTCTGGCACTTACTGACATCGTTTTTTCCCATCCAATTTCAACAAATGGTAGAGCTCCGGTTTTTTTCAAAAATTGACCGGTTGCCGATTGTTTAAAAACATCACCATGTATATGTGTATCATATGTTATAACACCAACAATTATGGCAAATAATAAAAAGCTACCAAATATCCAACGGCAACAAGATGATTTTGTTGATGATGTTGAGGTAGATTTTTTTGATGATTCTTTCTCTTGAATTAACTATTTTATGGGAAGGAAAATGTTTATTAATTAATAAATGGTAATTATTTGTTTGGTCAACAATTAATTATTCGATAATTAATTAAATATTGTGTTATACCTTTTTAGCTTGTTTATTTTGTTTTTTGTTGCCTTTATTACCACCAGCCATTTTTTATTATTATTTATATTTTTTCTTTGTAAATGGAAAAATTATTAAAAATTATTTTTTAAATTATAAATGAAGATGGGAACTGTTTTTTTTTTTCTTTCAAGGTACATGCGAGAAAAAATGATTGAACAAAAATAACTAAAAATATATTTAACCAAATAATTGTCGAGTTGTAAAATTGCGTGCATCGTTAATTTATTTAGTTTTAGTTTAGTTGTTTTTAAACGAAAATTTAAAGTAGTAAAAAATCAATTGTAGTAACTTTCTTAAATGTCTTTTGTAAGCGTGCACACACACACACACACACCATCATCCCTGTGCGTGTGACACAAACCCATAAATAAGTGTTAAGAAAAATGTTACCCAATCGTTTAGTTTGTTCTTTGTTTTCCTATGATTGAGTCAAATATTATACTTAAAAGCTTAAACATTTGATTACGAAATAATAATCAATTGGATATTGTTATATTTTTTTTATACTAAACACAACCGCGTCCACCATTTAAAGGATTTGCCATAATTAAAATTAAATTCCTTTAAAATATGGGTCACGTTAAATTTACACTTGTTTTTAAATGAATTTAAAATGATGGAGTGACTATAACGCACCACACATCAACAAAAAAATATAGTATAATTATTTATATATTATTAATTTTAAATGTTTGAATATAAATTAAATGAAATGATGTTACAAATTAAACTTATTAATATAATTATTCGATTTTCATTTGGAATAAATCAAATCGGTTAAATTGTTTATATATATATTTTTTTTATAAAAGTAATAATAATTGTTTTTGGTTTAAAACGTTACATATATTTTTTAATAATAATTTTATAACAATAGAAAAAAAAAAGCTGAATTACAATTTGATTTATTTTAAAAAAAAAAAGCATTTAAAGCATAATTTTATTTATATTTAATTTTATTTAATAATAATTAATTTAATAATAACTTGAATACGAATATTTTTACGTATATTTAATTTTTATAATAATTTGTTCAATTGGAATGTTGTCGAATTTTCATACATTTTTGTAATAATTATTATTAATTTTTAATTTTTTATAAATGAGTGAATAATTAGAAAATAAATACGAAAAAAATAAAAAATTCAGTCTGTCTGTAAAAAAAAAAAAAACTTCAACTTATTCTTATTTTGTGCATTTTTAATAATTTGATATTTTTAAAAAAATATATACCCCCTTTCTCTCAAACACCAGACTTTAAAATATGAGTAATTAGTTGTTGGTTGTTTCATTCAATATTTTAGTTAGTTTAATTTATATTAAAAATGTTATAATTAAATTTTAATTGGTGCAAAAATTAGTGGAAATTGTTGTGAATAGAAATGGGGAGTGGAAATAAAAATTTTGCTACAATGGAAAAACTTAATAAATGAAAAATAGTGACTATAAATAAATAAGTTGTGTACAGAATCTGATGTGAACTGATCGTGTAATGATGATATTTAATTTTAAAATTAATGCTCAAATGAATTACATGAATTTGATTAAAATTTAATTGGAAATATAGTGGAAAGTATTTATAATTCTACAATCATCGATTAATTTTTTGAACAAAATCGCAATGATGGATTTTTATTAGTTGAAGTAGGTATTTGGTTTGGTTATAAATATTTTTTTATGGCATTGTCCTATCTATCTATCCATTGTATAACAAATTTATATATATATGAAAGTGTTCAACTATATAGAAAGATAACATTTAATTGCGTTAGTAAAATCACTAAACAATCGTTCGGCTATCTCGAATTTGATCGAACAAAGTGAGAAGTTATTGTCTGTGTTATAATTAGAATCTCTGTCCATATATGCTTCACAATAAATCTACTTTTTTTAATGCGTGTTGATGGTGGTGGGTATACATTTTTTTTTTAAATTTATTTAATTATTTTAATAAATCAAGATTTAAAATATGGCACAATGTCATTTTTTTTTCTGTCACTATATAGTTATAACTATCATTTTTATATATATTTAATTCTAATAAAATTGTATATATTTTTAAAAGTATAATTATTATTTAAAAATTTTAGATTATTTTGTTCGCTCAACTACATACAATAATATAATTCTATGGGTTAACCCGTTTTTTTTTTATTTTTAATATAGTAATGTTCCAATAAAAATAATTCATAAATAATTGCAAACATCTGAAATACTCCGTTTGTGTGTGACCGACACGGTGTTAATATAAAAAAAATGGAATTGTTAAATGAATTTAAATGGCTTATGTTAGAAATGTTTGGTTTACTTACAGAGTAAACATATTAGGTTAGTTGATTGGCTGTGTCCATTGATTAATTATTTATTTGAAAAAATAATTAGATAATATTTGATTTGCCATTAAAATAATAGAACATCATTCAATGTCTTGGAAATATCCAAATCAATTGGTATTTATTTAAAAAAAAAATATGAAAATTTAGGTTATCCTTAATCCAAAAATGTCTTATTTCAACTGAACGTATTATATGTGAAAGTGTTTGCAATAGAAATGTTATATAGAACGTTTGAATTATACAACTATATTAGCGTTATCATATAATAGTTTTTAATCATATTAATTATATTTATAACATTATTAAAATTTTTATACCAGATTAAAACTTAAAATTATTACATTACGATAACAAAAAACTGACTAAATATACGTTTCGATATCAACGCTAACTTTCTGGTTTATACAAAAACGGGTTAACCACCTTTTTTAACACGCATATTTCTATTACATTTGAAAAAAAAAACATTAGTTTGTATAATTAAATATAGAGTGATTAATAGATAATAATAATAATAATAATAATGATAATAATAATAATAATTACTATTTAGATAATTTTAGTTTTTATATTTCTTTTTAGCAAATATTTATTACTAATGAATTATTATTCCTTTTTTTTTATCGTCCACAACACAATAATTGGTATTTAGCAAACGATTTATAATTCAGTTGTCATGTGACTAGTTAATGCTTGTACACGTTTTGCATTACAACTTTTACATAATATATGATCGTCTAATGGAAAACAACCACGTCCTTCCGCTTCAGTTGATAATAATAAATCACAATCTTCACATTTATAACAGGCCACATGAAAGCTACGATCTAACGCAACTACACGTACGGTTTCTTCTTTCCCCGGTTCGGGCATTATCGGCTGATGACATACACAACAACGTGGTGCAAATTTTTTATGAAAATCTTCAATACAATGATTTTGATTTGTTGCATCGACTGTAAATGGTACACCATCTAAACTTTTACCACACACAACACAACAAAAACAACCCGGATGATATGGTTTGCCGGTTGCACGTAATATACGTTCCAATATTGGTTTCATACATACCGAACATTTTTCCAATGTATTTAAATAGTCTTCTTCACAGCATGGTTTACCCTCCAACGCATAAAATGGTTTACCTTGTAAATTAATTTGACACTGACAACATGTAAAACATGTTATATGATAATTTTGATCCATTGCTGTACAACCAGAATTTTCACCAACAATAAGTTCACTACATTGTACACAAATACCATAACTATCTGTATCTTGTCCACTATCCATTGATTGTACAAGTAAATCAGTTAATACATCAACTTCGGCTTCTTTTTGATTCGTTGTATGATGATGTTGACGTTTTTGTTGATTACCATTTCCTCCGATGCCTGTAATTGTATTACCAGGACCCACACCACCACCAGTTATTATACCAGAACCACTACCACCACCACCGCCGCCGCCGCTATTATTAATATTTGTTCCGGCACCACCACCACCATATGGTGTATATAACGAATAATTTGATCTTACTGACATTTGACTTGGTGGACGCGGATTTATTGGTTCATAAATTGATTCATACATTGACGAATTATGTGAACCAGTTGAAATATACGATGCATAATCTGGTTGATAATTATTTGCATATGTTTTATGTAAATCTAAATTATTATTATTATTATTATTATTTTGTATATGAGATAAACTTTCAGTTAGATTACCACCAACACCAGAAATAGCATTATTATTATTAACATTATTATTGTTATTAATGTTATTATTATTATTATTATTATTAATATTCTTGTTATTATTATTATTGTTGATGTTGTTGTTATTATTATTATTATTATTATTATTATTATTACCAATACCAATTGATTGATTATTTAATTGTTGATACGTTTGTTGTGAATAATTTGGATAACATGAATTATCAGTGGCACGTCTTAATTCACTATATGATGAACTAACTGGACTTGGTGGTGGTGGTAGATCTTCTTCAGTTGAATGTTGTTGTTGATATTGATGATGATGAATATTATGTTCATTTATATTCATTAATGGTGGCGGTGGAGGAAAATCATCTTGATTTGTTTCATATTGTACATTTCTATATGTATTTAAATTATGTTGCTGTTGCTGCTGCTGTAGCTGCTGCTGCTGCTGCTGCTGTTGTTGTTGATGTTGACGATGTTCATTAATACCATCACCACCCACTCCACCAGAACCACTATGCATTATATTACTATAAATTAATTCAGAATCATTTTTCTTGTCATTATTAACTGATGATGATTTTACATTTTCATAAAGCATACGTTGATTTTCATATATTTTTCCATTATTAAAATTTTTTGATGATTTTTGTTGTTGTGTTGATGGCTGTTGTTGCTGTTGTGCTTGTGGTTGCTGTTGCGCTGCTACTGATACTGATGATGGTGATGATGATGTTGATGGTGGATCTAATGTACCACGAGCTGTTGCTGCACCAGCTAACATTAATTTACGTTTTTGTTGATTTTCTAATACCTTTTTATGATACTCTAATGATTCTTTTTGTTGTTCTAAAACAGCTGGATTATCTAATGTTAATTTCATATTACTATATAAATGATGTTGAGGTTGTTGTTTCAAATCGGTATTCGTTGCAGATGTTGATTGTAATAATTTTGAATAACTAGGTTCACAAGAATTATTAACAATACTACTTACTGGCACAATTGGTGACGATGTTGATGATGCTGTTGATACATTTTTTTTATTTGGTTTTGGTGGTACAGCTGGACCAATTTTTTTTATTGTTTGTCCATAATCACCGCTGTTCGACGATAAATTACTCCCACCTTTTGTCATATAACCTCCAACGCCTCCAACAACAGTTGATTTTGTATTATTATTATTAATTGTATTTATATTATTATTATTATTATTATTATTGTTATTGTAAATATTATTATCATCAAGAAATGGTAATGGAGGAGGTGGTGGTGGTGGACCTTGCGATGCTGATGATGATGAAACTTGTTGTTGTTGTTTTGGTGTTAAATCTCTATTATTTAATAGCTGCAGTTGAGCCAGTTGCTCATCCAGATCATCCATTATTTCTACAAAATGTTTGTTTCAATCAAAATTAACGATAATTCAAAATTTATTTAAATTTGAATAAATAAATTTGAGATGTTTTTTTTGTTTTGTTTCGTGTTAGTGTTTCTTTTTTGGTATTTTTAGTGTTCACACACCCAGATTTCCTTAAACTATTATTTACTAAAACATATGCTTTCAAGAATATATAACTTGGAATATGTCTGAGTAATCCACCCGTAACTCGTTAAATGGAGCATTGTAGATGTTTTAAGTGTCATTACGAGGCGATCAGATTCGATTCCACTTACATCTCTCGTTAGTCTTGTATCGTTCTCAAAAATACATACAAAATATTAACAAAATATATAGAGAGATCTTGCTGAATGAAGCAATTTTACACATTACCTTCTACATTTAATTGAACATGAAAGTGAAAGTTTCATATTTCCAACTAATTAAATACAAATTAAATATATGTGAATACTGAAATTTTGTAAAAAATTTCCAAAGATGAAATGAATTAAAATTTTTATGTAATTGCGATTACTTTTCAACTATACACCAGTTTGTAATTGATTCTCAAACATCTAATTCAGTTTCTTGTAATTAATATAATATTTCTCTGTATTACAATTTTATATATATTAAACAATGAAACGCAAAATTTATATTTATGAAAGAGGTTTTCAATTTCGTTACACCAAAATATATATTGTGTGTGTGTGTGTGTGTGGTTCATGTTTCCAATAATTTGTGGTTATAAAATTGTTAATCATATAGAAAAATTATTTGTATTAATTACAAAAAGATAGAGATAATTTCGTTTCGTAACATAAAAGAATATATAATATTAGAAAAGTAAAAAAAATAAATAAATAAATAAAGTGTCACAATTTTTATTGTCAACAAGATGATTATTTATTTACGTATTTTTATTTTTATAATTACGACTGAAGATAATGTATTTTTTCCCCACAAATATTTTCGTAATTATTATTGTTTATTAAATTGAATAATAAAATAGAGTAATTTCATTTCAAATACAAGAAGTTTTCTGAATATATTCAGAGAAATAGAAAGTTAATGGTTTTTTATTCGAATATTTTAAAACATAATCTATATATAGTGCAGTTTTTGCTGGTCGACCAGAGATGCTTCACTAGAAATCTTCTAATTGTAGTATTTTTTTGATGATATGAATGTTATCGAAATGGTCCAGCAAATACCGAAGTTCTGCGATCTGAACAGTAAAACTGCATTGGTATCAAATTCCATAGAAGATCGAATTCTAATTAGCAAAGAATCTTTCTAGAATTTATACACATACAAAAGAAACGGCTGAATTTGAAATTCTAAAAGTGTCTAAACAATTTAAGTAAACAAAATATTGTTTCATTTACAATATGACTTTAAAATTCATAATGTTTCATATTTCTTTCGAAATTTATAATAAAAATATAAGGTATTTTATGACGATATTCTTTAAAAATGTATATTACTAAACAAATGTATACAGAGAATTATTTATCACAATTTAAATTTAACAACAACAACAACAACCAAAAAAATGTACATAACATAATTTCATAGTTTTAAGCATGTTACCAACTCTTATAATATTACATTAATAATAAATAAATTCAATTGATAAGAATTGTTTGGTTTTTTTTTTCTTTTCTAAATTAATAATAATAATAATTTAGTTTAGTTAGTTCTCCTTGTTTTTATATGTGTAATGGAAAAAGAAATAAAAAAATTAAAAATAAATAAAACTCTTATCATCATCTATCGAAACGAAATTCAGAAACTTGACTGATTACGAAGAGAAAATACAAATATGTTGTTAGACAAAATAAATGTATATATATTTTTTTATAAACAAAATTTTTATCAAACAAAAATGATTGCACTTCGATTCTCGTTTTTTTTTATAATTTATTAATGGCTCACCAATTAAAAATGTCCACGTCAATTTATATTTTCATCTTTTTTTAAATTAAATCATATTATAGTGTGTAATAAAAGTATAGCCACAAATAATTGAGACCTTACAAAGGATGGTATAAATTATATGGATGTTGTTTACATTTTTCGGAAGGCTTTTACAATAATTACTTTATCTTGTTTAACACTTCAATCATTATATTTGCATATCAAGACAACTGCTATTAATTTTACTAAACTACTATATGCAAAAGAATTTAATAAATTGATAAGCGAATAAATTTATTATTTATTGTTATCATCGTTATACAGAAAGTCGAACAGCAGATATTTTAATATTTTATTATTAAAAATAAATTAAGTAATAATTTATATTTGATAAAATAATACAATGTATATTAATAATGTTATATTTAGTGATAGCCTGTAGATTATATAATTAAAATGTAATCAAACTTTTTAAAACCTGTGCTAAGTGTCACCGAGATACATATATATATATTAGCACCCGGTTAACAATAGGAATTGAATGGGTAATCATGGAAACAATTGCAAAAAAATGTCAATTACAAATCTCTCAATACATTTAAAATAATTAAAATGATATACTGATAATAAATAAAAAAAAGTCTTTCAGTGATAAAATCCAATTGGTAAATTGTTAACTTGTTAAATTGTCGATTTAGTTACTCTCTTATAGTAAGTAATTATAACATTGAATTGAATTTCGAAGCAATTAATCGCTTTGGAAAATCAATAAACATAAAAGTATTAATTAATTTTTCTTCAAATCACAGATTTGCATATGTTATAAGAAATTTAGGTGGTGAGAATATTTGAAACACTGATTGATATTGTTTTCTAAAGGAACAGAAAGTATTCCATGGATTAAAAAATCAGCATGTTATTCCAGAACGAAATCGAAAGAACATCACAAATTGTATGGTTGTATTGCCATAAGTATTCCCAAAGGAATTTAACATATTATTTTAATAACATTCAATTACTGTTTTACATTTAGTTATTACAAATTCACTACATGTAAATTTGTACGCCATTGAATTCAATTTACTCTTTTCAAGCATACATATTTTGTACAATTTTGAAAATAGTTCTTCAACAACTCTGAATGTTCCTTATTTGATTGCAGTGAATATTTTATGAACGATAAAGAAAACTTTACATAAAAATATTTAACACCTTCATGAGATGCCTAAGCATTTAATAAACATATTGTATTGTATATACCATCTATTCCTATATAAGCTATATCAGTGTTATCAACGAACATTAAGTATTGCCAGGAAATGAAAATATTAAAATATAATATTATTATTATGGCATACACCATTGATAGATTTCATTAGACGTATCGTCCTACAGATGATTTAATCGATTAGAAGAAAAAACTAAAATAGAAAATGCAATGGTTTTATATTAATGTTCGATGAATATCAAAATAAATATATTATATAAAATGAACATAGTATTTGAAACCATTTAAATTTCTTTATACATTAGGTTCCATATGTGAATACTGAAATAATTTTCCTATATTTATTATTAAGAAATCCTTACGAAAATTATGTAAAGAAATGTGGATGGGAGCAATGAACATAAATGGACTCTTGCATAGATGAATGTTTAAAAATAAATGCAGAAACATAAATTAGGGTGCATCAAACAATTGTGTTTTTGGTGATGCTATTCGATTAGTGTATTAATTTTTAAATACCAGTTTATGTATCGGATCAAATGAAAAATTGTGGCTTACATTAATAACCAATCACTTTCATATTGATTTTTTTTGCATTACCTACTAAATAAATCTTTGACTTTTATACAATAGCCTTTGTATTCATAAACAGAGACAAAAAAATTAATTAAATACATATTTTAATATGTATATATTTTAGAAATTATAATAGAAAGTCATAAATTTAAAATTAAATCGTTTGAAAAAAACAAAAAACCAAAAAAAAATAGAAATGAAATTATTACAAAATATACAATTTTATTATTTATAAAATAAATCAATAGAAAATCTCAATGGATTAAGTTAAAGAGTCAAGGTTTATAAGAAATTTGATTAATGTTATTTATTTTGTAAAATGTAATTATAATTTCTCAATATATATTACTGATAAAATGATAACGTATTGCATATTTATTGATAATTTATATTTAGTTGCAATTTGTGATAAGGTATTATTTTTAACAAGTGGTCGAGTATGTGTGTGTGTATATTCTATGAGAGTGTGAGTTAGTGCATCATTTCAACCTTTTAGTATAGATAAAATCCTACATAATCACGTCACCGCAACAAAAAAAAAAAAGATGAATCATATAAAAAAAAAAAATCCAGATTTCTTTTACTTATACAAAAAAATATACATTCTAAAGTTATTGATTAAAAATTCTATCCAATGCAAGCAAAATAAAACATTTACATCGGCTTTATGCAACGCAAACGCATTCTTGATTTTATTTTCTTTTTTTTTTGTAATGGAGGAATAGGAAAAAAACCTACTACTATAAAAATGAACACGAAACCGCCGCCTCGTGTACTGTGAAGCAACATTTCTTTATTTCTATTCAATTATTAATTGTTGTTGGTATTTAAAAACACAAAACGATAAAATTAATTATTATAAAATTTGTAAAAAGATAAAAAAAAAAAAAAAAAAAAAAATGTGTCCACGTTGTCAGAGTCGTATTCCAAACAAAAAAAAAAAAAGAAAAAAAATTGCAATACATAAAATTATAACATAAGCCACGCAATTACAACTCAACAATTTTGGCAAAATTTTGCAAAATGGTCATCATCGGTCATATTTTTTCTTTTTTTTCTCCATTATAGAATTATGGATGGAATGGACAACAACAACAACAACAACTACGACAAAATCAATGTTAAAATTTTGTTTTTTTTTTTTTTACATTAATTTTCTCTTTATCACTTACAATTATTTTTCTTTTATAAACTGAATAAATGTTATGTTTTTTACTTAATTTTGAACACTTTTATATTTCAAAAAGAATTTTAATTATTATAAAACACTAATTTAATAAAAAAATAAATTAAAAAAAAAAAAATAAAATAAAATAAATTTTATGAATTATTTTAGACGCCCGATTTGTACACAACAAACTATCGAAATGAAATGAATGATAATGAACCGAAATGAAAGCATTGAACTAAACACGATATAAAGAAATGAAATAACAGATAGAATGCAATGATGGAATGCAAAGGCGAAAAAGTAAAATATGGAACGAAATCTTGGAAGAAAAATGAATTCGAAAAGTGAAACAAAAATATTATTTTGAATAATATAAAAAGATCGAGATATTCTTTCATTTACGCTTTTTCGATACATAAAAAAAAAATTCAAAAATAGGTGATTGTGAATTATTCATTATCCAAAAACAAAAAAGAAAGAGATAAATACTATCATTAAAATATATCTCTTTTTTTTACATTCGACAACTTTTAAATGCATTTTAGTGCATTTTTGTATGTAAATTTTTGGTAAAAAAAATAAATAAAGTTACATGTTACATTAAAATTGTAATTAAAATTAAAAATAACATACATGTGTATGAGTTTATTTCTTATTACATATTATTAATGTTTCACTATAAAAGATTTAACTTTCATTAATATATAAAACAAAGGATATTAATGATATGACAATACACGTTTTAAAAAATGAAAACAGCATGGGGTATATATTGCAATAAAACGAAACTTAAAAAGGCTGTAAAGCCGGGTATTTTCTGGATAATTTGAGTTTAGTATATAACATTAATTAATTAATTAATTAAGGTAAAATTATTTTATATATAAAAAATAGTAAGTCGATTGTTTCTACCGTTGACGCAAACATATTTATTTATTTTTTATACAAACTGACCATACACCACCGTGTTGTGATGGAACACAAACGATAATTTGGTTTGAGTCAACGTTAGAATATCAAACGAATTTGACTAATCTTCAGGTAATATGATACTTAAACAATTCAACTTAATTTCAACAGCTGAAATACAAAACTATATACAATTCTATATTATTGGCAAATTTTATGTAAAATTCTAAAGATAATTATCATTTTATCATCATTTTTCCACTTACCATAGCAAATAATTAAAATACTAAATCTATTATTTGTCTCTATTTTAAATAGGTAATAATCATTCAACTATGATTTAATAACCAAAACAAAAAACCAGGAACAATTTCCTAATAATTCGCAGTCACACTTATATTATCCTCTATTAAAAACATATATCAGCTGTAGTAATAAAGGCAACAACAACAACAGAAAACTACTGACTAAAATAAAAATAAATAAAAGAATTTGGTAACACTTACTTGAATTAATTCACCAACATTATCATTTACAATTATATTTAAATTTCGTAAAAAATCTTTTAATTCATTCTGAATTGTTAGTTCATTGAAATTATTTTCTAAATAGAAAGGAAAAAAAAAAAAAAGGAAAAAAAGAAAAAATAATAAATAAAAAACAAAATAGAAATAAAAAAAAAAAAAAAAGGAAAAAACAAAAAACAAAATAATAATAAAATTAAATTATAAATACAAAAAAAAAAACAAAACAAACAAAAATAAATTAAAAATTAAAAATTAAAACCAACCAAAATAAACAAGCAAATTAAATGTTTGTAAAATATTTTTCTTAAAATATTTTCGCCAAACATGAAAACAATCTAAATCTTTTGTTAAACAATCACTTAACGATTTTACAATTAACATATCATTTCCATTATATTTTTGATATAATATTGTAAATACTTTTGGTATCGATGTGGATGTACTTTTAATAAATGCATCCTAATTTGTAAATAGTAAAGAATAAAAATATTAAAATTAATTAAATTCTTACGTTATCACAATAAAACACAATAACAATCATAATTAAATAATTTACCAAAATTATTGGTGCACTTTCATCTAACAATTGTTTACATTCTCTATTCAAATCATTTCGTATACGAAATTGTTCAATTGTAAATGTATCATCCAAACAATAATCATCACCGTCAATAATTGAATTAAAAATTTGAAAAAATTCATCATTTGTTAATAATTGATGTGATGCGACGTTGTCCCTTCTGGTTTCAGCCACTTTAATTTCATTGTTTTGTATTTTTAATGACATCCGATAAATATAATCGCATATAAATTTACTATAAGCTTTCATGCCAATTATTGGATACATAATATTTTTCCAAACTTTTAAACCAACGTAAAAATCTTGATAACCACCTTGTCCCAATGACCACAATAAACTTAAACCAATCGTACTACGATTTACATATGAATTTAATAATATAGCATTTTTAGCCAAATTACTACAACACACCATTGGCCATTCCATTGCAATTAATTGTATCATAATTCTATGACCTAAACATTGTTGATTTTTGGACATATCAACTGCCAAACTTGTTAACGATTGATCATAAAAATATTGTATATTAACAACACCAGCATCGTGTAATGTTTTATAAATAAATTGTTTTAATTGCGTTGGTAATATTTGGGCTGGATAATTTGTTGATTTACCATTACACACCGGATCAATTTCATTTGATATATTTGAATTTATGTATGAAGTAATCTGAAATAGAAAAATAAATATAATTACACAAAAATTCTTAGTAGGTAGGATCCTATACGGTCAATTAAGTGACTTATTGAAAAAAAAACTGAATGAAAGAAAGCAACGATTTTTAATTCAACAAATTACCAAATGTGTTTTTCAATCAAATTAATTTACACTTACCCCTTTCAGCCACACCAAATGACTGTCGGGAAAACTAATGCGTAAATTATAAATTAATGTTTCTAGTTCGGTAAAATTAAAATATCGAAATGCTTCCTCTAAACTTCTGAAATTTTTTCTTTGATTATTTTGATGAGGTGGTTGTTGTTGTTGTTGCTGTTGTTGGTTTATAATCTTATCAGCTTTTATCGTCGATTGTTGTTTTTTTAAATCTTTTATTTTTGCATTTGAATTCGACAATTGATTTTTATTATTTTTTGTCACATCAGCAGAATATAAAGTGTTTAATTGACGTTGAGATACTATGACATGAAATGTAGATGAAAACGAAAAATCAAATAGATAATTAAAATAATGTAATGATAAAAATATATATAAAAAGTAATTATATAAAAAAAAAACACTTAAATTTAAATGTAAACTATTATACAGAAAAAGAGACATATAATATTATTAATCTGTAATTATTTTAATAAATAAAACTTACAAACTTCTTCTAATTTTGGGAAATTTGATTCAATCAATTTTTTCCCTTGTCCTGCATTTGATTTTTTCGAAATATTGTTGCCGGTATTATTTTGTAATTGATTTTTATTCTTTTTACCTTTACCACCAACAATTTCCCATTGATCAGACATATTTTTTATTATTTAATATTGTTTTTATTTTTTCAATTATATTCTTCGTGAATATTTAAATAAAATATAATAATTTATTAATGGTTTAATAAAAATTAAAACTATTTTTTTTTTTGCAAATTTATCAAAATCTTCCACTTTTTGTTTTAAAAAGAATGCAATAAATAAATTGCTGACGTGCGATATATTCACAATTGTTTTTGTTTATGCGAGCAATACGTGCATTTTATATATTAAGGTATGTGTCAAAAATAAAAATGGTGTTGCCTAATTCAACTACAATCCACAATACTTATGTTCGAAAAATTTTTATGTTTTATTTTTTATAATCCATTTCGATTTTCTTTATCCAGCGGGTTCAACACATTTTATTCAAAATTATTATAAAATTGGTATTACATAGAGATGCACTAATGGATAGCTCTTCAAAATTACCACAAATATATAATATCATTCAATGGTTTATTTTTTATTCCGTATATGAAGTATTTGATTATTTTAAAATTCACTAATTTTATTTATAATTATATTTTTATAGATGTTTAATTAATTTTAGTGTTTAACATAATAATTTTAAAAATTGTAGCTTTCTGATTTCATTTACGAAAAAAATGATACCACCGCATGTCCTTTTAAGCACTATCCAATTATTATTTATTTATATTGTATACAATACAATTAATTAACTGATTTGTTAAACATAAGTGATTCTATACGTCTTCATGCAAAAATCGTTACATTGTATGTCAACCATTTACCATCAGAGTGTTCCCAATCCTGTATATGATTACAGAATTCTTCATATGATGACATTCTATATATTTATATATATATCCTTAGGTGTATATCATTTTACAGTGAATTAATTGTTGTTATATATATATTGGATTATGATGATTAAAAATAAATCATATAAATAATTAATTTATTATTTATATAAACATCGTAATTTTGGCACATAATAAATTATAGTTAAAATAGTAGTATTTCAGTAAATATATACATTATTTACTATTAAAATATGAAATGAGAATTATTAATATATAATTATGAATATAAATAACTATATAAAGATATAGATAATTTTATAAATATTTAATTATTTGGCAAGGATATAATAAATAAAATATGAAAATATATATATCACATACATATTATACGTAATATTTAATAAGAAAATGTGAATTTCATTCAACAATTAAAGAATATATTGCAAATAGAAGAGAAATTATAATATTAATTGAATGATATTTCACCAATACCACCCCGGTGGAGTGGTGCATTTTAAAGGGATGGCTGCAAAGAAATTGTAACAGTTGTATTGTAATATAACAAAAGTTTACAATAATTCTTATTCAAAAATTAATTTCAATATTATGTTGGGCTGCACTAAGTGTACATCCTTTGCGGTGTAATCTAATTTAGTATCCTTTTTGGAAGCACACAACACATTGTGTAATTGTAGTGCAGCCATTCTTTTGAGAATAGCAGCCCAAAACTATGTATGGTGGAAAAGTGAAGTTAAAAATAAATTGTTTACAAAACAAAGCAGATAAATAAACACGAGATTATATTTAAAAACAAATCCTATATCTTATTTTGGCTCTTCACTTACTAATTTAAATTGTTGTCTTTGTACGTCTGTGCATGTAAAATTAATTAATACATAATTAAAATTTATGTAAATTTTCGTTCACATACAATTATGATGAATCAATTATACTACAAATAATAATAATAATAATAATTAAGTAATTAATAAACATTGTTATTTTTGTTAAGTCGTAAACAAAATTTCATATTCATGTTCACATATAAGAAATTTCCTTATTTAATATTTAGTTTATATGAATCCTTAACAACATAATTATAAAATATTAATATTATATAGTGAATTTTAGTGGTTAACAATTTTTAGCAAATACGTTATTATTATTATTAATTAATTTAAATATAAAATGTGTTATTATTTTGTGAAATTATTTAGTGATATTATTATGCAGCATACACACAATATAATTAATATATGCATATAGTGAATTAGTGAGTTTATGATAATAAATTAATTAAATTAAAAAGGTAAGGGGATAATAAATAAACGGTAACATATCTAACAATAAGTTAAGTTTTTTTTAATAGTATACCAATGATTCAATGAGATGAATTTTCATAGTAATTATTTGTACACATTATAATTAGTTCACTTCACTTTCTTCACCACTTTATATACTCATTGATTATGTATATTATGGCTTACTAATACAACTATCACTTGCCAATGCTGGCCGCAATTTGTTTAACAGCATTGTTCAGTTCGGTTCATTATTAAATGTATACATTGATCGTGCGATTCGATTGGATACCACGTTTGGATGTTATTTACATTGATTCATCTTTTCTAGCTTCATGAACTCTTTCAAGCTGCATTGTATACAAACAACCCATTTCGTCATTGCCATAGTTCTCAATCATATCAAAAATGCATTAATTTCATAATGTTTCATATAAACATATCGTTGGTAATGCGTTGTGTTAAGTAAATTTCTTTAAATTTGTCGCAATTCAAATTTAAACAATGTCGCCACACAAAATCCTATATACGGATTCATCCAAATGAATAATTGAATGCAATATTAGATGGATACTTGAAAAAAAAAAACGGTTTCATATGCGTGCTATGACTTATATTATAGCGTATGGCTATCAAACCAATACAACTTTGTAGTAGCATATTATATCTTTTAGGCCGTCATCAAATCTATTCCTTATGTATATTATCTAATTTATACCATGAACAGATCTATTATAGGTACATCATGTCACATTTTATCTATAGGTGGACTGATGTAGCTTGTATATTATATATATATCTATGCATATACACATTATAATTTACATCATTTATCAGTTAAAATTTATTATAATTATCAAAAGTAAAAAAAAACATAGTCTATAATAAAATATTATTATAAATTGTTATTAAGAAAACAATTAAATAATGCACAGCACATAATTATCATATTATATTAAATAATAAATTCTAGTATTATTATTATTATTATAGTATACGTACACATTAATTAATAATTAAATTGTGGTATATCATCATATGAATAGCCGGGAAATTTTAGTAAAACACACATTGTAACGATTACATAATATGCACCGGGTATAAACATTATGCAACCAATTATAAATGCTGGCCAGGCACGATCATCATATTTTTCACTTAAATATCCCAAAAATATTATTCCACTAAATGTTAAACAAATCTATAGCAAATTATAAATTAAGGTATATTAATTGTTTTACTATTATCATTATTTATAGAATCAGTAGATTGTATAGAACATAAATGTGGCAGGGATTGGGATAGGAACGGAAAGTGATAAATATATATTCAAATAATATAATTATAATTATAAACAACCCGTTCAGAGTTAATATAGAATTATCGAAATTATGTAATAGATGCATTCGATTATGCTCATATTGCTTGAGTGAATAATTGAGGTTATAAGTGGAAGAAGTTGTCGGAAAATTTATGTGGTTGTCAATTATCATTAAATTCAAATTATATAAAATTCATGGATCTTTAACTTTTAAATTGTATGCAAAATAATATAAATGCGTGAGTGAAAATTGCCTGACGTCAAATACTTTAATGACAATATATTAACATTATTTTAGTATTTTATATTAATATATCCGACAGATTTCATTGGATTTTTATAGGAAAAAAAAAAGGATTTAGTTATACTTACTGTGCCTACAAAAAATAAAAATCCAGCAAATATTATTGTACCCCAAGGAGTTTTGGGTGCTGGTTCTTCAAATTGAAATCCAGATATACTATCCGATTCAACATTATCTGGTTCTTCTTGTGGTATTGCTTCATAACCATCTGATTTCTGTTGTTGCACATTTTTACGATACATTATCTGTAATTATATATAGAAATTTCGTTATTTAATTATTTTAAGTAATTCATTAAGATTATTGTACGAATTTAATGTATAAGAGGAAAGTTACGATGCAAACGATGACACATCATCGTGTAATGTATATATAAATAATGGTAAATTCATTAATAATTCTTGTAACAGGAAGCTTACATGGTCGATTATGTACACCATAGAATTCACAAGACGTTTTAGAGCTGAACACTGAACTGAAAAACTAGATTCCATCATTTGTATATAGGCGTTATTGAAGTGTTAAACGTTCCTTGATGATGTAAGTATGATATGAGTAGCGACAGATCACTATACCGCTGGAATTTTTAAATCGTTGGTTACGTATACACCTCTATACATAGTATGATATAGAGCAGGTAAACTGAATATATTATACACATGTTATAATTTTGTATATAAATTCCAGATTTAATTATGATTTTATCAACAAAAGAATATACATATATGAATTTTAGTAATAAAATAATAAGAACACGCGTGCATAAATTTATTCCTACTAAAAATTTAAGAAACATCAATCATTTTAATATTGTTATAGTATTTTATGCTTAAGAAGACGAAATGACTTCATGCCAAATAGAATATTATACATTTATACTATAAATTGTGAATGTAATTAAGTATTAGAAATGAAAATTATATTATACTTTAATAATGGGTGGCGGTGGATGGAACAGTTGTGGCATGTTTTTCCGGCTGCTTGACTTTATATGTACATATCTGGGCAATCAATTATACAATACAAGTGGTCGTACAGAAATCAAGTCTGGTGAATAAAATACATCGATCAATATAATATAATTTGTCCGTAATTTGAAAAATGAGGAAAATTTCTGTGGAAAAAATCCACATATTTCGTATGGAAAAGATACATATATTGGAATTTGTCCAAAGAATGTCCAGTTAATATAATAGTATTTTATCTAGGTCAATTGAAATCTTTGGATTGTCAGGGTAATATATGTCTAACATATATCCGCGCGGTATTGTATTTATAATTTATTTCACCAATTATCCAAGACAGATGGGTTTAAATTTTGTATATTTCGCTTATCTATAGATATAATCCTCACTCTTCGTAATTTATTTTCATAATTTTTACAACAACCAGCAACTCAAATCTATATATTTTCTAGGAATTTTGTAAGACTTTCACGGATTATATCCGCGGTTTTTTTATTTCTTGTTTATTACAAATCAGAATATTACAAAGGATATCAGCCGGATCGAATTACATCAAATTCTAACATTCAAACATAACAGAATTGCATATTGCATATTCAGGCCAAAAGAATAAATATTTCCGAATGAAAAACATATATAATTTATGTATAATATGAAAAACTGTGACAAGAAATAATATTATCATACAAAAATTAATTTACCATAAAATTTAAATATGCAACCAACCATAAATTTAATTACATATTATATGAATTCTATCGTATTTAGCTAATAATTGACATTATCAAAGATTTAGTACTCTTTATTGTAGAAAGAAAAAAACGTATTTAGGAAAGGAGGAATGGAAGTATTTTTTTTGTTTAGAAAATTAATCATCGTTAATTATATAACATAAAAGTATTAATTTTTGTATAACGAAAAAAAAAGTGCATCACATAACCTGACACATACAAAAACAATGTACATTTTTATAATAATAAATAATAGTTTTTGTATATACAATAATTTAATATCTCTTTCCAAGCACTTAAACTTTAAATAGTAATTTTCAAAAATTTATATTTCTGCCATTGACCCAGAAAATATATATGCGCACCGGTTTTGTTCATAGAATAAAATGAATAACTAAAACATATATTAAATATATAATTTTAAAATAAATTATATCACAAATGATAATTTTCTGCATTTTAAGAGTATACGTACTTCTGAGAGCATTCACCATACGTGTAATATATACCAATTGATATAAAATATAAAACATTCACAAATATGCAATGGGATTGAAAATTATGCAGTCGGTGCAGATGGTTGTATAATTTTTTTTAGGATATCTTTGGGTTTTTATAATTTCTTACATATGAATTTATTTTAAATTTGATATGTTTATAATAAAAGTTTTTAAAATTGCTAATACAATTCTTTGTAAACTTTTTTTAAATACATTATATTTCGACATAGTGTGTTATCTTTTATCTATTTTATTATAACATAGTAATGTGATCGAAATGATGAAGTTATCACTTACAATTTATATACCATGTTTTTATTATGGCGGTATACAGGCGAGATTTCACCACAAGATGAACCGATTTTGATGTGGTAAAATTTTCAATGAATGAGAATGTAAAATATAAAACAAAAACCCCTTACATAGCGAATTTAATCGCCTCTTTCATTCAACGAACACGGACTTTTTAAGGACACATTTTTACATATTACATCGTGCTATATATAATTTATAATAAAGATTTGATGTTAACGCGGAGAATTGAATTTAATTGATGTAAAAATTAAGTACCAAGGCCATTTTAAGGATCTTATAAGGATACATTTTATATTTAGTCTTACTTTGCTGTACCTTATGAAATATATATATGAAAGAAAATTAAACGCAGGGATTTGAGTGGAATTAATGGATATAATTAAACGAAAAAGTATAGTATAGTGAAATTACTATTAATGATTTAACTTTACAGATGGATTGGCATAAGATAGCACGTTCTCCAAACTTAAATTCGTTGGATTTCTATTTATGTGTGTGAATGCGTAGGAGTGTGTGGAACCAGTTATCTTTCACGTCCTTATTGTTGGTTCTGAGAGAATGAATAAGAAAAATTAAATAAGTTTCTGATGGACTCGTTTGACTGAGACCTTCTATAATCTAAACATTAATTGTGTATATATAGGCTATTTTCAATAAACAGTCTTAGATGACAATATTTTAATTTTATTTTGATAAATAGGATGATGTTTGTTTGTATTTAGGACATCTTTTCACATTTCGTATTCTAATATAAATGAACAATTTAAATTTTGATTGTTAGCAGTATAGAATTGGATGACAAATCTGGCAATAATTGTTCTAATTGATTATTTTATATGCAATACCATACACACACACACACACAGCATAACCATTTATATTATAAACATCATATTTAAATTATAATGCAGCAGTACACAAATGAATCAAGGATTTTATAATAAAATATATGTATCAGAAAATTATTCCATTGATGATGTATACCATAGCAAATATAGAAATAGAAAAAATATACTAATAAATTTTGTGCTTTTGTATTTTTTTTTTTGTATCTAGAAGACAAAAGAACAAACATGTACATTTATTTTAATTAGTTTTATGTATACATTTTTAAATTAACATTATATTTGCAAATCACATACAAATTAGAATTCTATATTTGGTAGGTTTTGTGTTGTGTACAAATCGATAAAGTTATTTGCTAGTTTTTTTTTAAAATTTATACTAATAATCGGAGAGAGAGTGTACACCTAATATGTTTGTTTATATATATTGCGGTGCGGATATAGTTTTAAATTAGGACATTTTTATATGTATATAGTGAATGCAGTGTTGTGCAAAATGCCACACATACTATATTTTTAGGAGGTTATAGGCTCCTTTATATAAATATATATATATATAAATACATAATGTATAAATAAGGTTAATATATATATAGTTAATATAGTACCTGGCTATGACACGACAGGACCTCCAAAAATAATTTATATTTTTCGATATATGCAATACAAACACATATTTCCCCTTTTTACCATTATATTCATTCACATATGGGTATTTCATCCGCATATAAAAAAACAAACATATATTGAATAATAAATAAATTATAATTATTGGAATACTTAATAATTTTATGTTTATACCTTCATATAAAATAATAATAAAAAAAAGGTTTTCCGGTCCACACGCGTACTCGTACGGTTTTTTTTTTAAATTATATTCATACAATATAAATTTATAGTCGTTAATTTAACCTCTCTTAATTAATGCACATTTTAATTATTAATAATTTTTTATAAAAATATAGTAACTAACTAACTAATATATTAAATAATAATATAATTATGGAAAAAAAATGTTATCACTATTTATAGTGAGTCATCACCACCAAACACACACAACTCAAAATTATATTTTATGTATATTTCATTATATGCGCAAATGTATAACACACACACACCCCAATATTATGTATGTTAAAAATATTCGTCCGTTTCTATACAAATGGATTAAATACAAGACAGATTCATTGTTCATATGGTTAAAAACCTATACGAGATACATTTCAGAAATGACAAAATGACAAATGACAAAAACAATTGTGTAAAACGTATTATAATAAATTCAAGGATCAAAAAAGGATGATTCGTATATTCACACACACTCATTAATATAGTTTTAATAATATTATATAAAGCATTAAATTTTTATCAGCTATAATACGGACAATTCACAGGTATTACATGCCAAAATACATTACATTTTTCAAAATCCGTGGATCTGCTCACAAAAAATGTGAATATAAATTCTATGGATACTCTATGGAATAATAGAAACGAGAAATACTTCAAAGGAGAATCCGTAGAAATTATCATTGGAAATATACGCGGATAATCCAAGGACATTTTTTTATAAAAATTCAATAGACAGGGTTGCACTCATCATATAAAATTCCAGCGCGGACATCCGTAATAAGAAATCCATAGCTATTTCCTTGGATTGAAACTACGGACTTCTACAACATATAATGCGGAAATTTTACGGACAAACTACGTACAGTGTTACTAGGGTATATACAGCCCATATTTGTGTGTGGGGTTTATTAGGTTATATACATATTATTCATATCCAATTTGTTATATATTATTGATAAATGGTTGTTGATAAATGTATGTATATGTAAAACTAAAATTAAAGCATGCGCAAATTTTAACGCAATATCGGTTATACAATACAAAGCAATATATATACGTGGGTTGAAAAAGACCCCAAGATGGGAAAAGCTTTTTTCTTAATTTGTATATGCCTTGAAATATGTATTATAACAAATTGTTAAAAAATGATACTCATATATTCGATGATCGACATCATCGTGTCATATATATTTAGAATGTACACAAATATTGTAGTCATAGTCATTACATGATTTATGATAAAGCTTTATTATTGTTGCTGCAATGGTGTCTATTTTTTTCCAATCCGCTATAGCTTTTAAAGCGAATTTATAATTCTATATCTATTGCAACGTTGTATGATTTTAATAAACTTGCCTTTGCCCCAACACACACATATATAAGAGTGTGTGTGTTTATGTATGTGGGTGAAGTTATGCTTTTATTATGCCCTCCACATATTTGGATTTAATCAGTTCTGTGATCTTCCCATTTAAACCCATAAACAAAATTGCATAATGATGATTTTAAAGGCACAAAATATGATACAACGCAATTAATTGCACACCACTAAATAATAATAATAATAATAATAATAATAGGGTGATAAATGTTGAATTAACCAATAAATTATATAAGGATTTATTATTATTTTTATAACATTCGTATATAGGTTTAAAAGGTGATCGTGTAGTGATCTTTTTTTTTTGTATGTGTGTGTGTCACACAAAAAGTAATTATTGTAATTCCGTTCGAATTTCAAAAGTGAGAATGAAAAACGATTTTATTTACACACACCCGCCGTATAATTAGAAATAGAAATTCAAATATTTCTTTGCAACATTAAGGTACGCGGCGATCGGTGTAAACGTGACATTGCAACGGTTAGACAACAAATTATTACAAATGCATATAATTAATGTGAAATAATTAACTAATATATATATAAGATTATAAATATAAATTCATATTACTATAATCATTAAGAGGTTAATTGTATTGATAAAATCTGACAACCGTTCAAATATTTATCAAAATGTTTAGGTATTTGTAGTAGGTAATGGATAAACGAAGACGAAACGTTTTAGTTAGTATTTTAGATGTTTTTTTTTAACCGTCATGGTTATACAACGTAATATCAGAGTATATATTATACGCATTTGTACATGTGCACATTTATAAAATCATCCTGATCCTTTATATATTTCGTTCAATTGTATATGTATTCAACATTTCATGTATTATGTGGATTGTGATGTGAGATAGTGTTACAGTATATATAAAAATAAAAAAATATGGACACCCCACAGAACGTATACACACTCAACAAAACATACGAAATCAACACCAACACACAAGTCTATATTTATATTAGCATCGAAAATAGCTTGCGAAAAAAAGAAATAACTGAGCTCACACTCTCACCCTTGTACACATTTATACGTAACATTCATATATTGCAGTAATCTCAAACACATAACACAACCAACAACAATATATAGCAAATTTCTTTTAGATATACACAGAATTTGCTACCCTTACTACTAAATATTCATATATGGTATTTATTTATGTATTTTTTATTCCAGAAAATATTCACATCAGTTCGTTCAGTCAGTCCACGCCAGTCAACGAACAAGTTAATATCGTCGTAATATCGCTATACAGTTGTATTTAAATATAATAATACAGCATATAGGAAGACCAGTAGTATTCGGTGAAAAAACGTGTTCTTGTTATCCTCTATCATAACGCCGCCCAGTTTATCCGTTCTTATATTAGTTTTTTTTTTTTTGTTCCTTTTTGTATATATTTAAACAAAACAAAAAACAATTATTATTAAACAAAAGACTAATAACAATTAATTAGAAAAAAAGGACGAAAAAAAAACATTCTTGTTATCGAGTGGCGCGTACGGTAAGAGAAAAAAAATTAAATTTTATTTTAAACACAAAAAAAAAAACATTAGTCTAAAAAGGATACCAAAAAATATAGGATAATAAAACGTAACTGTGTAACAACAACAACTACAACAACAATTCTATACGTTATAGTGAATTAAATAAAGTTATAAATATATAAAAAGCACAAATCGACACAACACAACAATTAAATTAATAATTAAAATTAAAATATTATAATTATTTGAAAATCAAAAAAAAAATTAAATAAAATAAAATCGTAAAAAATTTGTTTGGGGACGGCCGGTGGAGGTATTCAGATAGAGAGGCATATTAAGAGAACAAAAAAAACACCTATATTTTTGATATTCACAAAGGTGTCGTGCGTCGCATACACAATCCATCAGAAAATTTGCTTGCGCGTATAAAAATAATTACAGGAAAAAAATCTAAAATATTATAAATAAAATAATAAAACCAAAAATTAAGAACCAAAAACCAAAAATAGCCTCCTGCTGTCTCCTCCAAAAGGCCTATACCCCGAAACTGTTCGCAAACATAAATATATTGTTTTGTGAAAAAACGAAACCAAAGAAAATTTCATTTAATTTTATTATTCCTCCTTTCCTTTTATTGTTTTTGGGGGGTTATCTTAAAAACCGCAATTACATTTATCGAATAAATAAAACAGGCGGATAATTATACGAAATCGAATGGTATCAAAGAAAATTAGTAGTGGGTGAAAAGTGAAGCTGTGATTTTGGTGATAAATAATAATAAAAAATAAAAATAAAAAAATAAACAAAAACAAAACAAAAAAAAAAAAAAAAAGACAAAAAAGGAAACAAAAACAATAAGTTTTTTTTTTTTTTATATAATCCTTTTTTGTTTTCCGAAACGGAAAAAAATAAATAGTGTACTGATTTTCAAATTAAAACCTATTATTTCGGAGTTTTGTAAGTAATATTTTTTTTAAATAAAATTAAAAATATCCTTTATTTTATTATCTCATTTTTTATATAACTATTGTTACATACACGCAATTGCAAAAAATTTTACACACACAGACACATACACACTCTCAACGTATGTGTACAGACGAAATTATAGTCTTTATATAAATAGAAAAATATCAGAAAATATTTGAAAATCTGAGTCTGATAATTATAATTTTACGTCTGTGCACAATTACATTTTTATTTAATAATTTATGTATCCTGGCCGACTAAGATTCTACAACATAATTGTTTATGTTGTGTGGGATCCTTAGTGCTAATCAAATTTTCTGTCTGTATAACGATTTAGTAGTAGTGTAGTAGTAGTAGTATAGTAGTAGTAGTGTAGTAGCCACATGGTCCTTAAACGAACATAAAAAATACATATACATTTTTTCATATCTTAAACTTACTACCACATTTTTGTATCATAAATCTGTGAAAATAATTTATTTATTCTGTTTGTCGCGTAACCCCTCCGAACCACTAAATTCCTTATATGATTTACATTTAGTTTAAAAAATATCAATGTGTGACACTACGTTTTTGCATGTGATCATTTTTGTTGTATTGTATATGGATATTATCATGTATTGCATAATGTATACAATTTATACACTACTTTTATTACCCGGGACTGAATGTAGTATGAAATAATATTATATAAACCTTTACATAACCTCTATTATTATTATTATTATTATTATTATATTTATGTACAAAACAATAACACCTAGGTATAGGTATTCAATATGCCCAGGTAAAAGAATATTTAAAATATAAATATTAAATGTCATAAGAAGACAATATTTAAATTCTGGATTAAACGAAAATGATAAAATGTAAATTTTTAATATAATTAGAAATTTAAATAATATTAATCTTAATCGTACAATTCGTCAAAGTCTATTTTATATCGAGGACTCATCTCAATATCATTTACCACGCAAGATAAATATAAAACGTTCCGAACGATTGACATGAAATTTTTTCAAACATTTGTTCTGCGTTGTTACCGGTCGTCGTCTACGTGAAACGTTAGGCGCATCAATTGTATTCATATAAATTTATATCGGTTCCATTCGTTATGTAATATAAATTGGATAAAACTTAAAAAAAAAATTATTTTCAATGGATCAGAGTTGTCCAATGTTTTTTTTATTGAAATTACATTAAGATTTTAAATCTTTCAATAATTGATCCGAGCTTGATCATTGTACAAATTTTCGTAGTACATTGTAATAATTTAAACAACAGTAGGTTTAAGGATTCTATTTTACAAAATACCCATATCCTTAAAATTATCACATTATGATATGTTCTGCGATGTTCTTGAAACCATAAAGTATTTTCTATATATGCATACTCATAATTCCCATCGCACCCTAGTAACAATTTGTCCGTACTTTGAAAAATGAGGAAAATTTCCGTAGAAAAAATCCACATATTTCGCATGGAAAATAAATATTGTATGGACAGGGTTGCACTGATCATATAAAATTCCAGCGGATATCCGTATTCGAAATTCATAGATATTTCCTCAGATTGTCAAACAGTCAACAAACAGTCAAGTTGATCAATTAATCTGCATGAGAAAATATATAACAATTCAAGAAATTTTATACGGCAACTATCGAAAGGAGATGTTTCCTTAATTCCATTATTTTTACATTTGAGTATATGATTATAGTCCATAATCTTGTGTATGTTAAATAAAAATGCCACAAAATTTCATATGTAAATTTCAGGAATTGAACTCAATATTTTACGATTGATTAGCATGACAAGCAACCACTGAACTGCGATCGGTACATCCACACAATATTAAAATTATTATTTTAGTACATATTGTATGAATGATACATATTTACATATACCAGTCATTAAAAAAGTGCTGTACATCATCATTTAAATATTCTTTAGATTTTATATAGGTTTTTTATTTATATGTTTATTAATACAATAACAAGACAAAGACATACCATTTGTAAACACGTAATTACATATCTCTAAATATATTGAGAAAATACCATAGGATAGATTATATTATAAATATAATCTCATTATATATACGCAATATATTAGCAACGTTTGTATATATGGAACATAATATTTTTATATATGGTATACCTTATCGTTCAGTGACGCAGTGATTACAGCGCATGTTACTCACTCCGAAGACATATAAGTTCATCATTGACATGCAGATATGTTTTATTTTCATTGAATTATTATATGTTCCACGATATATTCCCGATAGTTAATATCGCACATGTACACAATTATACCAGTGGTATGTTGTATGTATTACAGTACATTCATTTATGTACAGGATAAATTTATGTAAGAATAAAATCGATAATTAATGTACATAAAAATTTGCAGTGTAAAATATATTATTATATTATAAAATTACATATTATTATGAAAATATATAATAATATTTCTTATAATACAAGATTAAAATAATATATGGAAAAAATATTGTTTCAACCCAAAACACACATAAAAAGGATATTTTTTTTCTGCCCATTTGAGCAGCTATTTCTACAATCTATACTATACTCCTACAATTATATAGAATGTTATTTATGGTATATATATAAAATTGTTGGTATATTAATAAGTATAAAGTGAATGACCGGTATGGCATCATCGGCGGTATCGTTTATTACCATACTTTTTTTTTTTTTTTTGCTATTGCTCTTGAAAAGGTAAAATAAATAAAAATAACGCTCGTATCGTTTTGTATAATTTAATTTTGGTATTGCAATTAATAAATATATATTATACAATATATCAATTAAAGGATGTGTAATAGTTCGAAAATATACATTGAACGATGCCTCTCCATCGGATATATCGGTTGATATAATTAATACAGATTATATACTTGAAATTATTCTACGGTGGTATTATCGGGAATAGTTATGTAATGTCCTTGTGTATGGCGGTACTGTTACAAAAATGGTATTTATTTAGATAGGTGTCCCTTAAAACAATCACTGAAAAATCCATTATTGTTTATAACAATTTAAACGAAAATTCATATTAATGCAAAATGAGATACATTTTTTTGTATAAAAATTAATGTTTATTTCACATTAAATTATTTCTTGAAAAAAACGTGGTGATGACTAATCATCATCTACATTCCAATCTGTTATACACAAAATCATTTCTATTTCACTGAAAATGTAATGCAACGCAACGCATTTAGGTATAATCCTTGGTAACAATTTGTTCGTACCTTGAAAAATGAGGAAAATTTCCGTGGAAAAAATTCACATATTTGCAATGGAAAAGATATATTGGAATTTGTCCAAAGAATATCCATAGATTTTCCACTTAATTTAATAAAAATAATACTAAAAATTAACTGCAAAAAACAAAGACTTTGTTTTCTAACAATATTATTATATACGGCTTTAGATTAACGGACAATAAAACGATATATGAAATGAAATCTTATAACAGAAATCATAGGATTCATAAATATGTATTATTTATTTATATTTATATAAATAAATGTACAATAAAACATAATTCTATAATGGTAAATTATATTACATATTATATATTGTACAATACATACTAACAATATATAGAAAAAGGACTTAGTATATAATAAAAGCATCCTTATAAGTATATATATTTATGGTATAAATACAATCAATATAATATTTAATATATGGATATGTGTACTTAATTGAAATCACTTATAATATACAATATATATTGCAATAGAGAGAGCGAGATTTCAAAGAAAAGATCATAATATATTGGGTCTATAACTTGGGTATATTTTTTAAAACAACCAGCATCTCAAATCGATATATTTTCGGGGAATTTTTTAAGACTTTTCATGGATTTTATCCGCGGTTTTTTCTTTTTCTCGATTATTACAATCAATGAAATGTTGCCATCGTTCGGACAGCATATTCATTCCGCGGCGGCTCATAGAACTTTTGGTCTATCGGTAAAAAACCTAATCAAACCACGATTTGGCATCATCGTCATAAGAAAAATTTGATCTGCTATAATACGAACAATTCACAGGTATATTTAATATTTGCCAAAATACATATGTACAATGCAAAGATATTTTTATCAAAATCCGTCAAAATCTGATCACAAAAAATTTTAATATAAATTCTATATGGATATTCTGTGAAATAATAGCAACGAGAAATACTTGTAAAAAGAATCCATAGAAATTATCATAGGAAATATACGCGGATAATCCAAGGACATTTTTTATAAAAATCCACATGGACAGGGTTGCATTGATCATATAAAATTCCAGCGCGGACATCCGTATCAGAAATCCATAGATATTTCCTCGAATTGAAACTATACGAACTACTATACATATAATGCAGAAATTTTACGGACAAACTACGGACAGTGTTACAAAGGGTATGCCCACAGTTTTGTTAATAAATCAACATCATTAAAATTTGGTTGTTGTTGTTGTTGTTGTCATAATATTATGAATATATTATTTCTTCGGATTGTTTGATAAATAGTAAACACGGGGTGGTTGAGTTTATAATAGTATTAATTGTATATTAAATCGTATGTCGAGTAATTAATAATAGAAAAAACCGCACACATTACATATTTTTTTTATTTATAAATTTATGGTTAGATAAAAAATATAGACTATATTTCAATTTAATAATAATAATAATAAAATGTTTATAGGCAATAATTTTATCAATATTTATTTATGTATAAATTGAACGATAGTATTATTATTATTATTACTATTTTTCTTATCATCAAATCAATTATTATATGTAAATGCACACATAGAACTGATATGCGTCGTATGATTATTATTATATGTTTGCCAAATTTGTAATTATTTTTGACGTAAAACTATTAATTTTATAATATAATAAAGTTATTAATAATTAATAATATCGGAACTGCAGATTGTGTATAGAAAAATTAAGTGTTCATATTTATTATAAAAAGAATAATAAATTAAATGCATTGTGTGTAAAGTGATTGTGGTTTGTCTTAAAAATATATGGTGTCAAACGGAAAATATACATGCAATTCCTCCAATGGTGATGGTTTTTATTAAATCTATACCCTGAGACTTGGAAAATTTATTTTCTATATATAAATATAAATTTAACACTGATTTTTAACACCGTTTTTCTTTGAAACACCATTTAAGAAGAGGTGAAATAATTTCAGATTTAGAAGATTAGGTGGTCAATTTATTATAAATAAATGTTAAATGTTAAAAAATCGGTCATATCTTTTGAATGTGTGTGAATCGATTTTAAAAAAACTGATTGGAAATTGATTATAATTTGAAGTTTTGTATAGAAAAATAGAAATCGGTTAAAACTATGGGTCGTAATTGAAAAAGATGATAATTTTTAAAAGTAGATTTTCCGGAAAATTAACTAAGTAGACATTCCAATTTTTTTTCATAATGTAGTCTACTTCCAACTCGTCTACCACAAAAAAATATATTGATATTGCTGACTGTTTTCATTGGAAAATCACAGCAAAACCTGTGACCTTTATATAATGAATAATAACATATATGGCCGATCAAGCCACACAAAATTCACAGCTAATGGTTATTGTTATACTATCCATCTGCTCGATTACTGTGAACTTTATGTTATTGTTTAATAAAAGAACAAGGTTATATAGACCGCACCGCCGAAATATAGTACAGAATGTCAATATTAATAATATTTATAATAATTTTTACTTTGTAATACAATAAATTATAATGGAAATGTAATGGAAAATAAATTTACCTATAAATTGCAGATTTCTTTTGATATAAATCGAATATGGTGGGTATCAATGATTTGATTATAATTTTAAATCACTTACCTGTAAAGAAATGAGAAAACAAATATGTTATTAATAAATTTATCAAAAATTTAGTTTAGTAGGAGTACTAAAGTATATATACGTTTATGGAATACATGCCAATTTCCTAACAAAACATAGTACGCATACATTACAACGTAATTTATATAATATATTTGTAAATAAATTAACCATTCTTTCTCAGACTATGTGCAATTTTGTATTCTATGTTAAATGTTGTTTAATCGATGTTAAATGTTGTTTAATCGAATTTATCCATCATGTCACATTTGTATTGTATTGATGCATTATGTATACTACTATCAATAATATATGCACAAATGTATACGCGACGCATATATGCAAATATGATGACTACATTGAATTCGAAAAATATGTAAAATCATTTATTTGTATATTACATACAATATATTTATTGTTAACTGAATCATGTGTAACATATATTTAGTGAAGCCAATAAACATACATTTTATTGATTGTGTATCATCATTTCAAAAGTTTTATTATTTATTGATATTATTCTATAATATACGATACAATAGAATATAATATCAGTTGTTTTGCACAACACTTTGAAATGTTCTAAAAATAAATACATCAAAATTAAATTGAATGATAGTGTAATGGAAAATTTATGTTTACATATAATTAAACAGTGATTTTATATGTAGCAATAGAGTAAAGTTTATTATTTTAAATAATTTTATATTGAGTAGCAGTATTTTTTTGGTGACTAAAATATTATACATAAATAGTTCCCCTGTTCTATACTCTGAAATCAAATGCCTTTCTGCTAGACTCAATTCGTTAATTATTAAAACCACCGATTTTCAGTAGCCTCGTTATAAAAATATGGTTTAATGTTGCTATGGTGGAAATAAATTGCTCAACGCAATCAATTACTATATCCGCGGTGTGTAGAAATCGGTTATGAATTGGCAAGGGAAAATATTATACAATAAATATTGTTTATTTAAAAAAAATCGTTTGAAATATACCTCAACACTCATTACCACATGTGGACAAAAATTTAGCTCATGTATTATGGAAGTTTAAAGAATTTAATGCAATACCCTAGTAACACTGTCCGTAGTTTGTTACGCAAAATTTCCGTATTAAATGTAGTAGTCCGTATAGTTTCGATGCGAGAAAATATCTATGGATTTCTTACGAATGTCCACTGGAATTTTATATGATGAGTGCAACCCTGTCTATGGATTTTTATAAAAAATGTCCTTGGATTATCCGCGTATATTTTCGATGATAATTTCTACGGATTCTCCTTGGAAGTATTTCGCATTGCTATATTATTCCACAGAATATCCATAGAATTTATATTCATCGTTTTTGTGAGCAGATCCACGGATTTTGTAAAAAATATCTCCATATATTTTGGCAAATAAAATACCCCTGAATTGTTCGTATTAGCAGATCAAAATTTTCTTATGACGAAATTGACATATTGCGGTTTGATTCAGTTTTTTATCGATAGACCAGAAGTTCTATGAAGATGTTGAACGATGGCAAAAATTCATCAATTGTGCATTTATAAACAATAAGAGAAAAGCGCAGATAAAATCAATGAAAAATCTAACAAAATTCCTCGATAATATATCGATTTGAGTTGCTGGTTGTTTTTAAAAAATTATGAAAATAAATTACGAAGAGTAAGGATTATATCTATAGATAAGCGAAATATACAAACTTTGACACCACACAGTGGTGATGAAATAAATTATGAATACAATACCGTGTGGATGACAATACAAAGATTTCAATTGATCTAAATAAAATACTGTATTATATTAAGTGGAAAATCAATGGATATTATTTGGACAAATTCCAATATATCTTTTTTCACTGAAATTTTCCTCATTTTTCGAAAGTACGGACAAATTGTTACTGGGGTATATAAAAATCAATAGTATGATAAGAATTTATTGAACAAAACATATTTCTGCAATTAATATGCAGATTTAATTTCTGCAAGTATATAAGTCAATTAATTTTGTCATTTAATAAATTCAACAAAATGATAATTTTATGTAGAGATAATGTGACTTCATTGGTTCAGTATAGAGTTATTGGGAAAACTGTGCCATATATTGTAGAATTATTATAGAAGGACGACCCTATACAACTCATGTGTTAACAAATCATCAGGTATTATAATATTACAATAAAGGAAAACTATAATTATAAATAATGAAAACTGAATCCTTTATTATACATTTTTTTGATCCCTCTCCTAATATATGTGTATCTACAATTTACCATGAAAATCTAATATTATAATTTTATAATTGTGAAATAGAATATTTGTTATATTAGTTAAATTCATTGCATATATTATAGACATCATGAAGAGAACGATTAAAATTGAATCAATAAAATTCGGTGGTCGGTCTCACAATAAATCTATATCTTAATAACATCGAATTAAAAATGAATGTCCTTTTTTTGTATACACAACACACATTTTATTATTTGTTTCCCTATATTTTTATAATATTTTCAAATCTCATTCATTCATTATTAAATAAATAATATATAGTTAATACCAAATCGCGTGCTTTACGTGCGATATAAATCTTTTGATATATGATTAAATATTTTCTGTTTTCAAATTGATTTGGTTAGAAATTGATGAGCGTTTTAAATATTCAATATTATAGTTTACAATATAAATATAGACGTTAAAATATGATTCACTTATAAATTATACGTTGTGATACAATCAATCAATCGGTATTTTCAGTGAATTTAAAAAAAAATAGTTTCTTTAGGATAATAAATAAATTACAAATATAAGTTTCAGAAATAAAAAAGGATTTTTTGATGACGAATTTCACATAAAATCTTCGTTATCCGGTGCTGATGATAATTTACAAACTTTCGGAGATTTTGTTCTATTGATAAATGGTTCCTGTTTTGATTAATTTATTCTCATAACTCTGCCAAAGTTTATTCCAATAATTAAATGATGTTTGTAGTCGGAAACAATACCATTCTGATAAGTTATTTAATAACTTGAAAAAAATAGAGATAATTTTCATATGATTTAATAAAGAATTTTATTAATACACAAGGCTTTAATCAAGAATGGCTATAACAACGAAAACTTATTGTGGCACACCGAAATTTAGCAATTACACAAACAATATAGTCTTTATACTTTTCGAGTTGTGGTCCGCAATAGCCAACAGGATATAATTGTTCATATATTTTCTATACAATAAAAGAATGGGCTAGAATCAGTTTTGCGTTGTTATAACCATTCTTGATTACAACCTTCAGCATTTATATTATTTTCTATGTATACGTGTTACGTTGTGGAGCTGAAGTGAAAATAAAATCATGTTTGTGTATTTGTTAAATTCCGGTGTGCGGGAATCACTTTTCCGTTGTTATAACCATTCTTGATTACATCCTTCTATATTAATAACATTTTTGCTTATCAAATTTTCGCGGTTATCGTCTTCTTGATTATTAATTTAATTGGTTCTTGTTACGGAAAAAAAAATTAATTTAATAATGAATTTATAGGCAATTTATTATTTCTATAATAAAATGTAAACTTGTAAAATTGTATGTGTAACATGAACAACTATTAAATTAAGGATAATAAAAGGATATACAATATATATATCGCAATAGAAATTTGGTAGCACCATAAAAAAGTATATTTTTATATTATTATGACAGGATGATTTTGATGATTTTGAAGGATAATGAGAGACACAACCAAAAAAAATATATGTTGATCGATTTTTTATTTAAGAATTTCATTGAAAATCACTTTAAAAATATTGAATGTATTTATAAGATTAAAATTGATATTATAATATAGAACGAGTATTTAAATATCTATTTTAAATCTGTTTCAAAAAAAAATGTATTTAAATATAAATTTATGTCCTGTGAGTCTATAACTATTAGAATATATTATTTGACCTTCTGATTATATAAAACATACGTTTTTGCGTTACAAACACAAATACAAAATACATTTTAATATTTCAACAGCGTCAGGAAATGTTATAGTATTTTATTTTAATAAAAAATATTTCCTTTCCATTGTATGTATATTTTATTTCAATACGAGATATAATATTCATATTTTCGGTTTATTTTATAATTTTCTATTGTTAACAATTTTAAGGAACAAAACAATACAAAAAAATATGGAAATGTGAAAATAAATAAATAAAAAGAAATTCTTTTTATTATTGCATATTTTTTTTTATTTTATTTTTGTATAAACGTAAATTTAATTAAAAATTTTTTATTATTTGTAATTCATAAATTTGTATGGGAATTGTTTTTTCCTATACCAAACGAATCCATTCACGTATAACGTGAACCCAACCAACACACACACAGAGCGATGATTGAAATTCCATATATTTATTAGAATTTATTTTTATAATTTAGATTTGTTTAAACACAACTTCTCATACTTTTGTTAATAACATTATTATTATTATTTTGTGAATTATTTATAATCCAATTAATTTGAAGAGAATAAGAACATCGCATCATATTTGTAGACATATATTAGTGTAAGGATATTTAAAGACGAGGCGGTGTGTGTGTGTGGGGATGATTGTCGTCAAGGATATTTTGCTATTCATAATTTGGCATTTTCTATACATATAAATAATATTTTTAGATTTGATTTTATATAAACATATAATACTCATCATATATTTGAAATGGAAAAGGTCAAGTTCTACAATTAGTGTTTTGATAAATGCCAAACAAAAATTAACATTAATATATTTAAAATTTTAAAATTATATATACAAAAATGATATTAGAAATTAAATTCGTTATGAAAATGAATTGCAATCGACTTGAATTTCTAAGCATATAGTTAAAAATAATAATTGTTTTTTAGGGGTGTCGCAAACGTGAATTTTATTATTTTCACCCTCCAGTATAGTATACAAACCATGAGTATATGTATGCAATTTTTCCGTACATTATCTCAGGAATTGGACAAGATAGAAGTGTGAAACAGAAGCAATGAATGAAAGGTTGAATCCTCTTGTTCATATTCTGATTGTAGAATATTTCTATATAATCATCAGGTTAAGCAAGCAAAAGGCCGTTATTCAATATAATATCGTATTTCTGGTGTCATGTTAAACACATTTTGTATGCAGTTATAGAAAATGGGATTATATATAAAATCCGATATTAAATTCTTGAAATTGGCCACACATAGTACTGTTTTACTATTCGACAAAATGACAATGGTAGTTTGGTTACTTAAAATCCCAGAACTTCTCTAATCTTCAGATTATATATATAAATATTTATTCAGTAAAAAGTATTTTGCAACATGACAATGCAACGTCACACACAGATCAAAACCGGTTCAGGATACGAGCAAAACGTTTGGCTGAGCCAGACTTAACTCCTTCGGATTACCATTTGTTTTCATCGATGCAACACTCTCTTGCTGACCAGCACTTCAAAACATCAGAAGAAGTCGAAAATTAGCTCTCTGCGAATGGTTTTCATCCAAAACGAAGAACAATTCTTTTGGAAAGGTATCCACAAATTGCAAGAAAGGTGGTCAGAATGTGTAGAAAGCGATGGTCATTACTATGAATAAAATATTCGTATCTTTTCACTTTAAAATAAGCGTTTTATTTTCCTTAAAAAACGATAATTTCTATACCTGGTGGAAGACCAAGCAATACCAGGCACGATTTGTGTATTATATTATCAAAATTTCGTATATATTTCTTCAAAATTAGTTTGCTATTATACAATTGAAATAAATATACAATATCTTTTAATTACCATTTATACGTTAATTATTTATTAAATAATTTTTTAAATTAATATTTATATTTCGATTAATTTTTATTTCATTTATTGTTCTATAGAAATGGAAGTAATACCTGAGGGTAAACATTTTAAATTGGTTAATGATGATGAACTGCCTGATATTATGAAAATATTGGAACAATATTTGCCAGAAGCGTTAAAGGTTTGTATATTTATTATTTTAATACTAATGCTATATTAAATTATTAATTTTAAAATATTATTGTATAATAAATTTGATTTTATTCCATAACAAACTCTTAGTTATGACATTTACTGTAAGTCATTTATTCCACTCCTCACGTTAGTAAATTATTATTATATTCAATTTTATTATTATAAAAAAACGGTGATGATATTGTACTTGCAGTGGGAAAAATTCAGTAAATTTAATGGCATAAAAAAATCCTTCTCTAATCGTGTAAGTCATGAATTTCAAACCAAGTTAAATTTTTGTCCACAATTGATAATGAGTGTTGAGGTATATTTCATCTTAAACGACTTTTATAAATAAACAATATTTATAGTATGTATTTTACCTTATAAATTCATAACCGATTTCTGCACACTACACACTTGGATATAGTAACTGATTGCGTTGAGCAATTTATTTCTATATTTTTATAACGAGGCTACTGAAAATCAGTGGTTTTAATAATTAACGAATTGAGTCTAGCAGAAAATCATTTGATTTTAGAGTATAGTATAGTATAGCTGCAGTAAAATATATAATATTGAATATCTTGTTCTGATATTGGGTATCTATAGCGTATAGACTAGATTAATATTTTCCGTCATATCGATAGTCGATAACAAATTTTTCAATACAATCTCTTCGGTCGATATAAAATTTAATTTAATAAAAAATTATTTAAATTCTTTCTATATAACTTTTAATTTGGAATAAATAATAAGAAATAGATGTTTTGCACAATTCCAAGTTGACTTGTCGCTTGACATATAACAACTCTGCGGTAACTAATATAGAATTTTCAAAAAATTTCCATCTGCGGATGAATGAATTGATGCGGACACAATTTTTTTTTAGCATCAATATGTTTAAAATAAAGAAATACATTTTTTATTAATATTTTAAACGACTGTGTGCCAAAATCGAGTTTATACTTTATTTTATTAACATTTATTTACATAATTCTGCCATCCTGCAAATTATTCTTACCACCCCGCCCACCACTATAAAGACGAAGATTTCTGCTGGATTTTACACTGACTACACTTTAATATTACATTATTATATACAAGAACAAGATATGAATTAATAATTTAAAATGATATAATAAGCATAAAAACATATGTAAATTATGTACGTAATTTAAGATTTGTTGAGAAAATAATTATATTAACTATATGTCGCTACGTGGAATTGGGAGTTTTATATATAGGTACCATATAACAACAGATTATGGGTATATTGTGATATATTTTATATGTTCCTATGCAATATAAAATTATAATTATTCATCGATATAATAATAATATATGGTATACATTTATAATATAATATCAGTGGTGAAGACTGAGCAGTAAGTAGCATTCAGTTTTCAATGTAACTATATTTTTCGTATAACTTGCGGGTGAAATTAAATTAAATTATGAAAAAAAAATGTGGGTGTTCACCGAAAATTAAATTTGAAGGAAAATCTACTTTTATGAATTATCATCTTTTTTAATAATAGTTTTAATGGATTTCCATTTTTGCAACACATTTTTAATTATAATCAATTTCCAATCTCTCTTGGAAGAGATTTTTAAAATCGATTTACACGCATTCAAAAGATATAACCGATTTTCCAATCGATTGGTAGAGAAAATTTAAAGAAATTTATGGTATTGTATAAAGTGAATACATCCAAATCGTATACAAATATTGTATACAAAATTTCTATGACATCAAATGGAAAAAAAATCGGTCATATCTTTTGAACGTGTGTGTGAATCGTCTCTTCTATAAAATATTACAAATTGATTATGATTTACAATTTTGTATATATAAAAAAAAAATTGGAAATCCCTTTTAAACTATAATAATTCAAAAAGATGATAATTCTTAAAAAGCGATGTTCCGTAAAATTTAGTAATTGCGGACATTCCAATTTTGTTTCCATAATGTAGTCTACTTTCAACTCGTCGGCCACCAAAAATATACAGTCATATGAAGCAATGTGAAAACATTTGGTGACACGTCGCCACTGTATGATATATGTATGAATATTTCATTCAACGCATGTTGTATAAACAATCTGCATATAAATGAAAATATATATAATATGAAAATTAACTTTTAACATGATATTTGTAAATGTTTATATGCTATAAAAAATATTGTATATAAAATTTATTTAAAACAATTCGTGTTAAGAAGCCATACCACATCCACATAACATAACATTTGTATGCATAATTTTAAATATTATTATAACTCATACACCTATACACAGAGATATAGCCATAATTGTTCATATTTAATATATAGTTAATACAAATGCATACAACATATATACAATACAAAAATATACACCTCATACCACACCACATTGAGATTTGATAGAGGAAAAATAATATCGTATACATAATAATTTATTATATGTTCATAAGTCCATATAATATTTATAATAGTGAATTTTTAGTTTCTACAATATATTTTATATACAAAAATGTATGCGGTGCCATATTGCCATAATGCCTTTCATGTCAAGGTTATTGCTGTTATGATATTCCATGTATATACATACCATAAATAATATGGCGCATTAAATAAATAGCCAATAATAATAATAATAATAATTATATTTACTCTTTCATCCAAAATTTTATAAAATCTATATATTTTTTTAATAATATATTTCCCATTCCCATATTCCTATTCTATGTTCTATTATTAATAGTTTTTCATTATGTCAATTTTTCTATATAAATACACATAACTATAAAAAGGATACTTTTATATACATATTTTTTTTACAAAATCATATATTTTCAATAAGATAAAATCTATTTGATGTATATTCTTGTAATATGTTGTTTGTATATGCATCAGCAAAAAAAAGTCACGATATATTTATATTATCATTATCAATAACAATTTCGTATTTTTATGATACGAATATTTACAATCATGGAATTTGAAATTAATTTCTTCATAATAAATCATAATAAGAATTATATTTATTTTAAGGAATTTCATTTGTTTTAACAATAAAATTCAAAAATTATCTATATCAAAGGACAACAAATCCTTTAACACTTTATTATAAGATATGCAAATATATATTGAAAATCAAATAAATTTAAAACCAACACAGATATAAATTACGTGCTAATATATTTTCAAATTTATTTAGTTGATTTATTTTTTTATATAGATTATGGATTTTATTCAATCATATTATTAATTATGAATTTATAAAGAAATTATTTGAGTGATGCCTCCTCAGCTAATTCAATGTAAAGGACGTGCATAAAGATTATTATAACATTAACTAACATAACATAAATTCGCAAATATTATACGCGTATGTTATTGCGATATACCAAAAAAAAACCATAATGAACTAATACATACGCAGAGTGTTTTGGACAAAATATTTTAAGGACTAATTATATAAGTAAAATTCGGTTTAATTAGTAATAGTAGAGAAGCGAAAGAAAAGATAACATTTAAAATACTTAATTATGGAATACACAAAATTACAAATTAAATAATGAAAGAAGTGTACTTTGGTGGAAATCAATTTTCGAATCGATTGAGGGTCTCATCCACATTCATAACGATGTAACACAGAATGCAGTTCTATATACACTTTTTATATAGGGACATTTAGATTTCTTTTGAATAACCAAGAGTATATGTAATAGATGTAATATTTAAAGTCTATGATGAAAAATTAGACAGAGCATCATGACTTCGACCAATACCTGTATATGTGAATTGTGAATTGCAAACAGGGTTTATACAAATGGTATGGGAAATAAAAGTGGTTTTTTTTCGCAACAAACCAGAGAGGGCTGTTATATAAATTTGTTATAATACCTAATCGCTGCCTACTCTACTATAAATAAATATTCTCAAAATAAATACAATATAAGTTTAATGTTATAGATAGATTATAGCAAATTATATAAAAGAATTAAAATGTTTCGACTGTTTCGACACAATTTGAAAATCAACAACAACAATTATAATATATTTTTAAAATACAATTCTATTTCTATCGACAAGGATGTGGGCTTATATCAGGAAAATTTAACTTTTTAAATACATTTTCAATTAGTTAAAATAAAATAAATATTTTTGTTATAGATTATAGCAATTACCATAACCGTTAATAAAAAAAACCCCACGTACTTTTTTGTCCATTTGTATTTCTTGCTAACATATATAGCCAACATTATAGAAATTGAGTTTATAATTATAATTTTACTTTATTTTTTTTATATTCTATACTAGCAATAAATAAAATATAAAAATATTAAATTTATAATACAAATAACAAATGGAAAAATAAAAATATAATTCAAAGCCAATTTTTTATGAAAGAAAAAAAAAAACTGCGCTAAATATATTTTTATTTTTAATTTTTTTAACTTGACCCATATTTTTTGTATATTTTTATATAGAAATAAATTTACTTTTTATTGTAATTACTATGTACCCTGTACAAGGTGTACATACTAACTTATATGTCTATAGTAGTGATTGCGGTTAAGACCTCTGTGTACTACCACAAAAATTGTCATAATTTAAAAACAATTACTACTACCATTTTATTATTCCATACACATTCTGTTTTTGGTATTTTGTTCGCTATCGGTGTACTAATGGACACCCACCACAAATCATTGAACATGGACATGGACATCATTAACACATAACTTGATATGATGATAATCATTATAAAATACATGCACTGATCAGTATCGGTTTGAACATTTTAATACATTCGGTAAAATCTTTATTCTTCTATATAAATTTATTGTATAATAATAGAAAAAAAAAACTAATTCAAACGAATAAATATTTACATTTTATTGCAAGTGTTTAAACTCGTACAACACATAATTTATTATACAATAATTATAATTGAAAATGATTTAAGAGACCATATATTAGACTATTTTTTTCCCCTATATTATTGTATGTAATAGCTCTAGCTATATACGTGTAACCAATTCAACAGTGGTGTATTCTATCCACAGACACACACCGGAAAGTTTTTAACCATTGGTTACTTGATGAAAACATACTATCTTCCAAAATATATACAATTTTCTTTTATATATTATAATATCCTGTCCGCCACTCTATCGCTCCATACATACGTTGTACGTTTAAAGACGTAAAATAATAGACGAACTCAAAAAAGACTTAATAAATAAATAAATATTAATATCTACTGAGTTTTTGTTTTCCATATTTACTAAGTTTTTATATCATTTTTATAACGTCCAGTATTTTCCAGCTATATTATCGAAACTTATATATTTTATGTAACTGTGGTATGTGTTGTATGTGTGTTGGTTTGTGTGTGTGTGGTGTCCTTAAATTATTCGGTTTATTAACAATCACCACAGAGACACACCGAAAGGCGAAAATTTTCTTTTATTATAAAGTAATTTTTCTGTTTTCGAGTTATTAAATATAATAGTTTTTTTTTATAATTCTTCTTTCTGGTGGTGTTGAATTTTTTTTTATTTTATTTTTGCCGCATTGTCCCAGAATTCGATTCCATACATATAGAAAATACAAAACATGGTGGTTTTTACCAACGAAATATTATATACCTTAGTTTATTTGGTATATAGGTTATATAGTATACATACACCTATACCAACAATATATACAAATAAATATTTATCGCTCACGCAAGGACAATAAAAGAAAGAATTTAGTACTGTACGCAATTTAGTAAATATATTGTAGTATAGTTAGTACAAGCATGGAAATAATAATAATGTCAATTTAAATTATTTTAAAATGAAAATTAGAATTTAAAGTGTATATAATTTTCATTATATTAACATAAATTTCAATTGATATTGAATATATATACTGCAGTTTCCAATTCCATATCCCACATCTCAAATTTACATTGAATGTAATGTAAGTTATCTTTCAAATAAAATAATTATTATTTCAAACACGTATTTAAACAAAACCGTTTTACGATTAACTACTAAACGAAATGAGAGCATACCATAAATTTACTGGAGTTCAGCAATTTTGAGATATGAGAAATGTTCCGCATTTAATCTAAATATAGTAATACCATCAATTCAAAAAAAATATACCAACTCCCAAACATTCAAACAACAGTATAATTGGTAAATTACTTTGCATATGTGAGGGAGTATACGCAACAATTAAATTATCGAAAGATTAAATGCCATCATTAATGCCACTGAGGTAATATTATAAATTTTTATTTACTTTTCTTGGCACATAATAACCAAATCGGTTTTGGTGTCTGTTTATTTTATAAATGCGAATTACAATACATAGAATATTAAAATGCCTTAAAATCGATAGAACAGAATTTTCAGCACGCTATTATTTCATACAAGCATCGTATACTCTTGCCATGGCACCATATGGTTTTCTTCCATAGTCAAAAAAACTAATACACGAGAAACGTGATTTGATACATCGCATTGACATGATTAAAAAAAATTGAGCCACAATAACAAATGAATGCAATTTCGAATGGTATGGTGAAATATGTTTCCAATATTGAATTTATAATATATATTTCGCATTTCAACTATGAAAACGAATGCGCCCATGTTATAGATACGATCAATTTGATGATTGGCAATAATTCTCTATATAAGATTTTTCAGATGCATGATAAATAAATTTAAGTCTTGTGTAGATGATCCGAGTACGATCTGAATGATTAAAGGCAAAACAAAAAAACTACAGAATTTATCGTATGTGAAAAGTAAATGTATATAAACAAATTATACTGGAAGTGACACATCAAGTATTTTAACTTCGTTGGCAAAGATACAAATAGTTGGTACATGCAATTATATAGAATGCTTGGCAACAATATAATAATAAAACAATAATACTGTCATTTTTTTGTTATGAGTCAATTCAAACACAAGGATTTTTCGTATAATAATTGTTACTAATATAGTGATGAATATATATTTTTATGGATTGATCAAGAAGAACTTATAACGCATAGATTTGTTTAGTCGAATATTCATATCAATATGAAATGTTGTGATATGAAGACCACCTATTATATATGAGCAAAAAAGATAGTACACCATAGGTATAAAGAAAATGGAAAGTCCATAACACAAATTATTCTCCAGACATAATACCTTGGACATAAAAATTAATGCAAGTACAAGTTTATATTGTGTAATTAGTATCGAAATGAAATGCAAATATTATAAATTTTAAAATTTACCGGCTATACAATTATTTCCAAGGATATGCATATGGTTATATTATATCTATATGTGAGTTTCAGTCTCTCCATATATGCATTTACATATATGATATATATTATAATATATACTCTTCAGACATTCATTAAACCAATTAAATATAACACCATATATAGTGGGTGTATGGTTTTAATATACAATATATATTTACTAACGCACACATAGAATTATATATTAATATTACAATTTTATGTTGTACATTAAATTATAAAGTTTATTGCTGTAATAATAATTAATAATTATATTATATTAAAAATATTAGTTTGTGTTAAAGTAGATCCACTTTTAATTCACCCTCACACATACCCTATATTGTAAACGTATATTAAATTCGGTGAACATCATACTTTGAATGATTTTCAAATAAATTCTGGACAAATTATAGTATTTAATTTCTTTGATGTAATATTATTATTATTATTATTATTATTATACTTTTAAACAAAACATTATAACATTCATTTATATGATGAAGATTAAATTTGGTTATGGTACACAAGTATTTATCCGAAAAAAATATACAAAGAAATTCGAATTACATATAATAATTTTACTTTTATATAATATAAAAAAACATGACCTTTATCATGGAACATTTAACATAATCTTTATAGAGTACATAAATGCTTATATTATTAGTTATATATACTAAATTGATACATCTTAAATTTATATAAACGTGTAACCTTTTCTCATAGATCTGTTTGACTACGTTTTTTTCTTTTTTTTCCCTATAATAATATAATGTTTAAATGAGGTGTAAAAGCTAAATATGAATTATGTATGCGGTTGGATAAATTTGAACATCATATTTATTTATAAATACGCGTAAAAGGCCGCCGCATCTCTATTTATATATTACTTTATATTATAATAACTTTGGTTAATCTTTGTATCATAAAATAATAGAACAATTTTAAATTTAATCATTATGTAATTTATATTAGTTCTTTAAAATTTGGTGGCGATCATATTTTCATTCAATCCACAGACATATATATGAGTTCGATTGTCGAATTACTCAAAACAAAATTACCATTTGCTGGGTTATGGACTCAAAAAATGAATATATCTTTGATAATAATTATAATTATATATTATATGAAATTATCGGTAACACAAATTTGGCTCTGCAGTTAAAGATTGATGTGATCGTGCCGCTAGTCGTTGTGTAAACAAGAGAGAAATGAAGCGAACGTAGAAGATCGCACCGAAAAAGTTTGAAGGCAGTGAATTGCAAACATTGTTGGACAAAGAAATGGCAGAAATGTTTAATGTTTCATAAAAAAAACAATTGCCACCCGTTTAAAAGATATGGGAAAGATTCAAAAGTGCAGAAAATGGGTGTCTCGCATGAATTGACTGAAAGACAAATGGAAAATCGAAAAGCAATCTGTGAATGATTGCTTGCCAGACATATTGTTATATGTTATAAGTGAATGTTATATTCAAAATATATAACTACTAACTATTTATTTTTCCATTTTAATATAGTTTCATCAAACAATTAAAACGTACCTGAATGATCGAGTTTGGCAATTTTATTTCTATGTTTCAAAAAATTGGCCTGAAGAACCAATTTGTTTACATTTTCCTGGATGCACGTTAACGGTAAATAATTATAAAAATTAATTAATTTAATTGATGCGATTTATTCGGTTAAAAAATATGGTGTATTTATACTAATTTAAATTTTCACCGATTCAAATAAAATATTTAGCCTAAACAAAATATTTATGGAAGTTTTGGAATATTTTGTCCGACAGAACGTATCGAATGTATCGATGTGTTAGAAACCGAAGATGTTTTAATTGATTGGAAGGAGCCAATGTACCTGAATTTTACGCACATTGATATTATGAATCGTTTGGATTCATTTTATCAAAATTATGGTGTTATGGAAAGATTATTAGGTGATATTTATATTTGTCAAAGGGCAGCTCAACAGCGACGGTCACAACGTCCACAACACGATGAAGATGAAAATCGAGGAGGAGAAGAAGAAGAAGAAGTAGAACAACAACTACTACTTCAACCCATAGAACTAGATAGGTATAATTTTAAATAGAAATTATTTTCCATTATATGTGTTTGTTAAAACGATAAAGGGTTACAGTTTACCAAATGAAGAAGTTGAAATGCGACCATTAACAATTGATAATGTTAAAGCAATACATGATTTATATCCAGCCAGTGAAATTGAATGTGTACAAGTGTTTGAGAAATTAATTGATGCATTGCCTGGCTTTGGAATTTTTACCAAAAATACAGGTGAATTAGCTGCATGGATGATGCATTCATATTATGGTGCTATGTTTTCAATGCAAACTAAACCAGAATTTCGTAGAAAAGGGTAATTTTTTTCTTATATTTTTAAATTTAATTTAAATTTATTAATGGTAATAGTAAAACTAATACGTCTTTGTTTTTAGTTACATTTGCATTTGACTTGACGTTTTAACAGATCCCATATAAATTAATAGAGTGCATCCACTATCCACAGATTATCCCACTTGACATTTTTATACGTTCACATAATGTTAAATTTCAGTTTTACTCATAGATAAACTGAGCCAACAATGCACATCTATATTCGTATGATGTATTAAAACGTAACGCATAAAGGCAGCAAACCTTTGCAATGCACCACAATGTCAAGAAAGGAACGTTATTTGTACACAGAGTGAAACAAATTACTTTACTAGAAATTTTAGGAGTCATATGAAAATTCTAAATAACCAAATAATTTATAGGCTAAGGCTTTAATTATAAATCGCATGTAGAACTTATATAAATTCCTTTCATAATGTTTATATTTTATGAACTCACGAAAATATACCATACCATACTTTGGCTAACTAAACTAAATTCATTGAACTATCGGTCCGGAAACCAAGACATTTATTCTACCATATAATATCATAGTGGAAAAATTGTTAAGGTGATGGTCTGACAGAAAATCAGAACTCTTGGTAGGACAACACCTATAGTCAGACACCATTTATATTGTATTTTATAAATGGTACTAGCTGAAAATTACATTTTCCATATATGTTGAAATGCAAAGATGCGATAGAATTTTTTTCTGGAAAAACGGAATCCTTTCACACAAGTGCTGCTGATATTTATAAACTTTCAGTCAACTCAAATTGAAAATAATGCCATATTACTGTTGAATAATCTGTTAATAATGTTCACATTTCATATAACCTCTATCCCATAATAACAACATTTCCTGCAAAACACAATACTCTGCACAACAAATATACAAATATGTACATTAATTTCTGTGACAATTTCCAAATAAATAAATTCAAAATTAAATAATTCAAAAATGTAATTAAATATATAATTATTTTGTTTGTATTTTATAGTTATGGTATTCATTTGGCACAAGCATTAACCGAAACAGTTATAGAACGTGGCTATTCACCATTTGTTGTTATACGTCCCGAAAATGATGCGTCTAGAAATCTTTATAAAAAATTAGGTTTTAAAAAAGCATTTGAAACAGCACGTGTAACATTAAATCCAACAACGGATATTGATGTTCAACAAAATAATAATATTAATATTAAATGTAATAATTTAAAAGATGATGTAAATAATAATGATGATAATAATAATAACATTGTTGTCGATAATAATAATAATAATAATAATAATATTGATAATATAAATAACAATAATATTGACAGTAAAAATCATTTCAATAAAAATGGTCATGTTTTGGACAACAACGATCAAAATAATGATAATGATAATGGTGAGAATGAGAATGATGTTGTTGATGTTGTTGATGATGAAGATGATGAGGATGAAGGTATTGAAAATATAAGAATTATTGAATTAACTACACCAACTACTGATCAAAATATTGAAATTAATAAAGATGAAGGTATTGCCGATTAAAATATTTAAAATAATTAATAATATTAAATAATATAAATTACATCTTTTCAATAGCTCTCTATCTCTCTTTATCACACCCTTTCTGTCTCTTATTCTCAAAAATCTATTTAATTATATTATTGCAAATAAGGAATCATGAAAGGTGACCAATACTGCGACATTTGATCACACCATTGAAATTGATAATTATCATTAGTCAGTATTTTTATTACTTATTTGTTATTCATCAATTTATTCCGGTGAGGCTTCCAACCAACATTGGTCGAATAGATAGTAAACTGTGGGATATTTATTTATTAGATACAGACAGTATAATATTTTATGTATCCATTGGAATTTCGAAATGTCCTTAGTCGACGCAAACAAATAGTCTTTCAAAAATCGACAAGGAATCATCGATAAACATCCATACGCAAATTGGTTTGTTGATCGCATACCAGAATTTGATTTAGGTTAACGAATATTCAATCAATATACCGATTTTGTACACAGGGTGTTCCGACATTTGAGATTTAAATCAAATACAGTGCGAATATGTGATAAAATTTACATTGTAACCATTGAAAAATATTCACACTATCTAATTATCTATTTATCTATCTATTTATCTATTTATCTATCTATTTATCTATAAATAATATTGTTCGCCTGAAATGATTCCATTTTAGTATTATTTTCTTTTAGCTTTTCCTAAAAAATATATTTTTTGAAAACCACTTTTTTTTAAAAATAAATAAAAAAATAAAATAAAAACCAATTTTTTTTTTTAAATAAATATTATAGAATTTAAAAGGTTATTATGCAAATGCAAAAAACTTAATTATTCAATATATTATTTTTAATTGATTAATTATATATAAAAAAAAAATGTTAAACAATTAATTAAAATTTTCCGAAATAGATTGAAAACAAACCAAAAAAAAAGGTTATTATTTTAGTTGTTTATTATTTTTTTAATTCCAACAAATTATTATTGTAAATATGCCGCCGCCGCCGCTGCCGCAACGAGAGATCAAACATAAAGTTAAACTTTATTTTTAATTATAAAATATTTGCAGAAATATATTATAATATTTAATGAAAATAATTGTTTTTGTTTGTTTTTTATTTATCACAATATTTTTTTTATATTTTATTTAGTTTTTATTTATAGGAATATTATTAAAATAAAAAAAACAATTAAGAATACAGAAATATGGAACAAAAAAATATAAAAAAAAATCTAGATACAAAAAAAAATTATATATTTTATATATTCAACTACTTTTAGCCTTTAAGCCTTAGTTATTTTCTAATAAATTATTTATATATAAAAAAAAAAATTAAATATATATTCAAGAAAAATTATAAGGAAAAATTATTAATTAAAAATAAAATTAAATTTATGACAGAAAAAAACGTAATTATAAAATATATTATTTAATTATTTTTTTACTATTATAATATATTTTTATTTTAAAAGGTATTAATAAATTATAAAACTAAAATAAATAAAAAGTGATTTTATAACAAAAAAATTAAATTATAAACTGAAGAAAAAATATAAAAGAAAAAAACAGGCAATTCGCGTACTTTTCCATGAAATGAAAATTAATAATAATTTAATAAAATTGTGTTTATTATTTTTTATATTATGAAGAAATTTTTAATTATTTGGAATAATTAATTTATTTAAAATCACATATAAAATAAATGTATAGATTTTAATACAGCGTGAATAAAAGAATTCACACCAAAGGACTAATTACGCTAAACGCATAATGTGTTATTTATAACGAAACTAGGAAACATTTACTTATGGATGGATAAATTAAGAATTTAAAATATTTCCGATTTAATATTAGAACATATAATTTTCAAAACATTAAAAACACTATACAATTGTACATTAAAAATAATTTAAATTCATTCATAATCATTCGTTTGGCAAATGGTCCAATTGGACAAAAAACATGACTTGATGATTTGATTGAAATGAGTGATAAACTTTCAAATCAAATTACATTTGGTAATTTATTAAAAATAAGTTCGTTTATGCTGCGCCATATTATTTTATGAGAATATTTCTAAATTAATGGTACAAAAAATTCGGAAGTTTATATATAATTTCGAATGGGTATTTTCTCAATCCCGATTTTTGAGATGGTCCATCACAGCCAAAACGAAATATTCATTCTGATAAGGTTACGCTATGTGCTGGTGCTGATCAAAAAGTGGTTGTGTACTATGAATTGGTGAAACCTTCAGAAAGTATCACTGGTGATAGTATGGCTACCGACGACCGGAATAGGTGAATACACTGGTGAACACAGACTCGCATTGCTCCTTCCCTTTAGTAATAATTTGTCCACACTTTGAAAATTGAGGAAAATTTTCGTGGAAGAAATCCACGAACATTTTTTATAAAAATCCATAGACAGTGTTGCACGCATCTTAAAATTCCAGCAAACATCCGTAAGAAATCCATAGATATTGCCTTGGATTGAAACTAATGTACACATAATGCGGAAATTTTGCGGACAAACTATGGACAGTGTTACTAGGGTTCATACTACCACTTAGCCTGATTGATGCAGTCACCCATTCAACATATACGATTCACTTCTTTTGAAAGTATCAGATAAATTGACTGATGCATGGATCGCCTCAAAGCACGAGGAATTCGTCAGACAAGGAATGCTACAAGATGAACGAAGATATAATGAATTTAAATTGATATTATGTAGTATATTTTTTGGATTTAGTTGTCGTGGTTTACAAAATAAAATTATTCATCAATTCTTCATTCAGTAATTATAAAAATAATAAGTTTATCAAGAAAAAAAATGTATTGTCCACGTCATTCATTCAGTTTTGATATAGTCAAAAAAAATTAACCTGATATAGAAAATTATCAGAACAAAATGCAAGTGCCTGTATCTTAAAATCGAAAAATGTCATACAGTCCATTACTATATTTTTCAAAACAATTACTTATTTCATTAAAGTTAAACTATATAAACGGACATGTTTTACATATGATTCCTTTAATAATTAATAATATCAATATTGTTACCAAGTTTAAATCGCATAAAACAAACTTAACCTACCGTCAGACAAATTCAAATTTCAAATCTGTATTGTATTCTAAGACGGTTTACAATTTACAATGATTCATAGACTTTTCATAAATAAAATTAATATTATATAGTCAACGTTAACAATCTAATATAAAAGGACATACGCGACCGGATTGATTCATTCGATATTTTAAATATTTTTCCATCGACATTTCTCTACCAATTTCTTAATATTGTATTTAATTTAAAATTTTGGAGGTGATACCATCTTGGATCAGGAATATTATTATTATTATTTGAATTGTTAGTTTAATTTTCCGGCTTTTTCTATTAATATAATATATATAAAAATAAAATTCAAATTATAAAATTGATTCCATACAATTAAAAATGATGGAATTTTTACTTTAACACAAAACAATTTCTAAATTTCTAAAAAGCGAGAAAAACAAAAGCACAAAATGAACACTAATTATAAAATTTATTAACCACAACAACAATTTGCTTTAAACATTATAGTCATCATATCTTCAAAGAAAATCAATTAATTAATAAAACATATTCCAAAAAAGAAAAATTAAATAGCAAATGGAAATAAAAATAAAATTATTTAAAATATTTATAAACATTTTCTCTAAAATATAAAAAAACATTTAAAAGAAAAATCTATAAATTATTTTTTTTTATTATTTTAAATTTACTTACAAAAGAATTTATAATTTTAAGCTGTAAAAAAAACATATATTTGGGAATGGTCCAAAAATTTAAATCAATTAATAAAAAATAAAAAATAAAAATGATAGACAAGAAAAACTAACTATAAAATTAGAAAAAGAATTGGGTGATTTTAATTTTGTTTAATTTAACAAAATATAAATAACAAATACAGAGAAATTAAATAAAAATAAGGTAAAAAAAAGGATTATAACAATTTTTATTTGCTTTAACCATAATTTTATGTATAATTATTATTATCATTATTATTATTATTACTATTCTAGCTAGAATTGGAACAATTGAATTAAAAGAAATTTCAAATTTTAATAAAAAGTAGTATTTTAAAATTGAAATCTTTTGTAATTGGGTTTTCATTTATTTTATGTTCATTATTTATCGTTTTGTTAATGCTTCAGTGCAACGTATCTTCGAAACCACTGATTAAGAATATATCCCCATTGTATATTGGCAAAAAAAGGATAAATATACTAATAAAGTAAATTTCGAAAATAAGACACAGTATAAATTTAATCAAACTATAACCCACAACTAAAACTAAGAAATGTATTTAACATTGTTTTATTGCTGTGATAAAAATATAATTGTCCATCACTACAATAATCTCATGTATTAATTGTGTAATATCTTATAAAATTTTAAATGAACCTATAGTTCTATAATTCTTATCATATCAATCGTACCGAAATAGTCATAGTTGGATATAATTAGTAATTTCATTGATTATGTGGGGCATCGCATAAGAAACACTATCACATGTACACAAATCATCGCAAGTGTATGAGATGTGCCAGGACTTATCATGTATAAAATAAGAAATTAATTGTATCATGAATTATGATATGGTATGTAAATCCATTCGGTGAAACGTTGGCCCATTATGATTGTTCTATAATCACCGCCTCTACCTTACCCCCACCGATTACGAACTATATATGAATTTATTACCAACCCATACGTGATAGTATATAAAAATTGATCATTTGAGGATTTATTTTCAAATAAATACTAAAATTTAAGAGTATACTTTCAAATGTCAAGGCATAAGTATCTAAAAGCATTAATTCACCGGTCATTAATATCGTTTAGACATATACTAGCTGCTTAAAATATCCAATTAGTTTGAAAATAGATCATTTGATATGCAATTATGTTCCGATATAATCATTCATTTTATTATTCCTATACATAATAGCAATTATTAATCTGTGAATCAGTTGAGTTGATTTTCAGTATTTTTCTTAAATTTACAATATAACAATAGCAAACATTCGGTTTGAATCGATTTTTCTATTCCATATTTATTATATTAGGACATCATTATTTCAAGTTTATAGTATAGTCCTAATTAATTATTTAATATAAATCATTTATTCTTGTTGATAACGTGTTTGAATTGAAAAAACGTCCCAATTTCCATGCCATTTAAAAATGCAAACGTAATTGTTGCAATACAATACAATATCAAGACCGAAATATAAATTTCTATCACAGCAACATTTCAAAACATATTGTCGACATTTTTAAACCATCTTAATTTCATTCAATACGTAATTATATTATAATAAGTATTTTATAAGATAAATACCGCCTGGTTTTTCCAGCCTCGGACGGAATCAAACTTTTATTTTAAATCTACTGTATATTCTAATAGCACAATAGGATTGGAAATAAACAAGGTTTTTAATGATCCTTATGGTTTTTCCTTGATTAGTTGTTATTATTATTATACTTTTACTTCTCTACATCTACAGAAAAATTAATAATAAGTTAAGTAGTAACTACTTATTTCCTTATATTATTAATTGCTTAATATATTAAATATTATTATTAAAATGAAATAAAATTCTTTCCCTTTTTTAATGTTTATTGAAAAACAATCCACACGATCCACATATGAAAATTATTATTTCGACAATTTCGACTCTCAATATCATACGACAACACTAATTTTATGTCAAAAGTAATTTTCGGAAAAATGACAAAATCAAATATATTTTGAAAAAAGAAAAAAGAAAAAAAAAAAACTAAATTGATAACATAAAATTAAACAAATTGTAAAAATTAAAAACACGAAAAAAAAATAACAAATAAATAAGAAAAAATTCAATTGAGAATAAGTGAAGAATATAGTCATTTCAATTCAATAGAATCATATATGCAGCAGTAGATAAAAAATCGTCGTGTAGATAAATTCATTAAATTTTACTACTATTGGTTTGATAAGTACTTACGATAAACAGACTACAACGTACAGAAACAATTGTCCGCGATTAAAAAACATAGAAATCAATTTATATTAAACTAATCAAAAATGAGTGATGAAAGTCAAGATGAAGAATTGTTACCGGCTGATTATAAACCATATTCACAACGTCCAGAATGGTCAGATGTTCAACCATTAGAACAAGATGATGGTGAAAATCCGGTGGTTATGATAGCTTATAGCGATAAGTGTAAAACAAAAAGAAGATATTCAGATTTCATATGATTTTCTAAAATATTAACCATTTTTTTTAATACAAATATTTTTTTTCTTATAGTTAAAGATGTTTACGATTATTTTCGTGGTATTGTTGCAATATCAGAAAAATCACAACGTGCATTAGATTTAACTAAAGATGCACTACGTTTAAATGCTGCTAATTTTACAGTTTGGCAATATCGGTAATTTTGCTATTATATTATAAATAATCTCGTCTCGATAAGAAAATTATCTAATAATATATTGAAAATATTTTTCACATGCAGGCGTGACATTTTAAATGCATTAAATTTAAACTTATCGCATGAATTACAATATGTTTATGAAGTCATCATTGACAATCCAAAAAACTATCAAGTTTGGCATCATCGACGTGTTATTGTTGAATGGTTAAATGATCCAAGTCAAGAACTTGAATTAACTGAATATGTTTTACAATTGGATGCAAAAAATTATCATGCATGGCAACATCGTCAATGGGTTTTACAACATTTTAAGTAATTACGAGAGCTTAAAATAATTTTAATTATGATTAAAAAGAATAACTCTTACCTTTTTTTTCCTATTTTACTTGATTCAGTCTATTTGATGATGAATTAATTTTTGTCGATAAATTATTATCAAATGATGTTCGAAATAATTCGGCTTGGAATCAACGATTTTTTGTGTTGAAAAATACTGGTTTCACAGGTGATGTTCTGGAACGTGAAATAAAATACGTTATTAATCGTATACGACTGTGTAAAAATAATGAAAGTTCATGGAATTTTTTGCGTGGATTATTACAACAAGGTACAGGATCTATGGATCAATATCAAGAGGTAATCATGTTATTTTTGTTATTTATGTATATGACTACGTAAATTAGAATTATTTTTCATATTACATTTATAGGTAACAGATTTTTGTGAAGAACTTTTGACTGCCGGAGTAACATCGCCATATTTATATGCATTTTTAATTGATTTATATGAAGAAAAATGTTCACGTGATTATATCACAAATGTTGCAGAATGTAAAGATCTATCAATACGTGTTATAAATTTATGTGATTTAATGATAAATGAATATGATATAATAAGATGTAAATATTGGGAGTATGTTAAAAACAATTTAAAACGTAAATTTCATGAATTAGCACTTTTAGCAGAATGTCGAGAAAATTCAAGTGAAACGGAATCAACAAATACAACTGAAAAAACTGAAGATAATTCAACAACATAATATTAATAATAATAATAAAATATAACATTACAATTGTAATTGCAATTATTATAATAATAATAAAGATATAAACATTTATTCAATTAGAATATTATATGGTGATTCTTCAAGGTTTATATTGTTTTTGAAAATAAGAAAATAACATAATAATAATCCCTCTTTATGATGTCAATAAATGAAACAGAAACTTAATTAATTTGTTAAATTTAATATAATTCAAAAGCAAATATTTAAGAAAGAATAAAAAAACCTCAAACCAACGACGGTGATAATAAAATCAATTGTAAATCAAAATAATATCAAGGTAATACAATCTTAAACATGACAATTTAATTAAAAAGTAAAATTTTATATATACAAATAAACACAATTTAATTACTTATAGTTCAATTACAACACCCAGCAATTTTAATTATTTATAGATAAAAAATAACTTTGTAGATTCCTATTTTTTGTATGGTTTTGTTAGAGAAATTAAATGTTTTGTGATAAATGAGAATGAGTAGCACTAAAATGTTGATTGACTTTAATAAAGATTAAAATTTAGAAGAATTGAAATAATAAATAAAAATAAGGTTAAGTTATTCTATTTTTCTCTTTTTTTTTGACAGTTCATTTAGTTTATGTTTATTACAAAATTCACAATAATGAACAATCGAGTGTATGGAGTAAAAAAAAAAAACATGAAGTCTACCGCGGCATCGGCTCCCTCGGTTACCAGCAATAAGTTTAAAAATGTATTTCATAAATATCGTTAAATCTGAAATTGATTAAATTCTTTAAAGCCACAACAACTCCAAAGTTCATAGTTTGGTTGTTTGTTAATTGGATAATTGGTGTTAATGGTTTGTTTTACATAATTACATTTTAGAAAATAACAAGGATTGAAATAGGAGCTGCGATGTGAATAAAGAAAAAGGAACTTTGAAATTGGATTAAATGATTAAATGAAATTCATGCATTTTATAATAATTTTATCGCTTCCATATGTATATAAACTGTAAGTATTAATAATATTTTATGTATATTAATTAATCATACATTATTAATTATCTATTGTTTATATTAGCTTTTTAAACTAAAATCTTATCAAATTGAATCAATCGCAATAAACTTATTCGACTAGTTAATTACTTTTTTTAAGAAATAAAATATGTCCTTGGATTTTTGGAATTACGTAAGTAAATGTGATTACGATACGACGACATTGCAACAATCTGTATAATATTTACTAATTTACGAATTAATTTATACGTAGTTCTAACTTCCGACTCGATTACCATCCCATAATGTATAAATAATGTATTGGAAATACTGGAGCATTGACACCGTGTTTTCTTTAATTCATCAATATGTAGATGAATGGATACCGCAACTACCTATGAACGTGAAAGGGACACTTAAATTAAAAATACAAATGGTTATTGTTCCTTAATGTGACCATTTAAATTATAAATTGTATATATTTCAATTTTCCAGTCGGTTCAGAATGCATGTATACATAAAATCGTTGACGGTTAATTTCCTTTCCATATTTCTGCATCTCATTAATTGCAAACAATTTTATCAGTTCATGAATGTAGCTACCGTCAATGCTTCAGAAATACAGATTTACATACTGTAGTATTAATTGATGTTATTAATTTTATTTTAAATATTTTTTAGGACAAGTAAACAAGATGTATACGTAGAGTACGATATAGATTCATTTACATTTGCAAATAAATCAACAAATCAACAATAATAATAATGCTGCGAATAAATAGTAATTTGTCAACAAGTGATATACGAAATCAACATCTTCAATTTAAATAAATTTAACCGGTGCTGAAGATAAATTAAATATTTCAGTTTGGCGCCAGATGTTGAATAAAGGTATAGCAAATTATTTTTTGCATCTAATTAAATTAAGTTATTATTATTAAGTTATACCCATCTGAATTGATCGTTTGGTTTGCTCGGTAATAATTAATTTTACAGTGAATAAACAACAGAACCAAATTTATCAAACCAATTTGAACACTAACGCTTATTCTTTTAACAACCAGCACATAATCTTGCGATGTGCTTTTTCCTTTGCAGGATTAAAAATCAAAATATAACTAAAGCGTTTAACGCTACACAACAATTAGTTGCAATTATCAAAGAAACAACAATATCGGTTTGATAATCCGAATAGTCTACTAAATCAATCTATCAGTAAATAATGTGAAATCACTTAGTTGTCAATCCAATATACTTATTACTACAATATATAAATATTATAAAAACACGTAAACAAATCAATAATTTATATAATTCAAGGTTAAGTGTACACAAATACATAACGCATATATAATTCGTGCTTCCACATATCCATCATCATCATCATCATCAGCCGGAGTAAAGTAACCTTTGCTACACTTACTACTAAGCAATTCATGCTAAACGATCTACTATATAACTTAGACGCAGCTTTCTATGAAATAAGTAAAGTTCTTTGAATTTATTAATTAGTTTAGAGATAATCATATAACCAAATCCCCAATCTCAACAATACTATGCTGAATTACCAGTTTGTTTGAATTCCAGCGCGGTAGCGTATCGAAGTGAATGAAAATGAAAAAAAAACTGATGCGTTTAAAATCCTTAGTATCAACAATATCAATTATGCCATCTAAAGAATGAAAGTCTATGTGATAACAATTGCCATGTGTATTGTAATTAATAATCATTTGTCTATTGGCATGAAAATTGTAAAATCAATAGAGACTAGTTGATATTTTTCTATACATGAATGACATTATTAGTAACATATTTGATTTATATGTTTACATTATAATTATAATTATTATTATACTAATCTATATATGTAATATATGAACAATTTAATAACGCTCATTCAAGCATTAGTTTACAGTAAATAAAAATTACCATTGCTGAAAGGTAAATAAAACATTGTTGTGTTAATCCACATATTCCAAATATACACACACACGTATATTTATAATTTATAAACTATATAGTACAATGAAGGTGGTCTACAACATAAATATATATTTATATTTAATGTCATTAGGCTATTTCCAAGACAACATATATTACACAACATTATTGTACATTGAATTGAATTGAATGCGCGATTACAAACAAAACAGAATTGTAATTTGGGTACATCCTAAATGATATAACATGGTGAAAGGCCTTATCGGAGATCTATTAGCCAAATCCCTGAACTTCGTATGCTGCCACACTACCGAGAAGCCTATTTGCGTGCGTTACGCAGACATACACCAAGTCAAGCTCAACAATTGTGGCACTCTTTGTTATGGCATCCATCAAACAATTCCGTATTGGAATATTTAACAATTCACCAATTAATTTATGCAATTATGTTGTATTTATGCAAATATTTTTAGATATGTGGCGGCTGGACCATTTAGTTTTGTGTGTAGTAGGTATCTTTGAATATCGTTACCCACCATATTTTCAAAGATATTCACTTTCCGATTTCATAAACTAACAAATGATAATTCAGTTAACCAATTTTTAGTATGAACAATAGACATGGTATCGAAATAGTTATACTCAATTTTATTGAGGGATTCATTTCTTATTATCACACCCATTCTAATATATAAATGTGTCAACAAGTTTTATAAGAATTTAATATTATAATATTTTCAGATAATTTTCCATCATGAAATCCAATTTGTGATATAATTATAAATATTGAAAATAACTATCTCAATATAAGATGTTTATATGCTGCCACGCAGTGTAAATTATCGATATTAGATTAAGGTAGTCACGCAATTAACAAACAAGACATTATTTTCCTATGGAGGGTATTGTGTGTTTTCATCATAAACTCGAAAACTAATCAAATGAGCAACTTTATTTAGATGTTACTACACTAAAATAATGCCTATACACTATATTTAAAAGCTTATTCCTTATAAGAAATTTATCGTACCAGCTGATTAGGAATGTGCTTTCTTTTTTATCATTATATTTTAAATACTTGTTCTTTCAAAGTATAGTTAAAATCATTTATCCTAAATCTGAATTGTATATAGATCGTCATATACATGCGCGGTAAATTACGAGGATATATGATTTAAATAGTCATTATACGTCCTTGGCACGAAAATGTGTGTGACCAGTAAATATTAATTTAAAAAAAAATCCGTATCTGTCGCTATGATAATAACAATAAAAAAAAATTGGAAAATAGAATAGAATAATATATAAATATTGAAATAATGAAATAAATAAATAATCAATTAATTTTTATATGAGTTAGTTTAGGATTAGAACTTGAAATGAAAAGTACGGAAAAATGAAAGTGTTTATGGGCATTACGTTTTGTTGAAAGTTGTTGATTTAATATTTTATTTATTATTTCATTTTCTTCGAAAGGAAAGAAGAATTTAATTCGCATAAAATATAAATATTTTCATATTTATTTTTAAATTTTAAACTGATAAAATGTTTACAATTATTAAATTATTAATTTTTTCGATATGGATTAGTGTTGGACGACCACAAAGTTCTCAAAATATAAATGTTTGTAAGTTATAAATATATTATAAATTAATTACACACAATCATAATTAATATTATAATAAATAATACGTTTTTGTGATATCTGTAATTGATATTCTATTCGTATAGATAAAATTGTGGAAGTTACAATTTAGAATCCAAGGAAAGAATATTGTAATACAATAGAAATTTAGTTTTTTTTTCAATTTATCCTGTGTTCAGTAAAATATTACTATACTTAAATTTTAATTACAAAATACAATTGGGAATTTATATTACCCATTGAATTTTAAAGTATTGTAGTAGTAGTGTATATAACTATATTTTGTATTCCACTATATCTAACTGACTATAAATGTTATCAGCGTCCGTCTATAAATTGATTGGTTTTGTAAGTTTTAAAATATTATTGTCACTCTGTTCCTCTGTATAACGACTGTCGTTAGTTGTATAGCATTGAAATCATTTAGAATCCATATAGCAATTATAATTGCCATATCGTGATACTATTGAATAAGTTCTTTGTTCTCTTACCATTCTCTGCATATAGAATTTGTAATTAATCTAATTCTTATTCCTCGTGTAATTGTATTATATGTATACCCATATTTTTAATAATTCCTAGATTCGATAAACGATGGTCCGCAAATAACTCAATTATAAATTTACCCAACACAAAGAAAGTGCTTTCGATGACTGGTTTTTAATATGGTACGAAAATTAACTGGTATATCGTATAGATGCTCTCTAATTATAAATATATGAAATCAACATATGTGGTATAGCACTAAAGTTAATTCTATAATCAACAGAGTTGAGAATTCTTTAAAATATACGAAATAATAATCCCTTTGTATAATATTACGTCTATAAAATATGCATTGGAATTTTATTAATTTTTTTCCCTCTATATAAAACACCTTGTTAACGGGTGCTATATTTTAATAATCAAACTTTTATTATTTATGTAATATATCTCGAACAATTTATAGACATCAGACAGCAACAAATCTATAATTAATGCTGTTGGAAAACCAATTTACAATTTATCTATCATCAAAATAATATAATATATATATATTTCAAATAAAGTGAAAAATATAAATATATATCAAATCAAATATTCATGATATACCTACAACAGCAATCATGATTGTCTATTATTTATATATTCAAGTGTGGGGTATACATATATTTATTTATTAACGTATATATAAATAATAATTGAACCTAAAATGGATATTGTATTGTAATTGTAACTATATTGAAGTTATTGACTGTATGTGAAAGTTATTAAATTTATATATATATAATTAAGTTTAGTTATAGTAAAATCAATTATAAATAATACTATCCACACATTATTTTAAGTTGAATTAAAAGTTTTATCGTTTGCCACCACTTTGATTATGCGTCCGATCCAATAATTAATTATATAAAAACGACAGTAAATTATAGAAAATATTACCACCCACTTTCTTCTTATGCTACCGTTGCTACCGTAGAAAATTTACCACGCTCGTACCTCGAGGCAGATTATAGATAAAGGATCAATTGCAAACAATTAGGATGTAGCCGCAATATTTGGTCAGTAATTACATATTTTAAATCGTCTCAAATTGCGTTATCAATCGCAACGAATTCTTTGAAAATATATATATTTTAGTATAATCTAATTAATTATTGTAAACTATAATAAATTAATAATTATTAAATTTTTTCACTATTTCCATGCATCCCCAACAAAAGTATTTATAAATGAAGTTGATAATGAACAAGCAACACAAGCAGTTGACATTGCTTTAACATATATACGAAAAAATCCAAATCTTGGTATGCAAATACAATTGATGACAGTTGAAGGTAATCGTACAGATTCCAGAAAAATGTTAGAATCAAGTAAGAAATTTCGTTGTTGTGGTTTTTTCAAATGCTTGCAAAATATTTCATTAAAATATTAATATAATTAAATACTTAAATAGTATGCAATGTTTATAATGATGCTATAACAAATAATAATCCACCGCATATTGTATTCGACACAACAATATCTGGCGTATCATCAGAAACTGTAAAATCATTAACATCCGCGTTGGCAATACCAACAGTAAGTGCATCGTTCGGACAAGATGGCGATTTACGTCAATGGCGAGACATTAGTAGTCAAAAAACTAAATTTTTATTACAAATAATGCAACCAACAGATCTTATACCTGAAGTTATACGTTCAATTGTTATTTATATGAATATTACGAATGCTGCAATTTTATATGATGAATCATTTGGTAATTTAAAATAATGAATTTTTATTCTAATAATATATTTGTATATGATAAAAAGAATTTTTCATAATATCGTTATATTTTTAGTAATGGATCATAAATATAAAGCATTATTACAAAATATACCAACACGACATGTTATTACATCGATTGCACAAGAAGCCGAACGTGCCCAACAAATTGAAAAATTACGAAATTTGGATATTAATAATTTTTTTATATTAGGAAGTTTACGATCAATTCAAGGTGTTTTAGGTACAACTATTAAATAAAATTGTACCATACCATAAATTACATTATTTACGAATCATTTTTATTTTAGAATCGGCTAAAAAAGATTATTTTGAAAGAAATTTTGCATGGCATGCAATAACACCATTTAATGGTGATCTAACATGTAATTGTGATAATGCATCTGTTATGTTCTTAAAACCATTTCCCGATCCAAAATCACGCGATCGCCTGGGTTTACTTCAAACAACATATAATTTAAAAAAAGAACCAGAAATAACATCAGCATTTTATTTTGATTTAGTTTTACGTACATTTTTAGCGGTCAGGTATTATTATTATTTTATTGGTTAAATAATTAAAGTATATATTTAAAATTTATTATTTAATTAATAATAATTTAAATAATAATTTAGAGATATGTTACAAATTGGTGCATGGCCAGCAAATATGAAATATTTAACATGTGATGAATACGATGGAACAAACACACCGGACCGAACCATTGATTTAAAATCGTATTTTGTTGGCGTAACGGAAAATACAACTTATGGTAGTTTTTCACTTTCAACACGTCCAAATACACCATTTAACGGTTACAGTTATATGAAATTTGATTTGGATATTAGTGCTGTGGCAATTGCTGGTGGTGCTCCGGTTAATACAAAATCATTAGGCACATGGACAGCTGGTTTTAATTCACCGTTAAGTATTCTGGGTACCGAAGATATAAAAAATTTATCGGCTGCTGTTGTTTATAGAGTTTATACAGTTGTGGTAAGCATACAGTTTTTATTAAGCCCTTTCATTTCAAGAAATAAATGTCATTCCTCAATGGATTCTATTGATTAAGGAACTGTAATTCCTGTTCTAGCGGCAAAATTTACTACAGAAACCTCTGATTATAGAAATATTTCTAGATCCCATATTATTACATACAACCCCATTACTGAAAAAGGAACATCTATTGAAAAGTGGAATTATTTTGCTTTCAGTGAACATTTTGAACAGTTGTAATGTTTGCTAATGCATTTTCAAATTAGTCCTATGATATTAATTGAACAAATGTTGCATGGGTGGACGATCCGTTTATCGATGCTCAATATGATTCGTATTTCTATAGGTTTACTCTTTCTTGAAATAACTTCAATTTTGTTATATTACAATATTTATGTATAATTTCTGATCAGATCAGACTTACAGATCAACACCAAGTTCCTATATGTATATTTTATTTTCTTGTATTTTTAGCAAGCACCTTTTATAATAAAAGATCCTGATGAACCAAAAGGCTATAAAGGTTATTGTATTGATTTGATGAATGAAATTGCACAAATTGTTGGTTTTGATTATGAAATAAAAGAAGTTGAAGACGGTAAATTTGGTAATATGGATGATAAGGGTGAATGGAATGGTGTTGTACGTAAATTAATCGATAAACAAGCGGACATTGGATTGGGCTCAATGTCAGTGATGGCCGAACGTGAAACGGTTATTGATTTTACAGTACCATATTATGATTTAGTTGGTATAACAATAATGATGCAATTGCCAAGTACACCAAGTTCATTATTTAAATTTTTAACCGTATTGGAAACAAATGTTTGGTTATGTATATTGGCTGCATATTTTTTTACCAGTTTTTTAATGTGGATATTTGATCGATGGAGTCCATATAGTTATCAAAATAATCGTGAAAAATATGCAGACGATGATGAAAAACGTGAATTTAATATAAAAGAATGTTTATGGTTTTGTATGACATCATTGACGCCACAAGGTGGTGGTGAAGCACCAAAAAATTTATCTGGTCGCTTAGTGGCGGCTACATGGTGGCTTTTTGGGTATTTCATACACACGCACACACAAAATGATTATTTGTTAATTTAATTCCAATCTATTTCAGATTTATTATTATTGCATCATACACAGCTAATTTAGCTGCATTTTTAACTGTTTCAAGATTAGACACACCCGTTGAATCGTTAGATGATTTAGCCAAACAATATAAAATTTTATATGCACCATTAAACGGTTCATCGGCGATGACATATTTTCAGCGGATGTCACAAATTGAAGGACGTTTTTATGAAATATGGAAAGATATGTCATTAAATGATTCCTTGTCACCGGTTGAACGTTCAAAATTAGCTGTTTGGGATTATCCAGTTAGCGATAAATATACAAAAATGTGGCAAGCAATGTTAGAAGCGGGCCTGCCAAATACATTAGAGGAAGCTGTTATACGTGTTAGAAATTCAACATCAGCCACTGGTTAGTGTGCAAATTTATTTATAACGCAATTATATCCTTATCTATATTTCGCAAATTTTAGGATTTGCATTTCTTGGCGATGCAACCGACATACGTTATTTAGTTTTGACAAATTGTGATTTACAAATTGTTGGCGAAGAATTTTCACGAAAACCATATGCAATTTCGGTTCAACAAGGTTCACCATTAAAAGATCAATTTAATAATGCGTATGTAATAGTATTTAGATTGTTTGCATATATAAAAGTAATTTGCACAAAAAATACTGAATATAATTATTTTTATTCTTTTACAGAATATTAATGTTATTAAATAAACGTCAATTGGAAAAATTAAAAGAAAAATGGTGGACAAATGAAGAATATCAAAGTAAATGTGAAAAACCAGAAGATCAATCCGATGGTATTTCAATACAAAATATTGGCGGTGTATTTATTGTAATATTTGTTGGCATTGGAATGGCATGCATAACATTAATATTTGAATATTGGTGGTATAAATATCGTAAAAATCCAAAAATTATTGATGTTGCCGAAATGACAGCGCACACAACAACGTCAACGGCAGCCGCAGTGACCATGGAACACAAAAGAAAGTTCGATAATTCGAAATTTAATGTAGCAACAACAACAAAAACAACCACCACCACGACGCCGCCCGCCGATAATTTTCAATCTAAAGGTTTAATGAGAAATTTAAGAACACGCAATCAAACTGGATATGGCACAAATTTTAAAACTAAATTTTAAATATTTTACAATTGTTGAGGTAGTTTAAGATATAAGAAGTATGTGTTGTATGGATAGAAAAAGGGAAATTATATATTTGGATAAATTAACACGTTGACGACTGTTGTTGCACCCCTCATTATATGCACTTATTTGGGAAATTCATAAATCTCACGTAACTAAATGAAATGAATAGAATTTATTTGAATTTTAGGTTAACCTTTACACAAATCTTCTTTTAAATTATTCCGATACGCCGGCAATCACCGAACTTACAAGTCTCTTATATCAAAAATAGATCAATCAGTTCGTAAATAATAACGTCAACATTTTATTTATTCGGGTAACTTTACTCTTAGGAATTTTAATTTTTCACTTAGAATACTCCATAAAATCAACACTCGATTGCTGTTACTTTTTCTCTGTAGTTCTAATTAGTATTAATATTTGATGAACCACAAGCGTAAACTTTGGTAGATATATTAAAAACGGGCAATTTTATTGCTACAATCAAAAACAATGTTACTCACACAATATTATCTCGTAGGAATACCATTTTCAATTGCTAAAGAATGCACTATTATTAGAAGACATTCATATTGCACTTAGTTATTATAACATATATATATTAAGTAAATTATATTTTAGTAGTTTGATTAAAAAATGTATTATGTTATTCTATAATATGTGTGTCCTCTGTGTGTGTGTGTGAAGTATAGACAAATATTTATTTAAGTAATATTTTATGGAACTTAAATAAAAGTGTGTTATAGTTTTAACAAACTTAAGTTTTTTAAATGAAAGAATACATTTTGATCATTTTGAATTTTACCAATTTGATGTGTTTGCGACACTATACGGACACTAATTGTTTTGATAATACGTGAATATCTAAGTTCCTGTATACACTTATACTGTATCCATAAAATTTTATGTGAATTCGAACAATTTCACCTTTCAATTTCATTGTCAATTATACTTAACATACGTAATTATTATAATAATGATGTTTTTACTTTCATTGTGTCATTGCAATTAACGATTATGAAATTATATAGTAATAAAAACTACTTTTTTCTGTAATTGATGTGTACAACGATATTAATTGAATACTAAAATTTGAATACATAATATTTACTTTTGAAATGAATACTAAATGTGACAACATATATTGTAAATACAATATAATGAATTGAATTATAGGGTTGAGAATAGTATATAGTTTAATATAAATAAGATAATTGGAATAATTTTTCCGGAATTAAATAATTCCTTGGACATTCTGTAAATAAATGATGGAAAACTATATACATTATTGATAAAATTGATGGTATAAAATATATTTAAATAATTATATTAATTCAGTTATAAATAAAATTTATAGGAATCATAACCTAATAAGAAAAGAAAAACAGGTACCACACCAAAAGCTAACAACAAATATGTTATTATGGGATAAAATTATTTTAATTCAATTGATTATCGGCTTACAAATTATTGTAATTGCTCAATGTATAAATAATATTAACGTTTGTAAGTTTATATAGTCTCAATAATTATAAAATAACAAAACCGCATTAACTAAACATTTTTAATTTATTTCTAATTTGCTACACAGTATTTATTAACGAAATCAATAATAAATTGGCAACAAATGCCCTGGAATTGGCATTAAAATATATGAATGAAAATTTTCGACATGAATTTTCAGTTAATTTAATTGAAATTGAAGAAGATAAAAATATACAATTATTAGAATTTCGTAGTATAAGTGAGTAATTGAAATTGAATTATTATTTAACATTTCCACATTTATTTCTTTTTATACATTAATTTTAGTTTGTAATGAAATTTCAAAGTTAAATGACAACAAACAAAATCCACATTTAATATTAGATGTGACCACCACTTTAGAATTATCAGTAATAATTAAATCAATTGGATCTGCATTAGCGATACCAACAATTGTTGCATCGTATGGGCAAAACGAAAATCTATCATTTGTTTGGCGTAAAAATAAAAATTTATATAAACAAAGTTTTTTGATTAAGGTAAGTCGAATGCAGCAAATATAAATCAATGGATTGAAGAAGAGCCAGAGCGGGGGCCCCAACGACGAGGTGATATTTTACCCGTTTATTTAACTTTCAGTAAGAATGAATTTATATGTAGAAAAATAAATTACCTCAAATTGGACCAAGAATCAAGACATTCACAAAATCTCTAAGAATTCGATGTTTTACTAGTACTTTTCAAAGATATGAATTAACTATATGCTATCAAATACCATAATATATAATTTCAGGTACTACCACCGGCTGATACTATACCAGAAATAATACGATCCATTGTAGTATATCAAAATATAACATCAGCTGCAATTTTATTTGATAAAACATTTAGTAAGTTTATTTTGTTATTAAATTAAATACAACTATATTTATTGCCAATTCACTTTTAAATCACACCGCACTATTTATCTACTTATTACAGATATGAATTACAAATATAAAACGTTATTACAAAATTTGCCAACACGTTATATTATTGCACCAATTGCATTGGATTACACAGAGAGATGCCAACAAATCACTAAAATAAGAAATTTAAATATTTTTAATTATTTTATATTGGGATCCTTTGAATCAATTCAAAATGTGTTGGGTATGTGTATATGCTATAATTTATAATTATAATAATAATAATTTCATAGGCAGATGTGCCAATGAAGCGGTTTGTTATTAAATGAAATAATACGATGGTCGGGGTATAATTGAAATGAAGAGCTAATGTATGTCATCAATAATATCGATAAACACCTACTAATTTCGTAAGAATGTCTTAATAGGAATTGATGTCTCTCTCATTTGGCCACACAGCACATAAATAAACGTAAATTGGATGAAAGGAATCAATATTAAATTTTATTCCGATTTCATTGTTGAGATACATGTCTTTTTGTTAAATTTTCAACATGTGCAGCGCAATGGAAACGACAAAAGAAGAAAGGTGAAGAGTCATCACCACAATAAATCTTATTTATCGCTACTTTCATAAGTGTAAATACATAATAATAAATAAATGGAATTACTTAACCATTAATTGTATACAATAAAATATATATGGAAGCGTACGCATATAAAATTTTCCGATAACAACAACAAAAAATATCGATAAAACAAATTTTTTATATTTGTCATAAACTCTTCATTACGTGTGTGTGTGTGTGTCTGAACATCTTCTGCCCTATAATTTTATGGATTTACGAGTAACTCGTATACAAAATAACATGTTTTGTTTATGTTTGGGTCCCAAACATTCGGGTAAAACACATTTACTAAATAGTTTACAAAAGCCTGGTTCAATAAATACAACAACATATTCGGTGCCAACAATTGGTACAAATATATTTACAATAAATATATTAACACCACCACACATGCAGAAGAAAAGAAATAATATTAATAATAATAAAATTGATTGTCCAATAAATATAAAATTTAAGAAATCAACGACCTCAAACATTAACAAAACCAGTAATAATAATAATAATAATAATAATGCAAGAAGTAAAATTCAAATACGTGAAATTGGTGGTACGATGGCACCAATGTGGAAAAATTATTTAACCGATGTCGATAAAATTATGTATGTTGTTGATACATCTAATTTATGTCAAATATCAGCTGCAGGTATAATAATAAAATGAAATGTAACTTAAAATACACTCAAAAATATAAAATTAAACATTTTCTTATTATAGGTGTATTATTATATTCACTATTGGCCGAACCCAGATTACAACGTACCAAAATTTTAATTGTATTAACCAAAATGGATTTGGCATACAGACAAATGCGAAATGAGGCACTATTAATGTTACAATTAGAAAAATTAAAAAAACAAATACGACAAAAAATTTGTGTAATTGAAACAAGTGCAATAACTGGAATTGGATTAGATAAAGTTATTGAATGGTTATCATTACCATAAATAATATATAGCTGTTGTGAAATAAATTGGAAGATAACACATATTTGTGTGCCTATTTTAATTTTTAATTATATGTTAAAGTAAAATAATTTCATAAAGCCACTGCTTATACGAATAATTATTGCTGGTTTTGTGTACCAACTAAATTGATGTAACCCTTCGGGCAGCACATCAGCTGCATTACCTAATTGCCTACGGCATTGCTTCAAGTTTTACCAAATATTATTCAAAACATTGTATAATTAATATTTCAAGACCATATTTAGACGCGGGTTTCAACCAAATAAAGATAGACATTAAGTAAAAATCTGCAAAAATATAGTAGAGGGAAAATCAGTAGACTTGAAATTGAACCCCATAATTATATGATCGATTTATATTAGAAATTGTTGAAAAAATAATAAAATTTAATTTGCACAACATATTGTTAGTGTGTGCCTACGTAGGTAGTGATCAAGCACATGTATTTAATCTATTAGATACTCTCACTATTTAAGTATTCCAAAAACAACTAACCAATACACACAAAAACAGTAATTATGGGGTAATTTTTGAAACAAACAAAAAAAAACACTCACTCACCGTTTAGGTTTATTAAAGTGTTAAAATTTTTAGATAAAAGTAGCGGCCTATAATCAAATAATTTTATGGGTTTGAAAAAATAAATAACCGCATTTATATTAATTAATTTTCATTTTCATCTAACACGTACAGATTCAACGGATCCCAGACATTTTAAGGATAATTTTGCTTGGCATGCAATTACACAATCAATTTCTGATGGTAATATTAATTGTAATAATTGTACGGTTAAATTAATGTTCATAAAACCATTAATTGATCAATTTACAAAAAATCAGCTAAATAATTTGTATAGGCTGACATCGAGAAATGATTCGTTGGAAATTATGTTTGCATTTTATTATGATTTATTTATAAAAAGTATACGTTCGATTAGGTAATGTGTTCATTCATTTTTATGATTTTATCAATTGACTGCGGGAATTTATTGTTTAATTATCCATATTTATTTATTTTTATAGTAACATAATTGATAATAAAAGTTGGCCAGAAAATCAACGGTATTTAATGTGCACAGATATTATCAATGGTAACAACAATACATCGACCGTAATACCTATTGATTTACTTTCATATTTATATGATAATTATGAAAATACAACATTTGGTCAATTTTCTATTGAATCAAATGCAAATGAACCATTTAATAAATATGTTCTATTAAAATTTACAATGGATATTAATTCAATTCATTTCAATACAACAACTGATGGATTTCCATCAACGGATAGTGCTGATGTTGTAGAATTGGGAAAATGGAAAAATGGTTTAAATCATCAATTAGCTATTACTAATTCAAGTGAAATGCAACAATTGTTATCATCAATAACTTATCGAATATATACCAATGAAGTAAGCGGAAATTATATTACGAATTACCATTAACCAACAGATTTATAATTTATTTATTTTTAATTTATATAGCAAAAACCATTTGTAATACGTGATCCGAATGCACCTAAAGGATTTAAAGGTTATTCAATTGATTTAATAAATATAATAGCTGATGCACTTAAATTTGATTATGAAATTTATGAGGAAGATTCTATTGGTACATTATCCAATGACGGCGAATGGAATGGTGTTGTAAAAAAACTAATGGATAAAGAAGCTGACATCGGTATTGGTGCAATATCGTTAATGGAAGATCGTGAAACGGTTATTGATTTTACAATACCATTTTATGATTTAGTTGGTTTAACAATAATGATGAAATCACCAACTATTTCTAATTCATTATTTAAATTTTTAAGCGTTATGGAAACAAATGTTTGGCTATGCATTTTATTAACACTATTTATTACAAGTTTTTTGCTATGGTTTTTTAATCGTTGGAATCCAAATCATATTATAAATTATGATAATTATAATCATAATAATAATAATCTAAATTTTAAAGATTATTTATGGTTTTGTATAACATCATTGACCCCGCATGGAACTAATGCCGGAGGTAAGGCAAAATGTAAAGATGTATTACCAAATCATTTATCAGGACGTATTATTATAGCCATTTGGTGGCTTTTTGGGTAAATATTTTTTTTATTGATTCTATTTAATTTATTTATTTACAGTATATAAAAGTAATCTATTTAAAGCTCTCCAATTAACCGAGACAATGTTTCGGAAGAGAAATTCTATAATCTCTGGTTAATTTATAAGAATTTCTTTTTTAAGAAATATTGACTCGTTTTTCAGTGAATCAATTGTTATATATTTTACCGAAATTGAGCATATATACACAAGGACGTAATGTAATCGGTTATAATTTTAAATAACAACTCATTGTTTATTGGTGAGTAATTGGCATTGGGGGTGAATAATTTGTCATTCAGCCGTAATGGATGAAATTAGAAACAATACGATTTACAGGCGATGGGTTATTTCGGGAGAATGATTGTCAATGTACTGGCGTTGGTATGTTGTTGTTGATGGGATATGGGTGAATTTAATGTAATTATTATCTGCTGACCCAAAACTGATCATAAAACGTAATAGTTGTGAATCAATTGTCTATAGAGATTCCCTTTTACAATAAACACTGTGCGGCGCTAGTAATTATACGAAAATTTAATCAATATTTCTTATATTTTATTATATTTTTTCCTTTAGATTTATAATAATATCATCTTATACAGCCAATTTAGGTGCATTTTTAACAGTATCACGACTAGATAAACCCATCGAATCTATCGATGATTTAGCAAATCAATTTAAAATTCTGTATGCACCATTAAATAGATCAATAGCAATGCAATTTTTTCAACGTATGTCATTAATTGAAAAACGTTTTAATAAAATATGGTTACAATTATCATTAAATGATTCATTATCGGCCGTTGAACGTGCAAAATTATCTGTATGGGAATATCCAATTAGTTCGAAATATACAAAAATGTTAAAATTTATACATATGTCAAATCCACCGATAACATTACATGAAGCATATGAACGTGTACTAAATTCAACGGATACAAATGGTTATGCATTCATTGGCGATGGTACCGATATCAATTATATGGTAATGACAGAATGTGGTTTACAAACAATTGGTGAAGAATTTTCACGAAAATCATATGCAATGATGGTACAACAGGGATCACCGTTAAAAGAACGTATTGATAAAATGTAGGTTTGACCATTATCTGTAAATTTATTTAATAAAATATCAATTTTATTTATTCCTTTTTTTGTTGTATTTAGATTACAAACATTATTAAATAAACGTGAATTAGAAAAATTAAAAAAGAAATGGTGGAATGATGAAGGATATCAAAGGAAATGTAAAAAATTTACCAAAGAAACTGATGGTATTTCTATTGAAAATATTGGTGGTATTTTTATTATGATGTTTACTGGCATTGGTATCGCTTGTTTAATTTTAATTTTTGAATATTTATGGTATTCAAGCTAATAATAATAATAATAGCAATCAAATAATTGTAATGTGGCTAAATAATAATATATAATTTCATTTATTTAAGAAAAAGGCACAATTTTGTCTCGTTTTAAAACGCACACACTTATTATTAAATTGTAGTGTAGCATAGAATTTATGTTAGTTAATTCTATTGTGTACAACAAAAATTGATTGATTGTAATCAACCAAAAAGATCTCAAATAAATAATCATAAATTAATATTTAATAGTAAATATATATAATTACATTAGAGGATTGAACGGTTTCTCTTGGGAGATTGTATACTAATCTAAATAATTATAGATAATCTAGCCATAATTTGATGCACACATGTATACTTTATGATGTACCTTCAATTTGTTGTTGCGATAACATCACTCTGTGTGGAGACAAGTATCAATTGAATTAAAAAATAGAATTTAGTCAGTTCAGACTACATTTCATGATACAACAATTATTTTATTAAATTTTCCTCTAATAACATCTAACAAAATGTTTGTGTAATAAATGTTATAATTTTTGCTAGAACATTTGAACGTTACATATATTACTGTGACATAAAAAACTATAGTTTTCATAAAAATTCCAACAAAAATGTTAATATATTTAATAATATTAAATATTTATAAAGTATGGGCTACTCAAAATATTAATATTTGTAAGTAAAATGAATTTTCACACGAAAGATTTATTTCTGACTGTGAATAAAATATATTTTATTTTTATTATTAAGTCATTAATTCGCATTCACAATTTATAGTTGCTCTTAATTAAATAAAGTTATTTAATAATACTAACTAAAGCCAGGATAATTAATAAGATAATCTATTGTCGCATACTTATCTTGGTGTTGCATTAGAAGAGCTTTAATCTGTACCGTACATGAGAATATAACAAATTATCGAATTATATATTATAACACTCACAAAAAGGGACCCTATGGTACTTTATCATCCGACTCGAATTTCAAGGATTTTATGTAGGATTGTAGTAGAGAATAAATAAAAAGTTGTTTAAACAGATTTTTACATTTAATTTGAGCTATATTGTTATTGTGCACCCATCCCTGGCATAGAATAATATAAATGCATGTCCTTAAATTATATTTAATTGTAAATTGTATTGTATATTTTCAGTGTTTATTAATGAAATGGAAAATCGTATAGCATCCGAAATAATACCGATAGCCTTAAATTATTATGGATTATCAGATAATATAACTACGGAATTAGATCATGAAATTAATTTACAAATTATTGAATACGATAATAATAATAATAATAATGAAACAAACAATGGTAGGGATTTTTTATTTAAAGGTAAATATTTGTTTGTGTTTTATTTTTTAAGTTATAAGGATATTAATATAAATACAATTATTTTCTATCCTCTCCCGCTATGTGTGCGTGAAAAAACTAACAAAAGTTTGTAATTTATATTCGGAATCAGTGAATAATACTAATATTAATAATAATACTGAAATTATTGTAATATTGGATACAACAATTAATGGTATTCAATCGGATACTATTAAATTATTATCATCAGCATTAGCAATACCAACAATTAGTACATCGTTTGCGTCACATTCAAGAAATAATTTAAAATTTTGGAATAATTTATCAACAGAACAGAATTATCTGATAAAGGTGAATTTATTAATTTATATTTTACTATGCACAACTATGCGGAGCGTAAGTCTGTGTGTATATGGAGAGAATAGACTTGCTCAGCAATTTCAATATAGAATCACAACAATAACATTAAAAACTATATAGTTCAATACAAATTGAAACGTAAACTATTGATGGATGCAGTACTTGATATATGACTGGAAGTAGAACAATTTATCTGCGTCGGTGGATAGATTAATATTTTGGTTGAAAGTATTGTTCAATAACCGTTGAGAAATTATATTGATACTCTCCGTACACTCCACATACATTATTTTCAAGTTATATAAACAATAATTTTAATATATCCTTTACAATTTTATATAGATTAAACACCCATTAGAAATAATGCCCGATATTATACCATCAATAATATTCTATAAACATATGGATAATTTTGCAATACTTTATGATGAATCATTTGGTAATTTTCCAATTAAAATTTATGATAACCAATTTAACTAATTATTAATTTAATTTATTATTTATTATTTTTAGCTATAAATCATGACGATTTTAAATTTATATTTCAACAATTTAAATTTAATTATCGTTATGTAATGACGAAAATTAAGTCAACAAATAATTATAATATTATAAATGAGACAAATTATTGGAATAATGAAATTAAAAAATTACGAAATTTATATATTTTTAATATTTTTATTTTAGCCAATAATTATACAATTAATAATTTTTTAGGTAAGTATTCATAAAGTTGTTATTTTAATTTTTCGATCTAATAACTTTATTTGGACAGTTTGGATTGTTACGTCAGGCAGGGTCATATATATTATTATTATTATTATTATTCATTCCATATGTGCTGGTTGGAACACAATAAGACTTTAGAATGTATTTTGTTTGCATTGTTTAAGTACATAATATATATGAATACGATAATAGATAGATGTGGGAATGTCTCTGCAACAAGAACTGTGATGTCAAGTAATTGTCACTATGCAATACTATGTGCAGATGTTATAGTACTGATTGTAGTAAGGAAATAAGGAAATTATTTGAAAACGTACTGATGGATGATTGCATACAAATAGCATTAAGAGAATTTGATAAATGATGTGACTACAAAATAATTTAGGATTACTTTAAAGACAAAACATTTTTACGGTTCTTATGAAATGGAATTCGACGACAAATGATATGAACAGTTTTTTGTACTTCCTATATAAACATTGATTTCTGCAGATTGGACTATTTAATTGAGACAAACAGACCAAAAAATAGACATGACTCAGGACTATGTGCTGAGTTTACGATACATCATCCAACAACATCAAATATGTTGTAAGAATGATTTTAACAAGCCATTCAAATGCATATGAGTGATTCTCTGCACACAAAATATAGCTGTTTTAGAAATGTAATCAAACGTTCTTATATACGGAGCCTGTGACAAATATGATTTCAAAGAAATATCAAGAAACCGTGAACCAAAATCTGTCACGATTTTCTATGAAAACAAAAACTATTTATATTTATCCTTTTAATTTATGATTATATTAATTTATTGCAGACACAACAGACCAGGAATATTTTAATGACAATTTTGCTTGGTATATATTAAATCCATTTAACAATTTATTTTGGTCTGATGGTGATCAAAATGGAAATAAATGGAATAAAAATATAAGAATTAATTTTATGGAACCAATAATAAATGACATTAAAATAGACGAAACAACAGAACGGATGGCACCAACAATTATTTCCTCATTTTATTTTAATGTAGCTGTACGATCATTTCAAGCAATTAGGTATTTATAATATTGTGTATAAAATAAATATGTAAGAAAAATTAAACTAATAAACATATTTTTATATTTTAATAATAGTAAAATGTTTGAATTATTATCATTCGATGCTAATAAATATATAACTTGTGATGAATATAATGGAAACAATACACCGGAAAGATTCAATTATAATTTGATGGAATATTGGAAAAATGATAATTTTACAATAAATATAGAAATGAACATTACTTCGATAACAATTCGAAATAATCAAACTTCCATTAAATCGATTGGAACATGGACTAATGCTGGAAATAAATCTTTCGTTTCTAATTTACACATTACAAACCCCGAAAATTTACAAAATATAATTCCTATTTATAGAATTTATACAGTTGTGGTAAGTTTCCCATAGAAAATAAATTTTATATGAAACAATTTCGATTTTAATGCAAGAAATAATGTTTTGTCTTTCGATTATGTATTTTCTAGCAACCACCATTAATTATTAAAGACAAAGAAAACGGTTACTATACAGGATATTGTATTGATTTAATAAATGAAATTGCGAAACAATTAAATTTCAATTATGTGATATATGAAATTGAAAATGAAGAAGGAACATTTGGTATGGTAAATGAAAATAATGAATGGAATGGTATTGTACGGAAATTAATTGATGGTAACGCTGACATTGGTTTGGGCGGGATGTCGGTAATGGCCGAACGTGAATCAGTCATTGATTTTACTGTACCATATACAGATTTAATTGGCATTACAATTATGATGCGGGTACCAGTTTCACATCGATCGTTTTTTAAATTTATAACAATAATTGATAAATATTTATGGATGTTTATAGTGGCTTCATATTTTGGCGCAAGTACATTAGTTTGGTTATATGAAAAATTGAGTCCGTATAGCTATCGTAATTATCGTGAACATTATGGTGACACAACGGAAACACGTGATTTTACATTTAAAGAATGTTTATGGTATTGCATGGTTTCGTTGACACCGCAAGGTGGTGGTGAGACACCCAAAAATTTGTCTGGTAAATTTGTTGCTGTTACATGGGGTTTTTATGGGTATATTAATTATATTTAATAAAAATAGTGTGTCCATAAAGAGAAATAAAGCATTTTCAATACAGTGCTATTGCGAGTGTGTACTATATCACATGAAAATATTCAAATATGTTGTTAAAAGTGTAATGGACCCATTTTTATATAATTATTTATTCAAATTCTAAGCTAGTTTTAAATTTCATTTAAAAAATGTTTCACTTCATTTAATAAAAATGCTTCATTTCTCTACATGGGACAACATTCTGCATATACATATTTCATTATTATTCTATGATTTCATCTTTAGATTTGTTGTTGTAACATCATATACTGCAAATTTAGCTGCATTTTTTACTGTAACAAGTATGGAACTATCAATTGAATCACTCGACGATTTAATTAAACAAAATACAATTTTATATACAACAATAAATAATACAGAAACATCGGAATATTTTCAACGTATGGCAAATATTGAAAATCGTTTTTATGAGATATGGAAAAATATAACATTAAATGATTCGTTAACATTAAATGAACGTGCACAATATGTTGTTTGGGATTATCCGTTAACTATAAAATATTCAACCATATGGAAATCAATGAAAAAATTAGGTTTATTAAAAAATCTGGATGAAGTAGTTAAAAAAGTTAAAAATTCAACAAGTAAATTCAATTTAATTTATATACACAAAAGATAGAAGAGTAATAGGCTAAAAGATACAACCATAAAATAAAAGTGTTTTTCAACATTTATAAACGATTTTAATTAAATGTCGTATTTTAACAGTGCGATTATATGATAAATTAACTATAGAAGATTCGTTGGTTCATGGTTGTATCTTTTAAAATAAAATACTCATAGAATTTCAGTGTTTACGATAATTTATTTAATTATTCTTTTCATATAGATTTAGCATTTATTGGCGACGCAACCGATATTAATTATTTGGTAATGAATAATTGTGATTTACAAATTGTTGGTAATGAATTTTCCAGTAAACCATATGCAATGGGTGTACAACAGGGATCACCATTAAAGGAACAATTAGATAAGGCGTAAGTATATGTTTGTATGTACTTTATTATATTATTATAGTCATTGTAATTGTTTGTATTTATTTATTGTTAGCATATTAAAACTTTTAAGCAAAGGTAAATTGGATGAATTAAAACGTAAATGGTTAAAAAATGATGAATTCAAGAGAAATTGTGATAAACGTGATGATCCACAGCATGGTGTTAATATACAAAATACTGGTGGTGTTTTTATTGTAATATTTATTGGTATTGGTGCCGCAATTATTGTTATTATTATGGAATATTTTTGGTATAGACAAAAATAATAAAATACGTATTTTACATATGAATTAAATTTATAAAATTAAGAAAATAATAAGATAAAATTATATTGTAAACTATTTTCGAAAACAATTGGTTTTTCACTGTGAGTTTGTCACGTGTATTTTGTATTATTCTAACAATATTTTGCACTCGAAAAATAATTAGTTTATATAGTTTAATATATTTACAAACATAACCACAAACACAAGAGTAAATGTTACATATTATAAAATTTAATATATTTGTATTTTGTATATGCAATTTAGAACTTAAGAATAATCATTGTTCTCGTAAATAATTCAAATTATAATTAATATATATTTGTGTAATGATAATAGTTCGGAGACAAAAAACCAGAACAACACTTTATGATTGTATAAAATTAGTATTTTTAATAGTAGGTGTAAAATTTAAAAGTAAAATAGTCATAATTTTTATGGCAAAGAAATTTAAACACATTAAGTACATTGAGTTTGACAAATAGATAGATAATTATGGATTTCACACATTACAGATAGTTGCATTTTTAAGTTTATTCATCTTAGCGTACAACACGTGATATTGCAAAATATATCGACGCATCAAATAAACATTTATATTACCGTGTTTAGCTTTGACACAATTATAATATATGTATTTTTAAAGTGGTGGTACACAATCATTTCACATCGAATGATCACATAATTAACTATTTACTATATTATGCAATACACACAATATGTATATTTAATGGTCTAATTTTTGTAATTGTTTTCGCACAAGACAGTAATTTATTAAATTCATATTTCTAATTATATAACACACTATACACCATCCCCATACAAATATATACGACGATTTACATTTTTGAAAAAATTATATATTTTACAAAATAAAACAATGTGGTTACGTTTTTTTAGTGTAGTGTAAAACAATTTCGTTAAATAATAATGTGTCGAAATATTAAGAAAAATAATTTGTTAGTATTAAAAATATCATATTAATAATAGATTATTTTCATTAAAAAAAAAAAAAAAAAAAAACTATATTACAAAAATAAAATAAATATAAATGCTATAGTAAAAAAGGGTGCTTCTCTGAAAGCATATAAGATATGCACATACTTTAATACAAACGTACATACACACACACACACATACACATTAAAATAACTTTACAAAAAAAAAAAAAGGGTACTACGCAATTTTTTTACTTGCTCATTGCATTTACATTGAAAATTTAATTATAATATAATTGAACATTATGATTTCACAATTAAAAAAGGATTAAATGTAAAAATGAAAGAAATTTATTAAAAACTATGTTAAAATAAATGGAATGGTGGAAATTTTTTTTTTTTTTTGCATATGAATGGAAAAAAAAAATTAAAAAAAACTTACCCAAATTTCATAGTCGAATTTTTCTATTACTCTTTCCATTTTTTACATATTCAAATACATATTTCCATAAAATACTTAATAATTTTTTAAGTTAAACTAATTATTTTTATCAATTATGTAACAAAATATATATTTTATTTAAATTAATTAAATTCTGTACAGCAATTGAAAAAAAAAAAAAAAAAAACACCTTTACACCTAAACATATACTTTTACACTGTGCCAATAGTACAAAAGTACCGTATAAAATGCATTTTTGCAAAATTGAGGGAAAGTACTGGTTTAGCGCCAACACCGTTTTTTTGCATACATAATAATGCTGTGAAGCCATCTATACAATAAATGGCGGAATATCATCAGTGTATTTCCACATAACCACAATTTTAAACAAAAATTGAAATGTGAAATATTTCTGTAAAAACACAGATGACTATTTTTTTAAAGTTCAATGTATATATTTTGTTTTTAGTATTAAAATTTAATTTAATTTAATATATTTTAATTTTGTTACATAATTAATTTTTATATTAAAATAAATGCATACGAAACAATGGAAATTTATAAATAGAATACATTTGAAAGATGAAATTTGGGTAATTTTCTAATCATCGTTTTGCAAAATTATTTTTCTGCTTGCAAAAATAGATGTTTTTGTGGGGGTGTGTGAAAAGGTATATATTCGCATAGAAGCACCAATTTTAGTTAAACTTTATTTGCAAAATAATTATTGGAGGGTTTTTATTTAAAGGAACAAAAATAAATTTACAAATAACCAATAAAACTCCCCAACCCCCCTCTCACTTAATTTCAATTCACTTAATTATCATTTTCATTACCGCGTAAAATTTGATATAATTGAATCATCAATTAATATTATAATTATTATCAATTCCATCACCATTAACATTATTATTAGTAGTTAAATTTTCAGTATTGTTATTGATACCGGCTATTATAACATCAGCATTATCTATACGACCTTCATCATACCGTATTTTTAATCTAAAATTAAATTGAAAACAATTATGAATAAAAACAAACGAAATTGCATCCTATTTTACAAACCTTTCTGCATTATGATTAATAGACCAATGAACTGGTAAAAATTTGGGTGCCATAGTTTTTAAAAAATGTTGACGCCATAGAATTTCCAATTGTACAAGCCCGCCGCCTTTATTTGTATAATAGTCAACAACTTGTTTACCATGTGCACAATATTCTGTATTCGGTAATCTTATAATTATATTTAAAAATGAAATAAAATAAATAATATAGATAATTATAAAATTAAAATATAAATCTTAAATAGATAGATACCCACAATGTATTAACATTTGCAGCTTCCTCTAACAGTTCATTCGTTATTACCGTATCGGGTGTATAATATTTTATAAATTCTGTACGTAATTCGGATAATCTATTTTCTGGTATTTTATGTTTATGATTCAATAGAGCTCGTGCTATTGATTTTAATGGCCTGTAATTAAAATAATAAAAATGTAAAAATATTCGACTTACACTTAAATTAAAATTTACCTTAAATTAGGATCTTCAATCATTTTTGATGTTTTTTTTAAATAAATTGGTGCATCACATATTTTTTCTAATTTACGTCGTACACAAATATCTAAAAGATTACTCCTTTGATGACATTGTGGACATAACAATAATACATCGTGTGACGTATGTTCTTTCATAACAGCTACATATACACAATTAAATATACATAAAATATAAACAATTTGGATAAAAAATAAATAAAAATATTATAAATTTTACTTACGCGGAAAATATTTACGATATTCCCGTGGCACCACATTTTTTCGTATAAATGAATCATTTTTACCGCACACAACACATTGATTTAATTTTGGTTCTTGATAATATCGACCAACTTCACCAACAGAACGTCCGGCAGGTTCAAAATTTAAACGTACCGTATATGGTGATTCACAGATAAGTTGTGCAACATTTTTATTTATATACCTATAAATAAAGAAATGTATAGTTGTTTTTAATATATGCTTTTGATTCGGGGCGGCTGAAAAATCATTCATTGGAAATAAGAAAAATTCATTTGGGTACAATACTCTTTCGGTAATTACTTTTGGTAAACGAATTACTTTAGCTGTCTGTATAAGATGCTAATCGAATGTGAAGCATCAAGTTCAAAATTGGTTAAGAATATTTTCGGTATTCAATGAAGTTATTCAACCGAGTTGCCATTTGTTCCTTTACTATAAGTTTGAAAATATGTTGTTGGAAGCTATTCAAAAAATTTACACACACATCAATTATGAGCTAATCACTCCGATGATTCTGCAACGGGAACATATGATTCACGTATACGAGGCTTTATATGGTCTCGATTTAATTATATTAATTGACATTAGCTTGGTTTTAAATCTCCAAATTACATTGTGTGGAATCCAACACGTACACAGTGTTTCTTCCAATATAAAGCTACTAAATGTGCATGCTATATTAATTGTATTTGATTAATATCAATGCCAAATGATCTCAATGATTTCACTATATAAGTGCCACATCTAGCTCTAATTTGGATTGCTATAAAAATTAAATGTGATACGGTGGAGACATTTTTAGTACACAGCACCGCGGTATCCGATGTTTAATTAAGTAACAATAATAAACTAAAGGTTAAGTAGATAAAAAGTATTTCAGTTTTTTGTATTTAAAAACAATTTTATTAATACATTTCTTATTGTTACTTATGAAGTTGTGGGTGAACGAAAAAATAAATATATAAATAAAAAATAAATATATAAATAAATAATAAATGTAAAAATATAAAAAAAAAATATACCATTCAGCTTTTTTTTTATCACAAACGCACAATAGTTCACCATCGGGAGCTTCTAATAAACAATTATCGTAAAACGGTTTCGAACGTCGTACAACACCCAGGTTATAATTAAACGGTTTTATGAATTTTCTAATTTTAACAATTATTTTAGAATTATAAATATTAATAATTAACAATGAATAAATTAAAATCAATAACTATTGCATTGTGGTTATTTTTGCACTAAATACTTTTTTGCCGCGGCTTTATTTAAAATTGCAGTAACAACAGCATTTCCTTGTGCATATTTTAAATCTAAATATGGTTCAGCGATCAATAATAATTCACCTAATGACTTTTTATTTTTATTTAATTTCCAAATGGGATTACTATAAAATTATAAAGTTATAAAACAAAAATGTGGATTAATTTTCTAATTCAATCACAAACCACCACCACCGCGGCTGTTTAATAATAATACACATACCGTTGTTTAATAATATTTTGAAAATATTTAAATAATTCAATAGCTGCTTGGGCATCATCAGCTGCATACTTTATTTGTGCATCATCTAATTCTCTGTCTGCCCAATTTGAACAGGTAATGCGCCAATGTTTATTTAATTTAATATTTAAATGTGTTTGTGACATTTTTGCTAAACCTTCTGGCTTAAAATCAAAATACGATGCTAGATATCTTAAATCTAATGTACTTGCAACACCAATGTCATAATCATGTGACAATTTTTGTGCATCATCTGATGGTGCAACACCAACTTTTATAATTGTTTCATCTTCAAGCAATTCCTACACATTAATTAAATATAAAAGCATTTCTCTAAACTACAATCTACTAAACCTAATAATAATTATAAATCAAATATTATCATTATTTAGCTTTTGCTCTTCCCTTTAAACGTCAATCACAAAGTTGTTACTTTTTCGTAGAAAACTAAAAAATTAAAACATTAGGAAAAAGAAATATGCAACAATACATCTCCATCATAGTTCAGGAAGTGTGGTGGGATTATTTTGGTTAACATATTATTATGAAAATGTGGAATTTTTTTGTTTATACATTGATTACACATTTTTACTGCCATCCTAAAACGTAATCCTAGATCTATAAAAAAAAGGACCGTGAAATTTGTTTAAGATATTTTCATCTATAAATTTTGTCATCAGTGATATTTTTTAATATCATTAATATTTTATAAATGAATTTCAATATTTTTTTTATATATCGAATTTTAGTCAACTGATTTTATGGAAATAAAATTATTTTCTGAACACACATCAATAATAATAATTGAATTAATAAAGGTACTGACGAAACATATTTGCAGACCAATTGGTGAATTGTTATGTGCTCACATACCGAGTAATTTACCAACTTGACTGCAATGTTAGACAGATTGGCCTGTAGATCATCATTACTAGGAGGTGGCATGACTAACGGTCTTTGGGCAATAAACACCGTATAGTTCACACGGAAGGAAAATGAAAAGCAATCCGAATGATATCTCTACAGTACATACACAATTATAATTTATTATAAAATACCTTTAGTTCTTTTGGAATAATACGCAAATTACATAATCGAATTAATGCACAATATCCTGTATGTGTTGCGAGTTGTAATAATGCAACGGGATGTCTCGTTCCATTTATAACAACCCATTCGCAATCAAATCCTAAAACATTTACTGGTGCACAATTTCTAGAAATAAATAGAATAAACATTAAATGTTACATACAATTCAATCAAATAGTTAACATTAGCTATTATTCCAGAAGTTACCTTTTTAAATGAAATGTAATTTCTTTGCATTCTTCAATTGTGTTTGCAATATGTATTTCACGATATTTAAATGCATTTTTTATTGGATCTGCCCACAAATTAGAAATTTTTTGGAAAAGTTTTCGCTTATATAAATTATATACAAAATAAATGCCGGCTATACCTATTGTAGCTCCTAGAGCTGTTGATACCACTGTTTTATGTTGTTGGTTCATTATTTCGTATTAAATTTATGTATTTTTATTTGAATATCGTGATCGTATTATTTTTAAACATATATACCCTATATTGACTATATAAAAATTATTTATTATAGAAGTTTTCAATTTTAATAATTAATATTTATAATTCCTTATCAGTTTCAGAATAGCACAAATGTAGCCAATAATATTTTTATGATATCAATATGGTGTTATTTAGTTTTATTGCACAATTTATTTAAATTGATAAAAGAAAACAATAAACATTACTCATTAATCTATAAATAAATATTAAAATATTTGAATAATCCACATATTGCTTTGATTTTAATTTTTGTTAGTCAATAAAATATATAAAATAAATTATAAAAAATATAAAGGTATTTTCAAAAATAGAAAAAAAAAATTGTAACACAAGGAAATCAAAACAAGCAAGAAGCAGAGCAGTACAGGTACCAAACTACCACTCAAAGCATTCCATTTAGCTTCGCTTAGCATTCGCTTGGCTTTGAAATCAACCCAAAAGGAAAATAAGCTTTATATAAGCTTTAAATACTAATAAATCAACAATGTTATTAAATTGATTTGTGAATATAAAATTTATAAGAGAAAAATAATTTATTTAATCATAAATGTAAATAAATAATGCAAAATAATCATTTTCAGTATTTCGATTGTTGTGATCAGTGAAAACGAACTCATAACTAATAATTAGGAATCAAATCATAGAAATCATATACATGCAAAAATTGTTTTGTGAAAGTTACTGTGACGTCTTGTTTGACAGCGCTTTTTTTACGGTGCGGCTACAGACTGAAAACTCATCGATCACTCTCTTTCTCCTTCTCCCCACGTGAAAAACTTGTTTGACATTGTTGACGCATATAATCAAATCGTCGGTTCCAATTTTTAAATATAAAAAATAGCATAAAATAATGTGGTTATAATAATTGTTTAACGGATTTTATGCAAATAAAATGATTAATTAATTATTTGACAATAATTGCTATTAAATTTAGATGAATAAAATTATATTAAGAGAAATTACTAATTAATAGAAAAAAAATACTAAAGAAATTTTTAATTTTCATAATAATATAAAACAAAATTTGAAAACGCTTGCAAAAATTATTGATAAAGTGAAAAATTATGGCACAATTTAATTATTTTAATGAAATAAATAGTATATTTTCAATGGATAAAGATAAACATAAATTACCGGTGTCACGCTGGCAACGAAAATTGAATGCATCTAATAGCAATAATAATAATAATTCAATTAATAGTAATACAGTAAATAATAGTACTTTAAATGCAAGTAATATTAATTCATCAAAATTATCAGTTTCGTATAATAATGTAATGTTAAATAATAATAATGCTGCCGGTGGGAATTCATTTTCAATTAATAAAACACCACAAAAAAATAATAATAATAATAGTATTAAAAATAAAAAAACACCAAATAGTAAATCACCAAGTAAGTTTAAATATTTTTTTAATTGTTGTATAAAAATTATCTATGTATTTTTTCTTTGTTTTTCAGGTAGAAGAACACCCACACCAAATAAAGCAGCAATAAATACACCGTCAGGCGGTGATAGATTTATTCCAAATCGATGTGCAAGTAACTTTGATGTAGGACATTTTATGGTAATATGAATTTATTAATAATTATGTATAGTGACGGTACAATTTGCAAACTCACAAATATTTTACTTTCTGCTATGAATTAATAACTGGCTGTAAAATAGTTTGAAAATTTCAAATACATATATTGCTTTAATTTTTCATTTTAGATAAGACAAGAAATGCAAAAAACTATTGACGAAAATTTAAATAATGAAAATTCAATAAAACAAAGTCCATCAAAATCTAATAAACAAAAATTGTATGCTGAAACATTACAATGTGCAGTTGGTGTTGATATGGAAAACCGTAAAATTTTATCGTATAAAGAAAAGGCACCCGCCGCACCCGATTCTCATCAGAATCCATTACGTGTTGTATATTCAGTGAAAACACCAATGTCACAAAAACTTGGTTCACGGTATATCCCTTTAAGTCCCGAGAGAATATTGGATGCACCAGATATTATAAATGATTATTGTAATGCAATTTATATGAAATATTTTTACAATACAATTTAATTTAATGATGATTTGTATTTTATTTCTTTTTCTTAGATTTAAATTTAATGGATTGGAGTAATGATAATATTGTAACAGTTGCATTAGGTAAAATTGTTTATTTATGGAATGCTGGTACTGGTAATATTGAAGAATTACGTGAATATGAAAATGGTGATCATGCATGTTCATTAAGTTGGATACAAGAAGGACATATATTAGCAATTGGTACGAATGATGGTACCGTTGAATTATGGGATTGCGTACAAAAGAAGCGGTAAGTTTTATAAAATATAATTACATATGTATATTAAATACATTTAAAATTCTAGTTTACGTATTATGAATGGTCATACATCACGTGTCGGTGCACTGGCTTGGAATTCGTATATTGTATCATCGGGTAGTCGTGATGGTTCAATTGTGCATCATGATGTACGTCAACGTGAACATAGTGTAGCTACAATTGTAGGACATACACAAGAAGTTTGTGGATTAAAATGGTCAAATGATTTTCGTTATTTAGCTAGTGGTGGTAATGATAATTTAGTAAATATATGGCCATCAATAAATGGTACAACAACATCAATAACTGGACAATTGGCGACAGCAACTGGTGGAAGTAATGCTAATGAACCGGTAATTGTATTTAATCAACATCAAGCAGCTGTTCGTGCCTTAGCATGGTTTGTTAACTATAATATAATTTTAATTAATAATAATACCATTACACTCATATAGTTGAAAAGTGTCAGTGATTTTATGAGAGAATTTCTGAATTTCTGTGAAAATTTTGCTTGAGATCTTCAGCTATAAATACAAAATTGTGATACAAATTTATCCTTTAAAATTTGAACATAAAGTTAAGATAAAATTTCTTTTTATTTTTCATATAAATTTTAATAACTTTCACTACAATTAATTACATGTAAAATAAAATCACAGCACGCAACCGTTCTGTTGTTGATTAAATTAATTGAACCAACCGAAACGGTTCTTGCACAGCGATATAAAAGATCTATTGTGCTTTCTAATTATTTCAAAAATATTTTCGTTTCTTTAAAATGGACAACATACTTTACCAGAAGTTAGTCCATTAGACCTGTAAATTCTACCTTGTGGGCTAAAACACCAGGCATTGTTGATCATCCGTCTACTAAGCCTTAGGGACCTTCTTCACAACGCCCTTAACGTGATTATTATATGTCAGTTTTTTTTTGTTTCCGTACTGAGGCCCATTCGGGTTTCACTTCATATCTTCAAGTCTTCGTCCTTCTGGTGAATGATTCATAAACATTTCTGAAATCTAATCGTTTTTATGTGAAAAAAAATTATAACCGAATAAAGAGTCTTATAGATTGATTACCTTTCAAAATATGTTAATTAATGGTATTACGTTTGAAGAAAAATTAAATTGTAATAAAACAAATAATCTATCAATTTATAATTATTTTTACAAAATCACACAGGTGTCCATGGCAAAATAATATATTAGCAACTGGTGGCGGTACGGCTGATCGTTGCATCAAATTTTGGAATATAAATAATGGTACCTTATTAAATTCCGTTGATACAAAATCACAAGTATGTGCATTGTTATGGTCAAAAAATTATAAAGAATTAATATCAGCCCATGGTTTTGCAAATAATCAATTGACAATATGGAAATATCCATCAATGATAAAACAAGCTGAATTAACTGGACATACAGCACGTGTGTTACAAATTGCAATGTCACCGGATGGTAGTACGGTAATGAGTGCAGCGGCTGATGAAACACTTAGACTATGGAATTGTTTTATACCGGATCCAAATCAAAGTAAAAAAGAAAAATCAACAGTACGTATTCCTACAAGTGTATTTAAACAAAGTATTCGTTAATTAATTTTAATTCGTTAGTAAAATTTTCTATAATGCTGACACAATTGTTTTTACTTGACACACGTATTGTAAATTTATCGCTTATGCAGTATTTAATAAATACAAATTCATATAAAAAATAATAAATTATATTCTAATAACTCTTATTTATTTCGATTCTCAACGCATATTCTGGAAAATAGTTTTACGTTTTAGTATAAAATATTGTGGTTTAAATTTCAACTTATAATAAAATTTAATAATCGTTAACGTTTGTGTTTACGGCCGTACTGTTATATTTATTAATATATCAAACATTAACAAATATAAATAATATCAAATATTCGATGAAATGTATCAGTTACTTTACTTACAAATTATTGATCATGAAGTCTAGTGCAACGAACTAAATACCATTGAGTTGAAATTGTTATAACATACACATAAAATTGTCATTCTCATGCAAATGTTTGATATTTTATGTATGACTTGAATATGGCCAAGATGATTTGATTCTATTAAAAAATGAAAGAAAAATAACAGCTGATTAAATTATAATATAATATAATAGTAATAAAATACCTACATTATTGAAGAATATAATAATTTGTTGAACAATTCAATGAATCCTGTTTGTGAATTATTGTTAAAATGATAAAACTGCATATTTAAGATAGGCTTTGTATGTCAACAGTCTCCATTAAACAGCTTTTTGAGCTATGATGATATATAACAATAATTTAATAGAATATTAATTAGCAATATAGTTTCAAAATCGTATTAAACTGGGAAATACAGCCTAGAAATTGTAATAATACTTTTATATATGATAAACATATATTTAAAAAAAAAGGATATAAATATTTTGTGGATTTAATTTAATCGAAAACATTTCCATCTGTTATGATTCAATACTATTTGTGGATTTTATATAATGTGACGGATTTGACGTATGTATGTACACGACTTGCATTGTTTGTAGTTGTGTTTTGACTATACTACACCTGGTACACTCACACCACATTTCTATTTCTGTACTACGTGCATATCAATATCAACATCCATCATCATCATTCATCATCTTCATCATATCATTTTATTTTTTTAATATATTTTTGAAAAATGGCTGCGGTAGAAACAAAACCAATTGAAGAAAAATTAAATGCTGAAAATTTGGAGACAATTAAAGTTCCAAATGATGTAAGCGATGCTGAAATAATAAATAGTGTAAAAAAGCAAAAGAAAAAGAAGAAAGCAAAAAAGATTGGTGAGTAAATTATTCAATGATTAAAGTCATTAAAAAAAAAAAAAAACTGAAAAATACATGCGGTAGGGGTAGACAAAGGAGACCGTAAAATTAAATCTACCCGCAATATTTGAGAAAAATTAACTTTTGAAAACTATATTTTGCATTAATATAAACTTAAGCAATAATTAGGTTTTCCTAATAAACTAATGTACGTTGGTTTTTGTTTTAGTTATAATCTTAACTAAATCCACCAAGCGGTGTGAACGAAGAATAATTAATGTGTAACCTTAAAAAATTTTGAATATGATAAATTTCAACTAAAATTTAATTCAATTAATAAATTAATTGAAAATTATCTGAAAACAAAGAAATTGTTTTTGTTTTATTTCATCACATTTTGTTTGTTTTTTTTTTTTTTCAGCTAATGATAATGAAAAAGATGACAAAAATGATGGTAAAATTGACGAAGAAAATCCTACAGTGAATTTGACCAAAAAAGCTATTGCTAATGGTAAAACGAACACAAAAAATGATGTTGACGATGGCGAAGAAGTTACTGAAGAAACTGTTAATAATAATAATAGTGAAGAATCGGTAGAAAAGAAAAAGAAAAAAAAGAAAAAAAATAAGAAAAAAGCAGGTGCCGCTGCATCAGATGTTGTGCCACCGGCGGCGACTGCGGCTACTTCAACCGCAAAGGCAGAAACGGTTGATAAAAGTTCGGCACCATCGTCATCAACAAAAAATGGTTTAAAAGCACCAGATGTACCAATTTCACAATTATTTCCAAATGGTGAATATCCCATTGGTGAAATTATGTTCCATCCTAAATTTACCGATCATCGTGGCGCAAAAGATCGATTTACTGATGAAGAAAAACGTGCCCTAGATCGTGGTGATACAGATATTTATAATGAATTACGGCATGCAGCCGAAGCTCATCGTCAAACACGTTTATATATGCAAAAATGGATAAAACCGGGAATGACAATGATTCAAATATGTGAAGAATTAGAGTCCACAGCACGTCGTTTAATCGGTGAAAATGGTTTAAAGGCTGGCTTAGCATTTCCAACGGGTTGTTCAAGAAATCATTGTGCTGCCCATTATACACCAAATGCTGGTGATACAACTGTTTTAGAATATGATGATGTATGTAAAATTGATTTTGGTACACATATTAATGGACGCATTATTGATTGTGCATTTACATTAACATTTAATCCAAAATATGATAAATTATTGGAAGCTGTTCGTGATGCAACAAATACTGGTATCCGAGAGGCTGGCATTGATGTTAGACTATGTGATGTCGGTGCGGCCATACAAGAAGTTATGGAATCATATGAAATTGAACTTGATGGTAAAACATATCAAGTTAAAAGCATTCGTAATTTAAATGGACATTCAATTAGCCCATATCGTAAGTTTATTATTTATTTTATCTTATTATATCCTATACCCATCGTAGAATTTGTGGTTTTAAAAATGAAAAACAATAAATTAAGCATTCGTTAACGAACAGAGTGAAACTGTGAAAGAAAATTAATAATGTTACAATGTATAAATATGATATATGTAGCAATCAATTGTTCAATTGAATTAATCAGTTTTGTTATATTTTCAAAAACCAATTCTAGAATTTTCCAATTTATTTTCATAATATTTGAATGTTTATGTTAAAATAATTAACGCTCATCCAAAAAAAAATTAATTACTCTAAACTAATTAACATTTTTTTAATTTGAAAATTATTGTATTATTAATTTCTTACCTACTTCTACCAAATAAACAGGTATTCATGCTGGTAAAACTGTACCAATTGTAAGAGGTGGTGAATCAACATTAATGGAAGAAAATGAATTTTATGCAATTGAAACATTTGGTTCAACTGGACGGGGTCTCGTACACGATGATATGGATTGTTCACATTATATGAAAAATTATCATGCACAATTTGTTCCATTACGTTTATCATCATCAAAACAATTGCTGAGTATTATCAATAAAAATTTTGATACATTAGCATTTTGTAAACGTTGGTTGGATCGTGTTGGTGCTACAAAATATCAAATGGCATTAAAAGATTTGTGTGATAAACGTGTCGTGGAGGCCTATCCACCATTATGTGATGTCAAAGGTTCGTATACAGCACAATATGAACATACAATAATGTTAAGACCAACGTGTAAAGAAATTGTATCACGTGGACCAGATTATTAAAATATCTACCTAAATCGCTAACCATCATTAATTTCTTTAATTTAAATAATTATATATATATATATCACCTTATTATACTACCACCTCTGGAACACCCCCCCCCCTCCGCCCGACAACTTGTTAATAAATTGAATAAAATTAAATATGAATTATTTTTATAATAATTTATTTGATATCTAAATGTTTTACATATATAAAAAAAAATATTAACCCAATTATTATGTTATTCGTTTTAATGGACAATACATTAAAATATGGACAATTTTTTATCATTATATAATTTTAATTTTTTAATCATATATGATTTTATGTGAATTATAACCGGAAAAAAAATATGGGAATACAAGACAAAAAAAATAATAATAATAAACAGCCGAAAAGAAATTCTAAATGAATATTTAATTATTAATAACTTTTTTTTATGAATTTGATATTGACTATGTTTTTATTATATAATAATAATTGTTTAAAAATATTGTAACAATTTTGCTTTTGAAAAATTAAACATGTGTTCTGATCAAAAATTGCATATAATAAATATGAAATGCGATTGTTGCATTAATCATATGTACCTATTTTTCATCTATTTTACCTTTCCTTGGTCAGCACAACTTCATGCTGGAGTGGAATATCAATTACGTCACATTTCGTCCTGCCACAGAGTGTAGTATACCAGTTGTACTCTGGAATAACATGCGTCAGAATGGAATCATTACGATTATGGTATCTGAACATTACCAGAGGTAAGAGGATATCGCCACAGGATGGGTTTTATCATATGCTACACTTGATGATCTTGTAAATAGCGTTATCGCTGAAACTACTATAATAAAATTAAAAGTCGTGTAAAATATAGTATGATTATAGACTTAAATTTATTGTACAGCTCAACAACGCCTAGCTTATGTGCAATGTCCCACTTTGGACCTATTGGGGGTTTATCTGTGAAATCAATACACAGGTTTTACACTTCGGTCATAAGTTCAACAATATGCTATTATCTGATGAACCAGATCATGTTTAAATACGATCACAAAATAACTAGATACCCAACGACTGTCATGCATATGTCAAGCAATGGTGTTTTGTGCATACAAATGTTATTCCATTAAACCTATTTGCTAACCGATCTGCGATGAGTTCTGTATATTAATTACACGAGTCTGGTCAACGATTCAATTTTCAAAATAAATTTGAAATTGTCGATTAGGCTCGTAAATAAATATAAGACGATTCAAATGAATTGTACAATTTCCAATATGTCTTTAAATTGTTTCTCATCACAACTAATGGTAAAAACACCTTCGTTTGCCTTTTCTATTGGTGCTTTACATACAATTTGCATTCAATCTTACATTTCATCAATTAATAAATTAAATAATAACATTATGGACAACAATTTCTTTATTGGTATAATTTTAAAAACTTGTTTTATTATGTGATGTATTTAAGAAAAAAAAATTAATATACAAACACATCTCTCACACGTTTCTTTTTATTTGCGTTAATTTTAGATTTACTATTTAAAAATCACAAATTAATTATTTTAACCATAATTGTATAAAAACCAAAATTATAAAGATAACTTATTATTTTCTATAATTGAAATGTTTGCGATTGATCATTTTGAAAAAATGTTAATAATTCATTACAAGTTTGATTATTAATTACCACACTATTATCACTATTTTGAGATGTTGGTTGTTGCATTTGTTGTTGTTGTTGTTGTTGTTGCTGCTGCTGCTGCTGATGCTGCTGCTCCATTGGTTGTTGTTGCTGTGGTTGTTCTGGTTTAGTAATTTGTAGCTGTTGCTGCTGCGGTTGATGGTCTTGTTGATCTAGAATATGTTATCTAAATTTTTAATATATAATAAATTTTTCTATAAATTGTATTTTATAGAAAATATTGGTGATGAATAAAACTTACTAAATCCACCGTTTGACGTATCTTCACAATTTATTGTGTCTGTGGTAACCAAATTACGATCACATTTTGTTGTCTACAAATTTTTATAGTTATTAATTTTATTTAAATTATATTTTATATATCACTTACTTCTCTATATTTATGTAAATAAAGTGTTAATGGTTCTACATAATTTTCAAAACCTAATGCACACATTGCATATAAAATATCTTCGCCATTAATTGTTTTACGTTTTTCGTGATGACAACGATCGCTTGCCTCTGACGTTATAAATGATATAAATTCGGATACACATTCTTGTATACATTCGCGGGCATCTTTAGCAATCTAAAAAAATTATAATTAAATATAACAACAAAATTTACTAAACAAAATATCACCGGAACAAATAATAAATTACTTTTCCATTTTCTGGTACAGCTCTTTTCATAATTTTTGCAATATTTGCAATCGGTAAAAATCTGTCTTGTTCCCGTAGCGGAGTATTTTTTGTTGTACCATCAGAATCTGAATCTAAATGAATTGAAAATGTTTGAATTAGAATAGAAATTAAATATAATTATAAAAGAAAAAAAAAATGTAGTATACCCACCCGAACACGAGGATCTGGATGATGCATCTTTTATTATATAATCCATTGTTGTATGTCCATGATTTGATAAAGATAAAGGATCATCAGCCTCCATATTATTAATTTTTGAAATATTTATATATTTTTTTGGGGACACAAAATTTGTTAAATATGTAATTGTTATTTTAAATTAGATTTTTATTTTAATTTCTTAGCCGCCTCTAATTTAAGCTGAAGAATAAAATATTTTCCGATTTTTTACACTTTAACTTATTGTTGAATGTTGATCATATTTAATTAAATTGCTATTAAGGACACAATAAATAATTATACTCAATTGAGCGTTCACGTCAATGTGGGTTTGGTTGGTGTTTGTTGCGAAAGTTTGAAATGACGTTTCGATATTAATCACCAAATATTTTACCTCCACAACTAAGTGAGCGTAAAATAAACATAATACAAATTCCTTTCTGGTGTATTTAAGAAGTTAAAATTCAATATTTGAGATAATTTATAAAGAGTTTGTATAAGATGTGTATAATCTCCAGGCAGTAGTACTTTCTGAATTTCTTTCTGGTGTATTTAAGAAGTTAAAATTCTCGTATTTTTTTCTTATTTCATTTATTGATGTTTTACACAAATAAGTGTTAAAGAATACTTATACAAACGCCACGATTTTACGATTTATCTAAACCATCATGCTTTTGCAATTTAACCTTAATTTCCACGTCGTATAATCTCCAAAATTATGAAAACCGCTATAGCCAACTTCAAACGTATTTGTTGTCAGTTTTCCATGAAAAAAAAAATTTTGTTGTGTTTGTGTGTGTTGGTGTTGGTGTATTCGTCGGTCTTTTTTTTTTTTTTGCTTTGCTTTCGTATACAAGAAGAGTATTTAAAGAATTTTTTTCTGTTTTATTAGAATTAAAGTGAATTTAAAATATATAAATAAAATTTACATTTTGTGTATAATAATTTAATAATTAATCATTAATAAATAATATAATAATGTTATAAATAATATATAATTTACAATAATTAGAAAAGAAAAGCATATACAAATCAATTGATAAAAAAAAAAAAAAAAAAACGCTGTTCAAAAATACAATTCGGCTCAGCGGCCACGTCATTTTTGGTTCTGTGTACGATTGATTATAGTTTTATTTTCATTTTATAATTTGTGTGCTAACTTTTGGTGCTGCTGCTGCTGCTGCTTGCTTTGTATAGATTTTTAAAACAACAACAACAATTTCTATAACTAATTTATTTTTATTATCAAATAGGAAAAATAACCTTATAATTAAATTATAAAAATTATAACTGGAACAATTACGATATTTTGTGTTTTATATATCAATAAAAAAAAATAATATATCGCACCACAGCACCAGCGCTTCCTGACTGCTGCACAGATAAACAACAGAAATCAGCAAAAAAAAAACGTTTGCTATAAAAGACAATAACAAAATTAAATTATAGCTTATAGGAAAACGTAAAACGTCGATAGAAAAAATACACAATGAATATATTTCGATTATGTGGTGATTTATCACATTTATTGGCAATATTTATATTATTAATAAAAATATGGAAAACACGATCGTGTGCCGGCATTTCGGGAAAATCACAAATACTCTTCACAATTGTTTATATTACAAGATATTTGGATTTATATACATTTATTAGTGTCTATAATACATTAATGAAAATATTTTTTATTGCCTCATCAGTTGGTACATTATTTTTAATATACGGAAAATTTCGTGCTACCTACGATCGAAATCATGATTCATTTAGAATTGAATTTCTATTGATACCATGTGCACTATTATCGTTAATTATAAATCATGAATTTGCTGTACTCGAAGTGCTATGGACATTTTCAATTTATTTGGAATCCGTTGCAATATTACCGCAATTATTTTTGGTCAGTAAAACTGGTGAAGCCGAAAGTATTACAAGCCATTATCTATTTGCATTAGGATCATATCGTGCATTATATTTATTGAATTGGGTGTATCGTTATGTGGTCAATAACTATTATGATTTAATTGTTATATTTGCTGGTATTGTTCAAACAATTTTATATTGTGATTTCTTCTATTTATACATAACAAAAGTACTTAAAGGAAAGAAATTACAATTACCAGCTTAAAGCAACAACAACAATTTTTTTTCTGTTTTTTTTTTTTTTATTATTCAACATTAAAAACAATAGCAAAACTGGCAATATATAGAATTAAGTTGTCTATTTTGTAATTTAATTTAAAACAAAAAAAAAAAAACAAAAAACAAATATTAAAACCAATAATTGTAATTTAGAAAAGCGCAAAAATTTTTATTTTAATTTATTTAAACAATATATAATTTATGTAAAAAAAAAAAGGAAAAAAAAAATAAGATCAACATCAAAATAAAATAATAATAAAGAGATGAGGTGAGTATATCCAACCAATTTAATGATTACATTCTTTATTTCTATTTCTAATTGTTCTATTTTCAGATGGATGGATGATAAATAAAAATTTAAAAATATAATTATATTATGTATGTAAAAAAAAAAACGAAATTTATAATTTTTAAGTAATTGTACGACCGTCGTCGTGTACTTTTAATTGAAATACACAATAATAAAATCAATCAATAATATAAAAAATAGTATTAACAGAAGAAAAATACATGTAATTTAAATTAAAAATAAAAACATTTAAATACACCAACATTAAATTATAATAAAACAAAACAAATTTTTATATATGCATTTTGTGGGGGTGGGCTCGCTCATTTTGTTTATTGCGTCAATTCCAATTATTTATGTGCACGTACAGCGATCGGAGCGGTGTGCGATGAGTGTGCCCGGACGAATAGAAGTTACGACCAGGACTAGTAGAAAACTTAGTATTTATTTTATTTTTTTTCCTTAAATTACATTTATAATTATTTTGTTTTTCTTAAAATTTTAAGAATTTAATTATATAGTTTTAACAAAAAAATAAAATTATAAACAAAAAAATAAACCAAAAAAAAAACTAAGACAAAATTATATTAATAATTAAAATCAAGTTTAAGTGTTCGAGTTATTTTTTCCAAAATATTTCAATTTTTGAATTTGACATTATGTATTTTAAAAACATTTATTAAATTCCGGATTGTAAATGTTTAAATTTAATTAAATTAATATTCATTCATATGTTTTATATTTATATTGAAACTGGAAAATTCATAGTAACAAGAAACTGAGGTCAATAACTTCGTATTTTTTTATTTTTACACTCCTCTACAAATGCAAATCGACACTGTTTTTATTATTTAAAAATGCGATCAGTAGTTTATTCGAATGTATATGTGTCTGTAAATAAATAATTCAAATAAAATAATAGAAATAGTCAAATTATTTTTCGTTTATTGACATCATGAAAAATCCATTTTCACATGGTTTTATACAATTTAAATAAATAAATAAACCCATCAACGCATAAATAACATTTCTGTGTTATTATTTTATCGAATTATACAATTTTTGGATGGCTAATAATAATTATACGATCATATGAGAGACACACACACACCCGTATTGTGTTTAAATTAAATCCAGCAACAATAATAATATTTATGATAACAGCTGATTATCAATCATCATCATCATCATCATTATAATTAGAAACTAAACTAAAATGTCATTATGTTATAAATTAATTAAAACTCTTGGGTTATATTTTAGTGTGTCTTCATTCTTCTTCATAAGTTTTAATAAATATTGTGACATTTTCAGTGATCTATTATTGCAAATTGTTCATTAATTATGTTAAATGTTTGTATGCCAATTAGCTACATTATTTTGGTTTATTTAACATTAATTTCATTGAAATATCTAACTTAATCCCAATAATTAGGTATTAGTACGTGTACGTTATGATTACGTCTCTATGTCATGTAGCAGCATCATTCAGATTTTGTTCAGACATTTTCAATCTATATATTTTGTACATATATTAGAAATAAACATATAATAACATTGCTGATTTTCATTTCATTTCATTTCATCAACAAACGCGTTCGTTGAATGTTGTGTCTTGTGAGCGTGCAAAGAAATCTAAATATTTACTGCGAAATTAAAAATAAAAAAAAATTTGTGTTTAATTTGTGATTGAACAATTGAAAAAAATAGATTGAAACGGAAAAAAAAGATAATTAATTAAATTGAACCATAACAATAACAAAAATAGCTGTACTATTTTAAATAGTTGTGTGTTTTTTTTTTGTTTATTTTAGTTTATTTGTATATTAAATTATTAATAATTATCATTAAAATTTATTTATAACATTATGAAACATTACATTTTATTCACATTACTATTTAATTATTATTATTTAATTTATGGATTTAATTTAAAGAACAAAACAAATATGGGTACCAATGAAAACGGAGAAAATGATACGGCTACTGATTATCTTTATAATAATGAAATAAGTGATAAACCTTTGTCACCCGTTATTTTTGGTAATTTATATTTTATATTATAATTATAATTTATATTTATTTGATAACTAATTTTATTGTTTTTGTTATCATATGCGAAAAAAAAAAATGAAAAAAAATAAGGTTATGTAAAATTCATTATTGCGTTGCATCTCATCTCTTGATTCTGCAAAATCTGTTTTTGCCTTGTGCCGCCTCCCGCGGTGCATTGTTTTGTTGACCATGAATTTTGCTTTTTACCTTGAAAACCCTATAAATGTTGTTTTTTTTTCTTTATTCAAATATTGAAAAGTGACGGAAGTTCATTATTTAATTATTTCATGAATAATTACTTCCAATCTCATTTTTTTATTTGCTTTTATTTGGTCATCTGCAATTATTTCTGGTCAATAACAAAAAACATAATTTAATGTAATTTAAATATTAAAAAACATAATAAATATGATAATGATACAGGAAAATATTAGCAGGGTTGGTAATATAAAATTATTATTTGTTAAATCGATCGCACACAATAAATAAAAAAACAAACAATAATATTTGGTGATCGAATTTTCCAATATTCTTTTGACCTCAGAAGATCACCCCATTAAACGTAAACTATATTTATATATTATAAAATTGAAAGTTTATACTGATACGACCCATTAGATTATATTTATTTTATTTTTTGTATTCCTTATCAATTGATAATGTTCAAATTGACAATAACAAAAACGTTTTCTATTTAATTCTCGTGTGTGTGTGTTCATATGACGATCGTGAGTTACTCGCGTTGTTCCCTTTTTCTGATAACGTATTATTATTATTATTATTATTATATATTAATCTATTTTATCGTCTCTAAATTATATATTTCTTTATTGATAATTTAATTATTTCTAGAAAATGTGTTGTTTTGTAATATATATATATATATATATTTAGAAGCAATAAAGTTTTATACTCTATGACTAATAACGGGCGATATATAAATAATTACGTGTAGAAAAATTATTCAATTGACACAGTGGAACATTTTGGTCATCAATTAATATCGCTAATTGCGTGGCGAGGTTTCAAATTGCATCAAAACATTATAATCTTGTTCTATTTTGAGTCGCTTTTCTCTCACCAGATATTTTCATATACGCTTCGACTTTGTTAATTACAGTTCTGCACCATGTGCCCCATAGCCGCCGACTCATCCTGTCGATGCCACTCTATTGATACCCTTATTATACCCACCACAATCCTAAATACAGATAACATTAATGAAATACTCCAATTATTTATGAATAAAAAAAAAAACTAATAAAATAATAAATTATTAAATTATAGTGCCAGGTGATGGTGGCAGTCAAGTGGATGCAACGCTTGATAAACCAGCCGTTGTACATTACATATGTCAAAAGAAAACAAAAGATTGGTTTAATATATGGTTAAATTTGGAATTACTTGTACCAATTGTGATCGATTGTTGGATTGATAATGTAAAATTATATTATAATAATGTGACACGTAAAACAGAAAATTCACCCGGAGTTCAAACACGTATACCTGGTTGGGGTAATCCCGAAGTTGTTGAATGGTTAGATCCAAGTCATGCTTCGGCCGGATCATATTTTAAAGATATTGCTAATGCATTGGTTACCGTTGGCTACAAACGTAATGTGTCAATACGTGGAGCACCATATGATTTTCGTAAAGGACCAAGTATGATTAATTTATGTTATTATTTTATTAATCATAAGACTTTTCTTTTGGAAAAATAATTAATTTTCTTTGTACTGTACCTACAGATGAAAATAAACAATGGTTTTTGGATTTGAAAAAATTGGTGGAAACAACATATGATGATAATGGTAAAATTCCGGTAACATTAATTGCTCACAGTATGGGTGCACCGATGTCATTAGTATTTTTACAAGAACAATCAAATTCATGGAAATCCAAATATATTGCACGTATAATATCGTTGGCTGGAGCGTGGGCGGGTAGTGCAAAAGCTATTAAAGTATTTGCAATCGGTAACTACCAATTTATAGATTACATTACTTCGTTTTATATGACTATAATAAAATCCACGATTATGATGACCAGAATAATTATATAATAATAAAACCATTTCAGGTGATGATCTGGGTTCATTTGCGTTGCGTGGCAGTGTTATGCGGGAAGAACAAATATCAAATCCATCATTGGCTTGGCTATTACCATCACCATATTTTTGGAAACCCGATGAAATATTAGTTAAAACTAAATCACGAACCTATACAATGTTACAATTGGAAGAATTTTTTAGGTAAGTTTGAATAGTTAATGATCGAATGTAAATGTAATTGTATTTGAATTGATGAAGTGTTGTGTCGCATAGTTCTGATGATCATTTTCTTTCTTCACCAATCGTGTATTCAAAGTGGCGTTGTAAATTGTGCACTTAGACTGAGAATCACAATTTTTTGCAGTTTCAATGCAGACAAACAATTATTCTCATTTTACCGCACATTGAACAACTGTCGATATCCATAACAGTACAACAAGACTGATCAGCCATAATACCAACAACAATGAAAGTGCAGCTATATGAGACAATAGCTAGAAACATCATAAGGAGGAGATAGTATCTGATTGTTATTAACTTGTCAAATTGTTCATTAAATCCCGATGAATAATACAAATATGAACAAGTTTTGTGATAGAATGTACATAGAATCGTTTTGAATAGTTGTTTGGTTATTAACCACTCATCTCTAGCTAGCTATTTTTATGCAGAGTCATGTGCGAGACACGCACACAGGACACTTATCATATTGAATCTATGAATTGATCATTTCTCATTATGGAATTAAAATGTTACAGTTTATTGGGTTTTTGTTTGAATATTCTAATTATTCTCAAAATTTGTACAAAAATACAGTTTGAGAATGCTGTCAACATTAAATTTATGTTATATTTTTCACAATCAGAAAGACATCGTATTAGGAATATGTTTGTAGCAATTGCGTTGAGTTTTACAAATTGTTGACGGGCTACTCGAACTGATACAATCAAATTTTTAATAATTTTCTATTCCATTAATTGTACATTTCATTTGATTAAAATTTAACTAAAAAATGACAACATTTAAACTATTTAGAAATGAATATTATTATTAGAGGAAAGTTGTGCTCCTGCTGCTGTTGAGAGTATTAATATTTCTATGAAATTCCAAGCATTCTTCTGGTTGTTTTGAAAACGACACTAGCCGATACAATTTACATTTATTTTAATACCTAAATTATATAATTTTATTTTACTATTAATTAATTAAATTTTTTGTTATTTCAATAGCGATTTAGAATATCCAAATGGTTGGGAAATGCGCAAAGATACATTAAAATATACAGATTTTACTGCGCCCGGTGTTGAAATACATTGTTTATATGGCGGTAATGTTAGTACAGTTGAACAATTAGATTATAGAAAATCCGATGATTTAGATGGGACACCGACGTTAATCAATGGCGACGGTGATGGTACTGTTAATGCACGTTCATTAAAATCATGTATGAAATGGCAAAATGCAAAGAAACAATTAGGTAAAAATATAGCAACATTAGAATTGCCTGGTGTTGATCACATGAATATATTAAGTGATAATAGAATAATTAAATATGTATTAGATGTACTTGTAGGTGTATAATGAATGTATTTTAATGAATACATATCATATTATACACATAATTTAAAATATAATTAGAGTTTTTAATTAGTAAATTAATACAGGTAATAATTTATTAAATTAATTTTATAAATATAAATATTATAATAAGAATAAAAAAAAAATGATTGATAAATATTGTGTGTGCGGATTATTATTCGATAATAAAAAGGGACACATTATTATTCGTAATGTAAATTTGGAAGACTATCGATAGTAAATTGTAAAATTTTATCAAAACCTGTTGAAAATTATGCTTCCAATATCGTGACGGCTTTTTATTTGTTTAATATCAATACAAAATTTTTACCACAATAAAATAACACACAATTTTCACAAAGAGATTTTAACTAATTTATTTATTTTTAATTATTTTAGGGTACTATAAATACTTTCATTCATTTATTTAAGTAATGTAAATTATTTTAGATTAATTTTTTTCGTAATATGTAATTTATTATAATCTATGAATAAGATGAAAATGATAAAAAAATTGCATTTATTTTATATAAACATAAGTTGTTAATTAGTAGAGGAGTAGCTATATTTTTAATATTTATGTTTAGTTAGTGGTTAAGGTATTTAGTTATACATCATTAGTATAATATGTAGTTTATTAGATTATGTTAAAATATTATTAATTAAATATTGTTTTTGTTTTATTTAATAATAGTCTATAAATATTTGACACACACTTTTGGGATACAAATTTATGTTATTTAGCATAAAATAATAAACAAATACAACAGTTACAATCATTTGAAAAAATAATTTTTATTTAATATAATTCACTGGTTGGACGCCAATCAGAGATTAACAATATCTCCTAACACAATATTATAGCATAATTAGATAATTTGAATTTTATGTAAATTAATTAAAAGATTTGTTTGTAATTATTAAAATTGACATAAAATTTATTCCGAAACAATTTCGATTTACATAGGAATAAAATTTTTTTAAATGTTTCAGACGATAATGATGCAGATAGACAATCACTTTTTATCTATCTTACCACCGAGTATCCACACACGGTTGGATAACTTACCTATACACCATACAATTCCTTCGCAATAGTGTTTCCACGAGCATCTAAATTATATTGAATTCAAATCACTATGTTACTGATTATGCTCTAACAATTATGTTACCATTACATATATATGTTTCATTCATTCAATTCTTATGATAGAGGATTAAATATATCCCATAGGGACATATTTTTAATCTTTGAAAAATGTCCGACATCACATTCAATGATATTTGTTTTTTGCTTCCATAAACGAACCTATGCATTATTTGGTTGAATAATTTTCGTGGATGTAGGCAGCAATGTAATTGCATGAGAAGTGCTGGCAATAGCATAAGTGTTGTTTGTTTCTTTATAAACTTAGTCACCTCGCTAGAATACACAAACCTGACTAAAAAACTTTGTCGATACATCAATTCCTTCATCCATAAATTGATGGAACATGGTGTGTGTTTTCAATTAATTGTTCATATGATTTTCATTCAGTGGATATTCTCTGTATATATACAAATTTAAAATAACTAATTAATTAAGTGTTCTTTTATTTTATTTACTTACAATAATAATTTTATGTGATCAAAAAAAAATACATCTTCCTAATATAGGAATTAGAATAGAATAGATAATATGAAAATACCTGAAAAAATCTGAAAATAAATAATGAATAAAATTAATTTAAAAAAAAAACAAAAATTGAATTTATTTTTGACACAAAATAATATATTTTTATTCATTTTCGTAATTTTGTTTCATTTCTTTGACATTTTTCATTTATTTTGCGTCGCCATAAAAAAATGAATAGAAAAAAAAAAGAAAAAACCAATTCATTTAACTTCATTAAACAAATTTAGTTTTCTTTCATTAGTAATAAATTACGATTTATTTATTTTTTTAGTTTTTTAATATATATTTTAATATTATATTATAAAAAATTAATAGTTTTTTGTTGTAGTTAATCGTTTTAATATTTTTACTTTGTTTTAAACATAATTTTAATTTCTCATGTCTGGCGTCCTTTCGTTGAGGTGCTGCGTATTTAAAAAATTTGATTTCAGGTTATGTATTTTATAATTAATTAGGTATGTAATTATATAATTATAATAAATTATCAATTGGTACAATTCGTAAGTTCGATATTCTAAGAATAAGATTTATGATAATAAATATACAAAAATAAAATAAAAAATATCCCCTTTGCTAAAAAAATTTGTCAATGTGTGTATGTGTGGGTGTTTGTAGTATGGGAATACTATCTTCAAATTTTTTTAATTTTTATATGATTTTCTAATGCTAAAATTTATTCTTTATCTACAGATTTATTACAGTTAATTTATATGTGTCCGTATCGGTATGTGTGTAAATACAATTTTGGAAAAATATAACCTGAACAGAATCCAAAAAGGATTTAATTTCCATCTGCTGCCTATTCTTTGGTATGGTCATTTTCTGAATTGGTGAGTATACATTTTTAGTTACATTTTAATTTTTGTTTTAAAATATTTATCAATGATTGGTAATAGAAACATTTTTTTATTTATAATTAATTGGTTCTATATTTTTGACTATTTTAATTTAATGTATGTGATTTCATTTCTTACATTTTACTAGGCATTGATAATAATGTGATGCATTTATTTGAAAATTAGATATGGAACATTACTGGGTAGATGCCGTTAAAATTTCACCCTTGTAAATGGGTAACGGACTGTTATGAATTGGATTATACTATATCTAAATGGTCGTAGTCCACCTTACACCACGAATCTACTGTGATCAGGTAAATCTAAGTACACAAAATTATAATAATACATTTAAATTGGTAAATTACTCCGTATGCGGTTCTATAAAGATGAAGCTGCCATATATGTTTCATTCAGTTCAATGTTTATTGTAAGGAAGTAAATATATCCCCACAGATATATTTTTATTCTCTGAAAAACGTCAGACATCTCTTATCATCAAAGATATTCGTTTTTCCCTTCCATAAATGAACCAATACATAATTCGGTTGAGTTATTTTCGTGGTAGAAAATATAGTACTTATATGAGAAGTGGTGGAAATAGAGTGAGTAGGTTTTGTTAATTTTTAAACTTAGTCTGGGTAGACTATACAAACCTGTCTTAATTTCTTCATCAAAAAAATTTTGGAACAGGTGTGTGTTCTATTATATTTTAGAACTTCCTTATTAATTGTGATTATGGTTTTCATTCTATGAATATACAAATGCATATTAGTCAATGTGTGGGTGTGTAATATGTAAATGCTATCTTTTAGATTTTTTTAATTCTTTTAAAATTTTCTAACACTAAAATTTATTCTTTATTTACAGATTTATTAGTTAATTTATATGCTTCGGGGATCGGAATCAGTATTTGTGTAAATACAAATATGTAAAAACATATCCTGGACATAATCCAAGAATGGTATCTATTTTCTGAATTGGTGAGTAAAAATTTTTCGTTACATTTTAATTTTATTTTAATGTATTTATGAATGATTGATAATAGACATATTTTTGAATATGTAGTTATTTGGTTCTATATTTATATATTTTTGACTATTAATGTTTATATGGAATGTGTTAATCAGTATCTTTAAGTATTTTAATTTAATATATGCGATTTTTTTATTTACATTTCACTAGACATTCATAATGACGTGATGCATTTATCTGAAAAGTGGGTATTACCTGGAATATTACTGGCTATATACCGTTAAAATTTCACCATTGTAAATGGGTAACGGATTCTTATGAATTGGGTTATAATATATCTAAATGGTCGTAGTCCACCTTACACTTACACCACGGATGTAGTATGAACAGTTAAATCTAAGCACACAAAATTATAATAAATTAATACAATCAAATTGGTAAATTACTCCGTATGTGGTTCTATAAAGATTAGCTAGACAACACAAACCTGACTAAAAACATCGATACCTTAATTTCTTCATCAAAAAAATCGATGTAAAAGGTGCGTGTTTTCTATTATATTCAAGAAATCCTTCTTTAATAATTGTTAATAGGGTTTCTATTCAGTTGACATCCTCTGTATATATTTTATATTAGGGAAATATACAAATTTACAATTAGAACTAATTATTTATGTGCTCTTATTTTCTTTACTTACAATAATAATTTTATGCTACCAAAAAAACACATCTTCCTAATATAACATTAGCATAGGATAGATAATATGAAAATACCTGAAAAAATCTGATAATAAATAATGAATAAAATTAATTTAAAAAAAAACAAAAATTGAATTTATTTTTGACACAAAATAATATATTTTTATTCATTTTCGTAATTTTGTTTCAATTCTTTGACATTTTTCATTTATTTTGCGTCGCCATAAAAAAATGAATAGAAAAAAAAAAGAAAAAACCTATTCATTTAACTTCATTAAACAAATTTAGTTTTCTTTCATTAGTAATAAATTACGATTTATTTATTTTTTTAGTTTTTTAATATATATTTTAATATTATATTATTAAAAAATAATAGTTTTTTGTTGTAGTTAATTGTTTTAATAATTTTACATTGTTTTAAACATAATTTTAATTTCTCATATCTTTGGAGTCTTTTCGTTGAGGTGCTGCGCATTAAATAAATTTGATTTCAGGTTATGTATTTTATAATTAATTAGGCATTTAATTATATAATTATAATAAATTACCAATTGTTACAATTCTTAAGTTCGATATTCTAAGAATAGGGATGTTGATTTTGATTTTTGTAATGGTAATAAAATTAAAAAAAAAAAAATTCCATGTGCTAAAAAATAGATTCAATATGTGTGCATGTGTGTGTGTGTGTGTTTAATATGGGAATGCTATCTTTAAATTTTTTTAATTTTTATATGATTTTCTAATGCTAAAATTTATTCTTTATTTACAGATTTATTACAGTTAATTTATATGTGTCGGGGTCTGAATTTATGTAAATACAATTATGGAAAAATATAACCTGAACATAATCCAAAAAGCATTTAATTTCCATCTGCTTCCTATTCTTTAGTATGGTCATTTTCTGAATTGGTGAGTATACATTTTTAGTTACATTTTAATTTTTGTATTAAAATATTTATGAATGATGAAACATTTTTTTATTTATAATTAAATACATAATTATTTGGTTCTATATTTTTGACTATTTTAATTCAATGTATGCGATTTCATTTCTTACATTTTACTAGGCATTGATAATAATGTGATGCAATTTATTTGAAAAGTAGATATTACCTGGAACATTACTGGATAGATGTCGTTAAAATTTCACCCTTGTAAATTGGTAACGGACTGTTATGAATTGGATTATACTATATCTAAATGGTCGTAGTCCACCTTACACCACGAATCTAATGTGATCAGGTAAATCTAAGTACAAAAAATTATAATAATACATTTAAATTGGTAAATTACTCCGTATGCGGTTCTATAAAGATTATGCTGCCTTACATGTTTCATTCAGTTCAATTTTTATTGTGTGGAAGTAAATATATCCCCACAGATATATTTTTAATCTCTGAAAACGTCAGACATCACATATTTTCAAAGGTATTCGTTTTTCCCTTCCATAAATGAACCAATGCACAATTCGGTTGAATAATTTTCATGGTAGAAAGTATAGTACTTATATGAGAAGTGGTGGAAATAGCGTGAGTAGGTTTTGTTAATTTTTAAAGTTAGTCTGGGTAGACTACAAACCTTATTTAATTTCTTCATCAAAAAAATTTTGGAACAGGTGTGTGTTCTATTATAATTTAGAACTTCCTTATTAATTGTTATGGGTTTCATTCAATGAATATACAAATGCAAATGAGTCAATGTGTGTGTGTATAATTTAGAAATGCTATCTTTAAGATTTTTTTTTAATTCTTATAAGATTTTCTAACACTAAAATTTATTCTTTATTTACAGATTAATTACAGTTAATTTATATGCTTCTGAGGTCGGAATTAGTATTTGTGTAAATACAAATATGTAAAAACATATCCTGGACATAGTCCAAGAATGGTCTCTATTGTCAGAATTGGTGAGTACAAATTTTTCGTTACATTTTAATATTATTTTAATGTATTTATGAATGATGGATAATAGATTTATTTTTGAATTTGTAGTTATTTCTGCTTCTATTTGACTATTAATTTTTATTAATGTATGCGATTTCTTTATTTTCATTTCACTAGACATTCATAATAACATAATGCATTTATCTGAAAAGTGAATATAACTAGAAATCTTAATGGCTAGGTGCCAATAAAATGTCAATTTTAAATGGGTAACGGACTGATATAAATAGGGTCGTAATAAACCTAAATGGTCGTAGTACACCTTACACCACGAATTATTATAAATTAATACAATCAAATTGGTAAATTACTCTGTATGTGGTTCTATAAAGATTAGCTAGACTACACAAACCTGACTAAAAACATCGATACCTTAATTTCTTCATCAAAAAATCGATGTAAAAGGTGCGTGTTTTCTATTATATTCAAGAAATCCTTCTTTATTAATTGTTAATAGGGTTTCTATTCAGTTGACATCCTCTGTATATATTTTATATTAGGGAAATATACAAATTTACAATTAGAACTAATTATTTATGTGCTCTTATTTTCTTTACTTACAATAATAATTTTATGCTACCAAAAATACACATCTTCCTAATATTGCATTAGCATAGGATAGATACTATGAAAATACCTGAAAAAATCTGATAATAAATAATGAATAAAATTAATTTAAAAAAAAACAAAAATTGAATTTATTTTTGACACAAAATAATATATTTTTATTCATTTTCGTAATTTTGTTTCAATTCTTTGACATTTTTCATTTATTTTGCGTCGCCATAAAAAAATGAATAGAAAAAAAAAAGAAAAAACCTATTCATTTAACTTCATTAAACAAATTTAGTTTTCTTTCATTAGTAATAAATTACGATTTATTTATTTTTTTAGTTTTTTAATATATATTTTAATATTATATTATTAAAAAATAATAGTTTTTTGTTGTAGTTAATTGTTTTAATAATTTTACATTGTTTTAAACATAATTTTAATTTCTCATATCTTTGGAGTCTTTTCGTTGAGGTGCTGCGCATTAAATAAATTTGATTTCAGGTTATGTATTTTATAATTAATTAGGCATTTAATTATATAATTATAATAAATTACCAATTGTTACAATTCTTAAGTTCGATATTCTAAGAATAGAGATGTAGATATTGATTTTTGTAATGATAATCAATATAAAAAAAAAAAAAAATTCCATGTGCTAAAAAAATAGATTCAATATGTGTGCATATGGGTGTGTGTGTGTAATATGGGAATGCTATCTTTAAATTTTTTTAATTTTTATATGATTTTCTAATGCTAAAATTTATTCTTTATTTACAGATTTATTACAGTTAATTTATATGTGTTGCGGGGTCTGTATTTGTGTAAATACAAATATGTAAAAATATGTCCTGAACATAATCCAAAAAATTTATATGTGTTGCGGGGTCTGTATTTGTGTAAATACAAATATGTAAAAATATGTCCTGAACATAATCCAAAATGCATTTAATTTTCATCTGCTGCCTATTCTATGATATGAACGTCATTTTATTGAATTGGTGAGTCCACATTTTTATTACATTTTAATTTTATTTTATTGTGTTGATGAATAATTTCTATTAGATACATTTTTTTTATTTATAATTAAATATGTAGTTATTTGGTTTTATATTTTTGACCATACAAAAAGTGTTTTGTCAGTAGTTTTTAGGAATATAAATTGTTTTGCTAGACATTTATAATAACAAAATATTTATCGATTACTTTTTCTAAAATATTTGAACTCATTTTTATTAATATTATACGAATTGCAACAACAATTTTGATTGGAACATTTCACTTCTGAAAACATTTTCTATTTAACATTGTATTATATATTTTTAAATTGAATATGACTCTATGACTTGTGGTCTACACTTTGATTTGGTATTTATTTACTCTTTGACAAAATATTCAATCATATAAAATGCGTACTGTTGATCATCACAAATTGTAGATAATCGTCATGTTATCTATTTCAAGCAGCAGATTGTTCACTCCAGTAAAATATTAAATTAACATAATGTATTGAAACACATTGAATTAAAATAATATAAATGGGCTGGGCATATCAAATGAGTGTACAATTTTCCTTATAAAGTAATTGGTCTTGGTTTCCCTGGTACCAGCACATACTTCCTACGTCCTTCTGAATTTTGTTCATTTAGTTTACGTATACAATAAAACAATTAACAATTATAAATTTTTATTTTCAACAACGCAACGCATTGATTTTTTGTACGTTGTCGGTTCGGTGCGCATAATCTTTATATTTATTTTAGTATTCCCATTTACATATAATTAATTATTCTTGTTTTTTTTGCCATTAAGTTATTGTTATGATGTCGGTCGATTTGTTTTTAGTTAATGCATTAATTTAAAAACATCGGAACACATTTATAATAATAATGAATTGTTATTGTTTTGATTTTATAAATCGAAATCAATAATAAAAGTATGCGTATTTTTCTTAATATATATAAAATATTAAATGATTTTGTATCTTAAATAAAATTCGCCAATACAAATGCACACCACCGAAAACAAATCGTTGTTTTGTATTTTAATTCCATTTCATGAATATAAATGAATGAAAAATTAAATATGTTATTTATTTATTTATTATTTTAAAAATACGAACAAATTTATGTTTTGTTTATAATAAATATATGTTTTTATTAATAATCATCTACCAAAAATGTTCTCGATTTTGCCAAACCAATAATAAATTTATGTGTATGTGTATGTTATGCACAGAGGCGATGAATTAGTTAGGGACATTGTTAAAAAATACGCATTGTATTATTAGAATCATTTTTTAAAATGTATTTTGGGGATATTCATGTTTTCACTATTATTTCAAATCATAAATGCTATCGTATAAAAATTGTTTTTCCTGTTTTGTATATTTACCGTGAAATATAACAGCAGTAATTTCCTTGCATAGGGATATATGTCACCGATAAAATAATTTCCTTTCAAGATACTATTTTTTCGTGCTACAAGAAGTTATGGAATCAGAGAAATTACTTTGAAGTACAATCAAGCAGTACATACTTTTCGAAATTATGACTAGAAATTATAGTGAAAACAAATTACTATTTTTAAAATTATTCTTTTAATTTTCTTAACAATGTGCTAATCAATTGCAGCGCCGCCTCCTCTGTCTGTAATATGTATCGCTTCGTATATTTAAACAATTATTTATTTTTTTTAACATGTTATTTAATTTTTATAATAATAATAATAATAATTAATAAATACGACGTGAATTTTTACTATACTCACTTTGGCAATTTCAAAATATATTCGCATGATTATAAATGCGTTTATAACAAAAAAATATAGGTCAGCTCACATTGTCTGCATTATATCGATAATTTAGGTATAATAAAATTATTAAAAAAATATCCGGAAAAAAATTAAGATTTTGTAATACCTTTTCGCAATTTTTTGTTAACATATCGAAAAAAAAGTCTTTAAATAGCATTAAAATAATATTCAAAATTGTTGGAATTCTTATTTTTTTTGCGATTTGCATATGTTAATAATTTATTATTTTCTTTTATATAACAGAATTTGTTGTTGTTATGATCAAATAGTGATTAATAAAAGAATGTTGTATAGTACAGAATGGAATTGTGTATTTAAAAATATAAATTTAAATATAGCTGGCCGTGTATATTTTTATAGCTGCACATATAGCCATCATACTCATCCACATTTACGGTGAAACTTTAAAACATGAACTTGTCATATTATTATTCCCAGTAATTACTTCGGTTTTCTATAGAGTAGTTCACATAATATAAATGCCAGTCGATGTAAGGATTCGCCTATAATGTTTGGAAAATTTTGTGTCCTCTGAATAGTTATAGTTAGACTTTTTCAAAAATTATCTTATTTTGACTTACTGTGCAGTTTTTCGTAATTTTATATAATACAGATATACATTAATTAATAATAATGAATATGGGTTTTGAGAAATATTGCTGATATGTTTCGTAAAAATTTTGTGAAAGCGCTCCGTATGGATAATTTTCATGTTCATTTTGTTGTTTATGTAGTAATGTATATTAGAAAAGAATAAATTTATATCATCGTCGGTATTGCATCAATATTGAAGTTTATAACTCCCACACACAATTTTTGTTGGGATTCTTCTGCCTGTTAAAAATTATACTTATAAATTATATCGACTGTAATATATTAATTTTAATAAATTAAAACAGGTGCTAGTTATGTTTAATAATTTTGTATTTTTCATAAATACTTCGTGTATTTATTTATTTAAAATATACAACAAAAAAAAACAATCATTCTTTCTACTCTACATATTTTAAGGATGATAAACAGCTTGAAAATTCATTGTTAAATTTGAACAACAAAAATATTTGTGATGGAAAATTACACAAAAATTAATAGTATAATAAAAACCACCAAATTTACATGTAAAATATATAAAAATATACGAATCTTAGGAATTCATTACTATTTAAAATGCAATATGACCTTAGTTTTTGGTATTTTTCAATGGTCACATAAATATAGTTTTGCACAATTGAATGAAATATGTATACGCATTTGTACACTAATATTTACAAAGAAATATACATTATACGTTAACTTATATGACATTTTGTTCTGTAATCGTACCGACGGTGTTAAGGGGAAAGTGTTATTCCAATAAGTCTTCATCACAAATTATTTGAATCCAACAACAAAAATTATTAATTTTTTTTCTGGATAGCACTAATAATATTGTAGCAGTCTATCGATTTGGTCGTCGTACAATTTCCATACACTATCAACGTCTTCATTTGTCCAGTAAGCAATACGTCGATTTATATTCAATTACTGGTAGACACCGATGGACACTAACTCAGATAGTAAATCATATATCGGCGGTATGGTTTTTGCAAAATACCACAGTGAGTGTTTACTCACAAAACCACCACTTTGTTATCCATTGAAATGTTTTTTAATATTACAATATATTTATTTAACAACCTTAATATTACTGAGTACCATCACGTCTTATATACCTTCGGAGCATATACTTTTAATTTCATTTGAAAATTCTGAATTTAAAATGGTACAGTTTATAATATCAGCACAGCATTTAATTGAAAAAATTATAGTGTACGCAGTTATATGTGCGCTGTAAATACGGATACTGCAGTCGAGGTCGCCGACAAGGAGCTGTCAGTAAACCAATAGTTTTGTATTTAATTATATACCGATTCAATCTTCCTTGGATATGAATTATGAATTTTCAATAAAAATAGACAGCTACTTTTTTGGACTAAATTTCCAAGAATTTTTACACGTTTTTAGTTTATTGCTTTATATATTGTTTGGTGATATAACTTTCTTTGATATATACTTATTTACTCCATGGCATTATAACCCAGGTGCTGTTTTAGCCGTCTCCAACACGCTTCTCCAACCTGACCTATCCACAGTCAATGAATTTTAAGAATCTTTATATCACAGTTTACTGCATCTACCTTCTGCATTACCATTCAACAGTTTTTTCGGCAAACGCTGCTCCTTCATGCGTAATACATGTCCAAGCCATCTTACTCTATATTGATTTTGATTGTTTTGCTCAAAACGAACGTATATTTGATTTTTTATTTGGATCAAATTCAAACATAAATTATTTTACATTTGTCAAACATCTATAATCGCATGCTCGCATTCGTATGGCTTTACAGAAATGTATAACAAATATGATTTTTAAGTTTTTAATTTATCTTTTTACATATATGTATAAGTATTTATAGGCAAAATTATTTCTCTTGGGACACTTACAGAATTTCAATTAAATTTATAATACACTAAAAATTATTATATACTTTCCATTACCATTATTAATCATATAGTTAATATTTTATATTAAAATGAATGTAATATATTTTTGTTATGTGTGTTTGGAGCACATAAATAAAATTAAAGTTAATAAATTCTCAAGCAAAAATGTTAAATTTGCGGAAAATGTCATATTCGAGCATATCTACAATATATTGTATAAAAATGATTTACAAAACATATGTGGTGCGTATAAATAAAATTAAATTCTAAATATAATTTATTAAATATTTTTTTGTTCAACAATAAAATTTGCTTACAAAAAATGCACACAAACTCTCTCTCACATTAAGAATTTTATCTTATATTATTAATAAACGTAATTTATTTTTCTAATATACAATTATTTATTTATTTAATATTGTATTAAAATATAATATATAAATATATTTCTTGTCACAGTTTATGAATAATATGAATAAAATGATTAGAATGCTAGAATTGGTTGAGTAAAAGTGCGATTTTCATCAACTCATTTTAAATCTATATATGCAAATAAAATTGTTTTACTTTATGCAAACAAATATCTCCAACATACGTCTAAAAACATTAATAATTGTACTTTGAAATATTGCAATAAACTAAAGAATATTATTTATAGTAAGAAGAGTGTAACATTTTTTATTAGTTATTGTAATAAATCGTATCGAGAGGCAGACAGTCGGCATAATTTTCTTTTCTAAAAATTCCAATGAATTTAATGAAAATTTTCACATTAGATTTTCACTGAAATGCAAAATATAAATTAAGTGTACCTTATTCCATCTTTTAATATATATTTCAAGTGAAAATTTTCCTATTCATTATTATAAACATTATCTTTTATTATAATGAAATGGAAAAATATTCGTCTACTCAATTTTTTATTCTAATTACGGATCATAGTTTTAATGGATTTTCATTTTTGTATATTGCAAACTATAATCAATTTTCAATGTTTTATAGAAAAGATATTTAAAATTATTTCACACATTTATTAAAAGATATGATGGCAATTCGTCGTTCGATGTCAGAACTGATATTTTCTATATATTTAATAATGATGCTGCATTCATTTTTTTGTACCATTTGGAAATATTATCATGGATTTCTTTGAATTTTCGCCAGAATCGAATGGAAAAATCGGCTATATCAATTTAAACGGAACATTAATCTATGTTTTAAATATTCTACTACCATATATAAAAAAATGGTTGGAAATTGTTTTAATTTGTTATTTCTACAAAAATGGAAATCCGTTCAACCTATGATCCGGTACCCTGGTAACAGTGTCCGTAGTTTGTCCGCAAAATGCCCGCATTATATGTAGTAGTAGTTCGTAGTTTCAATTCGAGGAAATATCTATGGATTTGTTAAGAATGTCCGCTGGAATTTTATATGATGAGTTGATTTTTATAAAAAATGTCCTTGTATATTTCCGATGATAATTTCTACGGATTCTCCATAAAAGTATTTCTCGTTGGTATTCTTCCACAGAATATCCATATAGAATTTATATTCAAATTTTTTTTGTGAGCAGATCCACGCATTTTGACAAAAATATCTTTGGATGGTTCATGTATTATGGAAAGTAATATCCGTGAATTGTCTGTATTAGCAGAATAAATTTTCTTAAGATGACGATGACGTCAAATGGCGGTTTGATTCAGTTTTTTTTTACCAATAGACCAGAAGTTCTATGAGCACCGCGGAATGAAGATGCCGAACGATGGCAAAATTTCATCGATTGTGCATTTTTAAACAAGAAATAATAAACAATAACAAAAAACCGCAGATAAAATCCATGAAAAGTCTTACAAAATTCCTAGGAATTTAAATAGATTTGAGTTGCTGGTTGTTTTTAAAAAATTATGAAAATAAATTACGAAGAGTGAGGATTATATCTATAGATAAGCGAAATATATATAATTTGAACCCACCTGTCTTGGATAATTGGTAAAATAAATTATGAATACAATACCGCGCGGATATATGTTGGAAATATATTACCCTGAAAATCCACAGATATCAATTGATCTAAATAAAATACTAAATTATATTAAGTGGAAAATCTATGGACATTTTTTGGACAAATTCCAATACATCTTTTCTTTAAAAAAAGATGATAATTCATAAAAGCCTACTACTAATTTAGTTGGGTGTTTAGTCTATAGTTTTTATGCATAGATTAGAAAAAAAACTTATAGTAATATCTATTTGGTATTTCTTTCGCACGCTTGTTTATAGGTTTTAATTTCTATATATATAAAAATTCTTTCAAATTTGAACATTTATAAATAGAAATTCTTAACTCTGTGACAAGTTTATTAATTTAAATTGTATTTTCAAATCATTTTTAAGGTCTTTAGTTACAAATTTGTCACAATTTTATAAAAATAGATAAAAATGAATACAGTGGATTTGCGCGTGTGAATTATATTATTTATTTCTTATTTCAGTTTTTTTTTCTCTTTTAATAAAATGTAAATTAAATTAGCACAAAATTGTGTACGAAAAAATGTAATAAATATTTCAACATAGATAATTTGTATAAAATTTTTAAATATCGCATACATAAATTAATTCAACCACTCAACACATCACAATTAAAATAAATTAACTACACGCGATATATATACCCTAATTGAGATGTATATTGAAATTCATTCATTTTTATAACACACTGAGTGGGAATACCACAGGATCAAAACGAATATCTTTGAAATGATGCTGTTAGACACTATTCCTATATACACGAGCAGTCCAGAGAGGACATTAAATACGAAAATATGAGAAATACTTTATTCCTACATGCGCTTTCTGTATAGAAAATTAATTATTTCATATATTATAATTTGTAAATTTCCACCTAAACATATTTGTGTGACTGATATATGAATGGTTTGGCATTATTTCCTTAATGTTGCTGGTCAACTTGTAAATTATTAATTACTCACATATCGAGTGATTAACCATGATGTGGTTGCGTGAAGTTCTTTGTAGATGCCCTCATACAAGTGGCACAATTGAAAGGAGTTGACTTATCGTACACATGGAAACGTATTATGAGATGTTTTAAAAAAATCTGTGTGATGTGAATATTCTTTGTGCACTTCAATTCACATTCATAACTCACAATTAACTATTATCTGTTATCTTGTTGCATATTCCACAAATGATTGTCGTTGCGGCTATTTATAATTTTTTGAAAATAATGCAAATAAACAAAAGGATACAAATTAATTTTATTAATTTAATAATTGCCATTGTTCTGTTAATATTATCTGTTTTGATATTTATTATCCGTATAAGTAATGACTCAACTATATATGGGATAAACGAGCCATTTAAAGTGATCTTATGAAACATCAAATTGTTATGAAATTATCACATAATTATATTTACCTTAATATTATTCTACTCACAATTTTTGATGTAATTTAAGAAATTAAATTATCAACAACAAGGAGTTAAGGAGCTTTGTGCATTCTTATATATATTTGTTAAGAGCGTGTAGTTTTCCTCCACACACACACATAGTTTACTGATAGCAGCACATTCCTTTAACACTTTAATTTATGATGAATAAAACGTAAAATTATGAATTAATAATAAATAATAAAAGAAATATGTGCTCTCAATTAAAAAAAAAATGTGAAAATCTACTAATTATTATAGTCGTTGAGAAAAATAATGATATATTATTATTATAATAATATGAAATATTATTTGTCTTACTTAGAGTTCAAACCAGAGCCCGAAGTCGACTCGACTCAAGTCGACTAAAAGTCAGGAGTCGGTGATTTTTGGACTAAAGCCGGAGTCGGACATTTTTGCGACTTAGTCGACTAAAGTCGACTAAAATCTTTTTTTTCCATTTATTATATTGTGCCACAAAAAGTCTGTTACTTTGACAATTTAAATTGTTTTATTTTTTCATTTTATAAAAGATTTGATTTTTTTCACTTTTATGAATAACATAATTTTTATGTTTTAGAAATCTTATTACTTAAGTTATAAAAATTAACAATTTTTACAAAAAATAATATAATGAAATTTAAAATATCAAAATTATTTTTTAAATAACAAGGGTTTTATTAACAGAGTTTATTAAGAAAAGAACTGTGTATAAAGATGAATACTGCTAGAAGAAGGAAAATAGATCATTAATATTAAACACAGCAGATTTTCAACAAGAATAAGAAAAGAAGTAAAATGCATTAATTTTTTTCATTCAATTTAGCTATTCCGTCTAATATTTAACTGTAAATTCAACTATTCTGTCTAAATACACAATTGACAAGATGATTTATTAATAAACCTGTATTACATCAATGCCAAATATTATTTATTATTATATTTATTTAATATTTATATTTCTACTATTTTTCTTGTCTGAAATCTACAACAGTCAGAAAAGTTTGGGTAAACCGTCAATTTTTAATCACAAAGGAAGATATAAATTAAAATAACAAAAGCATTTGCATTTATCAAAACAATTATTATATATTATATTATACAATATATAATACAAAATTAAAAATAATTAAGAAAATAATTCAAATTTTAAATTAAATTAAAAATTAATTAAATTAAAAAGAAAATCAAACAAATTATTCAATTATTATTAAATATTTAAATACGAAGAGTTATAGAAATCATTTTTCAAACTCTGTGTAAACAGATTCCATAACTAAATTAAAGTTGTCATGTACAACACACAATTTATTTAATTTAGAATAATGTAGACTAGATCTCTTAGCTGTCATAAACCCACCTGCAGTAGAAAACGCTGCTTCACTAGAAGCACTCGTTGCTGGGATCCCGTGAAATATTTGAGCCAGGACAGCCAAATTGGGGTAATTATCTTTATTTAATTGCCACCATTCAAGTGGCTCTAAATTTCGGTTTACATCAATAGCGATATATTGTTTAATTTCATTATTTACATCACTATTTGTAACAGGTGATAGTGCATCTAATAAAGACAAACGGGCTTGTTTTGCAGCTCTCGAACAATCCGAATTTGTATTTTTATTATCTTTCTCAACTAGTATTTTCTTTTTTTCGACATACACAGAATTTTCAGTTAGTTTTTCAGCTAATATAATTTCTTTTGACTTAGATGTATACTTATATATATATTCCATATATTTTTGTGACGGATCCAGTATTGACGCAACAACATTATAAAAACTAAAACAAACAAAAAACACAAGTCACACACAAAAAGTTTAACCGGATGGATCGTAAAAATGTACCAAAATTATGACACATAATTGTGGAAAATCAACATAACAAATATACTTACTTACTACTTACAGGTGCGGTTTTAACCAACACACTTCTCTAACCGGACCATGACAAATATAATTAACGATTATTTCACATAATTGTGACCTATTACTGCTATAAAAAAGTCAACCAAATTTAATATATAAAAATGTTATGCTTCTAGTTACGTCGGAGTTCAAAAAAGCATTGATTTTCCATATAAAATTTAGTAACCAAAATATGCAAGTTAAAATTTTACTCAAACTGAACGCAAATTTTTTACCCGCAGACAGAAAAAAGTTTAGCAAAAATGCAACGAAATATATGTTAAATTTCTTTGTATAAAGGTGAACGCACTGAACGCAGTCTACGGTTATGAACACGCTCATTATTTGGTCGAATATAATGAAAAACATCGACTTAAAGTCGATGAGTCGGCGCCGCCGACATATTTTTCTCTTTAGTCGGAGTCGACAAAAACTCGACTTTAGTCGACTGAGTCGAGTCGGAGCCGACGATTTTTTGACAAAAGTCGGAGTCGGTCAATATGCATCGACTTCGGGCTCTGGTTCAAACACTTTAAAGTTATTATGTTGCGTTGTTTTTAAAATTGTTATATGAAAAAATTAAATAAGATCGCAATTTATATTATACGAAACGCGCACCGTTGAAACATTTTACCTAGCCAATATTATTATTATTAATATTAAATTATTTGGATTAAATTCCAGACCACTAAAATTCGTAAAGGTTATACATTTTTTTATTTTTATATTGTTTGAGTTTGTTTAAAAATAAATAATTAAAAAAAACCTATGAGCTAAGGGATAGCACCTACGTAAAGTGCTGAAAAACATAGGTATTTTTGTGAGGCAAACCCCTCTGTTATTACACAGAAAACTGTAACTATTGCAAAAAATATATAAATTATATTACTCTTCGTCGGAAATCAAAAAGGTAAAATGAATAAGAAAGCAAATAAACACACTGTATCGCGGTGGCTATCGTCCTACATTCACTAATCACTAATCAAAAAAGTGCTACGTATAGAACGATAGAAAATTTTTTATTTTGATGTGAATGAGGTAGAAAATTGTCATATGTACCATCGTGAATATTTTTTATATATTTAAGCATTTCCAAATGCATGCAATATTTTGTAATTGTTAATAATGTTTTGTGTATATGGAAACACTTTCTGACCACAAACACCATCACCATCAATTTTATCTAACAATGTATATTTTTAATTTAAATTATTTGAGCATCCGCCGCAACACCTCTCTCCTCCAATAGTTAATTGAATTAAATTACATTGAGATAAGAAATTGTATTATATTATTTAACGTGGGCTTGTGTTCATATGTATTTTCATTATAATGCATAAAATTTTTAAATTATTATTATTATTATAAAATTGAAATCACTGAACTCTCCTCAGACACCAGCAGCTAAGTGCTTATAACCTTGTTACTAAATAATATATGTTTGTAATCTATCAACTAACTCGATTCGTTTAAAATTATTGCCGTACACAAATTTTTTTATATTGTATATTTTATGTTTTTCTTTTTATATTACAAGAGCAAAAATTTTTCAATTTCAATTTTTCATACATTTTTTCTATCATTAAACAAAATTTAAAATGCAAAGAAATATAAATATTATAGAAAAACGTAAAAATTATTGGTATAATAATCTTAATATTTGTTTATAGTTATTAATCTTTGTATATATTATAGCTGCGTGTAGACAATAAGACTCGATCTCTAGACCCACCAACAACATTGAATTTTATCTGTTGAAAATTTTATTAGTTGTGTTATATTTTAATTGTTTTTATGTTAAGTGTGCACTTTCATCGTATATTTATCAATACTTTTGTGTATCTGATACTATAAAAAGTAGATTTTAAATCAGATAATGTGCGTAGTAACGAAAAATTATACCATATATATTTTTCTATAAATCATTTTAATATATAACATGCAAATTTTAATTTTAATGAAAATTATTCAATGTTAATAATATATATATTAAAATATAGTATACGAATAATTAAAATTTGCAAATATGAATAACGTAGTTATTTTAAAAAAATTAATCTTAATGGTATTTCACATTTTCTAAAGTATTTGATGTTATATATATATTTCAATGAATAATGATTGTATTAACTTTGTATTATCTAAAATATATCAAAACATAATTTCAATTATAATCTTTGAAGCTATATATTGATGGTTGAGAAATTCTTATGTATATTGACAAATACAAAAACTCTGAATTCAATGCAATGAAGAAGAAGTTCCCGTGTACTTTTTTAATTTATTTATATTTATATAATTTATTACCATTGAGTATAGAATAAAACTATGTTGATCAATAGAGTAACTATGTCTTGTTGAATGATGGAGTGTCTACGCAGAGTCTTATGTTAATATATAGATTTTTATAAAATTCCTCCTACCGAAAACCAGCATACAACTTAATTAAAAATGTTAAACATAACAATGTATAGTAAAATAACCAATAAAGTTAAGGCATACCATTTATCATTGGTTCTTTTTCCAGGTTGTATCACTATTTATAAATAAAGACATGACCAGACAATTTAAATTTAATTATATATATTAATCTGGAAATTTTACACATGAGTGTGTAAATGTTTATATAATTATATAGAGAAATATTTCTTTCTTAATAAATATAAAAATTGTAAATGAATTACTAATTAATTACTCTAATTAGTATAGCAGCGGCTATAAATCATACTCATGTTATTTATTACACACATTATTGCATCTCTAAATGTATATACTTTCTATCAGTGGCTCGGGTTGATAAATAGCATTCAGTTTTCAATATCACTATATCGTTCTTAATAGCCTTGGTGAAATTAATTAAATTATGAAAAAAAATCTGGGTGTTAAATTTTCCGGAAAATCGACTTTAATGAATTAGCATCTTTTTTAATACATTAACGAATTTCCATTTTTGCTTACAGCATTGTAAATTATAATCAATTTACAATCTTTCATTGCAGAAATCGATTAAAATCGATTCACACGTTCAAAAGATATGAGCGATTTTTCAATCGATGGCAGAAAAAATTTAAAGGAAATTTGTGGTATCGTATAAAATTGACAACCCCCGAACGGTGCAAAAAATTTATCATAGAAAATTTCAATGACAACAAATGGAAAATCGATCATATATTTTTTTGAACGTGTCGATCGATTTTAAAAATCTCTTCTATGAAAGATTAGAAATTGATTATTTATTTGCAATTCTGTATACAAAACTGGAAATCCGTTAAAACTATTACCCGTAATTATAATAAGATGATAATTCTTAGAAGTCAATTTTCTGGAAAATTAACTAAGTGGACAATCAAATTTTTTTTCATAATGTAAACTACTTTCAACTCATCTACCACAAAAAATATAGTGATATTGCAAAATATTTTTTCATACGTCGCCACTACTACTTTCTCTATTCTCTATATATTTAGTCTATAATAAATACTACATACAATTTAAGAATCTGTACTTTATACACTCTGTCCGATACTAACTCAACTTGTGCTATATATATGTATAAATTTGTTTTTGACACAATTTAATTGGTATGAATTGTATTGTAAATAGGTTTGTGACAATTTAACTGCGACAAAGAACCGGATATCGTTAATATTTTAATGTTTATCAATAACCAACCTACACGAAAATATACAATAGTTTATATTGCGGACAAATTATTCATGTTTTTTTTTTTTTAAAAGAAAGAATTCTTAAAAATATGTCAATCAAAATATTAAAATAAGAAAATAATAAATTTAAATGTAACATATTTTTGAAAATATTCATTAATTTCATATAAAATTTTATGCCAGTGAATTTAAATGTATTTTTTTTTTGTAATATAAAATATATGTTCGTCGTCGTAAAATGTTTGCGGATAGAGAAAATCATGTAATTGCAATAATTCTTTAGAATTCATACAATTACAAACTAACGTATAATAGTTTTTCGGTTAGTTGTGAGTCAAATGATTTAATATCCTAAGTGCGAAATATGAAGAAGTATTCGAATTTCGTTCAAGCGATCTCATTTAAATTCAATCAAATCATAAAGCATCAGTGTACTATATCTAAAAGAAAAACCCATATTTATACGATGTACTGCTGCGTATAAATTTGTAAATGGAAGAATGTTTTATCTACTCTCTCTCTAAATGTAATAGTTTTTATAATAACAATTTTCCATGAAAAATCATTGGAAAATTTGTTTATATGAAAATCCTTTATTTTTTCTTTCTTACTTTTATCATATATATAATTGCGATTTCACACGTTCGTAATTAACCATTTTCATCGCATAATTATTATTATGATTATTATTATGATTATTGTAACAAATACCAAACAAACTTATTTTTATATAATGTTACTAAAAATAATCGAATTTAAATATAGAATGTTATTTATTTTAAATTATTAGTCATCGGTAAGTAGTAAATACTTAAAGAAAATTCACCTATATTCATAATTATTTTGTTTAACAACAAATGAAAGGAAAATGTGAAAAATTAAAAGAATAATAACGAAATTCAGTTATTGTAAAAACTTTATTTATTGTAATACCTCGTAATCGTAGATCGTAACATTTTGTTATTATTATTATTATTATTATTATTTAATAAATTCCTCCGATCGGCCACACACAACAGGAGGATATATCTATATGCAGAACGTCAACATTTTGTGATGCTGTATGTTTTTTTATTCTTAGTCGTTCGAATCCATATATAAAATATGGTATAAAACAGACCGTTCGGCTTCTGTCAATTCTCTCATTAAAAAAATATATACATTTATTTTTTTTTTGGTACAACAAAAAATGTCTATTTTTAATTTTTTTCCCAAGTTTTTTTTTTCTTTTATTTAACTTTTACTTACTTTTTTCTTTATATTATTAACGGATATTTATTTTTAACTTAGTGATTTATTTACTTGCTAAATTTTTTTTTTATAAATATCATTCATGAAAACATATGTACATTTTGAATGGGCATGAAAATTAGTTTATTGACAGAGTCCTCTGCTTTGCTTACGTATTTCAAATATTATTATAAATATTGTAGAGATATTCACTTTTGCTTCTACTGCGTACATTTTAAATATATATAATATTTGTAATTAAAATTCTAAATTAAAAATACATACAGTCAGAGTTGTGCAGTAACGTTGTGTGAAAAAATTAATATATATTCAACAATTCTATGGGTGGGCATCGGACATATGATAAAGATTATAGAGAAATATGAAAACAAATCTTTAAAATTTAATGGATTTTAATTTCGATAATGAATATTTAATATTTTATATATTGTACAATAGAATACATTTTTTTGGAAGTTCGGTAAATTTTCCATTCCATTTCAGTATACATTTTATTGCATATAATTAGAAACGTTTACCAAACACACTTATATTAAATGTTTTTCAAATGCTCTCTGTATACAATAATATATTGTTAAGAAATATTATATTCATTTATATTAAATTATTGTTTGTATTATATAAATGATTTTATTCGTTTACTTTCACTTGAAGGTTATTATTACAAATTAATTTTCTTATATAACTATAGATTTATTTAATTAAAAATTAAATTAAATTCCTCGGTTTTTATTTATGTTGGAAGAAATTTTGCGACATGTTTTTGTGTGGGTTTGTGTGTGTCATGTGTACAATTTGTATCAATGATAGACAAAGTAAATAATGATAGCCTTGCTTAATGTTGTGTTATTAAAAAATTTATCAGATATGTTTGTTATGAAAACATATCAAATCCTTGAATTAGTGTTTTTTTTTTTTTTCTATTTAAATTATAGCACAATTGCACACTTAATAAAAGTAAAATTTGTGTTTTGACTCTCCCGACTTAGTGTCTATATGTAATAAATTAAATGTATAACAAGTGTTCCACATGTAGATACCATAAATCTATATTGCTTCAAATGCCTACCAAAAAAAATTATAATACCCTAGTAACACTGTTTCATATTCATATTTTTTGTGAGCAGATCCACGGATTTTGACAAATTTAGGTTTGTTCATGTATTTTGGCAAGTAATATACTCGTGAATTGTCTGTATTAGCAGAATAAATTTTCTTAAGATGACGATGATGCCAAATCGCGGTTTGATTCAGTTAGAGAAATTTTGCTTTATGTTAATTTCTATTTAATTTGCAATTATCCAATATATTGAGTATTAATATCTTGTATAAGCTTAACTTCACTCTGTGGGATTATATAGGGAGAGCACTAAATGGTTTGCATTGTCTTAGTATCGGAAATCTTTTCCACTTTTAATTATCAATCAATCAAAAACTTATAGGATTTGTGTAATTCATCGAAAAATGAGAAAACTAAAATTTTAATATACATGACGATGAAAATTAATTGCTGACGTCGAAAATCCGGCGAAAATAGAAGACTTTGGCTCAAAATGCGCTGTATGCTGCCTGAAGTAGTGTCGCAGAAATTTTTGAAGAAGAAAAGACAAATTAATAAAAACTTTCAAAGAAATTGAATAACCAAAATTATTAATTAAATATTATTAAATATAAATTATTAACAATATCGGAGATTGAACCCCACCGAAAGATCTCGTTCAATGACTTTGTTATTGTATTTCTTTTAATTATTTTAATGAAATCAAAAATTATCCCTTTGCATTTTTGTTGAAGCAATAAAATGTAACATATCTCTTAATTGTGATTATAGCTTCACTCATTCAATTAAATCTAGTGCCTGCATCAACTATAAAATGCCTCGCATGTATATTAAATTTATTGTATGCTTACCTTGGCAAAACAAAATTAAATGGTTACACAAAATTATCCACAATACAATTTTATATGAAGATTAAAATATTTATTATCAACAATCATGCAATTTTTATTACTGTGACCATATTTTCGAGAAAATACAGCGGATTCAAGTACGAGCAACAATAAAATATATCCGATGGTTTTCTGTGTCATTTACACTTGTGGTTCGGGTATATTCTATTTAATTCCACCGAGTTTAATCTTAAAGTAGGCGATCTTCTGAACTCGGTTGAATTACGCGATATTAATGATTCCTCGTATACAACCTTGAAAATCATCTACCACTAATTCTATTTATTATATTTAACAGGCAATTCAATCGTTTTCGATTCCACAACCTTCATTGGTTAATAATTTGTTAACTTTATACTTCATTCCTTATTCTAAATTTCATCCATCACATGTAGATCTACCATAGATGTAGATGCATCTCAATCTCATGAATTTACTGTCCCAGTGGTAATCGTAACAGAGCGATAAGTAGCAACAAAAATGATTTAGTTTTATTAATTTGTTTTATTATAATCATTATCAAATTGTTTCATATTCATATTAATTTATTTATATTATAATGTTGTTCGAACACACACACGTTGAGATACACGTTCACAGCACAAAAACATCTATATGAGAATTTTTAAAATATTTATAACGTACAAGAAGGAACTGGCTGCTGCTATACGCGTATAAAGAATTTTGGCGACATAAATTTCATTATTTTGCCAAAATACAATAATAATATTTGTTATAATGTTTGTAAAAAAATTCTTCTCTGTTTTATTTTTAATTTTTTTTTTATTCTATATAATGTTGTGTGATATTTAAATGATGTAAATTTTGATATAAAAACATACGCTGCTTAATAGTAAATAATATAAGAAATAAAAAATATATTCAATATGAATCATTAAAGTAATTTATTTGATTAAATTCGGACAAAATAATTTGTGTTTCTGGGAAACGTGCGGATCGGTTTAAACCATTAGCTATATATAGAAACGTGTTCGCTATATACCATACAAAATTACGAGTACATGTAAAATATTATCATATGATGTCCAATATCCTTTTAATATCACCATTCAAATAACTTTAATATTATTGAAATGATTCCATATTGTTATCATTTTTAACGTATATGTGACGTAGTTCTAAGAATAATCAAAGAGCAAATCGTTTTCTTTTGTGCATTTCAACAGATTATTTTGTTTAATTTCGTGTTCTTTGTTTTTACAATGTAAAACACCCTAATCAGAATGGAGATCAATTTAATAATCAATAAATCAATTTATATTATATATTTTATACATACAATTAAACTGGATACGTATAGAGAAGTAATTTATCATCATTAATTTCTGTTGTTATACGCGTGGAAGCATAGAACAATAATAAAAAATCACCATCTTGTTATATTTTGTGTCAAAGAAGTATTCATCTCAAATCAGATTTTATCCTGTGCTTCTGTTTTGGGCAATTATACAGTTTTACGCTGTGTACCCATCTTCCTCCTACTCTGTAGATTCAACTTAGAGGATTCTTCATTTAATGATACTGAAAAAAGTATAAATATTTTAAGAATCCACCGATATTTAAGTCTCATCTACCTAGAATTATGTCCTCCTCCATCATCCACAAAAAGTATCTGACTGGAACACCTTGCTAAAAAGCTATTTTTTTTTTTTTCTAAAATATACAAAGATTTCCATTACATATCAAGAAGCAAAATTCGTCTCAGAATAATATCTATATAATACAAAATTGTACATCCAATAAAACTCATTGAGTGTATTATTAATATGAAAACCATCCAAGGGCACTGAGTTCCCAAGTATACGATATACATATATATATATATAGAAATATTAAAGTACACCCGGCCTTGGGTTAAACGGGTAATGTAATCTTTTGTTTTGTACCATATATTTAATAAATAAACTAATATTTATATAACAAGAAATATGTTTAATATTACTACCCTTATAGAAATTATGTAATACGAAATAATACAATCCTTTAAATACTACAAATAATCTATAAATAAATATGAGAAATTATATTTTATATAAGAATCTTATAGTAACAATTATGTAATCATTATTTAATTGTTAGAAGGTGTATACAATTAATAAACTTTTGTAATTATTCTATAGTGTACATAATTTATATATATAAATATATTGAATACCCAGTGGGACCAGTATGTATTGTATAGCATCGATGATAGTCTACTTATTTCTTGTCATCATCAATACACTCCATTCTTGCCATACTTTCTACATCACTTTTGTACAGAAATGTCTTCGGTGGTAAGTACTTCTTCTCTAGATGAGTTGTTTATGGATTCGAAACTACACAAAATTAATCCAAGGTTTCACAATACTTTCTAAAAACCTCGATGTAAGCGGTAGCATTAACTCGAAGCCCCTGGGAAAAGCGGTGAGGTAGCCTAATCAGACATTCGTTGCTCACAACTATTAAAACCATAACAGTAGCTGGTAAATTTCGTATGTAACATAACACACGGTAACCTCTGTAGGTTCTGAACATATCATTTCTTCGATTAAGTTTTTGGTTTTGATCGGAATTTTATCACGAATTGATGCCGACATATGTGCATAATTGTTGTGTAGGGCTTCGTGAACAACTCGACGTACTAGATCTCTCGCGAAGGCTCTTATTGAGATTTTGAAGGATTTTCGTCAACGATCGCTTGTGTTTGTGGAATAAATTGTGTAGTTTTATAATAGTGTTCGAACGTTCCTCATGTTATTTACAACATATTGTGTATCACCATCTGATGCTTCCAATTCAAGGTGAATCTTATGTACGAATAATTTAATTGCAAATTTATCGGTGAATTTTTTGTAGAACAAGATGAATTCTCTGCTGGTGAATTAATTTATGAAATTAAAACTATTTATAAATTCACAGATAAATTCTTTGGTCAATATTTTGATGAGTTAATTGATGACTTTATGCATTCATGATATTGGAAGTACTTACAATATTGTGTATGCATTCATTGAAGAAATTGAAACTACATACAAAATGTCCCACTGGGTGGTATATATATAAAAATTAATATACATAATTGCATAACTTAGAGTTCTAAATTAAAAAGCCATTGTAGTTATAAGTATTTATTTTTATATTAACCATTTCATACTTACTGCACAAAATTTTGTACATCACAACATGTCGTATTTTAAAAAAAATCCAGGCTGATGGTAAAAATCTGAGTCAATGGGTTTAAGGATATAGAACACAAGTGTAGTGTATTTCTTCTGTACTATTATAAAATTTTAAGAATTTAATATTTAATGAATTTACACCATCTGACCAGAACAACCATATTTCTGAAAAAGGAAAATATGTTCTTAATTCTCGTTACCAATTTTTTATCTAAACAAACAGTTAATGTAAAAAAGGATTTACATTACAATAAGGATATTTTGTTTTTTTTTGGAAAATATGTTATATAAAATATTTTGGGGTCCTTTAATGTTAATGTAATTTCTATATGATAATAATTTTTAGCATCCTGCTGCTCATCTCTATCCTTATGATGACAACATCACATTTTACATTGTCCATCTCATTTTCGATTCTACTATAATTTCTATGACTATATAATTTCATTATTTGCATTTGTTAAATAATATTAAATTATTCATGTATCTCTTGTTTTTTTTTACTTTAAATAATTATATCGCTTGCAATTGTGTGTTGTGTGATGCAGAAATAAATAAATAAATTGTAATAATAATAATTTCATGTATATGTAAAAAAATGTATATGATGAAATAAAATCGGCGTAGTTATTGTATAATATTTACAGAATTTATATTACAAATTCAAATAATAATTAATATATTGTATTTATATTGTCTGGGGGTATATGTGTATGACGTTATATTCCTCTATCTATATAATGCAATCATTTTTATATATTATATCACAGTAATTTCGACCAACATTGCTATAATTTTTCATCACGATAATTATTTAAACATTGTATAGTTTACATTCCCATATGAATATTTTAATTTAATGTAGTATCTGTGATTTGATAGTGAAAAAATAATGGTCTGACCAAAAGTGATGTTTACATAGTATTTTTTTTTTAAATTCATTCAAATGTCGTATATGAACAAATCCCTTAGGACAGACGAAATTTGAATGCATCAAATCACCCACATATATAAAATATAGAATATAATACTGCCTTTATAAATTTTTGTATATAATGTCACGGAATATGAAATGACATCAACTAAATTAATTTTTATTTGAAAATTTCCATTTTAAATAATGTGCGTGGTCTTTGTTCCAATCATCAGCAATCATCAAATCCAGATACACGTGCTCGCCTCATATAAATTTAAATAAATACATAACAAAATAGATTAAATAATTCAAAAGTACATATCAACAATTGTCATTATATATTTATTTATGTATATTTATGCAAATATTTCTATATATTTTAATTTTATATCTATGAATGTTTTGAATATTCTCAACATCATGTGTGCAATATATACAACCAAATTAATATACGCATCTATATTATTTCATATTTGAAATTTCAACTGATTCATGAAAATATTATATTAGTTTTATATTTTATATTTACATGTATTTACCTACACATTATACAATTTCAAAATAATCCTATATAATCAATTATATATATATCTATATTGTAGTATAAGGATTATTACTGAAACTATCTATGCTCTATTTATATGTCGGATATTATGTAGTTAAATTTATCTTTATATATAGATAAAGGCAAAAACTATACGAGGAAGCGGTTATACGATTATATTTCACAGTTTGAAATCAAAATATGAACATGTGTATTTTTGTAAGACTACATATTTCAAATGTTTATTAAATTAAATTATTTGCACAAAGGAATAAAAATAATCATAAATAAATAACCTCGCACATAAAATTCATGTGTTATATGTAATATAAGCGTCAGCCATATATACACGTACTTTAAATTAGCCTAGTAATTGTGTAGTAATTTATGGCACACGAGAATGTCAAATGACATTCATAAAAAAAATCCATTATTATTATGTCTAAAATATATAGAAGAAATAATTTTTGTTTTCCATTCGTTGCTGGAAAATTTTTTCATAACATAAAATATATTAAAATAAATACCATTAAATTTAAAATTAAAAATATAAACTGGATAAATTACTCCCGCATGGGAGTATATTATAATATAATTTATTTATTGATCTTCAATTATCGAAAAATAGATATTTCTTTCATTATTTTATATGAATTATTAATAGTCCTTAACTCCTTGGCGGTGGTGGTGGTATGTGTACCGAAATTTTACAATTAATTTTCCACCTAAATCATAATAAAAAATATTAAAATAAACACCATAAAATTTATCATGTTTTTATATACTAAACTGGATAAATTACTCCGCATGGGAGTATATTATAATATAATTTACCCATTGATCTTCAATTATCGAAAAATACATATTTTTTTCATTATTTTTATATGAATTATAAATAGTCCTTAACTCCTTGGAAGTGGTGGTATGTGTACCGAAATTTTACAATTAATTTTCCACCTAAATCAAAATAAAAAATATTAAAATAAACACCATAAAATGTATCATGTTTTTATATACTAAACTGGATAAATTACTCCTCATGGGAGTATATTATAATATAATTTACCCATTGATCTTCAATTATCGAAAAATACATATTTCTTTCATTATTTTTATATGAATTATAAATAGTCCTTAACTCCTTAGATGTGGTGGTATGTGTGTCGAAATTTTACAATTAATTTTCCACCTAAATCATAATGGAAAATATTAAAATAAACACCATAAATTTAATTATGTTTTTATATACTAAACTGGATAAATTACTCCGCATTGGAGTATATTAAAATTCTTCCATTGGTCTTCAATTATCAAAATATAGTTATTTCTTTATTCCCATATTTTTTTTATATATGAATTATAAATAGTCCTTAACTCCTTGGTGGTATATATAATTGAAAAATATTCAAATAAACACCATAAAATTTTGCATAATAATAATTTTTCATATATTGTAAATATAAAGAACTACAAGAATGTAATGCAGTAAATATTTAGGTATACCAATTGACAAATTGAATCAGCGGTGGTAGGTCTTTATTGTTTTTGATACCTTTTTAATACAGAACATTTATAATTAATTTTCTAGTGCGTACGGTTGCTATATTATATTTTTAATACGAAATGTATTCATTTTCATATAATTTATAATTATATTTTACGTCATTATCATAAATATTTATTATAGGGGATTATTATAATAATATTATATATTTATTAAAAACATGCGTTGCAAATACCTATACAAATTTTGATTGTGGTTTTTAAATAAATTTTTTGTTGTAAGCGTGTTTTCATTTCATCAAATTATATATATATTTATAAATTATTTCTTTACACGTGTGGATTGTATTTAATTTTGTATCAAAATTATGCCTAATCAATTTTTTTTTTTTTTCGTAAATATACAGAATCCACAAAATACTTTATTGGGGATTTTAAACTCAATTACAATTACGTTTATAATATGAAAATACAGAATATATAAATTGTGAACTTAACAAAACAATATTCAAATATAAAATTGAATGTATGTCGTTGAACTCTTAATACATAAATATAAATTGTATACAATGGGAAAATAATAAGTTTAAGTTATTCCATAATACATTTTATTCAATATCGAAACAAAATAAACAATAAATTATTATGTGGCATTGACCTTTCCCATATACCATATAATAATACACCACTATTTGACCATTTAATTTTTGTTCTGATAACAATGACCTTATATTTATTTGTAACGCAAAATAGGCATTGATACTTGAAATACTATTGATTTTAAAGTATGTTTATACAATATATAAAATAATATACTAACAATATAAGAATTAGGATTTATTTTATGTTGATTTTATATATATGTATTTTGCATAAAACATTGATTATATTCGTACATCGGCGTGCTGTTTGTAAACGAGTCTTTGGCTGCCTTGATATTGTATTTTATATGGGGCTATAGGTACGTTATGTATTGGTAAAAAAAAAACCATTAAAGGAAACCAAAATATTATGAATGATTGCTCCACAAATGTTTATTCTAATTCTAGTATATAAAATCTATTAAAAATATTGTAAATGCAAAATATCCTATACGGATATATAAATATATTATAGTGTATATTGACCATTGCATTATATACATATTTGTACAGTTTATTAACCTCTGGTTAGGCAGTTCAATAACCTCGTTAGAATTATAACGCAAAAGAAGAAAACATTTTTCATCGGAATATTGAATTTTATATATAAGAATATCGAATATAGATTTAATAGTAATCTTAAAATAATCCTTGTTGTTAAAATATCAATATTATAATAAAAATGTGGTATGCAAATATTTAATATATTGTATGTATGTGTTCGACGCGTATTGAATATAAGGAGACATATTATTAAATAAATAAAGGAAATGTCTGTACATCATCTTATATACATAGAGTCGCTAAAATAACTTTTATAAGAAAGATTTAACTTAGATATTGGTCGGTCATTCACCTTTTTTTGTTTTTCTCAAATATTATATAATTTTTACCACAAATTTGTACAATTGGAAAAAATGAAAAATAATTATTCATAATATTTGAGATGGGTTGATTTAAATCCTTACATCCTTACAGCCATTACAGTCTTCTCAACCCTATTCGGACAAAGTTGCTGGTATTTTGTATATAATAAGAAATTTTATCAATAATTTGTTACTCCTCGAGGAATCATGCTCTATTTGGTTCCGTTTCGTGTGTCAATGTTTTCACTTTTAGCAATGATTTATGCTGCGCGGTATGCGATCAGGAGTTCAACATTTCGTTCTGTCCACTACTCCATTCTTCGTCAAAGTATGTTCGATTTTTTTTTTATTATTAATAATTTATTTGATTTTATTTGATTTTCCTATATATTTCTTTGAATAAAAATGCAAGCAATTCTTTTCCACATAATTTTATATTACGTTGCATTGTGAAATAGTATGAAATAATGGTTCACTTTATACAGTAACACAAATTTCTTTAAATTTTCTCTGCCATCGAAATCATTTGAATGCATGAATGGATTTTAAAAATCTCTTCCAATGTAAGATTGAAAATTGATTATATAAGTTGTAATGCTGTAAGAAAAAATGGAAATCCATTGAAAATTAGCATAATTAAAAAAGATGATATTTTATAAAAGTCGATTTTCCGGAAAATTTAATTCGGTGAATATCCACAAATTTTTTTTTTCATAATTTAATTTAATTTCAATCAAGTTAAAAATATAGTGATATTGAAAACTAAATTCTATTTCTTCGTCACTGCAGGAAAATTCTAGAAAATTACGAAAAATTGATGGCATACTGAACTGAGCTGTTGTGGTGGTGTTGAGTTGCGTTAATTTTAATTGAATTAAATTAATTTAAAAAATACACGAAATTACAATGAAAATGTATTTCATTTTATATAATTTTTCTCATTTTTAATCATATTTACTAATTATCGATGCCAGTTATATAAGAATAACTTAAGACATATCCATCTTTTCTAATACATTTTCACTCGGGATATATTAAACAAATTTGTTGCCATCTGAAGCTACAACTTTTGACCATCTTTGTGGTAAATTATGGATTTCCTCATAGAAGAAATTTTTAGGTTTTGAGGCAATCCATGAATCCAGTCATTTTTTCATATCTTCGTGTGAATTGAACTGTTGTGCAGAAAGGGTTGACTGCATCGACCGGAAGAAATGGTACTATGATGGAGCAATGTTGGGTGGGGTATAATTTCCCAGTCAAGTGTTTCTAACGTTTCTTTGAGCGGTCTTACAACATGTGGTCTAGCATTATCATGCTGCAGAATCACACGGTCATGTCCGTTGGCATATTCTGGTCGTTTTTGATGCAATGCTCGGCTCAATTGGATTAATTGCTCTCCGTAACGTTCAGCAGTGATGGTTTGTCTCGGTTTCGGCAGCGCATAGTACACTACAACAAAGCTGGTCCCACCAGATACACAGCCATAATCTTAGAACCATGAATATTGTGTTTTGGTATCGATGGACCTGTCTTCACCTATGCTTTCAGACGTTTTGGATTATCGTAATGGATCCACTTTTTATCACCAGTCACAATTCGATGCAAAATTGAATTTCTTTGAAGCAAAATTTCATACATTGTTTTTTTTAGATTGTCTTGTTGTCTTTCCGTCAATTCATGTGGTAGCCAATACGATAGCTTTTGAACCAGTCCAATCTTTGGAACTTTTGGAAACACTTGCTTGGATATCATCTAATACCAATGCTAATTCTTCATCCGTTTGACATGGATCTTCACAGAATAAACCTTCCAATTCTTTGTCTTCAAATTTTTTTTTGGTACTTCAACGCATTCTTTATCATTAACATCAAAATCATTATTTTTAAAACGTCGTCTAAACCACATACTCACAATTGTTTTGTGATGGGAATGTTCACCATAAATATGTAACAAAAAGCGATAAGTTTCTGTTGCTGTTTTCTTCTTAGTTATATTGTCTGAATAATTTTCCAAAAAAATACACGGATGGCAACTTAATTTTTAATTATTTTTTATTTTTTTTTTTTACTCTTTCATTTTAATAATAATAAATATAAATTTTGTACAAATTATTCTACAATAAATATATATATATATAATATTATATAATAACATTTATATAAATTATAAAAATCAATTAATTAATTAAATTATAATAATATACAAAATATAATAATATAATAAAATCCATTACAATAATATTTTAAAAATAATATGTTTTTAATTTGGTTTAACTCAAAAAAAAATTTCAGTATTTTATTTATAAAATAAATAATGAAATTTTAAAATAAATAATAATAATTATATAAATACCAATTTTAAAATTTAAATTCATCTTTTGAAACATTTATAAAATTTCTTCTTAAATTGATTTGTTTGATGATGATATTTATTATATTATTAAATTTGTATGTGAAATAATCATTTGCAAAAAAAAATATATACACGCGGAGCGCGCGTGTATTGTATAAATAAATGTATATTATTATTATTATTATTATTATAAAAGTAACTACTCTTACAAAAAATTTTATCATTTCCATTAAAACCAATTAATGTAATCAATTTATAGTGTATGCCTCAAAACATATAGAAATATTTACTAATTAATTTAACTACGTTTTAATTATAATACATTTATAATTATTAATTATATATTTTATATAATTTATCACAGCCATATGGCCTTTTTTTTTTTTTTTTATTTCCTTAATTCTTAAATTTACAATTTTATTTTATTTTGCTAAATATATTATACACAAATTAAATAATTTTTAATTAATAAATATGAAATATTGAATAGTTCATTTGTCTAATATATTTGTTTGAAATTTATTAAATATTTAATTTCGCTATATCATTTTTCAGTATATTTCCGTTCAATTTTTCATATTTATTTATTTTTAATAATTTTTGTATATTTTATTTGCACAAATTGTTAATTATAATCTAGAAAAAAAATTGATAATCTATTATACATAGGTTTTTACAAAGAAGAAAATATTAAGATATCATTCTTGAAGTTATATTATTAATCTCCTAATTTTTTTATATATAGCCCGTCGTTAACTACTTTTTCTATTTAATTTTTATATTAAATTTTCTTGTAAATATAAATATCTGACAATTATTTATTGTTTGTCAAAATCATTTAAAAATTTGATAATAAAAATTGAATTTATTAAAATTTGTTAACTAAAATAAATTAATGCAGCCAAAAAAACATATTGCGATTTTTATATATTTTATATAATTTTTTAACCAATTTTAACATTGAATATATATTCAATTTGGATTCATAAAAAGAATACCCGGAATATTGTTTGTGTTTTGTGTTTGATGTCGATCCCTCCTTTTTTTATTACGCACATTTTAGTTAACAAAAAATTTAATGAACACATCTAAGGACTATTCAAAATATGGTATATTATTTTGAAACCGAAAAAATGTATTAACAATTATTATTTGTTATATTGGCGTGATCGCAGAGAATTGTTATTTTCACAGATTGACAACAGACAAATTGGAATTTTATATAATTATTATTTTACATAATCACAAATTAATAATAAAATAAAAATCAACGAGATCAACGAGAAAGAATCATAGAGATAATATAATTTTAGTTTGTATAAAATGTGTGGTATATTTATGAAATCTACGTTTATATAACCCCGATTTTTTCCTGCGGTTTCAATGAATAATTCATTAATATTTTTCATAAAATTATCTTAATGTAATTGGTCATTGAATGAATGAATTCGCGGTCATTAATTAATTTATGTTCAGAACACGTTGAAAAAATTAATATAATATTCATTCAAATCAATTATACAATTTTTTTATTAAACCAAACGAAGTGATTCATTGAAAAAAAATCATTTTCGATATTAATGTTTTAAGGAATTATTCGTTGATTTAATAAATGCTATTTAATTTTAACAATGAACCATGTGTTCCTTGGGAGCAAAATTAATTAATATTTCATTGTTTTGTCATTACTTTTTAATAATTGACCCCACGTTCTTTTTTTTTCATCGTAGATTTATTTGTTTATTGAAGGCTTTTCTTTGTGTGGGTTGTGGATTTTCTGTCCCCACACACATTTAAAAATTGCCGGCTTTTTTTCTTTTTACTATATAATTAACTTTTATAAGTATTCTCTCTCTATAAATATTGTTCATTCAAAAATTTCTATAAATATTGGCTTATATTCTAATTTCATAAATCCTCAATAAATAATTTATATCAATCAAATATGGTACATTGGAAAAAAAATGTAAAATTAAATTATTATAAGAAATTTTTAAAAGTTATATAATTTTAATTATATAAAATGAAAACATTATTCACGTGGTTGAAAAATTTTGAACTATTTTTGGTCCACAACACCGAAATTTAATTAAAAAAAAAAAAGTAAACCCTAGAAAATTTTAATTAATAATAAACCAAACCATTTTAGATTAAATTTTAAACATATGTTGCAGTTTAAAAATATTGTTGCCGTACACAAGCACACACAAAAAATGGTTCGCTTTTAAATATAATTCAAAAATGATGATTTTAAAATGTTTCCTCAAACAACTATAATTAAAATACACAAAATTAGACCGATCCTTTTGTCATATAATAATATTTTTCAAATATTATCAAAAAATCATATCGAATTACTTTTAATTTTATTATAAAATATTTTTTGATTTAATAATTAATATAATTTATAAATTGTTACAATCTTTCGTATATATACGCAATCCTAATATTTTATTTTGAATTATCCTTTTTATAAAATACAAGTCACAATTTTTATTTAAAATAAATCACAAAAGTTGTAAAATTAAAACGTAATTTATGTAAGAAATTATATCAAAATAAAATATTCCAATGGTCGTAAGGAATACATTTTCTTTTTTTTTTTCCAGTGTATATTAATTGTATGTAAATATTAATTAGTGTGTTATACGTATGAAATTTCTTGTGGATGCGATGACACGCGTTACAATACCGATTTATAAATAAAAATAAATAAATAAATACAATAAAAAAAACTCTATCCCATTTCATAATCATCATTTGGAAAATATTTTCGGTAGAATTTAAATTTAAATTAAAATTTTTTTGTGGCGCCGCCGGCGATATTGAGTTATTTTGGTGACAACAAAAAAAATATATTATAAATTTTTCCTTCATCCAATGGCAAAATATTTTATTATTTATTTATTAATTTTTTTTCTTTTAAATATTTTAATAGTAAAAGAAAAATTAATAAATAAACATTTACATTTTCTTTTTATGTTTTTCATATACACACACACACACACACACACACACACAAACGTTTGCTGCTAAATGTTTTCTTATTATAAAATCATGTAGATCATTTTTTTTGTATCTATCAAAAATGTCCACATAAATTTATATTTATTTAACAAATATTTTTTTTTAATACTTTATATTTTATTCTATAGATTTTATTATTTATTATAATATTAAAATACCTTTTTGTTGATCCCTCCCGCTCTCTCTCTCTCTCTGCTAATAAATTTATACATATATTTTTTTTAATTTTTCTATACATAAACATATACATTTGCAAGGACCTAACTATAATTTTCCACGCATACATACAAATAATATATGAAAATTTGTATGTAATGAAAATTTGTTTTTCTTTTAAAAAATGTGTTGATAAATTCTTGAATGATGTGTTTCGGCGGTTGGTTGTATTGCGCGCTCAGCACAGTTGTTATTATTCTTATACGTTGTTGTATTATAAATTTTAATGATGACTAGTAAATTTTGTATCACATCACACATTTTTTTTTTAGTTTTTTATAAAATTATGTATATTTAAATAACATAAAAATAAAAATAATAATAATAATATATATTATGATGAAAAGCTCTGGATGACATTTATATATTTATAATTTTGATATATCAAATAAAATCATATTTCCATATATGTGAACTGGTTTGGACTCATTGTTTTATATAATTCGTTTTTAACCGTGTTGTTTTGTGTATACGCATCATAGTTAATTTCCAATATTTGATAAATTAGATAATTGTCAAAGTGATGCTGTTGCCGTGAAACCTTGACGCCGTTTAAGTACACGTGATTTATGTAATTCACCTTTGCAACATGGTACCATTGTACCTTGATTTAATGGCATTTGTTTTGAATCATTGTTACCAATTAGTGTACCTGTGTAGAATGAAAAGAAATAAATATTTATTAGTTTTATTTTTCACCGAATATAAATTAAAAAATATACTAGATTAAACATACATAAACACACGCAAACACGCACACAAACACAAACAATATGTTTAGCATATTTGCAGAAATATTATATTTTTTTTATCCTTATCATAATACTTATTATCGTATGAAAAAAAAGGAAAATTGATTATGATTGAGTGATAGCGCAAAAAAAAAAATTAATAATTATAAATATTCAAAAATATAGGCACATTGATTTTGATATTATTTTCGATGTGTACAGTATTAGTATTTTTTAAAGTAGACCGTTATGCAGATGATTTACGCAAAAAAAAAAGATTGTTGTAACACCACCACAAATCGCTGTGCGGCCAGTCTCAAAAGAATGAGTTGGAAATATTTTTTACATGTGCCAAAAATTTAATTCATGAAAATTCAACGACTGATTTATATATTATCTGTTTGTAAAACTGAAAAAAATTCCTCCTTCTGGAAATGGTTTTACATAAAAAATAAACTTTACCAGACAATAATCTATTGTTGCAGTTGTGGATGCGGATATTTTTTTGTAAACCACTGAATCACACTTTTTAATGGTGCGATATTTATTTGCGACTAATTATATATTATCTATATGTAAAACTGAAAAAAATTCCTATGTCTGCAAATCGATTTACATTAAATAAAAAACAAACAATAATTTATTGTTGCAGTTGTGGATGCGGATATTTTTTTGTAAACCAAACTGAATCACACTTTTTTAATGGTGCGCGACATTTAATTATTTGAAACCATAAATTTATTGACATTTTCATGTTAAAAAGAATATCTTTTATTGTTATTGTGGGAGACACAGACCATCCCTTGTTTATGTTGCTGAAAAAATCATTTGTATCGAAAATGATATGGATAACGCAGCCGGATTAATTTTTTTATTAATACATATAATATTTAACGTTCAAATTATTAATTAATTAACGAATAATTAATATTTTACAAACCATATTTTAACATTCAATTGAATTCATTTTATTGTGTATAAAAATATACCTACACATTTAATTGAAAAATTATTAGTCCTGGTGAAAAGGATAATAGCGCACAGACGACATTGTTATGTTTTCTATTTATTATTATACACATTTATGGCTGCTATAATAATAATATATAATTTAGAATTAATAAAATAGGTTTAAATTAAGGTTTTTGTGCGCCATATAGTTTATGACATGTAATTTTTTACGTGTAAACACAATAATAAATTCAATTCGATTAAATTTATTATGTAAATATATATCAACCACCTACACGTTTAATTGAAAAGTCATTAATTCTATAGAGAATAGGATAATAGCACATTAGAGATCATTAACTTTTCCAAATATAACTTATTACAAATAAATGGCTGCTCTCTTATACAATACAATAATCGATAAAATTTATATATTATTAATCCATTGTAAAAAAAATAGTTTTGAAATTATTTCATATTTATTTATGATTTAATATTATAATAGCTATTTATATGGAAATAAAATGTTTGGTGAGGGTTCGATAATCCAATAGATGTTTCATTAACTTTTAATATATATTATAATTTTCTCATTGTATAAATATTATAATTTTAACATTTACACTTTTCACAATTTACAAATATATAGAGATATGCAAATTCTAATTGTGCGTTCATTGACTTTAATAATATATAAGATTTATCCTTTTGAAAATTTATGTATCTTAATTTATCACTGTAAATAATATATGCGGTGGTGGTATTCCACAGATATTAGATATATTTGAATATTTATATTGTAAAATTTATTTTTGGCATAGACACATAGACAAATAATTCATTTTGTATACATGACCAGCTTTTTGCCATAAATATGAATGAACTTTAATTATTGTATATAAATTGAATATGTGTATAAACAATTATTTATGACATGTATAAGAAGAAGAAAAATTTGACCACCAAATATATTTATCTATTGTTTATAGATTTTTATAAATTTTAATATGTGTTTAACTGAAAAAATCATTTAAATTCATTTTAATTTTCATATTAAAAATTATTATGTTGATGTTAAAAATAATACAAATTGTTGATTTAATTTCAATTGTAGTTGTCTATCGTTGCAGTATGCAAATATTTGTGTATGGCAAATAATTGGTTGTATAGAAATTTTGTGTTTTAATTTGAAGATAATGTTCACCGGTGAGCCTAACTTAATAATTTAACAATTGCGTATACTATTTTTATTTTCAAATTTTATACCAATAGTTTTTTGGTATATAAATAAAAAATGTGTGTGTGTACAACTAATGGAATTATATTGCAATCTTTTATCGATATGACCACTTTTCAATACAATGGAAATATTTTCAATTCATCAAATGTTATTTGTTTCTATTTATTTTACACGCAACTTGTAATAATAAAACAAATGCGTTAAGTTTTTGTTAAAATTCGTGTACAAACGTAGCTAAATGTGTTAAGTTAAATATAAAAATACAAAATCAATAATCTAATTATAAATATTTGATATGATTCTATTCTATTCTATTATAAGTATAAATTAAATTCTATTTTTATCTATAATTTTTTTTATAAATTGACAACTTTCTAGCCGCCACATCGTTCCACCTATTCTATATTTATTTATGTATTTATAATTATACTAACTAAAGAATATATGTGTGTGATGCTGATAATATAAAAAATGAGGGATCTCGTTATTATATTGGATGTGTAAACCAAGAATAAAATAAATAGCATTTGTTGTATGTACGTAAATATACACAACAACAACTACAACAACGACATCGACAACAGTATACCAAGAACACAAGATGTGACATGGTTTAAAAATAAATTATATTGAAATTTTTGACATTTTACAAGAAATGTAACATATGCCTCCAAAAATATACTTATATATTCTTTTGTTGTTCTCAATTTATATATATATTTTGTTATTGTTTTTATATTATATATACAATAATAAGATAAATAATCTTAAAACTCCTTCCACACACACACACAAATTTGTTCCAACAATAATGTTAATCGTATGATTTTGTGTGGTGGATGTGGATGGAGCGATTTTAAATATATGGTGTGGTTTGTTATTCTTTCATTAAATTTCTTTTCCAACATTAATTAACAATTATTATTATTGTTATTATTATTAATAATCAATCAATAACATACTTAATAGAAAAGATCGTAATTTTGTCTAGACCCTTATATGTTAATTACAAAAATATACAAAGTATTACATGCAAACTTATTTATTTATATATAGAAATATTAATTTCCAAAGCTGTTGGGGCTTATACCTTTAATAATTATAAAAAAATAATAATGATTCCCCTTTATAATCTCTATATTTCTATATTTACTTGATTATTAATTATAATAAATATTGTATATCGAAAATCTAAAATTACATTTCGAATCTAAAAATATACTTTTAACACATTAGCATTTTTGTTCTTTTTGTTGTTGTAAAGACCTTTATCGCATATTATTATTTACATTTCATAAAATAAAAAAAAAACAAAGCCCGATATGTATTGATAACACAAAACAACATAAAACGAAAAATGTGTATTAATTTATATTTAATTAAATAGAAAATGATAATGATAAATTTATTATGCACGTTTTTATGATATATATAATTAATATTGTTGTTGTAAGTTATATGTGCGTTGATGTATATTGATGACAAATGTCAAAGTTTTAATTTTAACACCGAAACACAGCATATATCGGAGCTGTGGAACATCGATACAAAATTTTGAATTAAAATTTGATGTTATTTTAATTGTTGTTTATATATAAATTCATGTGATTTAAAGCAATTTTGTTGTGAATGTTGTATTGTACCACATTTAGTTTAAATTATCAAATGACTGAATACTGTATAAATTGTAAAAAATATTAGCTCAGAGGCTGCAATGGTAAATTTTCAGGAAAATCGCTTTTCGCTATTGAATTTTCTAATTACGAGCTATTGTTTTAATGGATTTATCAATTTTTATTACATAATTTCAAAATCTAATCAATTTCTATTTGATTTCATAGAAGAAATTTTAAAAAATTGCTTCACTCATCCAGACACTATAGACGATTTTCCAATTGATGTCATTGAAATTTTGTATGAAATAATAATACTGTATACATTTTTTATATAATTGGAATACAGTACCATTGTTTTAATTTTAATTTCTCTTACATCGAATGGAAAATCGACTATATTTTTTTGGATGTGTGAATGGATTTTAAAAATTTCATCTATGCAATCATTGGAAATTGATTAGATTTTGAAATTATGTAATAAAAATTGGGGGAATCCGTTAAAACTATAGTTCGTAATTAGCAAAATTTGTTAATTCATATGAAAATCGATTTTTCTCGAAAATTTTCCATTGCGGCCTCCGAGCTAATTGTATTACCATTTATATATATTGTTAGTAGTGACTTTAAGTAAATTATATTTGAAAAAAGCGCATGCAAATATTTCTCGGGAGCCGCTCCTGAATACATGTGTATTATAAAACATATATCTTTAAATATAATATATAAATAGTAGGAATTTCACTTTAAGAGTATGTACGTGGTAGTAGTGTTACACTCGGCTCGTAAATATATATATATAGAAAATTGAATTGATTTTAATTTAAATTAAATAATATGTAATTTTATTTACAATTAAAAAGAATTTATTGTTACGTGTAAATCAAAAAAAAAATAAACTATTTTCGTTCGATATTTAAATTCTAAATATAAATGCATTCATTGTTGATTTGTCACCAAAATTAATTATAATGAATTTTCATTATAGTATTTTGTATTATATTAAGGTTTACTATAAATTTAGATTCTATAGAATCGACAATGTATACCTAAATATGGTATGATAATTTAGAAACTCTGTTTTTATGTCTTTTTTTTATAAATATATACAGAAATTGGTTATAAGTAATGCTATTATTTGGAATCTGATCCTGAATACTGTCATATAGAAAAACTTATTGTGCATAAAATAATCTCATTATATTTGATTGACAGTGAATAGTTAATTTTTATTATGTCTATTATATGATCAAGAAGCAATTTTAAATGTATAATCTAATCTTAAATATAAAATCTATTGATCGTATCGAAATTATATAATCTTATAATAGTTAAGTCACACAAAAATTATTAATTTACAAAACCATATATTATTTAGAAATAAGTAAATTACAAATTACACACAATAGTGTGAATGAATTTTAACACAATATTATCATTAGATTTTCCGATAACAATTTTCATAGCTCTTAAGCCATATGAGTTATAATTTTATTCAAATGATTGTATTATATAGTTTTTCTATTTTATATAAAAATTATAAAATACCAAAATCATTTTCTTTTTTTTTTTTAAAGTGTATAAAAATGACACAAATTTTTCTTATTATTTAAGAATGAAAAGTTGTTTGGCAAAAATTCAACTATTCTATTTAGTTGAAACATAAAAAATGTAGTATAAACAAATTACATGTGTTTGTGCATATACAAAAAATAACACAAAATACCATTTAAAAATTTAAATATTAAAACATTCACAACCACCACCAATTAATAATAATTTATAGAAAAGTGAAAAATTCTTACCTATCATTTTACTAACGGAAAATTTTCGTTGTTTAACTGGCCGTGCTCTTGAATCATTCAATAAACGTTCAAATGCTTTATATAAAATTGGTGTATTATCGGCAACAGATACTTCACAAAAACCAATGCCATGTGATGCGGCTAATGATGCACCTTCAGTTTCAGTGACCTATAATTATAAGAAAAAAAAAATTATTTAATAAAATGTCTGTTGGGGTTTTTTTCTTGTGTGTAATATAATATCAATAATAATAACAATGATTTGAATTGTTTAAACACAGTATTTTTTAATGTTTATGATTAAAGTGAATTAGTTTAATTTAAAAACCTTGAATAAAATTATAAATATATATTTTCAATGTTATTTTTCTATATTGTTTTAAATTTATAAGTTCAATAAACTGACTGTAATCACACAAGTCAGTGATTGTGTGTTTGTCCATCAATTAAAATGAGACAAGAAAATGTAAAGTCTGACTGGTTGGACGGAAGTTAAGCAAATGTAAAAATAATACAGTGTGTCTTATTTTGTTATTCATACAAGTGAAAATAAATCTTTGAAATTTCAATTTAAAAGAATATTTTTATTTGTCCTGAATTTTTTTTTGTAATAAATTTCAATAAATGCATTATTTATGTTGCATTTTATAATAAAAAAAAATGCATTGTACATTATTATTATTATTATATGCGCGTATATTTCATAAACACATAAATATTAAAATACATACCTCTCTTAAATGATCCAAATCAACTTTATTGCCTATTAAATATGCTGATGTATTACTCTGTAATGATTTTAAATTGCCCAATGTACGTGTTGCATATTTAAAACTATTACGATCGGTAATACTATAAACAATTAAACATGCATCAGCCCATTGGATTTGTTCAATGGGAAAATCATTTTCTGTTTCCGATGATATATCAACAATTTCAACATCTAATACACCGTTGTCCAATGGTATTGCTTGTCGATACAATAAATCTGTATTCGATCGATATTCACCAATAAAACGTTTTGTTAAATATCTTACTGTTAATGCTATTTTTTAAAAATAAAATAGAATAAGAAATAATTTTTGTTATTAAATTGGAATTTTATTTCAGTTTTTATTTCAATATTATTTTATAATTGGATTTATCTCTTTTGACAGTGAATTTAATTTTCTCAATAAAAACTAAGTCAATAAAAAATTTTTAATACACATGTTTGTGTGTGTCTTTTATACTGCGGCGCCAAAATTACTACATTTTTTTTTATTTTAATGTTTTTAAATTCCTCCAAAAATTTATACATTGGTCAACAATTTATTGCAAAATATTTCTTAAATCAACACCATCATCATGCAGCAGCAATAGAAGAGATCGTTTAGTATAAATATATACATTTTTCATTAATAATCGCAGTAGTAGTATGTAAACAAATTCCATATATTATTATATATTATTTCACTACCAATACGATTTAGTGCATTTATAATTTAAAAGATTTAGCAGCGAGATGCACATTAAAAAAAAAATGCATGAATATTTGTATAAATAAATAAAACGCGTATAAAATTTAATTTATATTTAAATAATTTCCAAAATATTTAGGTGAAGTAAATTTAAATTGGTGTTTTTTTTTTTTTTTAAATTTATCTATTTCGAATGTTACGCGGAAAATTACAAAATGTTATTTTTTTTTTTTTTTTTTTATAGTTAAACTTACCAGATTTTCCAACATTATTATTTCCTAATACGGCAATTCGTACACGTGATAGATTTGCTTTGTCATCCATTTTCATTTTTGTCTGTAAAATATAAAATAATAAATAAAATTAATTATTATTATTAATTTTATAAATATTTAAAATATATAAATTTTAGTTTTCAAGTGTTTTTGGTTTTATTGAAAGAATTAAGAAAATTTATTAATTAATTAATAAGTGAACCATAATAATAATAATGATATTTGTTGCAAAAATTATATCTATATTTGAAAATTAAATAGGAAAACTTCTCCTAGTATAGAAACTTTTATATTAATATTCATTCATTATGTAATCAATTTTTTTTTTTAAATTGGTATATGCAAATACTTAAATATTCGCAATTAAATTAAATTATATACAAATTTTTGTAAATATATTTTAAACCGGATTAACAGAAATACTTTTCCATTTTAATTAACCAAATGCATATGTTAAATTTTATATTACTTATAATAATAACAATAATAATAATAACTAAAACACACGCACAAGTACATAAATAATATATTAATATAAAAAGCCAGACATTTATTAAATTGTCGAAGAAAACCGGAAAAAAAATAAATGCCCGGACACTTTTATTTTTATATTATTTTTAACATATGATATTTTGATTTCCATAATTAAATTTATTTATTGATTTCCTTTTCGAGAACTACTCTCCACACACATTTATTGTGCGCAATTAATATTTAATATAGATTTTAACAGAAAAAATTAGCAACAGTGGCGCAATGGCTGAGAAATAGTATTCAGTTTTCAATATTGTGCTATATTTTTCTTATAAACAGGATGAAATTATATTAAATTATGCGGAAAAAAATGATGTGGATGGTACACCGAATTTTAATTTTCCGGAAAAGCGGCTTTTATGAATTATCATCCTTTTTTTTTTTTTATTGGTTTTAACGAATTTTCATTTTTGCTTACAGCATTGTAAATTAAAAATCAATTTCCAATCTATCTGGGTAGAAATTTTTAAAATCTGTATAAAAAACTGAAAATCCTTTAAAAAAAACTATCGTCCGTTTTGTTAATTCTTTAAAGTCGATTTTCCGGAAAATTTACTAAGTGAATATTCCAATTTTTTTTTTGCATAATGTAATCTACTTTCCACTTGTCTACCACCAGAAAAATATAGAGGAAAATATTTTTTTCTCGCGTCGCCACTGAATTAGCAATACATATTATACAATTAATATTTTAGTTAACATTAATTTTTAAGTGTTTTCTAAAAATATAGATTTACTTTATCATCTTCATATATTACAATATGTCTTGGGTATATATATGATGGAAAAGTAAATAACGATAAAAAAGATTATAGCTACGCAGTACACAAAGTCTGCACATAAAATAAAAAAACATGATTTTATGGCATAAATTTTATGTTAAAATGTTTAAGAAAATAATATGTACAATAATATTTAGAATATGTGGAAAAATTACATTTTGCATAAATATATATATGATTTTTTTTATTTATTGTACTAACTTATTTAAGTTTATACGCATTAATTTGCATGAAAATGTGCATAATTTTTTTAATTATAAATTTAAATTGTTGCACACAAAATATCATTATAATTCACATATAATTTTTATAATTTTCTTATAAGACAATAATACAATATAATTGAATTATTCTAAATTGATGTTCAAAAATAATTATATAAATAATAAATTATTATGCATTTTGTGGTAGCAGCAATCCCCAATACTCCCCTATATATTTATGTTAAAATGAACTTTGTATGTTTACACAAAACATTTGCTACGCAAAAATGTAGATTAAATATTGCAAATGTTTTTTCAATTCATCTTCTAATTAGTCTAATACTATTTTTTTTCTTAAATGCTTTACTATACTTTAAAATCCATAAATCGTTGTTATTTATTTTTATATACAATAAATATCCAGACTTTATTAAAAATAATAAATATAAATTAATTAAATTTATTATTATATTTATTTATATTTACAGTGTGTGTGTGTGTGTGCGTGTGTATTAAAAGATATTTAGCTATAACTATTTTGTTGGTACACAGAAATTGGTTCTATAATTGATATACACTAATGATATTGTATACGATATGCTTTAACAATGGTCCACAGTATCATATGTCTATCGGTTTTCAGGAATTGTATAAAGCATTGTTGTTAGGAATATCCTGAATACATGTGCGTAATGCAGACATTAATTGTTTGGAAAATAATTTATGTATAAATTCCATACTGAACGCAGTATTTATAGGAAATGTTTCGTATATATGTTTGAGACCATAGTCGCTTCAACTGCTAACTTTTATAATTTTAATTTTATTATTCCCAAAAAAATAAAAAGAAATGGTATTTTTTTTATTACAACAAAATTTTTATGTATATTTAAATTTATAATAGATATTTTTTTAACACGATAAATGTAAATTGTATTCACGCTCCTTTCTTTACTACACATTTATTTACAATTAATTTTCTTATTCTTAACCGCAATAAACAGCAGCAGCAGCCCAACGTTTTTATTTAATTTATTTAGAAAATAAAAATAAATCTTTACAGATTGAATATTTTAAGTTTTGCGTGTACGAAAGTGGAATCGAAAATTTATATAAGTGTTTTTTGTGTGTGTATAACTATAGATAGATATTTAAATATAAATATATTCATATTGAGGTGGGTGAATGGAATGTAGAATATATGTTTTTATTTGTAATTGTATTAAATTTTTGAACTAAAACCAAAAAAAAATTGTATACAGATACAGAAAATGCAATGGAAATGTTTTTTTTTTTTAAATTAAGAAATGCAATTAATAAAAGAAATGTTTACAAAAGTGTAAATAAACATGAAAATAATTTTCAATTAAATTGTATTATAAAATGTATTATTGAAGAACGAAAAAATAAATGTAGAAAGAATTGCTTTAATTTTAAAATTAAATATAAAACAATTCTATTTTATAAAATATATTTTAAATTTATCGATAGAATTTATCATTAACCAAAAATTGAAATTAATTTAACCAATTAACTGTTTCGATCTCTTTGGATAAGGCGAATATAAATTGTGTCTTGCAAATTGTCAGTATTTATTTATTCACAACGAATATACTCATCTAAACACAAAATTTTGCACTTTTTTCATGAAAACAGCTTAAATATTTAAGTGTAATATATTTAATGGTAATTGTATACCAATAAACTTAAGTAATATACAAAAAGCAGAATATTCATTTGATAACTGAAATGGGAAACCTATTGAGAATAATGTTTTTAAAATATAATTAAACAATTTTATTTTTTCCGAATTTTAATGGATATTTTTAATAAATCTTATTTAATATAACTTTGTCATATGTATTTTATTATATACACTGACTAATAATTTCTGATAATATTATAATCATGATGGATGGAAAGGAGAGACACCCTCGCTTTTATGATCAAACGTTAAACGCACAATATTATCTTTTTAAAAAATAATTAATAGATAATTTCGTAAATCGTATTGTGTATTTTAAATTAATTAATATCAGTACGTATATTTTCTTACATACATTTTAAAACGATGTTATCAATAGATATATATTGTACATGCGTGAGTGTGTGTATACGTTTAAGTTTAATGACGTACATATTTAGAATATACAATATTTGAATATTATATATAGCTGCAGGTATTATATTGTGTTTATACAAAATACGTGATAAGGAAGCCTGCAATATATTTCTTATTCAAAATTCATCCTTATTATATACAATATTGAAAAAAAAGTAGGTGTATATTTACATAATATTAAATGTTAGTTATACGTACAATAAGAAGAAATTGTTTCATATTACAATATTTACGTAAACAGGTGCATTTATTTTAAAACATAAAAAATTATAAAGTTCAAGATATAAAAAATATTATAGAACATAGAAAAGTTTAACGTAGCTGAGAAATTTAAACTTGCTACAATTATTATTTATATTACTCGTACATTACAAGAGTGGGATGAATGAATATATAAATTTTATAACCATATCATTATTTATTGTATTCATCTATCTCTATACTTATAAATTCATTCCCTAGTGGTGTTTAATCATCGCCCTACATTACTAAAATTTTATATTTGTTTAACATTTAACTGCAGTCTGCTATATTATTTACACTAAATAAAAGAAGCATGGTACCAGATGATCAACTGTGAACCCCCACACACACACACACACACACACACACAATATTATATATAAACCTAATATAAAAATATGTAAATATTTTGATTAAATTATGGGAATTTTAATATATATACACGACGCTGCTGTTGGCTATTTGATTTAATATATATTTCTTTTTAAATGTGTATTACTTTTAAAGTTGCGAAAAATTAATGTTTATCGTTTATCGTAATAAGAAAGAGATTTAATTAATTTCTTAAAATTACCCACAATCTTTGATATTGCAAAGGTTATAAGTTAAATTATATATAAAAATGATGACACTCGTACGTGTACGACACAATCAATTTCATCTAATAAAATCTTAAGACCATTCATATTTTCAAAGCCAAACAAGTTAACAATTTGAAACAATCTCTGGTGTGTGTGTGTGTGTGTGTGGTGTGGTACACAGAGTGCGTTAACTAAATTTATATTATTTTATTATTATTTGAAATTAATTTTCATTTAATATCTTTATTTTATTTTTTTTTTCTGTTGTTATTCTTATACAAAAATAAGAATTGGCGAAGGAAATACTTTTTATTTTTTCTTTCTGCGTTTTTATTATTTTTATTACAATTTTAGAACGTATATTTTATGTTTTGTTGTTGTTAACAAATTAATATAATATTTAATGGTTATTTTAAAAAGATGTTTTTCTGATATATTGTATATTATGATTTGATCCAAATCTTTATTTGGATATTTAAATAATGTACTTATATTATGATACTTTGATATTTATCAGTGTGGGGGAGTGACGACGCATGAAAAAAATGCAATATCACTATTAGAAAAATTGGAATATTCACTTACTAAATCGACTCTTAAAAATTATCATATTTTTGAATTACGCGGACGATAGTTTTAACGGATTTTCCATTGTTTTGTATACAGAATTTCATATTATAATATCAATTTCTAATCTTTCATATGGACGGGATTTTATAAAATCGATTCACACACTCACACAAGTTCAAAAGATATGACCGATTATTTTCCATTTAAATGTCATTGAAATTTTGTATGAAATAATGGTTTATACACAAATTTCTTTAAATTATCTCTGCCATCGATTAGAAAATCGGTTATATTTTTTGAACGTGTGTGAATTGATTTTAAAAATCTCTTCCAATGAATGATTGGAAATTAATTATACTTTTATATTGCTGTATTACAAAAATGGAAGCCCGTTAAAATTCATAATTAAAAAAGATGATAATTTACAAATGTCGATTTGTCGGAAGATTTAAATTCGGTGAACACCCACATTTATTTTTTTTTTAATTTAATTTAATTTCACCCATGACATAAGAACGATTATATAACGATATTAAAAGCTGAATGCTATTTCTTAGCCTTTGCCACTGATATTTCTTATGGTAATATAAATATATTGTACATTAATATAGTCAATTTGAGTCAACATGTGGTAATACAATATAATAATGGTGGATATGGGAATCAATTATTTATTCTATAAATAACTATATGTATGTAATCAAAAATAATCAGATAAATAGTAATAGAAATAAAAGGGATAAAAAAGGATACATAAATTTGTGGAGGAAGCAAAACAATAAACGTATGTTTGGTATTAATAAATATATATATGCGAGAGAACGGCGAGTGCATTATATAATTTTTACTATTTATTTATATTATTGAAATAATCCATGATTTTATTATATAACCCACGTGCAGTTATTGGCTCATCTCATATATATATATATTAATTTATTGTTTATGCGTTATGTTGGTCATTGGATAGTACACAAACTGAATATTATTGTATAAATATTATAGTTCATATATGATATTATTGTGTAAATAGAGACTAAATACATAATATTATTATGTGTAGTTAGAAAATGAACCATAATTTGATGCATGTGTTTTCAATTTATTTATTAAAACATATGTTGAGAATTGATTTGAAATGGCTATTAATTGATTGATATGATAAATATTTATACATATTATTATTATTATAACTTTAATTATTCAAATGTCCACAAGATAGATATCTATCATTTTGTAACCATTTTGGACTATATGGTAAGAAATGGGGTATACAAAATAGATAGCCAACAAATTAATTAAAACAGATAAAAATAATCAATTTTAAATTTATTCATACGAATGAAACATTTACAATAGATAAAATGTTATAATTTATGTTGGGAGTATTTTAATCGGAAACAACTCTGTTCCGTAATATTTCCATATAATATAATTATAAATACACCTTGAACTAAATATTTTTTAAAATTTGATTGTGGCTTTGTGTAATAAATTAATGTCATTTTTTTTTCTATATCAAAATAATTGTATATTTATTTAGTATTTTTTCTGTTTTCATCTGGTTTTTGTAAATATTATTCACGTGGTATAGATTTCATTTTTAACTCTTAATGTAAAGCATTTGATATTATTATTATATTGGCGCGTATAACAAAAAACATGGAAAATCTAATGGAATTTTATTTTATTTTTATACATTGATTGTATAGCGATATATAAATATGCAGGGTGTCTCGTCCCACAGTCGGTATTATTTTAAAATAAAGTTATTAGAAAATTTTAATAATTAATTAAATTGTGTTAAATTAATTTGTTGCATCGATTCAACGATTCAAAAAAATATTTATTAACAATTACAAATCGAAATGGTTGACCAATGAAAATATAATTTACTAGGTGCACCAATATGAAACATTTTTAGTTTTATAAATTCTATTGTTATATTAAAATTGAAATAAAGTCTAAATGGCGTGGAATAAAAATTAAAACTATTTATTTTTTTTCTTGCTATAGAATAAAATTAAGTCAAAAAATAAGTTTTTTTTTTAATATTTCTTTAATCTTTTATAATTATTTTTGGACTTTGGTGCTGACTTATAAAAAACTACTGGACCGTAATTTTGGTATAATGTCCATATAATTATCGCACAACTAAATATTTTATTGCGACTATATACTGAGACTCTGAGACACCTTGTACAATGAAATTAAAATCGTTTCAATTATTTATTTATTTTATTTTATATTGCAAATATTTTCAGTAGCATAACCGCGAAGAAATATATTTGTGCATATATTAAAATATATTAGACGTATATTTATGTAAATAGAGCAAATATTAGCAAAAATTTAAATCTATAAAAAGTACCACTTTTTTTTTTTTTTAATACATATAAATTTTTCTGGTTTAATTAAATTTAATTTATTTATATTATATTTTAAGAATTTTCAAGTACCTTGAGAGTTGTGTAAAATAAATTAGCACAATAGAGAATATAAGTAGACAGTCTACTTGTGTTTTGTAATCGTTTATAAAACGATTGGTGGCGGCTACTAGTTGCTTATTTTTGATAACTATTTTATTATTTAGGTCACACAAAAAATTCCAAATTTTCTCTTTTTTTATGTATTTGTGAGAAAAATAGAAACACACACGCACACTCACTTTTTTTTTGATTTGGTGAAATTTAATAATTTATAAAATTTTATATAGTTTTTGTATTTTCACTTATTTTTCTGTTATTTCTGTCTATTTAATTCACTTTTTATTTTTCACTAAAAATATTAATACGTAATAATTAATTATATGCACTTAACAAAATTATTTCTTACTTAAACTTATGTTAAATAAATATTTTATGTATAAAACATAATTCTGTTAACACAAGACATTTTGGTTTGTTTATAAATAATCGGAGAAAAAAAATGATTAATTTTTCTTTAATTATCAAATTGTTTTAATTTATAATTTTTTAATATTTTGGTTTATTTTGCATGTAAATAAAAACACTGCAAACAATTCGAAAGCTAAGTAACGACTAAAGAATTTCCATCAGAATTTCTTGTATATAACCAGAAAAATTTTCAATTTTATTTTTCATTATATTTCATGTACAATTAAAATAAATACACATAAAAATATATATAATACATAAAAAATACACCAACACATACACACACATGTAGAAATAATGTAAATGTAAATAAATTGGAAAATGTTTGTGCGGTATACATAAGAAGGAAAATGCATATTATTATTATTATTTATATTTGATACGCATGCGTAAATTTTCTTTTAAATATTTTTGTTCTCATTTTTCAAAATTTGAATACATAATGAAAATTTGTATAATAAATACCATAACACACATACGTTTGCAATTTACTGTGTGTTTACTGTAGCATTTGATTTGTTTTGTTTATATTATTGCTAATAGATAGAAAATTATAAATACAGATTGAATTGGAAAAATTTATTCTCAAATATCTACTAAAACTAAATACACATGCGAGTACAAAAGTGTATTAAATAATATTAATAATTAATAAATCGTATTTATAGTACCAATTTTATACTAGAGTTTAATATTAGCCAACAAATGTTTTTTTTTTTCTTGTCTACAGAGAGTATTAATTTCATTGACATTAATTGAATTCAAAAATATATATAAATATTATTTTTATTTACATTTTAAATATGTAATTTATTCAAACATTTGCTCTTTTTCACGTATATCAATTAATTTTCAATGAAAATTTTGAAATATATTAGTAGTGTAACGATTTTTAGACTAAGGGCCATAACTTTGCACTAGAATTAAGCTGAGAATTGCTAAACAATTTACACGATCGTTAAATCGATAACGTTGAATATATTAATAGATATTAATTTACTTTGGAATTTAATACAAACTCATTTTCGAAAAAGAATGATAACATTTGAAAACATATAAAAATTGCAAATAATATCAAAAGACTAAAAATATTTTTATATTTATTGTGTATAGTTAAATTCTGATTTATAATGGAATAAAAAAATAATGATTTATGAAATAAATTACCCTCTGCTTTGTTTAATCTTATAAAATCGAGGTATATCAAACGCAGAGAATATAGTTTTACTATGGATTAAAATACGAATTAAAAACACTTGAGAAATTTTGCTTGTTAGGCACAAAACAAAATCAGTTTTGCATCGAATTGTTAGTGGGATTTATTTTAAGAATCCTAAACGCAAAAACTCATGGGTTAATCCAGGACAATCATCAACATCGATTGCACACCCACATTGTTTTGGCAAGGAGACAATGTTGTGTGTGTGTGGCCAGAAGACACATGGTAAAGTTATTTTGCAACATGACAATGCACGACCGTCACTCACAGATCAAAACGCTTGGCTAGCAATTTTTATCTCATCCGTCTTATTCACCAGTCTTAGCGCCTTCAGATTACCATTTGTTTTCATCGTTGGGACACGCATTGGCTGACCAGCACTTCGATTCGTACGAAGAAATCGAAAATTTGGTGTCTGATTGGTTTACTTCAAAAGGTGAACAATTCTATTGGGGTGCGGTATCCATAAATTGCCAGAAAGGTGGTCAAAATGTGTAGATAACAATGGCCAATATTTTGAATAAAATGTTTTTTACTTTTCCATTTCAAATTAGTATTTTATTCTTACACAAAAAAATTCTCACTTGATCACATAGTTTTTTTATGTATGTCATTCAATATTATATATATTGTCCATGAGAAGCTTTTATACACCTTTGACCAATCTATGTGGTATTTAATTTTATGCTAATTGTATATACATTTTTATAATTCCGTATTGAAAGTCATTTTAAATTTCAACTAACTTTTACGACAATGTTCTCGCGACACAACACAATATTAATAAATTAAAATTAAATTTTCTAAATAAACTTCTTGAAAATTAATTTTTTCTAATTTTTGTTTCTCCTATTTAATTCACAGAATTGACGATTCCTACTAATGTTGCAGTAACAATATTTTGATGTGGCTGGTACGTGAATTTTAAATGGTAAGTGCTTTGTAATTTTTCATTTCCATTTTATTTATTTCATATATATTTTTTATTGATTTTATAAAATATTTTTAAACATAACGTAAGTCAATTTATCTAAAATCAGATATGTATAATATCAGAGTTATATATAAAAATAATATAGTTTTCATTTCATATATTTTAAAATTAGGTTAACAATGTCAAGTTAAAAATACATATCTTAAAAATGGCATATGTTTTATAGTTTTCTTTCTCGTTTTTAATTTTTAATCAAATTCATGTCAATATTTTAGTGGGTATATGATTCATATGCCACGCAATTATTTTAGAATACAACAAATGAAATAATTACTTTATTAACCGTATGCCGTGTCAATGCGAATCTAATATATGTGCGTTTGAAAACGAAGATCAATCGATTTAAATTTTTCAGTAGCTTCCTAAAAATAGGAAATAAAATATACTGCAAAAGAAATATGATAAATTTCACATAAAATGTCCATAATAACTTTTGATGAAAATTTAAAAGTTTCAGAGCTATTGCTAAATTAATGGAAAATTGTTCTATGAAGAAATTTCTACTCTCTTTGTTTTTAAGTCAATATAACTTAACAGAAAGTTATTGTATCGGTAATGTTACTACAGAAATATTACTGGCATATATTGCAGCTACAAATGCTGTGAAGACAATTATTCAAATAGAACCATATAACTTGATATAATAAAAACAGCAATTACTATATCGTAAACGTATTTTATAATTTTCCATTAATTAGAACAATACCTCCAAAAAATTGAAATTGTCATCTAAACTTATTATGGATTATTTTCGGTGAAATTTATCAAGAAATATTTCTTAGTAGCTTTTATTTTAATATAATTACTATATTTTACTAAATTATCGTATAAGAAAAATAATTTTCTTAACTCACTTCTATATAATTTTGAACTATTATACATTTGAAGACTTTTCTTTTGAATTAAATTTTCTTGATCATCTTCATCAGTTAAACTATAATACAACAATTTCAAAAAAACTTATGTCGAACGTTAGCTATTATGAAATTGTATTAAAAAAACATACTCCCATTTTTAAGTTGGTCAAGTGTTAAACATACTAGGAAAAGAAATTATTTAATTATACTAATTTATTTAAATTAATTCAAATTTATTCAATCACACTTAAAAAACACCATATCTGCACAATGTGGTATCATCCAAATTCATTGTATATGTCAATACCTCATCTTATTAGTTAATATATTAAAATATAATAATTACATAATTTTATCCAAACATTTGTGTTTCGGTAAACCACACAGAAATTGCAAAATTATAACGAATATATATAAATGTTATTAAATTCAATATCATTCTGTACATTTAATACCAAATTACTATTTTCATTATTACCATTGTTATTGCTATAATAATTTAATGTAATAAAATTAAATATGAAAATTTACAAAAATATTCTGTCTATCAGTTGCAGTTGCAGGTACATTATATAATTTATGTTATTGATATAATATTAATTTGATGATATTATTATTTTTAGTACAATACATAGAAAAATTATTCGTTATTTGAGGTTTGGCCTATTAATAAAATTTCAAAAATTGTTTTTGTATAATTTTTATTATTTTATGAAATTTTATATAAATTAATTTGTTTATAATTTTGTATTGTATACTTTTATTCTACAATATAATTATAAGACACTAGACGTTTGCATATCAAAGGTCAACAAATAGTCACATCGAAATAATAATAAGGTCTATAATAGATTAAAATTTGACTCATTTATAATAATTTCGACACTATATGCAACTATGGAAACATAATAAAAATATTGACAAGTTAATACTTCGACAGATCTTAATTATTATTTGTATTACAATTTGCATTATAATTATAATAATCTTCGTATTAGTTGATATCTTGTAAATATTATTCGCATCAAAAAATTAAAATTACATTAAATTTTGTGTTAAAACTTAAATAGTAATGAAATGGAAATGTTCTCTATCTCTAAATTCTGATGCAACAACAACATGTGACTTTAAAAGTATTTTGTGAACCATTTAAACATAATCCACATGTACTGGACATCAAATAATGGAACATCTATATTATTAATATTATTATTATTATTATTATTATTATTATTAGACATATGGGTATTGTGTTTAGTGGTTGCCATAATAAATATTAATATTACATAATAGCGTGCAATAGTAAATATTAATATATAAAACAAACTAAAAAGCGTATGCAAACTTGACTTTGAAATAATATATTAAAACATAATGAAATAGTATTTTATAACAATAATTAATATTGGTATAATAAAATAATAATAATAATAATAATAATAATAATAATAATAATAATAATAATAATAATAGTGATGTGTTGTGTAAATGAAATTTAGTTAAATCAACATTTATATATATTCGCACACACATTAATAATCTGTAATTCAATCTATATTATAAAATCTAAAATATCAAAATTTTATTACTAATAAATATATTGTTTATATAGACGAACTAACTTTTTAAATTATTATAATCAATAACTACAATATTAATATAATAATGTTAGGTATACCAATATGAAACCGTCGCCGCTAACAAATTAATCCTTTGTAACCGTCTCTATATTGATGACGATTTTGGTTGAAAAATTTTATTTGAACTTACTCTATTTTTCGTTTGTTGAAATAATGATCGTGTTTTGTGTCACTGTTTGTTGTTATGGTTTCAGAAAATATTTGCTGAAAGTCATTGAATGATTGCTTGAAGCTTATTTGGTGAACATAGGTTATTTGAAAGAAAGTGTTTGCAGTATTATGTCTGTTAAAATCGAACCAAACTGTCAATATTGAACCTTATATACTCTGAACAATAAATTTAAAGCGATTATTACAAAAAATATGTCAAATGCATAATACAGTGGTTTTGTTTAATAATATATTAATGCTCGTTCTCTCGTTGTAAAATCGGTCAAAGAACAGAAACGTTGAAAACGCACTTGGATGGCATCGGTTATCACACCGCAGCCTTATTCGGTAGACGTAGCTCTGTCCGACTACCACTTGTTCAGATCGATGAACTCTGATGCAAAGCATTTCCACAATTTTGAAGACGTCCTTACATGCACATCAAAAGAAGAGTTATTTAATTTATGATGGTATTTTTTATTTTAAATATATTGCCAAAATATATTGGGAAAAGGGTGTTAATGTACTGTGGCAATTATGAAAAATATAACGAATTATGGAATTCGATAACGATAATATAGTGTGTCGTCTAAAATTACGATATTGAGATATCGTCTTACTTATTTGAAATTTCGAGATTCGATTATTATTAACATATCGTCATAAATTTCAATAATATTTCAATTCCGTCACAGTTTTTTTTTTCTTCTCGATAACTGACAAATAAATAATATTAAAATAAATAATGATTAATTTAATCAATAATATAAAATATAAATAATCAGAATGATTAATAAATAATTATAATAATTCAACTCCCATAATGCAAATACGCATCGTTATCGAATCCGATAATTCTTGCCCAGGTATTCCAAAATATATCATATATTTTTTCATTGGTATATCTATTAATTAAAGATTTTTTAGTCATACTTTATGCAAGTACGGGGTTGTTTATCACATACAATAATTTAGTTTTCCTGTGAAATTAATATATTACACTATATCTAAATACTTACGTATCTATGTATAGGATTAATTATTAAATATAATAACAAATCAAATGATTAATATTACTGCAATTATTAATAATAACTAAAGTCCATTGTTGTCCTGTTAAAAAAAACATGACGTAATAATTTGGCCGAGATATCAAATAAATTATTGTTGATCTATTATTTTACCATCAGTAATTCAATATATTATATTCTTCTAAACAATCTAACAACTAACGTTTTATACTTATAAGTAAGTAATTTAAGAACAAATAAATAAATACGTAATTACACTATCAGATTATACTTTATAAGATTCACATCAAATAAAATTGTATTTTAAAACTGTTGTGAAAAAAGAATAAATAATTTATATGTCGTAACTCTCTGTATTTGTGTAATTTAATCAGAATTAATGATATTACATGTAATTTTAGTTGTTGTTCACTTGTTTTTGTTTAATATTGTTCTTATTTATTTTAATATAAATAAATAATATGCTGTGCCCAAACAAAGCAAAAAATAGTATAGAAAAAAAATAAAATAGAGATTGGATGTTAATGTAAAAAATATTTTCTTACCTAAAAACCACAAAAACATTATAGATTTACAATATTAAATTTTCTTTCGTATTTTATTAGTGTGATCTGAAATGTTATAATAATTAAAAATGGTATGGTATTAATAATATCTGCGTGCGAATTGTTGTATACTTTAAATATAATATTTGTATTTTAAATACATTTTATTATTTTATTGCAGACTATATATTTTTGGCGTTATACTTTATTTAGCCAATTTACTGTGTTAACAGTCATGCTGACCTAAAGATATTTCACCACTTGTCTTACAAATTATATATATACAATATAATTTTTATGTAGAATTACCGAAATAAAGTGCACCACCAGCTGCAGTTTACAATATATTTTGCAATTGCCTGCACATTTTTTATATTTAATAAAACAGAAAATTATTAGATCATAAATTATTGGTGTTGCGCTTTTTCTCTTTATATAGATTTGTTATTATGGCACACATATTATATACATGGTGTCCACGAGCGTTGGGCATTTCTTCAAGGGGTACATAATTCTAAGTCGAAATTATTAAATGTAGATTTACGATCTTGTACGGATTAACCAATGAATTTACCATTTCTCTATTATGGGTCATTCTATGGATAGATTAATTATAGTGGCCTAGATATGCATATGTTAATATACACGACAATTTTATTTTCGGCCACAATATAAAAAACAATCGCTATATTTTTGTCTATGTACTTGAAACCCCAATTAAAGGATATGAAATAATATTGTAAAATAAATTATACTGACTCCTTGCACATAATAATAATGATGTAATAAAATAGCTAGTAACAATATTATATTATAATTAGCCCATTAAGACGATGGATGTGTACAGACATTACTAAATTTTGAGTAGTGGTGGTGTCCAACATCATAAACAAACAAATGGTAATACAACTATTTACGCAGTATTAAAATAATGTATTTTCACATATAAATTTCGTGAATTGAAACCATCACCCACTTTGCTACTGAATGTTTTTTTATTTTTAGACTAAACTTCCGTATCAAAAATTATTAGTTCTTTAAATGGAATTTAATTTAATGTACAAAAAAGGACATTTTTGCCAGACATTTTATAATAAAGCTAACCGATGCATTTTACCTATATGATTTTATTTTTTCTAATAATATGATTAACAAATCTCTCATTAATTTTATTTAGAAATTTATTTGACTTGTTTACAAATAAATACATTTGATAAATTATGAATTGTGAGCAAACAACATCTTATTTATTTATAATACCAAAATATTATTTATTTTCAAATGAAATTTAAATATATCATATCATTAATAATAATAGTAATAATAATAATAGTAATAAAAGAAAGAATGCAGTTTTATGATTCACACACAATCACAAAATATTGTGTAATAATTATATTATTTAAAAAGTTTGCCAAAAATATTAATTATATTAACGATTCATAGAATTTCGAATATTTATTTATATAATATACCAATTAACTTATGCTAATATACGCGACACGACTGTGTGTAGGTAGGTGATAATCAATAAATTTGAATTATCCCAATATAATATTATAAATGTAAATACAATAAATTTATAGGACAAATAATATATAAAATATGTATTATTTTATAATAATCATGAATAAATAATATGCGAAAATATAATTTAATATAATAATGATATGGAATTATTATGCAATATATTAAATTATCGTATTTTGTGTATATTGTGTGGAGAATACATTCTTTTATTATAGTTATTAAGCATTATTGATTCATTGGGTGTGAAGGGATTGAAATTTGCATGTATTAATGGGGAAGGAATGATGTAAATTTAATTTAATACAAATAACACATAAATTATGTTATAATTATTTTTCCAAAGCAAATTTTAATGGGGATTTAGGTCAATACTTTTACGTACCCGGGCTCTGTTCATATATAAGTTATATATAATTTTGCTTGTAAATCAATTACAAAATATTGTCCATTTATAATTACAGAAAAATTTGTATACCGCTTAATTCGACGGTTAATTTTTTACCAATTACAGAAAAAATTCAGGTTATTAAAAGATATTGAATTTTCAATATTATTTATAATATAGAACAGTTTCTTATTTATATTTTAAGGAAAATTTAATTTTCTTATAATACACTTTTCTTAATATTAATTATATATATTCACCTTGTTTTTATTTAATTAAAATTAATTGTATTTCGAAGATTTTTTTAAAAACAAAGGATAATAGTAATTTTAGACTTATTGTTTATGTTATTATTTGCTTGTAAATAATAAATGTAAATAAAGCTATTAATAATATATTAATTCTATTTGCATATTTATTATATATATTTGTAAAATTTAATTCTTATATAACTTTTACTATAATAATATAATTATGTAATTTATATTTATGTACTCGTCGTATATATTATATGTAAAAGTATAATGTAATTTTTATCAAAAGTTTTGTTTAACAATAGGCTACAAAAAGAATATGCATGTAATAATGTATACTATACGTTTCACTTGTTTATCGACACTTTTGTCGATTTCTCTTCCACTTTACTTATATTCCTTTTTTTTTACATGTTTCCCGTCATCATGGCTCACAGAAATAATAATTTCACCGCGTCATCGTAAAAATAACACGTATCCTAAGCTCTATTACACAACCTTTACGACTATATGTTGTATTATGTGTACGTCATTTCTTAAGTCATGGAAATTATAGTTGTAATCTCATAAAAAATAAATTAAAATGTGATCTTTTAGAAGAACAGAGTACAGCTGTTCTTCTTTATACGATCTGAAATTACTGATGACTTTTTCTACTTTAAATATTAAGCGCACACGTCAAATAGTAGTTTTACTTGCGACCTTCCCCGTTTTTTGCTCACAGAAATGATACCACCGCGACACCGTCAAATAACACATATCCTAAACTCTATTGCACAACTTTAATGATGTTATTATATGTACGTCAATTCTTAAGTCATGGAAATAATAGTTAAAATCGTATAAAAATTAAATTAAAATGTGATGTTTTAGAAGAACAGAGTACAGCTGTTTTTCTTTATACGATCTGAAATAACTGATGACTTTTTCTATTTTAAATTATTAGCACACACCAAATAGGGAGCTGCTACCCCAGTTTCTACCTTAATTTTCGTTTTTGGAGTTACCTGAATTTGCGGCAACCCAAATAATTATGGCCATCGATCTTTGAATTTACCAATAATTTTACAGCATTAACATATGCTCATCGATATACATCTTACTTCGCATAAACTTCAATTTTGAGCATTTCTATACAGCAGCCAAAATTTAACCTTTTCACATATGTAGTTTTTAATAATTGAAACTGTGTGAATGAATATGTAAATTCTTTGAATTTTAAAAAATTGTATTGATCACTTTTTCGTTGCTTTTACAATATAATGCGTTAAATATTTTTTAACACAAGTGAAACGGAGTGTATATGGATATAAAATCCATATAATGAATTATTTATAAATTATTCATATGTAATTGATTTATGGTATACATTATTTTGTTATACAATTTATAAAAACTTTAATTTCTCTAACAATTTGATCATAATTTGTTTTATATAAATTCTTATAATAATAATAATGTAACAATCATTTATTTATATGATGTAACACAAACAATATATTATTGTATTTATATTATAATTATTAAAATGTTCCAGTATTCATTGATATAAATATTACTAAATATGTTGTGATAGCAAATATCATCTAAAAATAGAAGGAAAAATATAATTTACTATTAATAATACAAATTTATTTATTTTTGTATTAATTAGTTTTCTAAAAACATTTTACTATACAATAATTATCACATTACATCTTTAAGTAATTGGACATCAATGACCATAAAATTTGCGGCCGTTAATTTATATGGTTCAATTAATATTTGACAAGAATATTGACGAATCTATATTTGTATATAAAAATATAATTTAATTAATGAGATGGTTAAATTAAATGATTAGTACTAACTCAAAAATTCATTGATCGTGCATTTTTAAACAATAAATAATAAACAATAACAAAAAATCGCAGATAAAATATATGAAAAGTACAAAATTTCTAGGAAATATATAGATTTGAGTTGTTGGTTGTTTTTAAAAAATTATGAAAATAAATGATGAAGAGTGAGGGTTATATAGATATATACAAAATCGGAACCACTCTGGCTTCGATAATTGGTGAAATAAATTATGAATACAATACCGCGCGGATTTATGTTGGACATATATTGTCTTGAAAATCCAAAGATTTCAATTGACCTAAATAAAATACTATATTATATTAAGTGGAAAAAATATATGGACAACACTGATCAAATTCCAATATATTTTTTCCATGGAAAATATTTGGTTTTTTTCCATGGAAATTTTTCCTCATTTTTCATCATCGTGTGTTTACACATTTTATTTCATCAACGACAACAAATGGTGTAGATAAGTTGGAAAATTGATCTGATATAAATTTCAGTAATTGAACCCATAGTTCTTCACGATCCATTGGCGCATGTAATCTATATCCCATCACTGCATCACTTGCGTTTAAATTTAATCATAGATTTTTGTTTGAATATATTACTGATATATTTCGTCAATATTAAATGACTCGATTTTTAAATTATTTCTATTGCACAGTAATAAATATATTACATTTAATTAATAAGAATTTTCAAAACTTTCCGTTAAAATTACATTGGATTGTCAGAGTACAACAGCTCTGGTGGATGGTTCCCTTGTAAGTATATTAAATCTTCTTTATTTGTAATATTATGATGATTGTAAGGATTATAACAATTATGAATACTTTATGAGTTTTAAAAAAATAATAACTATACACAACATTACCAAACGGCTAACAATATAATCATTATTTCGTCTTTGAATTTTATGAAGTGATGCACCAATTAAATGTGTCTGAAAAAAAATTAAATATATACATAATTTTGAGTGAATGGCGTATTTATATAGAAAATTACTAAACTTTAAAATTAAATATAGTTTAAAGTTAAAACAAATATTTACTTTTTCAATAATTTTGTTGCAAGAAAATGTAAATACAATTACATTAACAACGGGTGACACCAGTACGGTTGATGATTCTAAAATGTTAAAATATGAAAATTGATATCAAACATTTTTCAATTGCATATTTTTATAATATATTTTATTTTTTTCTATTACGTTCAATTGATTCCAAACGACCAAAATGTAAACGTGCATAAACCCAATACAGGGCAATTGTTAAACAAATAAATATATTTATAAAATTAATTAACGTTGACCAACCAAAACGTTCGTTTGTATTAAAAATCATATTACAAATAATATTATGCATTTGTTTAATAATTTTTATACGTTTATATAATAGAAAATTTGTATTTGATTTTGGAAATGATGGTGATGCTGATGATGATAATGATGTTGATAATATTGGTGATGGTGGTGTTGTGGCTAATAATGATGATGGTATTGAATTTTTAATTTTCATTTCACTAATTAATAATAGCTCTTCGTTCATATGATCTAAACGATCGGAAATATATTCGGTGTAGAAAATTTGATGCAATAAACTAAAACGCACAATATTTAATGACCACAAACGATATAACCAACTTCTGGTCCATGAAAAATCATAATGATAAATTGAGGCCATAATAAATAATTCCGAAAATATACCAAAAAATTTTATAATAACAAATTTTTTTAAAAATATTGTTAAAAATTTACGATTTTTATATTTTACTTGGAAATCATCACATAGCCTATCAACTTCCATAATTAATCGCCAAATTTGTGTTAATTTTTTACGTCCACATATTGTTTCGATTATCATTGATAAATGTGTTAGAATTGATGCCGTAACTTGACCAATATCTAAAATTTGACCAATCATACTTGTCGTATGAAATGATGTATTTGCATTTATAAAAATTTCACGCATCACTAAAACTATCCAAAAAATATGTATTATTGGCCAAATTATTAAAAACCAATCCACTAATTTATTATGATTTAATGAAAATGAAAATAAACCACATAATTGAAATAAATATAAAAAACCAATTGCATCTTCTTTTGTATTCATTTTAATTCTATTGTATTTTATTAAATAAAATTATTATTGATAACACTTTTAAAAATATATTTACCGCGCGCGTATATGAAATTTATGAACATATGAACACTACGCCACCACATACACCACACACACCATTCGATTCGATTTTTATAAATTATACAGGAAAATATAAAGTTACATTTTTGTTAATAATAAATTGGAACAAAAAAAAATAATAATCCATAAATAACTTAATTCAAATATACAAAAAATGTTTGTAAATATTAATTTTTTGGGTTGTTATTATTCTATCTATACATTGTATTTAATATATGTTATGTACGGAGTAATCAATTTTAAGTGGCTCACATAAAAAATATATATGTCTTGTATTTTTATGGTAGATCAAACTCCACCTAATTTGTATAAGATGAATTATAGTCGTCGAAGCTTTAGAGTCGACAGCAAAATACAAAATTTTGTTGAACAATTTCTGATTTTGAAGGAATAAAAACTCATGTGTCAATACAATATTTCCAATGTATTTAACTAAATTATCGATATTGACTAAACTTAAGCAAAACCACCTTGATGAGAAATTATTTTTACAATAACAATTTATTTCTCGATAAGAAAAGACAACAATTCTCCTAAGTCAACCTAAGTCAAAACAACCAATTTGGAATTTCATAGTGCATCGCTCACTGCAGAATACTTGCATGTATATCAAGTTTCTCTACAATGGATGGAAAAATCATTAGAAAAATTAGAAAATCAATTTTACACTGTCACTTTAGTGTAATCCGTAAATTATTCTTATCGCATTGTTGACCTAATAATTTTCCAAAATATTTGTATGTTTAAGTATATACTGCGGACATTTGTAATCGAAACAGGTTGATTGCGCCCAATCATTAGCTTTTTATATTTTTATATTTACTCGTACATAAAGGCTAAAGTTTATCAATACTTTCTACATATTTGTAATTTATTTATTTCCAATAATTTAATATTTACTATTTAAATATTTATTTTCGCACAAATCATTGGGTTTTTTTTTTTTTTTGTAGGTACCTCTATCATTGTTGTAGGTGTTTTTTTTTTATATTACATTGATATGCGTGTTACATATAAATAAATTTTGTATCGATAGCTAAAACATTGAATTGAATTGATTTGACATTTATGTATATTATTATTTGATAATGTCAGAGATATAATTTTATTTAATGTTTGTTTATACTATGTCGAACAAAATAATGCATGCACACACTCCAACATTGTTTATTATAATATTATTGTGATGTAATTAAATGATATTGCGAAATGTGTGTGTGTGTGTGTTTTTAAGCCCAAATATTGCTGCGTATAAAATGTAATTGAATAAAGTATTATATTTTGTATAAATTATAATAGTGTTTACTTTTTTATACAATAATTATAATTTTAAGAAGAAAAATAATAATTACTATCTAAAAGAAATTCACTAATTAAATTATTCCTAATGAATTGGTAACAAATTGTGGTGCATATGAACATTTACTACATATTGGGATCACTTACATAAATGTTAATAAAGAATTATAGTAGAATAATTATCATAATTTGGTATGAAGGATAATTTTTCATACTATAATTTTTTTCTGTTCTGCTAAATTAATTTAAATAAAATGTGTAAATGTGTAAATCTATTTTGTTCCTTTTTATCCGTTTTAATATTAATTACTCAGACATTCGACAAGTCATAAATGATTTAATTTAATGAATTAATTTTCAGTATGAATTATACTAAAAAATTGTTCTCATGTTTTACTATACAGTAATTGAACTCGCAATCTCCAGATTGAATGTGGCAACAATTTCAATGATTCTAAAATATCATCCAAAAAATCTTATATATATAAGAATATAATTTCAAAATAAATTATTGTGACAACATACTCAATCGTGTAAAATTGATTGTGAAATGACTGGTAAAATTTTAAATACAGATAACATTTAATTAACGATTTCAAAGAACTAATTAGAAGAAATTTTCAAGATCAGTATGAAAATGTATATAATGAAAATTTTTATATAATCAAATTGAAAAATTAAACAAATCTTGGACAAATTGTATGATAATATATCTCAAACACTTTATTTTAACTAATCTTGAACAAAGTACTATTACCATAGAATGTATTTTATAATTTTATTAATTAATTTATATTTTATTATTGTATCAAATTTCATCATATTATCTCAATATTTTTTAAATATAATAATATACAATTGAATTAAACATATTTTAATATTTTATATACGTCTTACTAGTTGCCAGGTTCCAATCTTCTTTTAATAGAAGAAATTTTTAAAATCGATTCACACACGTTCAAAAGATGTGACCGATTATTTGATTTTATTGAAATTTTGTTTCATTTTCATTTTATACAATACCACAAATTTCTTTAAAACTTCTCTGCCATCGTTTGGAAAATCGGTTATATCTTTTAAATGCGTGAATCTATTTTAAAAATCTCTTTCAAGAAAGATTGGAAATTGAATATAATTTGCAATGCTGTAAGCAAAAATGGAAATCCGTTAAAGCTATGGCCCGTAATTAAAAAAAAATGATAATTCATAAAAGTCGATTTTCCGGAAAATTTATTTCGGTGAACACCCAAACTTTTTCATAATTCAGTTAAATTTCACCCTGGTTATATAAAAAATATAGCGGCATTGAAAACTGAATGCTACGTCTCAGCCTTCGTCACTGTTAATCCTCCATTAAGTTTTTATATTATCTCACACACACTATTTATACACTTATATTTCTATAGATTTTCCGAAAAGAACTAACAATTGAAAAATTGATTTATAAAATCTATACGTGGAAGGAATATATGGATGGAAAATTTACATTAAAAATTTATCATCCTTTTTTATACTAATTATATATTTTATTCATTAAACGATGCAAGAAAAATAAATTGTTTTTTTATTCTCAGTTTTACGGTGATACATTTTGATAGACATTTGAATGATTATTTTAGATTTTTTTTTAAATATTTTTCATATTAATAATAATAAAAATTGATAAGAAATTGGAAAATATAAATGCTCACCATCAACCACCACATGGATTCCATCCATAACAATAATAATAATAATATCGTATAATAATACATTATAATCGAAAACAATGTTACATAAAATTGCCAATTGTCATAAAACAAATGTATATGATGTTGGTAAAAGTACATAATTTATATAAATACATTTATATATTTTCTTATGAAAAATTATGATATGCGTTCGTTCGGTAAAAATTATTATTGTATAATTTTGCTTATATAAAAAAAAAATATAAGTATACAAATTTTTTATATAATTTCTTATTTTTATATATATGCAAATAGATTTACAGCTTATGCTCTCAAATTATATATTAATATATATTTAATAACGTAAATTCTTTATATTATAAAATTCCATATTGATTTGTTTGTTGAATGAAGAAGTTTGTAAGAAATAGTCGATCGTGGCTAAACCCTACCTATTGGATATCTTTTCGTAAATTTTTCAAGCCTTATGTCTTACAATCCCGAATTTTAAGGATCTTTATAACACAATTTGCTGCATCTAGCCATCTCGCCTTTTGGTCTTCCGGCTCTCCTTTTACCTTCTGGTTTACCATTTAACAGTTTTTTCGGCACACACTTTCGCCTCTATGCGTGGTACGTGTCCAAGCCATCTCAATCTATTGATTTTGATTGTTTTGACAATATTTGCGGTTGACCGCGTACAACTTGTCTAATTCAAAATTGTATCTTCGCCGCCAACCATTCTGTTCTGTTCTGTGGGACCAAATATTTTTGTAAATACCTTTGATTATATGTTACACATTCTTTCATATATATATGGTTTGTACAATTAATAATGATTAAATCAAATTCACATTATCAGCCGGTATACTGTAAAATAATAAAAAAATATATAAAGAACTTATAAAGTATATTTTCTTATAATCATATAATATTGGTTTGAAGAAAAGTAAATAAATATGCATTTAGAATAAAACAATTTATTATATAATAAAAATAATATGTATTTGTGTAATAATTATTAGTAGAGTTTGTGAACGTAAAATATTTTATTATATGATTATTATCCTTTATGTTTTATATAGAAAAACATATAAAATCAATAAAAGAGTATACCAAACATTTGAATTTAATTGTTTTTGTGTGGTGCAGTAGTCTATAGATAGAAATGAATTGTTATATGTTCGTATTTTTTTTTCTATTGTATAAATTATAACTTTTATCAACTGTGCATAATCCAAAAAAGGATATATAGAAAAATATGGTATTTATAGAGAAATACATTTATTTCAATTAATATGCATTAATACATTTAGTTTTCATTATTACATATACAAAATCAATTACTTATATTAAAATTATTTAAAAATGTGTACATCGAGATTTAATCCATAATAATAACGATTTCATGGGTGTCGCTTTTTAAATAAAATCAATGTTAACCACATTTTCACACACATTGAAATTCAAATTTTTCTGTAATGATAGCTTAAAAGTTTTCAGTGATCTAGAATTGTTTTTTTTAGAGAGGGTTATCAACATAAATATTATTTTTGAAACAGTCTCATAAAGACGGTATGTTAAATCGTTCCATCTTCTTGTACATCAATTAATGTCAACCAATTTATGGAGCCTGGAATTTATAAAGAATCACAATGGTGAAATCGGGTTATATTGACTCCTGCCGGGGTAACAATGTGAGTATAATAATATCGGACCATCAATACAAATTTACTTCAAACTATAATGTTATCTGGTTTTTTTGCTAAACTGTTCTGTATACTAAGAACAAACAGAAATGTAACATATGTCTGATAAAACAAATTGAATTTCAATTTACCCATTGATTTGATATAATATCACATGCTGCCTATTAAAATTTACCAAATTTTCCGAAGAATTTTTAACCATTCAGAAACATCATTCGAATTTAAAAATGTTCACAAAATTATATATATAAAAATCTAAAATCTCAAAGATGTTGTCTCATGGACAGTGGTATTTATGGTACATATTATTCTAATTTTTATTATAATGAACTCTATATATATCTAGAAATGTTCCATAATCCTTGGAAAATCAACACCTGTCGATTTACATATATATTGTATAAAAAGTTAAATACATTTTCTCAAATAAATTTAGAATTTGTGTAACATTTTATTGTTAAATTAAAATTTTTATACATTTTAAACTACTCGAATTATTTAATCAATTGAAAATCGAAACTTCTGAGAATAGTGGGTGTGTTTGTGTGTGAGTGAATGTGTTGTGGTTTTTTTCCAATTTTATTTTATAATTTTGTAGGTTTATCAATTGAACTTGATCATTTTAATTTATACATCGCGGTAATCCATAATTTTAATTATTTATTTTTGTCAAAATTTATTTAAATATAAAATTAAAAATAATCGGCAATAGTTAATTTAGAAATTTATGAAAGATTAATATTTGATATAATATTTGTGCACATATATAAATGTTTTTGTTATATATGTTTGCATGCATTTTTCAAATACATTTTGTAGCCGCTGAATTTGTATCATTCCATTTCCACATTATAGCTATTTATTAAAACATAAAAATTTCTAATTAACAATTTAAAAAACGTTTTCCATCTATAGAAATAAAAATATATTGTAATAAAATATATTGTCACACTTAAATCCTTGTATGGAAATTAGAAAATTATTCCATTGCTAAGCATAAAAACAATTGTGTATAATAATTAGTGGTCATAAACTGTGAATATGTGCGGTTGCTATTTTCATTGAAGAAAATATTTTAAGTTTTTCACTTAAAATATATTGCTCTATATACAATATATTGTAATATATAGCTAATTGGCACGCGTATATGAATAATATATACAAGGAAATTTTCTTTTAAAATTAATATTGTTTTTATGTAGGTCATCACAAAATATTATACCACATTATTTATACATACTTTTGCTTGCTTATGCTCACTCGTACACACATACGTTTAATATTTCTATAATATAATATAGTTTTTAAATGAGCACTTTATGTTTTCATTTCTTCATAATACGGTGACGAACGGTGAAAAAATATTTTCAAATTTCAATATCACTGTATTTTTCTGGTAATTTTAATGTCCACTTAGTTAATTTTCCGGAAAATCGACTTTTAAGAATTATCATAGTTTTAACGGATTTCCAGTTTTGTATACAGAATTGCAAATTATAATCAATTTCTAATCTGTCATAGACGGAATTTTTTAAAATCGATTCACGCATTCAAAAGTTATGAGAGATTTTCCAATCGATGGCAGAGAAAATTTAAAGAAATTTGTGGTACTGTATAAATTTTTTTTTAACCATTTGGAATTTACACAGTACCACAAAATTCTTTAAATTTTTCCATCATCGTTTGGAAAATTGATCCTATTTTTTGAACGTGTGAATCGATTTTATCAAATCTCTAAATATTGGAAATTGTATATAATTTGCAATGATGTATTGCAAAAATGGAAATCCGTTAAATCCATGTCCCAGAATTAAAAAAAAGATGATAATTCATAATAGTCGATTTTCCGGAAAATTTAATTCGATGAACACCCAAATTTTTTTCCGTAATTTAGTTTAATTTCACCCAGGTTATAAGAAAAGTATAGCTCGATATTGAAAAGTGAATGCTACTTTTCAGCCTTCGTCTCTGATATATTTGTACGTATACCACTGTATTTATTTACAAAATAATATTACACATAAATATTTAACTATAATATATAATATGTACTAAAGTAAGATTATAATTAATAAATTAAAGTACATTTATATAAATTATATTATATTTATAATAATGTTAAGTTTTTCTAATAAGTTTGTTTTGCTTATACTTAATTACTGCATTCGCGTGGCATTAACACCCATCAGGTACGGTTTTAGTCTTCTCCAAAACGCTTTTACAAACCGGACGTATCTATGCAGCTAATGCACAATTCACTGTATCTAGCCATATATACCATTAGGTCTTCCGGCTATTATTCGTCCATCTGGATTACCATTCAACAATTTTTTTGGTATATGTTCCTCTACCATACGTGATACATATCCAAGCTATCTTAGAAAATAAATTATAATCGAAAGCAATTAATTTTACAAGTTTCCTTTATTGCCTCAGGTAAAACTATATAGAAGAATATAAAGAAATTCGCATTGGAACTTTTTGCATAACCCAATATTTAGTATAACATTTACTAGTTTTATATTTTATATATATCCAATTTTTGAAATGTGTATATATTAATTTCGGCTTTTATTTTAGTAATGTGTCAATCATCATCGTCAACAAACAATACGGGGAACTATAAAATTATATATATTATTTTGTATATTGCAATATATAAATAATTAAATAATGTTAAATATTAATACGATATATTATATATAAGTTAATTATTAAGATTTTTAAATTTTACCTTAAAATGATATTAGTTTATTTATTTTTGTTGGAAAAATTATTGAACCAAAACATTTATGAATAATTATTATTTTAACCACATCGTCGTCAATTTATGAAAATTATTATTGTGACAATATATTTTAATGGATTTTAATAGAAAAATTAGTTCATGGTTGTTTTATTTAAAATTCCATTATAATATAGTTAATTAAATGCTATTATATAATTAATTTTTAATTTATATACCAAGGTACGGTGTAAAAGTTCAAATTTCTATCAATTTATAATTCTAAAAAATCCATTATTTTCTATCAATCCTTGTCTGGCACTGAGACATGTTTCGTATGGCGTATATATTTCCCATATTATATCGTTGATATAATGTTGCTCTACGCAATCAGTTTAATTATTATTTATTAATGATTTATTTATTTATTTATTTATTTATTTATTTATGTCCAATCTCAGAATAGTATAAATGTAAGTTGACTTTATACAATCGCTTTTCCATTAAATTAATTTCTAATTATTAGACCACAGCGTAATTTTCTTGATAGTCCTATATATTTATATATACCAAAGAAAATTAGCTGTTGGAAAATCACTCAAATGATAATAATATAAATTTAAAAAATTGTTTAAGAACAAATTTTATTATTTATAATAATTAATTTAATTTAAATTTTTTTTAAAATCATTGTATCACGATTGTCTGCGCTGCCACTCCTGAATTATAGGATTATATTTTTTAAATTATCCAAACGCAATACTATTTTTTTGAGATTCCAATATAGAATGTTATAACGTTTCTATTTATTTATTTGTATTTACCAACGGACAACGTGCGGCTTCAATGTACCCTATACTGACCGCTAATTATAAATATAATCCAATACAAAAATCAAATTATTATCTGAATGACGCAGTGTGTGAAAACGACTTAAAATAAGTTAAAATCCACGATTAAAAACTAATATTTAAAAATTAAAACAAATATTAAATTAAACAAATAATAGTTAAAAAAAATAAAAATAAAATAAAATGATTACAGAAAATCCATAGATCCTCTAAAGACATCACGGGACAAAGCAAAATCAATACCACTCGAATAATAATTAAAAAATCGTTACATATTGTTTAATGGATCATATTTTCCATAGTTTGTTCTATGATGGGGGTCAAACGCAAGAAGCGCATGGATTACGCAAAGACGCCCAGACTAGATACACTATAATCAATAACTGATAGTAAATTTGGCGCTATTTGACAAAAGATCAAAAACTATTACATTGGCTTTCGGCATATAATGTATACGACATACGACATACGACATTGGAGCAATTTAAAATGAAAAATCAATTCTTCTTACATTAATTTCTCCATTCTTTAAAATTTATGTACAATCACAAAAGAATATAATAATATTCTTAAAACAAAGGTCCATCTATTTCGGGGGGTTGTAATTATTATTCTATTGTATTGATATCAGCATAATAAGTTATGTATGACCTAAATCTATTATAAAATATATGTATTTCTATATAACTGCGAACTGTCATATATATATTGTTTTAAACAATTTGTGTTATATGTTTTTTCTTCTGCTAAAAAATATAATTATGTATTTAATTTATTATATATACATTTAGAATGAATAATATTATGTATTCACTATATTTTTATACAGATTCTCGGCCAATTCATTGCAAACCAACCATCTTCGTTGCAACCAATTTTTATATGGCGGAGCTATATCACAAAACAATTCATCGCAATTAATTTTTGTATTTATATATTAATTAATATTGAATTTGAGAAATTGTTTTGTTATAGCAACCCACCGCCATTGAATTTCCAAGAAATCATTTAGGAACTAGCGTTATTTATAAATGATAAATATATAGGTTTTTAGTAAGTGAGTGAGTGACACTTGTACGATTTTATACCCGCAATAAATTGGTTGCGATGAATTGGTCGCATACCATTTATTACAATGACATTTTTTTTTCTATATATACCTGTAAATATCTAAATTGAATTGAATATATATAAATTAAAAAACGATGAACAGACATTTCTATTATACAATATTTTTTTTTTTATTATTGATTATTTCGTTTTTATGTTTTTTGCATAACATAATTTTTATATTATACGCAGAAAATATGTCAATAACATATTTATTATTACGTATATAGAAAAGAAAAAATTAAAATATTTCCAGTAAAATAGACATTGTATTATTGCAGATATAGACAGCGAGATTGTCGTAACTATTAAAAATATATATTATGAGTATGGTATTTGGAAAATTAGTAATTAACTAACTAATTGTGCAGTATTTGAGAAAAGGAATGTTTTTTTTAATCTGAAAAAAGGTCGACCATAATTATTTGCTTAAATAAATTATACGCAGTTCAATTGTTAAATTCAATGAAAACAAAATAATCTTTTAATTAACTATTTTATCTGCGGTTTTAAATCACAAAATTTTCTATAAAAATATTCCATATATTTATATTAATTTATTGTAATAAAAAATGGTAGCCCAAAAAATTTACCTGATTTTGTTCCTCAACTCATTTATCGTCTATGAAACTAAAACTGACCATTTGCTTACATAGACCATAAAACCCCATAAATAAACTGCATGGGGTTTAGTGCCGGCCTATTCATGCTGGCCAATTCAAAACATCAACATTACTATACGACCCTTAACCACCACCCTTTGGGGGTGTTCAGCATTACTAGGTTCAGCACCAACCACAATAATTACCTAATAATAATTACAATGTAATATTATTACAAAATACAACTATATAAATAATTATAAATAAATAGTTTGCAATTAGTATAGGAAGGTATATGAAGATAATAATGAGAATATAATTATTATTATTATTTTTTATTTACTAATAGAAATACGTTTTTACAACAACTAATGGTTTTTTTTTTAGTTAAAAACTGCTATGTGACCTAAATAATAAAATATAAATATTATGAATGTAATTTTACATTAATATATATAGGAATAAAATATTATTGATGTGACCGACCCGTTTGTGGTAAATTTGATGTTATTGATTAGTTTTTGTTTGCCCATATATTTATTTTGTTTGGTGGCATTCTTTAATAGTAAATTAATAGTTGTTAATTATATAATAACATAATAATGTTTATTCAAATTGTAAGTCGTAATTGTGTGTTATATAAAACAGAGTACCACACCGTTCTGAACCGTATATGACCAATTGAATTCTATAATTAATTTGAAACATTTTGAACTAAATAGCATGTTAAAATTCTATTCTAAACATATCTCCGATGATAAATTCTACGGATTCTCCTTACAAGTATTTCTCGTTGCTATTATTGCACGCAGAATATCCATAGAATTTATATTTATATTTTTTGTGAACAGATCCACGGATTTTGACAAATATATCTTTGGATTGTACATGTATTTTGGCAAGTTAAATACACATGAATTGTCCGTATTATAGCAGAATTTTCTTATGACGATGATACCAACCACGTTTTTTTTTTTCTACCGATAGACCAGAAGTTCTATGAGCACTGCGGTATGAATATGCTGAACGATGGCATCGTTCATCGAATGTGCATTTTTAAACAATAACAAAAAAAAACCGCGAATAAAATCCATGAAAAGTCTAACAAAATTCCTAGGTAATATATAGAGATTTGAGTTGCTGGTTGTTTTTAAAAATGAATGAAACAAATAAATAATGTAACGTAACGTGTACGTGGAAAAATAAATAGAAAAGTACGAAATTCATTTTATTTTAGTTTAGTATTCCATACCCATATTTTATTATAAAGTGATTCACAATAAAATAAATGTATCCACTACTGACTGGACACGGTGGTGTACGTGTATTTATTACAAGAAGTATTGGGTACATTCGGTACTAATAACGTATAATTACAATTATAAATACATATTAAAATAAAATTTGTAAAGGGATATAAAAATGAATATATATTTAAAATTATAAATAAAGTAATAATGATTGTTTATAATAAAAGTTTGTCTATACACATATAAATTAAAAATGAAATAGTTAAAATCATTAACAATAAATCGGTTCAAGTTCAACAATTCTAACCATTAAAATTTTAATATTTATTTACAATATTATATTATTATAATTGATTTATTAATTGATAACTATTATAACAAATATGCGTGTGTACAATAATATCATAAGTTTTACCATTAAGAATATAATTATCGTTGCTATTTTTAATTTATAGCAAATAATTAAAATTTTATTACTATTTATTTATTTTGTGTATTTGCTAAAAAGATTAATAATTCCAACTGAGGTGAAATTTTATGAATATATTTCAATTTTTTTTTCGATAAGTTCAAGTGAATTCATTATTATTAATAGTTTTTATTTTAATAATATTATATACAATGCACAATGTATAGTTAAAAACTATAACAAAAAATGTTCGGTGTCAAAGATTGGATTAAATCACTCCAATTAAACGAATAACATATTTGTGGCCAAATCCGTCAGTGAATGTGTGTGATTATATGAATTTCCAATTTTATATTATGAAAATACTCAAACAGAAATATTCCATATGGTGTATGAGTACTGGTTCGCTTATTATTGTTATATATCGCACACCTAAACTCCTCGCAATAATATTAATTTGTTTGAAGAATTAAACTGGGGTTTGCTATTACTTCCACATTGAGTAAAGGTAAAGTATGCTGCCGACCGGATTACCAAATTCACTTTATTTGTTTGTTGGAAACGTATTTGATTTTTGTTTGGTATATATTTTATCTAAATTCTAAACCAATAAATATGATTCTTTTCGCAGCTAATGTGGTGAGAGATTTACGTCTTTTTTAGAATCTAAGTTTTTCTTTTGCCCTTTAAAAATACCTTCTTTTAGAACTCTTACATTTATTAAAAATTACTCATTCTATAACATTTATAAAATGAAAAGAAATTATAATAAATTTTTTCGCCATACCTTTAAAAAATATGTGCTGTCTTTTAAATACAAATTTATACAGAAATTCTATATTATATTGAATAAGAATATTCAACCTTATAGAAAAGAAAGGTAAATTTAGTTGACATTTTTTTACTTTCATATATACGTCCCCATAATATACCTACATTTCAATTAACGTCATCCCTTGACCTATAATATACATTTATGTTACCCGTAAATCACATATGACATATATCTTCCTATTCTATTATATGTAACATTAAAAGTAATATAAGAACCATCTCCTCCGTATAACCTTTTTATTTGTGTGTCTAGGTTAAATATGGTGAAGGTTTAAATTTATGTTAAATGAAAGCAGTCACCTAAATTGATTTTTTTATTATTTTTTTGTCCTAAGAGAATGTATTTGATGGCATATTCTGTTAATTAAAATCTATTCTTAATAAATCACTTTAAATATATAGTGTTGACTTGTTAAGGATGTGGTTAAAAATTTCTATATAATTTTATTTTGAATTTGTTTTCAATGAATTTTTGAACTATAGTCATTTTGTTTTCCCTTTTACGTGCTCAAACGAGCTATGAACAACAATTTAAAATAGTTATATTTTCATAATTTTCAAAATTAATATAGTAAAATAAATTTATTAAAGCACATAGTTTTTATATAAATATGATTAAGAATTATTTTGCTGTCTATTTTAAAAGTTGTTGTTATACTTTTACTACAATAAATGAAATAAAGATGTATTAATAATTTTATCGCGGTATTATTATTCTAAAAATAATAAAACTTTAATATGTATTTTAAATAAATTATATTAATCATCTCATACCGGTGTAATAAATTTTGCATAAATAAATACCATTGATTATTAATATAATATTTATTAATAATCGTAAAATAATAATTATGCGTTTGATGTGTTACGCACACAAATTTGGAAAATTTTTATGAAAATTATAAGGAATTGGAACAAAATATTGTGCATCTGGTTTTAGTCTTTATAATTTATATTTTATATTTCTCTTTATTGGGAAATCTTTTATATATAAAATTATATTATTTATAAGGTGTCTGGTGTTACGTACATATAATTATATAATAACTCATTAATAATTTGAAGCTAATAAGATAATGAGGCCATATTTCATTTTTCTGACTTATTATTTATTTATTCAATTTATTTCCCAAATGGTTTCATTTTAAATTGAAATTCACATTTGGTTACATGTATTTGTAAAATTATAACTTATTAAATTAACTATTAAAAATTTATATAGGTAACTTTCCTGTGAGAACAGAAAATTACATGCCATAGCGTATATGTTTTTGGCATTTTTAGGTATAATCTGATCTTATAACTATAACTGGAGATACCATGTATTTCCACCTCGGACACGTAGTATATATGGCACAACACTATGTTACTTTTATTAATCCCTTATCTTATGCTTTGCCCAATGAAGTATTTTCACTTTAAACCATGCGTAGATCTATTGAGATTGTTCATAATTTAATTGCTCCATTGTTAAACAATTATTTTGTATGGATTGCTAAGATGTGTACTCCCAATTTCCCTTCCATAATAGTTTTCTTTTTAAATTGTCTAGGAAACATTATTATACAATACTTGAGTTATGGCAATTTATACTCTGTGAGTATTTTTACCAATGTAACAGTTTGTTTACAAATGTTTCTATCGATTTTTTAATTAATTCTTATACATATTCTATTATATTTTATAGATGAAGGACTCTGAATACCCAATATAAATATATTGTGTATAATTGATGATTGAATAAGAATTGATGTCTCTTTAATTTTATACAATTTTGTCAAATCACATCATTATTTTATATCCGCAGATGTTTTATATTAGAATTATATATATCTCTTTTAATTATAATTTCTAAATTCATGGGTTCATTGAATCGGTCATATAGGTTTTAGACATAAATTGTATTTGTGTACTTTTTTGTCTTAAATATACTTTATTATATAAATATTTGATAGTTCTCAAATACACACTTTATTACCATAAACATTGTGATTGACATTTATTTGAAATATATTGTAATATTGCAAATGACATTTTTTTCAATTTCAAATATTTACAAATACTTTATTAGAGCTTACTAACGTATATTATAAACAAACAATAATTTTCGAATCTGTTGTGTGATAAAATTTAATGCACAATACTTATATGTTGTTTAATTCAAATTTTTGTAATATATTAACTGAAGAATTGGAGACATTGAGGGAAATTGTCATGATGTTCTCAATAATTTCGTTTATCACTCAAATTTGTTGGTGCAAGGGAATATACGATATTATCAATAATCTATCTGCGTTCTTAATATTGATCATTATATAGACATTGTCAGTATAAACGTTTACATAGAAAGGGATTATGTTAAAAACTTGGAAATTGGATACCATATGAATTGCCACAAAGACAGCAAGAAAATCATTACTTGTGAAATGTTGCTTCAAAGACAACAATGGTTTTTTTTTTACATCGGAACAGTTATGCTGGAGATTAAAAATGGATTTATTATTAGAATATCAATCGTAAAAAATCATGGGTGAAGTCTGATAATACCTACTGCAACAACTAATGCTAACAATGATGTATAATCGACTAGAATGGTAGAATTTGACAACGCAAAACCATGTACTACAAGTGTCGTTTAAATTTACTTTTAAGGGCAAGACTGGCAAGTTCTATACCATCCGCAAAATATTTGCCAGACATTTCCGAATACTATTCATTCTGGTCTATGCAGTCAGTCCTTCAAGACGCACGATTTACATTTTATGAAAGTATCTAAAATTGATTTGACAAATGGATAACTTCAAAATACTGGAGCATACTTTGATTAATGTATCACTTTTATATATATTTCTTACTAAAAATAAACATGTAATTTTAACCAAAAAAAAAACGGAACTTACTTTTGCATATTTTTACAAAATATTTGCTTGCTGTATTCAATTATTCCCCTTGTGTTGTGTGTTGTGATATTGTTGAAGATTGAGCTTCCAGCATCAAAGTTATTTACGTTATACCTAATTCTGAACATGATATAATAATTGAATTCGGCAATTTGGCTAACCCTGGATGGTTATGATATGATTTCCTTAAAATTTTACACTACATTTATATTTTCTTGTTTTAGTCAGCAGAAACAATATACTTAATATTTTCACATCCGGAATCTTCTGCATATTATTTTATTTTAAAACTGTGCCAATTTCGAATAAATATATAAATAAAAATATGTATTTGTTTTTATTTCACCGATTTCCTACAATGGCAATGAAAATTTATCGTATGATTATTATTAAAATTGTGTAAATAACATAAATAAATAAATGCAAATGAAGAAATGCATCATTAAAATAAATAATGCCCATATATTTTTACCTTTAAATTTTCAATCAATAAATCAATTTTCACCGCCATATGATGCACATTACTATTATTTATAAAAATAATATTGTTTATATGCGACTTTATTATCAATTGAATGAAATATTGGTTAAAAAAATATCATAATTTAACTATAAATATTTTACACTTGTCAAATGAATTTTCTCTTTTATGTTTAAAAAATTGTATGCGTATAATTTTCAGCTATTAACTATTAATAAATTTAATTTAATTATAAAATTAAAGTCAAATCTAAATGCAGTGCCTAAGAGAGAGTAAATAAATGTAATATATAGATATTATTCTTGTTAACCTTAAAACAGTGTTTGCAGCACAGTATGTCCCAAACAATATAAATGCTTACAAACTACGTGCCTTTAGTTGTAAGTAAACTTCTTTGAATGACCATTAATTTCAGAGAATACATAGTATATTATATCGTTAAAAAGTCCAAAATGATTGACGCATAAATGGAATAACCGGCCACCACATAACCAATTTACGGATACAATAACCGTGTTCGGCGACACTGCATTTACTTACACCAACCATTATTTCAGAAGTTGTGATGTAAACAAATCGCAAACTAATGCAATTTTATCAATAAAATATTCCTCCTTCTGGGTGGATCAAGATATGTGGCGCAACAGATCTAGTATTATGATTAGCTAAGAATTACTTGAATGGTAAAAATTTTCCTGAAAATATTGTTATGTTTATAGTCACTTGCGCTAAACGACATATCAAAAAACAAATCGAACAAGAAAACCTATATCGAAATCTACATTGATTGCCATTAAATTTACTGGTTATTTCATCGACAATCCACAAATTCAGCCAAACACCAAAATATCGATGTGGTGTGAAGAATTTAAACCAATGTAACAAGGGCTGTTTTATCTTCCTTGCTATACAAATGTATATTGCCTATCTCATTGATTAGCTGGTTTAATAAAAACGAATTTAGAAAGAATTAATTTGTATATTAAAATTTATAAAATTGAAATAATTTGCATTTTATTTAAAGTTCAAATAAACAATAATTAAATTACAATCTCATATCGAAAAATATGCGATATTATGAAAATATTATATGAAATATATATGGGCGGGAGGACACTGAGTGTCCCAAAACGCGATATTAAGTTGTTTTGCATGATCACGATTTTAAGGTTAAATAAAAAGAAATATTTTGAAACTGCATACTGCAGCTGCTGCAGCCACAAAGATGAAAAAAAAATTAAATAGTATGAAAAAATGTTAATTTAAACAATGATGATTTTTAAATTATAATATTTATACGCGAGGAGAATTGCTTTTACTGATAAAAATGGCTATAACATTTTTTTTATTCATTTGTTATCTGTAAAGTTATATAATTTAAATTTCATTTCTTAAAGATAAAACGAATTAAATTCACTTTTGTGTAAACAAAATACTTCTATTTTTATTATTGTAAAAACATTTGTAATATTATTTATCCGGAACGGAACGGAGAGAATGCAATTGATTTTATATATATAAATAATTACGTCAAACATCCAGGACACACAGTGACAGTTTATTTTATGTATTACAAAAAAATTATATTTCATTCGTCATTAATATTCAATAGATTTTATTTTTACTGTTCTGCTATTGTATAATATATAACATTTATTATATCATTATTATTTTATGGTAAATATAAAAATAGAATAATTTTTGTTTGTGTAAGATTTCTTTTAAATCGTAAATATGTTGCTGGCATGTAAAAATACCTAAGTAAAAAAACTACACACTATTAAGGTCTGAAATATTTGTAAGATAATTTCAGTTATGATAGTGTCTGAACCATTTATTGATTTATCATGCAATTCTACACGCAATTTTGATTTGCATAATTTTAATTCTTTCATAGAAAGGATTTTTAAAATTATACTTTACTCGTGTTGTTCGTCTCGACAGTACGCTCAATATATCTATTTGTTTTATGATTTAAAAAAAATCTATTGGAAATGGATTAAATAATCTTTAAATAAGAAAACTGACAATCCTTTCCGACATATATATAATTTCGTTTGTGTAATAAATAATTGGTATTGCAATAAAGGACGATTTTCCCACATCGTATTAAGTATTTGTATATATTTTTGTTTGTTTAACGAAAATCTTGTTTTCATAATATGCATATTTTTACATACTACAACTAATCTTTAGGTCTATAGTATTTACATTATATTACTGTTGTGCATACACGGACTGATTGAACGCACTGGGCATTAGGCGAGACACCGTATCTTTGATTTCAAATTAAATTTCTAGTAAGATAACTCAACGTGAACATTTTTTTTCACCATAAAAAAGCTATAAGAAATATGAATAAATACTGCAACAAATTATTTTATATTAAAGTGTAGTTACAAAAAAATGATTATTTATAAATGCTAAATAAAATATGTATTTTTCCATTTCAATATATTTCTATATATAGTTTTATAGATTTCTGTTATTGTAAAACGACTATTATAAGTGAGGGTTTGTGTTGGCACAGTTGAGGGACAACGCGGTTTATGCGGAAATAGTTTATAGTGTCCCATATATTTTTTTTTTTGGTTTTCACACTTACAAATTTAACTTGTAACTTACACGAACAATTTATATTTTATTAATTTTAGTTATAGTTGAAACTGTCTTTTTGTTCCATATATATATTACAGCATCCCTATCTCTCCTATATAGAATTATTATAAATTTTTGAGGCATATAAATCTGTCACAATTTTCTGTCAATGCAAAATATTCTTTTATACCTTTTTTTTTTCCAACAGAAATTTATTACCATTTTAAGTTAATATTGATGACATTTAATTATGTTATACACAAAATATAATAATAATACGCAAATAGGTTAGGACAGATATCTGCGGTTATATGTATTTGTTAACAGACATTTAATTACAATACAAATAAATTATATAAATTTATAATGTAATTGTTGTTTTGTTTAAAATAATTTTCCTATAAATTTAATTCTAGACAATATTTAGATATAGATCCAATTTTAATATAGCACATTTGTCTCTTGACATCAACTTTATTCGATTCCGCGTTTAGGTGGTCTTAGCATTATCTGTATATAGTTAATTTAAATCGTCTGTAAAATGAAGAATTTTTCCTTTATATATATATTTTACTCCAATCGACTTTGCTTGAAATTATATTTTCTAGAGTTGTTGTTGAATAATTTAAGTGGTATATGAAGTCATCGCCTGAATTACTCTTCTTTCAATCCTGAATTTAATTGTGTTTTTATGAAGTTTTATGTTGCATTTTCATAGATGTATCAGGTTTTATTGAGAACCACAAATCAACTCTAAATGTTTCAACTGAATCGAATGCACCTTTTCATCATAGTCGACGAATGTCAATGTTTATCCCAATCTTATATTTGTTACACTTTCAATATAAAACTTTCACCTATATGTACTGAAATCGGATCAAAATCTTTTTATGGTAGAAATCTAACTTTTTGTCATTCGCTTTTTTTGATGACTTGCATGAAGAGCTTGTATAATTTGTGATAGCAGTAATTTTCTAGCCTCATTATTTTCTAAGAGAACATAATCCAACAGTAAAGTTAACGTCTAAAATGTAGATATTTAAAATCAATAAAAAATAGGAAGAGGTTTAAAATTTTTCCATATCATTTATTTCATGATTCTCTGGTTTTATATATAGTAAAATAAAAATTTGTTCAAATTTTCCCATCAAATACGATATATTGGTTTTGTGAGATTAGTCAAAATAATTACAATATTAAAGAAAAATATAAACAAGTTTGCTAAAGATAAATCCAAGAATAGTATTTACAACCCGTCACAAAACCATACTCATGCTAATGACTTAAATTCCGATATTATATTATCCTATACCACATAATAGCTAATAACTATACCAGAAATAATTATTCAATTAAATTGTCTATATAATAATTCATGTTTATTTAAATTTTTTTAAGATAATGCCATGAGAGGAATGTTGTCGGTATTGTAATATACACATGGATTTTATATTAATAATTAGTTTAAATGTATAACATAAATTGCTACACTTATACACAAATTGGACAGTTGAATACGCACGTGAATTTGTGTTTTTTTACTGATGTATTGAAATTAAAACTATCCATTTTATTGTACGCGTATATGGACCAGATAGAGAAAATCTTTAACATGTGTTATCATTTTTATATAACAATAATAATGATTACATATGCATTTAATTTACTACTAATTAATTATATTTTATTATTATTATTATTGTTATTATGATTATTTTAATTAATTGGATATTTGATTGTGTTTTCATAAAATAATTGAATGAATAATTTTGAAAATTAGAAGAACACCATTAGCATCACGTTTTATTTTTAATCATAATGTAATACTTGTATTTATATAATAATGATGCTGCACTTTCATTTTACTAAACAATTAACACATTACATGTATGACACATATGATATAATTTATTATCATTATCTATCCTCTCTAAATTATTGTAAATTTTGTCGACAACAAAAATATTTGATACACGTGCAGAAATAATATACACTCTATTATTGCATTGCATTTGGTATGGTGGTAAACTACGTACGTGTACTTTTATATATATATTTACTTCCGTATAAACAAAGTTAAATACATAATATTTGTGCGATTAATATAAAATTTTATAAATATTTCATTGTTATGTTATAGAAAATAATGAAAATGCATTTTCTATAATTTTATGCGATACAACAACGTCGTCAATAAACATGTATTGGATAATATTACTCTTATTTATATGTGTATAAAAATGTAAAACGTGAATTTGAATGTCGTTTGGCACTGTTGCGTTGTCTATGGTATATGTCTGTCTGTCTAGACAATAGACAATACCAATATTTCTATATAAATCATATATACAATATATATTGTATAAGATGAAAGATAATAATAAACTTATGGTGACTTATATACGAAAATAGTTATATAGTTCAAATTGTTGAGTCGTTGACAAATTGAAAATAATGGAAATCGCGATTCTGATGTATGAATTGCTACTACATACAATATAAAAATGAATGCAATTTACTATAAGTTAATTTAATAACTTTTGCATAAATATTTCTTATATATACGCAAAATTATAAAAAATTACAAGACTTATCTTAAATATAAGACAATTTACAAGGCTTAAGTAATTTTTATAGAAAATACCCACGATGAGTATACAATTTTCTGAATAATATGATTAAAATTTAATTAATTTATTTTCGCCTTAAAATATACCAAACATTATTTCAATGTATATATAATTTGAGAAGTTAAGAGGACTCGTTACTTTATGTGTGAATATTGAATACATTTAGCGTTTCGTATGCCATTGAATTGTTTTGTTTTCGTTTTCGTACATGTGCCAACACAAATTTATCAAAAACTATATACTTTCTTTTTAATTGCCCAGACTTTAAGTCTATTGTTATATATTGTATTTTATTGAAAATTATCCATAGAAATATTAAAATTACACTTGAGGTGGTGGTGCATTTTCTCTATATTACATTTTTAATAAAATTAATTACAAACATGTTTTTCCAAGACGATAAATGTGCGGTTTATTTATAAATGCCTGATTTAAAAGTATACCAAAATCATTATCGAAACTAATTTAAACGTATTATTTTAAAGCTAATAATTTGAATATTTAATTAATTTGAATTTTTTAGCTTTGCCTTATTAGTTCATATATAGAATATATATATGCGTTAATACTAACTATTGTCTCACATGGAAGTCACCTTGTCGTGGTTTTGGGCTTAGCCATCTGAGATCTATAGATGGCTATACACTGTTACTTATTTATTTGTATGTCGTTATATTGCAGATGCAGTTTTAGCCTTCTCCAACACGCTTTTCCAACCTAAAGTCAATGTAAATTCATAGGGCAATTACCGGGGTATATCACCTCTTCCGAAAGCAATTATATTGGCACCGCTGATTCGCCGTTACTGTGTATAATCACTGAATCATTAACTAAGTTTTAATCGAATGCTGCTTTTATTGTACACAACACCCCATTGTATTTCTCACACAAAACAGCCAGATTGTCTGCGGCTACTTATTCTTTATTCGTACCTAACCTATTATATTATATTGATCTAAACATTAATGAGAAACCAAAAATTAATTGAACCTAATGTAATTATAAATGAATAATATGTTACATTCTAATGTTTTACAAACCTATGATTTGTAAAAATGTTTAAAATTTTATTAATTGTAACAAATTATTAAATCACTCTTTTTTTAAATTTAATAAATATTTTTCCAAAAAAAACCTCTTATTAATTAATTATTTTATTTTATTTCTTATTATAGATTCCTCCCACAGTGATGATGACAAAAAAACGGACATATTGATCGAACTAATTTTATTTTTCAAAAATGGGTAAGTTTTATTTATTATACCATAAATATATATTTTATTTCAAAAATAGTATTAAATTTGTCTGGAATTTCTTGTGTGTCTTTTGAGATGAATGTAATAATACCGATATAAACGTTACGTTATTATATTTGGAGGAGTTGACTTATCCGAAATATTATATATTTATTTATAGTTTTTATTAGAATTTAAAATTAAAAGTGTAAATTTAAATTTGAATATAAGATTTTACAATACAATTCCTTTCGAAATTTGCTAACGTGTATGTATTTCTTTTACACTTTTTATCCGGAACTATGTCGTCCAATGATTTTTATAACAATATCCTATTATTAAAAATAATAATTTGGATATTTTTAAAGGATTTTAGAATTTTCTAATCTAAGATTTTTGATGTGTTTTTTTTTTTTTTGGTAGAAGTACAAAATGATTATTATTATTATTATTATTATTATTATTGAAATGATTATCAATATTATTGCTTCGTTTTCAATTCTTTACAATTGGTGGACAACAACTTAATGGCACAGTGTATTTTAATAATTTGTAGTTGTACAATGCATATGCGATCCACAGACACATAGACAATGTTCCAATTTAGAAAAAAAAAAAAAAAACACAATTTTCACATGAAAACCATTTCATTTTATATATTTTTTCGATGGTGGTGGTGGTGTGGTGTGATGTGTTGATTTATAACGTGGTTGGTATCTTTCTATTTATTTGTATATTAAAATAGATTGGGATTGGTTCCATAAGTTCTCAATTATATGCGATCGATATATTATAATATTGCATGTATTCAATATTGTTGTTTGTTGCTGCGAAGCCTTAAAATTGCATGTTAACTCTTTATTAATTTTTACATGGAATAGCGTTAAAAGACTTTTCTGGATACTATTCAATTTTGTTGATACTGAATTATTGTATTGGATAGATTCATACCTTATATGATGAATACACACACATATAAGTCTCTATATTATATTTATTCGAAGAGGGAACTTTCTCTGAGCGTGTGTGTGTGTTGTGTTGTGTTGTCTTTTTAATTGGAATTGTGTGTGGTGCTTAGATCTCTTTTGCGTCGTCCCCTCAAATATTTATTCCTTTTCATATGCGGAGTATAAAATCATCGCATTATCAATTCGTGTTTTTTTTTTTATATCAGCTGTTTCTATTTTAAACATGTATTTATAATTATATATTTTTATATATTTATATCTATATACACTCTGTCCGGAAAATAAACCGGAATGAATTAATAAAATTAATTTTTATTTTTGGAATGCATTAAGAGAAATTAAAATGTTAAACCATTATATCATCATATGCATTTTCGGTCGCATTTTTACTTACACTGTTTACTGTTTTTTTTGTCTTCTTCCAAATTTGTTACACAATACCAAAATTATATTAAGTAGCCAATAGAGATGATAGCGTTCATATATTATTGTGGTTATTTTTCGGACCGTGGGTCTATATATAGGAAACCCGTGTCGTTGATAAAATAATACCCGTCTGTTCACACAGTAAAACAGTATTCAGATTAACTCTCACACACACACAATACAAACACATATACCATATGAAATAATAATAATAATAATAATAATAATAATAATAATAATGATAAAAATAAAAATAAAAATAAAACTTGTAAAATACAAAGAAAGTGTAATATTATTTCGAAATGCATTTTATAATCTACATACAGCGGTTCAAAATGTATCAGAAGCATTTAAGCATTTGACTGCTAAACATTAAAAATATTTATTTAATAATATTAAGAGAAAATTCGGGAATAAATTAATTTTTTTTTTTTTTATATTTTATTTAAATAAAATTTAATATAAAAAGTTAAATATATACAATTTTTGTATATATTTTTACTATATACAATAATTTGGTTGTGAACAAAACAAGAACCCATACGAGGAGACTCATTTGATATGATGATACATTTGATATTGATATCGTGAGATTCGTCGCAACACGCAAACAAAAATACAGTGTTTGAAGAAAAAAAAAAAGTGTTTTACGCCTTGCTTTCTTTTTTTTTTCGTGTGTGTTGTGTAAATTTATTTATATAAAATTATAAAGAAATATAAAAGATAAAAGTGTGTTTTAAAAACAAAAAACAATTTTTAGTTTAGTTTAATTTTGTTGATAACAAAATAAGAAAAATAAATAATTATAGGTACTGTAAAGAAAAACCATAATAAAAAAATAATCGCATTAATGTATAAAATATTTGACGACGCTTGTTACATGAAATCAAGAGTTATAAAAATTCAACAACGATAGAAGGAAACATTTTGTTTGTGGTGTGAATTTTTATACTATAAATACATAAATAATACACATTTAAAATAATAATATAAATATTACTATAAGATCCAAACTAAAACACTCAATTTATCTCATATATATATAAAAAAAAAAAATAACAACCCACCTCTAACACACAATAATATAAAAATAAATAACATTAAATATAAATATTTAAATATTATTAAATTATAATTATAAAATTAAATTAAATTAAATAGAAATATATAAATAATATATTCGAATAAATTAAAATAAAAAAAACCATGGCATTTCGGTGTTTCGGAGTATTAATAAATCAAACAGTTGCTGCTGCCGGAGGAGGTTGTGGTGGAGCAATTGTTGGAGCTGGTGGTAGTATTATTAGTGTTACATCTAATGTTGGTGTTAATTCATTATCAACAACCACAGCAGCAGCAGCAGCAGCAGCTGCGTTACAAAAAAAATCAATAGGACAACGCATGTTTAGTACAACATCAGTACGTCATCGTATTATGGAAAATGTACCAAATAGTTATTTGGATAAATCAATATTGCATAGATACCAAAAATTACAATACAATCCAAGTAAAACACAATTAACATATGTATGGATTGATGGTACTGGTGAAAATGTTCGCCTAAAAGATCGTGTATTGGATAAGGTTGTGACACGACCTGAAGATGCACCAAAATGGTCATATGATGGTAGTTCAACATATCAAGCAATTGGCGGTAATTCAGATACATGGTTAATACCACGTGCAATTTATCGTGATCCATTTAAACCCGGTAAAAATGACGCAATCGTAATGTGTGATACATATAAACCAGATGGTACACCGACAGCCACAAATAATCGTAAAGCAATGCAGGAGGCTGTTGATAAAACGGTAGAACATGAACCATGGTTTGGTATCGAACAAGAGTATACGCTATTGGACATTGACGGACGACCCTTTGGTTGGCCCAGCAATGGCTATCCGGCACCCCAAGGTCCATATTATTGTGGTGTTGGTCCAAATCGTGTTTATGCCCGTGATTTAGCTGAAGCACATGCATTAGCATGTTTATATGCTGGCATTGAATTTGCTGGAACAAATGCTGAAGTTATGCCCGCCCAATGGGAATATCAGGTGGGACCATGTGTTGGTATGAAAGCGGCCGATGATTTATGGGTATCACGTTATATATTATGGCGTATAGCCGAAGAATTTGGTATTTGTGTAACATTTCATCCGAAACCGATACCGGGCGAATGGAATGGTGCCGGTGCACATACCAATTTTTCAACAAAATCGATGCGTGAAGACGGCGGACTTGACGTTATCAAACAAGCCATTGAAAAATTAGCCAAAAAACATGATAAACACATTAAAGCGTATGATCCAAAGGGTGGCGAATACAATAAAAGTCGTTTGTCCGGCCGTCTCGAAACATCATCGATCGATAAATTTTCATGGGGCATTGCCGATCGTAGTGTTAGTGTACGTGTATCACGTCCCGTTGCCGATGCCGGCAAAGGTTTCTTTGAAGATCGTCGGCCAGCATCAAATTGTGATCCGTATTCTGTTTGTAATGCCATTCTAACAACAACATTAGTTGAATAAATGTAATACTAATAATAAATAAATAAATAATAAATAATAAATAATTGATAATAATTGTAATGAAATTAATAAAAATAAGTGTTCAATAATAATTTTTTTTTTTTTATTAAAAATATCGAATAAATAAAATATCATTAAAATATTATTAAAATTTTAAAAATTCCATCATCGTCATCAAATTTTTGTTTTAAAAAATAAATAAATAAATATATCAACAACATCAAAATTAAATAAACGATAAAAACTGGCAAATTGTTCAGGTAAATATTTTTTTTATATTTTCTAATATAATTAAAAATAATCCATCGTATGTGTATTTACAAATGTTACGTGTTAAGTTAAGTTACAAAACCAAAATGTACGCACGCGTATCTAATTTAACATTATCACGTTATATTTTTGTACTGTTCAGCTGTTGTACTGCTGATAATAGTAAATTTTATAAATATATAATAACATAAAAATTCTATTTGTATAGGTATGTGATATAAATTATGATAATTATATTATCTATTGTTTGAAAATTTCTATAAATACTAGTACTCACTTTGGTTCATATAAGTATAATTGTGTGGTGTATACTCAATGCCGTCATAAAATATAGGGTGTCTCAAATTTCGATGGCAATACGAAAACACTAGGTTCTCTGCGTCATTTTGCGTCGAAAATGTCATATAACATTTTGGCTGATTCAATTTCGGTACCAAGTTACACACGCAAATTACCGCAAATTTTCAATCAAACCTTGTTTTTTGCACTCTATACTGGGATCAATATCAATATCTCAATAATTAATTAACCGATTTTAAATTGTTGATTAAGCTATAACATTGCGATGGGTGTCAACTGGTTCCAGAGATATTTATACAAATAACTACAACGATGTAGGCATAAAATTGATTTTCGCTATGGATAAATTTGGTCTGTTCTTTGCTTTACCCAGCACCAACAAAATGAGGATGTGACGGATAACTGGTTCCACACACTCCTACGCATTCACATAAACCTGCAATAACTCGAACAATATCTCCTCCTTGTTTGGTTTGATTTTGTAAAATGTGTGAACACATTGGCAACGAAGTCAGCTAATGTATCAATATGGCATTGATATTGCCGCCGTGTGTTATCAGAACAAAAAACGGCTACTATTATGAACCGCTAATTTGACGGGTATCCAGAAAATATATAGATATACTACCTACAGATACTCGAATATTCGAAATTTGAGGACCTTGGAAGAAAACAAATTCAGATAAATACACGTTTCAGTATATCCTTAATAATCAATTTGTATATATTTCTAATAGAAAATATTTATGCTTTCTGATTTATTTAAACTATGGACAACATTTTGGTCTGGTAGCGTTTAAGGTCATTTAAGTAATTTTTGTGTTCACACCGACACTAATATATATTGTTGTTATAATGCAAAGGATGTTGTCCTTTTTATAATTAAATTAAATTAAATTAATTCTTTTTATATTTAATTTTAATTATTATAATATTATGTGTCGCACAGATAATATTATTCAGACTATAATGAATGAATAACATCGAACGATTTTCTGTTCTGCGTTTAACTGCATTTAATTTTTATAGATCAATAAACTTTATGTATACCAAGTTTTTATGCAAAATCGATGGCGATTCATAATCAATTGTATTTATTTTTTTTTCTGATTTTTATAATATTTATTTATACCATTTTAAAATTTTGTTGTACATTTTTTGTAAATGGATGAAAAGGTATCGGGTCACCGTACATTCTCATTTTGGGTTGCATATAATAATACTTTTATATAATTGTTAAATAATACTAAAAACGAATGATTGGTCGCCTCCAATGTTTTATATTCTTAATTTCTTGTACCACTTTATCGATAATGGTTTGATTATTATTAATTAAAATTTTCTAGGGTTTACTTTTTTTTTAATTAAATATCGGTGTTGTGGACTATATGTAACCGAAAATAGTTTAAAAAAATAATCCAACATGGGAACTATTTATTTAATTTACCATGAAATTTGTACATAAGTCTCGTTTAAGTATAAATTATGAATTTCAGTTGAGGTGAGTGACTTTATATAGTTTCCATATACATCTTTGATGTTCCCAATATAATTAATAAAGATATATATCTTTATTCTATTTACTACAAATTAGTAACTTAAGAATAATTAACGATAAGTAATTCTATCCGGAATTTGTGGGTTCAATTGTGGATTTATTTTAATAAAAATATGTGACGGAACCGCCAATGCTCCTTTATTGATTATTATATAAATATTGCCATTGTGTTCCATGTAACATATGCTTTGTTTTGTTTCGTTACGCGTATAGCACCACCAAAATGAGTATTTTTGTAAAAGTAAAATAACAAACTGATGTGAAACCACAGTACAACAGTACGTGAGACAAATGTGACCCGATTTCAATTATTTTCTTTTGTAACTTAATAATCATATTATAAAATTTTCAAGAACTTTTAAACTTACAACTAATTTATTGCATATTACTTTACTTTATACATTTGATATTTTGATGTAAATACAAACTTTATTATAAATTTAAATATAATATTTACTTTCCATTTTGATTATAAAATTTATTAATATAATTTATTTGTAAATAATTGAAAAGAAACCTTGACGTTATTTTATATTTTTTTACTAACACACATTTAATAATAACGAAACACATAAAAACATATGTAATTTATCAAAGTTACGATAAGTAAATATTTTTATTTATTCACATTTTATGATGCAAGTGCATTTTTCAAATGAAATGCATTCTATTATCTGTATGTATTATTTATATACGAGTTATATGTCGCTGTGGATTTGTTATGTCCATATTTTTATGTTATTTATTTATACAATGTATAATATAAAATAAATTAAAGTTTATAGTACAATTTAAAAAGAATACAGAGTGGGATACAAAATTTATAACATAAATTGTATCAGATAAAATTTTAAAACATATTTTGGTACAGCGCCCCATAGCCATATAAACGAATTGTTGTTAATTGGATAGAAAAATGATACACGCACTTGTTTTGACATTTTCATTTGATATACTTTGGTAAAATGCTGACTGATCTTTTCAAACATCCAAATTATTTTATTTTCCATTGGATTTAGTCACATTTTTACACCCACTATAGAATTAGAAGTATATTACCGTGTCCCACTACTATTATTAATTTATACTAATTACTTGTTTAGATTAAGTGCAATAAAAAAATTCCATTGAAAATTTAGATTAAAAAAAAAGAATCGTTGAGCACACAATCGCGTTTAGGTTTTTGGTTTTATTTAAAATGAATTTTTAAACAAAAGACAAGTGAATTCAATTTTATCTTTGTCCAATACTCAACTCATCCGCGTTGTTGTTAAACCATAAACATTTTCATCTCTGCATCTGATTTATATCGACACATTAATTATAAGTGAGTTAATTCCAATGCACAACATTTGCAAACAGAGATATATTAAAAAGGTGTAACGACATTATCTTTACGTATTGAGAGAAATCAATGTTTTTTCCAGTCATTTATGTTTAACATTTTCTTAAATGGTTCCAAAATAGTAGTAGTAGTACTTGTAGATGCCATAAGCTCCACTTGGACTAATATAAATTGCTATCTAATTGAACCGCACAATGAACGAAAATTAATATAATTGTTGCTTAAAAATAAACAAATCAATTGATATTAAATAAATTTTGTAAAAATCGTGCTTTGTTTATCAATATTTACATTGCCTCTTTTCCAGCGTAATTTTAAATATTAGCCTTGTCGTAGTCCATCAACCGTGTTAAAGTGAACAGATAATTTACCTTAGATACTTGTGACTTCACATTTTCCAATGTCATGGCCACCACCAAATCTATTGGTTTTTTTTTGGAATTGCAAATTCTTTAATAATTTTCCATAACTTTGACCTATTGCGGCATCATATGCCGCTTTTAAATCAACAAACAATCAACATTGAACTGTCTACACTTTTCCAAGAGCTGCCGTAAAATTTGATCAGATGTAGATCGATGTGCGCAAAAACCACAATAGTATTCTTCGATAATTTCTTTGGTCTATGGAATAAGTCTATGGTATAGTATATATTAGCAAATACCTTATATCGGTAATGTTTAATAAAATTATTCCTCTGTAATTGTTACAATCTAATTTGACACCCTTTTTGTACAACGGACATATAATACCACATCCTTCCACTCATCTGACAACTGTTAATTATTCCGAAATCTTTACAATTAGCTTGTGCGCAATTGATACCATAATGCACTTCTTAACCATATTTAAAGAATTCACCTGCGATAAAAGCTATATCAGATCCGCCGGTGATTTATTATTCTTGAGCTTTTGAATAACATTCTTTACTTTGTGTATTGATGGTTCTCAGCTATATGAATGGCTGGGCTATATGAAATTGCACAACTTCTACAATTTATTCACTATGGCGTGTTTACATCTAATAAGTTTTTTTTAAAGTACTCGTCCCATCTTTCAAGGCACTTTTCCTCTTGCGCCATAACCTGCAGACCATCTCTGTTTTTGCACAAAAAACAAACACATATCTATAAACGATAAAATTAGCTGTACTAAGATGATATCGCATAGGTTCCTTAGAAATGCTGACAATTTAGTTGAAGAAATCGCATCGTTTTATGGTTTTGTAAATTAAATATTCATAAAAAATATAAAGAAATACACATACGCGTTTTAAAAATAATTAATAAAATTAAATTAAAATTTTTAAATTATAAAATAAATAAATGATTTCCTATTTTATTTTTTTTTTCTTTCAGAATATCTTCATAATTAAATAATAATAAATTGGTCTACATTTCATTTTCCAACTAAGAGATAGATGCATAAGTTAAAAATTGTAGATGTTCGGACTTTTCCTAACCACACACATTTGTAAAAACCAAATCAATTGCATCTCTAGAAATATCATCTGCAAAAAGTGTAAATGAAAATGAATTAAAAATGTAGTTCTACGACTACTGCATGCGGAAACAACGACGACGACGATGTTACCAAATTTTTATAATAACCCATTTTTAAAATATTATACAAATTTTTATAGTAATTGCAGAAATAAATAAAATTAAAAAAATTTATTTTTAAATTCATAAAAAATAGTATTAAAAAAAAATATATATATATTTATATTTGTGTCAAATGTGTCAAACAACAACAATTAATCCAAAAATTATCAAAATATTTAAAGAAAAAAATTAATTTGTTAATTTATTTTTTAAATTTTCGTATTGATAAAAAAAATAAAATAAAATTAAAAGAAAAAGAAACGATTTTCTTTTTTGATTGTGACAATAATAAAAAAAAAAAGGGACAAAAAAAGAGGACAAAATTTTTCTGGATAATTAAAATAATAATATTTGTGTGGACAATGCTGGGAAAGAAGGTGGGTTTGGGTGCAGTGTTTTAGGCAAAAAAAAAAAGAAGATTTTATTTTATGTTGAATTAAAAATTTAATATCTAATTAAAAATTAAAAAATTCAGGTGACTAAAATAATAATCCCCCGGGGAATTTTAAGACTTAAAATTTATACAATACAATGTGTTTTCTCATTAGCATTACGACACGATATCCATCCCACGTGTGATGATGGTATTCTATTCAAAATCACTATTGCAAATATTTCTGCATCCTCCACAAAATTAAATATTTTTTGTTAGACAAATTAATTTTTAATTTAATTCCAAAATGTTTTAAAAATTGTAACAATTCAAACAAAATTATATATATATCGAACAAATTGTAATGAAAATTATCCATTAATTCCAGTGCTAATGGAAATGTATTATATTATTTAGAGACACACACACACACACACACCCCCATGTGTCGTCCGTCGTACACGTATTTTTCAGAATTAGATTATAGTCGCGAATGGGGACGGAAATTTTGAATATTATCAGTGAATTTATAAAAATTTACATATCCTTTTTATATTTTATTTTTTTTGGTAAATTTTAATTTATAATTTTTAAATTAAGCAAAAATTAAGTAAACACAAAAAAATGAGACAAATAATTAGAAAAATAGAATTTAAAAATTTATAATTATTTTTTAATTAATTTTAATAATAGTTTAGATAATTCTTTTTATTTTTTTTTTAATTTTTTTTTTTTTAAATTAAATTCAAAGACAATAAATTAAAACTAAAAATTACATTATATTTTTTATATAAATCAGTATTTTTTCTCTCTCTCTCTCACTCTCTCACTCTCTGCAGAAAAGAGCGTAGATTTTTTAAATTATTTTATAATTATACAATATATTTTATTTTTTATTATTTCACTATTAATCCCTAAAAAAAATAAATATTTTATTGGTTTTTTTTTTTTTTTTTATTGTTGTCTAATAAATAAATATGAATATATTTTTAGAATTAGTTTTAAATCAAAAAATAAATATAATTGTTATTATTTTAATTTTTTATTTTTATTAAATTAATTATTCATTTTTTTGTTTTGTTTATTATTTTTTTTTTTTTATTTATAATTAGAGTAATAACCGATTTAAAAAAAAAAAAAACTAAAAAACACGTGATATTAAAAGAGAAAAAAAAATAACAAATTAAAATACAAAATTTTAAATACGTATATTGTTGAAAAAAATGTTTTTTTTTAAATAATTTAATTTTTTATAAATATATATAAAATAAAATAAAATGAAATAAATAATTAAATAAATAAATATGTGTGTGCCCAAAGATGCAAAATAATATAATTAAAATATGCATAAAAAAAAAACAAAAAAAACCTATTTACTTTTAATTTTAATTTTTATAATTATTATTTTATTTTTTATTTTGTTGTTGTTGTTTAAATGTCATTATTTTTTATTTTAATTTTATAAATTTTATTAAATTTATGCATGAAAAAAAAAACTATATTATACTTTTAATAATAATTAATAATTAAATAATTAATAAACAAATTTCCAATTTAATTAAAATTGTTTCAATTGATAATCAATTCGCACGCGCACATTGTTTCAGAACTAACAGAATTTAATTGTTGTTATACTGGGACTGCTATACAAAGATGTGGTAACTGCTGCGCAGCATATGCAATTTTACATGGCATCGAACTGGAACAATTGATGGATGTAATCAAAAGAGTGTGGGGATAGGAGAAAGGTATTATTAAACCGGTCATTGATGACGGGGTCGCTTCGCGAAAGAAAATTAGTGATAGATCTTTATGATGTAGGGCAGAACTGGATATGTCGTGCCATAATAGCATGGTGAGAAAATACACCTCACTATATATCAGGCTTAATTCAATGGTGTTGATCACCTGGCGGTGAATCGGAAATAAAATTTTAATTTCACTATGCGATGATTAAGATTCACGAGAATAACAATTATTTTTTATAGTTGATGTTCCGAATTTTATATGACTGTTTTATTCGTTTGATTCTTCTTGGCAACTCGGGATTTGCGGACATAGACCGTGTACGTTTTTTTTTTTTTTTTTTGGCTTTCTGTGGAATTCGACTTAATGATTGCTTGACTTGAAATTTGTTATTATTATTGTGAGTTGTGTGAAAAGTGAACGACTTTACGATGACTTATTCAAAATCGGTACACTTGCCGCGGATATTTATCACTTAAAACCTTTTTTCTAATTTTGTTATAATGAACACACCATCCTGACAATTTAATTTAATTTAATTAAACACGTATTTGTATTTAGACTGATTTTACTCACGACGACTTGTAACTTTACACTTTTTTAATCCTCGTCACCACTTTTGTATCTTGCGGTTAAGGAATGGTGTGCGGCAAAGAATTATTTAGGTACAAATAAACACTTTTATATTTAAAATTCAGAATCATGGAAAGGACAAAGATCATGGAAGGGCATCAGAAACGTTAAAACAACATGAGTTGTTGTAGTAGGCAATCTAAATTAGTTCTTAGGTTTTCTACAAATGAGAATCCTGTTGAAACATAGTTGTAGACTGTACATTGTCGTATATAAATGCCCGGTTTTTACAATTTATGATTGAATTTCATCGGCTGAAGGAAGCGGATATATTTTGGTAGATGTTCAAACAGAGATGCCATGTGGAGACAGACGGTGATGGTGGCTTGATTTTCATCATGCCATAGTTTGTTTGGTAGTGGAACGAAAAGGAACCCAATTGGTGATCTGATTCCTTATCCTCCAAAACATTTTATAATATCAAAAAAAAAAAAAACGTAGTAGCTCGTGTAAATTTCTTTGTTTACTTAATTTAAATATTGGCTACAGATAAATTGAATTGTAATGTGTTCCGTTGTGAACAATATATTTGTCTTTTTAAAACGCTGAACATTTAAGATTCATTTTTCAAATTTATCTAAAATTTGCTTGGAAAAACATTGTTAACTAATCCATTGTTTTACATTTTGCTCCCCGTCCTTTTATCCATTATTGTACATGCAATGCACCATTGCTTCTTCAAAATTGTTTAAAATGTCAACACACGACTGACTGTGCGACTAAAAAAATACTGTCCTAGGCGCCGCTGTTCTCTGTGTACATTGTTCTACACTTTTATACACAATCCATAAAACAACTTATTGTATTTCAAATACATGTTTTACAAAATACTTTTGAATTATTGATGTTTTAAATACTCTTTGGAATAAAATACTTTATTAAAATTCACATTATTAAATAACTTTTAAACTTTTATTATTATCTAAAATTTGTATTTTATAATTGTGATGTAAATTAAATATAGATGATTTTAGTTAGGGCTCAAACGATTTTAAATAGAAGGAATATAAACTGCATGCATTTGTTACATTTGTTATTTTCTGAAGAAGCTACACTTCCCACCGCCTTCCTATATGCCACAGATTGCACAGGGTGCAAGTGCATGGTTATTAAAACATTGATCTAAAAATTGTAATGGAAATGGTGTATTATAGGTATACAGTAAAAGCATCACCCCCCATCGATTTACCCGATGAATTTTCGTATGTGGAATGGGTTTAATGTAGACAGATCACCATAATTTTAGCAGCATGACCCCAGGCCATATTTATTCTTTTGCTGATAAATGTTCCACATCTTTTGAAAAATGTGACTCGGGATCTTCTCGGACAAACTGTCAAGCGAAATACCATAATTTACATAATTTAATTAATAATTCAATAGTATTTTTGTGGTAAGGTTTTTTTTCTTTTGAGACTGCGATGTGTGTTTAAAATTTACTATTTTCTCATTTCCAAGAGCGAAGCTTGACAAATAGTATTCAGTTTTCAATATCACTATATATTTCTTATAAGTAATAAACTGAATAAATGTAGACTAAATTATGAAGCCAATTTGGTTGGGTGTTCACCAAACTAAATTTTTCCAAAAATTCCACTGTAATGAATTATCATATTTCATTACTAACAATTTTTTTTTATTTACCATATTTTCAGTACCAGTACAACTAACCAAAATTCATCAATGGATTAACCCAGCCATTATTTTTGTAGAACTTCTACAATGTATCAATATAATTTGCACCATTTTCTCAACAACAGAGTAACACATCATTTTTGTAGAACTTCTACAATGTATCAATATAATTTGCAGTATTTTTAAAGACTTCCACATTAAAGAAGCACATAATTTTTGTAGAACTTCTACAATGTATCAATATAATTTGCAGAATCTTCTCAACAATTGACTTTCACAACAGAGTAACACATCATTTTTGTAGAACTTCTACAATGTATCAATATAATTTGAAGAATCTTCTCAACAATTGACTTTCACAACAGAGTAACACATCATTTTTGTAGAACTTCTACAATGTATCAATATAATTTGCAGTATTGTTAAAGACTTCCACATTAAAGAAGCACATAATTTTTGTAGAACTTCTACAATGTATCAATATAATTTGCAGTATATTCACAACGAAAAAGACTTCCACATTAAAGAAGCACATCATTTTTGTAGAACTTCTACAATGTATCAATATAATTTGCAGCATATTTACAACGAAAACGATTTCCACATTAAAGAAGCACATCATTTTTGTAGAAATTCTACAATGTATCAATATAATTTGCAGAATCTTCTCAACAATTGACTTTCACAACAGAGTAACACATCATTTTCGTAGAACTTCTACAATGTATCAAAATAATTTGCAGTATTTTTAAAGACTTCCACATTAAAGAAGCACATCATTTTTGTAGAACTTCTACAATGTATCAATATAATTTGCAGAATCTTCTTAACAATTGACTTTCACAACAGAGTAACACATCATTTTTGTAGAACTTCTACAATGTATCAATATAATTTGCAGCATATTCACAACGAAAAAGATTTCCACATTAAAGAAGCACATCATTTTTGTAGAAATTCTACAATGTATCAATATAATTTGCAGAATCTTCTCAACAATTGACTTTCACAACAGAGTAACACATCATTTTTGTAGAACTTCTACAATGTATCAAAATAATTTGCAGTATTTTTAAAGAGTTCCACATTAAAGAAGCACATCATTTTTGTAGAAATTCTACAATGTATCAATATAATTTGCAGAATCTTCTCAACAATTGACTTTCACAACAGAGTAACACATCATTTTTGTAGAACTTCTACAATGTATCAATATAATTTGCAGCATATTCACAACGAAAAAGACTTGCACATTAAAGAAGCACATCATTTTTGTAGAACTTCTACAATGTATCAATATAATTTGCAGAATCTTCTTAACAATTGACTTTCACAACAGAGTAACACATCATTTTTGTAGAACTTCTACAATGTATCAATATAATTTGCAGAATCTTCTCATCAATTGACTTTCACAACAGAGTAACACATCATTTTTGTAGAACTTCTACAATGTATCAAAATAATTTGCAGTATTTTTAAAGACTTCCACATTAAAGAAGCACTTAATTTTTGTAGAACTTCTACAATGTATCAATATAATTTGCAGTATATTCACAACGAAAAAGACTTCCACATTAAAGAAGCACATCATTTTTGTAGAACTTCTACAATGTATCAATATAATTTGCAGCATATTTACAACGAAAACGATTTCCACATTAAAGAAGCACATCATTTTTGTAGAAATTCTACAATGTATCAATATAATTTGCAGAATCTTCTCAACAATTGACTTTCACAACAGAGTAACACATCATTTTTGTAGAACTTCTACAATGTATCAATATAATTTGCAGTATTGTTAAAGACTTCCACATTAAAGAAGCACATAATTTTTGTAGAACTTCTACAATGTATCAATATAATTTGCAGTATATTCACAACGAAAAAGACTTCCACATTAAAGAAGCACATCATTTTTGTAGAACTTCTACAATGTATCAATATAATTTGCAGCATATTTACAACGAAAACGATTTCCACATTAAAGAAGCACATCATTTTTGTAGAAATTCTACAATGTATCAATATAATTTGCAGAATCTTCTCAACAATTGACTTTCACAACAGAGTAACACATCATTTTCGTAGAACTTCTACAATGTATCAAAATAATTTGCAGTATTTTTAAAGACTTCCACATTAAAGAAGCACATCATTTTTGTAGAACTTCTACAATGTATCAATATAATTTGCAGAATCTTCTTAACAATTGACTTTCACAACAGAGTAACACATCATTTTTGTAGAACTTCTACAATGTATCAATATAATTTGCAGCATATTCACAACGAAAAAGATTTCCACATTAAAGAAGCACATCATTTTTGTAGAAATTCTACAATGTATCAATATAATTTGCAGAATCTTCTCAACAATTGACTTTCACAACAGAGTAACACATCATTTTTGTAGAACTTCTACAATGTATCAATATAATTTGCAGCATATTCACAACGAAAAAGATTTATTATAGAAGCACATCATTTTTGTAGAAATTCTGCAATGTATCAATATAATTTGCAGCATATTCACAACGAAAAAGATTTCCACATTAAAGAAGCACATCATTTTTGTAGAACTTCTACAATTTATCAATATCATTTGCAGTATTTTAATAGACTTCCACAATTAAGAAGCACATCATTTTTGTAGAATTTCTACAATTTATCAATATCATTTTGAGTGTTTTAACAACTTATTGACTTCCACAACAAAGTAATCATATTTTTTGTAATTTAAGATTTTATGTTATAAGTTATATTTAATAAGTTTATAGTTAAGTTAATTTAAGTTTAATTAATAAGACACAATTTACATTTTTATGTATTTATGAGAATTGTTTTTAAAATGACATTGTCAAAATGTTATTATTTCTCATATTTTTGGATTTTTAAAATTTAAACTACGGGAATCACTTTGCCATATTATTTTAATATCTTACAATTATAATGCGGGTATTGTCTCCTCCCAGAAGAGTGATTAAGTCTTCAGGCTCACATACAAAGGAATCTAAGCTTTTCCATGAAACCGTTCTGAGTTGTGAATGATCAAGTTTTTATTTTGTTCGATTCAGAAGCTACGGGGCTTTCATTACTCTTCAAACACCTTCGCGGAATGTTACAAATAGTAATTTTCAGGCTGAAATTATTGAATTTCAATAGTAGTGTAATCATTGGGAGCTACATTATCTAACTATTTTTTTCCATTGTCAATAGGTTTTCCATGTTATGGCCGGGGTCGTGGCACTTATCAATTAGCGTTAATTGAGGCCTGGCACGCGCACGACCCTTGTTCTGGTTGCGAAACGATTATTCATGTGATTGTAGACATTCATATTCACAGGAAGGCAAATTTGCCCTATGTAAATAGGTAAAAAACACAAATTTTAACCTTTGTTTTGAATATTGGTCTACTCTCGCATGTGCAGTAATTTTGTACTCATAACCGGCGAATTATATTACATGGATAATTATATGTTACGTTGTAGTCCCATGTGAAGACCATGTCTGATTGAAGTTCGTACGGAATCCCTATTTTAATATATATATATATCAGATCTTTAAGTCCGTCTATAGCTTTTAACACTCTTCAAACACCTTCGCGGAATATTACAAATAGTAATTTTCAGGCTGAAATTATTGAATTTCAATAGTAGTGTAATCATTGGGAGCTACATTATCTAACTATTTTTTTCCATTGTCAATAGGTTTTCCATGTTATGGCCGGGGTCGTGGCACTTATCAATTAGCGTTAATTGAGGCCTGGCACGCGCACGACCCTTGTTCTGGTTGCGAAACGATTATTCATGTGATTGTAGACATTCATATTCACAGGAAGGCAAATTTGCCCTATGTAAATAGGTAAAAAACACAAATTTTAACCTTTGTTTTGAATATTGGTCTACTCTCGCATGTGCAGTAATTTTGTACTCATAACCGGCGAATTATATTACATGGATAATTATATGTTACGTTGTAGTCCCATGTGAAGACCATGTCTGATTGAAGTTCGTACGGAATCCCTATTTTAATATATATATATATCAGATCTTTAAGTCCGTCTATAGCTTTTAACACTCTTCAAACACCTTCGCGGAATATTACAAATAGTAATTTTCAGGCTGAAATTATTGAATTTCAACAGTAGTGTAATCATTGGGAGCTACATTATCTAACTATTTTTTTCCATTGTCAATAGGTTTTCCATGTTATGGCCGGGGTCGTGGCACTTATCAATTAGCGTTAATTGAGGCCTGGCACGCGCACGACCCTTGTTCTGGTTGCGAAACGATTATTCATGTGATTGTAGACATTCATATTCACAGGAAGGCAAATTTGCCCTATGTAAATAGGTAAAAAACACAAATTTTAACCTTTGTTTTGAATATTGGTCTACTCTCGCATGTGCAGTAATTTTGTACTCATAACCGGCGAATTATATTACATGGATAATTATATGTTACGTTGTAGTCCCATGTGAGGACCATGTCTGATTGAAGTTCGTATGGGGTCCCTATTTTAATATATATATCATTATTTTTTGTAATCATGACCTTGAATATAGTCGAATCTAATTCTCTACTTAGGGGTTTCGTGGAGAATATGTATAATCTGTTAAAATTTGGAATTCCCTGTATCACAATTTTTAATTTTTATAAATATATGTGATTAAATCTTCGGGCTCACATATAAAACAATCTCAGCTTTTCGATAAAACCGTTCTGAGCTATGAATGATCTTTTTTTTTTTTTTTTTGTTGTATATTTTAATTTATATTTTATTACATTACTTTACTATATAGAATATGTTGTTATCTTATACCTAGGAATAAGACTTTAATAGTTAAGATTAAGTTTAAGTTATATTTAAATTTTATAATTTGTTATTATATAGATTCTTTTATTTTATTTTTTATTTAATAAATATACTATATTTAAAATACGACAAATAAATGATATATTACAAAGGAATGATTGAAAACTTCGGGGAAATAGAAAAAACACAGAACTACTCCTGCAAAATTCTATGAACTGAGTTATAAAACAATTCTTTTATGATTTGGGTCGTAGAATTTTGCAGAAAGATGTAACGTTTTGAATATGTTATTATATTTTCTTAGAATTTTGAATCTTCCTGAAAGTATAGGGCGAGGCCAGGGAAAAAGTTAAAAATTTTTTTTTTTTATTATGTAATTTTTTTTATTAATAAAATAATTATCTACAAATTAACAATGTTTTTTTATTCTTAATACTAAAATTATCTACAAATTAACAATGTTTTTTTATTCTTAATACTAAGTATCTATCTACATTCTTACCGGCCGAAGGCCGGTTGTCGGCCTCCGGCCGACTTAAGTTTGTTGCCGGCCGTAGGCCGGCTGTCGGCCTTTGGCCGAATTAAGTTTGTTGCCGGCCGTAGGCCGGCTGTCGGCCTTCGGCCGAATTAAGTTTGTTGCCGGCCGTAGGCCGGCTGTCGGCCTCCGGCCGAATTAAGTTTGTTGCCGGCCGTAGGCCGGCTGTCGGCCTTCGGCCGACTTAAGATTCTTGCCGGCCATAGGCCGGCTGTCGGCCACCGGCCGACTTAACATTCTTACCGGCCGTAGGCCGGCTGTCGGCCTTCGGCCGACTTAACATTCTTGCCGGCCGGAGGCCGGCTGTCGGCCTCCGGCCGACTTAACATTCTTACCGGCCAGAGGCCGGTTGCCCACCTCTGGCCGACTTAACATTCTTATCAGCCTCAGGCCGACTTAGCAATCTTAGGCAGATTGTTAAATCAATCAGAGACGGATCGATTGTTAAATAAAGGGTGTTCAAATCTGAGTTAACTTTCTAAATTTGACGTAATATTTAGCAATGTTGAAACAACCAATAAGTGTTGGTGTTTACTTTTATTATTAACTTATGTTAACTCAAATTTGAACATCCTTTATAGAATGTTACATAGAATCTTAAATCGGTCGGTTTACAGGTCTTTGGTATATGTAATAATAATGTATCTATAATAAACTTTACCCGAAGATATATAACCAAGTATACATATAAACTCTCCGAACACCTATACACTTTAATATCCATTCGGATATATTCTATATAGGTCTTTAATGTTAATCTAAGTATTTAATTCACCTTAGATACACATCTGAATATTTATAGGTATACAGGGACCCTTGATATATGTCCATTGGGGCCTGGACATATATTTAAGTATCAGTACTCGGATACGGGGGCGCTAGCTACATACTTGAGTTTATTGTTTAGATGCAGTCCATTATTACATATACCATTTCCCTGTTTTCTTAAATATATACTTAAAATTAAACTTAAATAGAACTTAAATAAATACTTAAAATTAAACTTAAATAAAACTTACATAAAACTTAAATAATAAAACTTAAATAATAAAACTTAAATAATAAAACTTAAATAATAAATAATAAATACTAATAGACACAAACCTAGAAAACATTGCTGAAAAACTTGATTTAAATATGTTTTTTTCGTAGATCACAAACAAATTTTGTGAACATAATCTTTGGAAGCTAATGGAAAATAACCTGGTAAAGTACATTTTCTTTAAAATTAATTTTTCTTCCATTTTCATTTTGTCCAACAGACTATGAAAATTCGATATACTTCTAATACTTAATGAAAAGTACATGATAGGTTCATCAATATATTTCCTAGTACTTGGTGGAAAATTCATAATATATATATCAATACATTTCCTGTACCTGATGTTATAGTTTCATGAGAGGGGTTCATGAGTTTGGAAAATTCATGATACATTTGATCATGATGTTTTCAACGAATTAAGAAAATATATTGAATTTTGATAATCTGTTTGGAAAAATTAAATTAGGAGTAAAATTAATTTTAAAGAAAATGTACTTTTCCAGACTATTTTCCATTAGATTCCAAAAATTGGGTTTACAAAATTTGGTTATTATTTAATATGAAAAATATATGTGAAACATAATTTTCCGTAATGTTTTCTAGTTTTGTTTCTTATAGATTATTAAATCGATCAGAGTCGGATCGATTGTTAAATAAAGGGTGATAAAATCTGAGTTAACTTTCTAAATTTGACGTAATATTTAGCAATGTTGAAACAACCAATAAGTGTTGGTGTTTACTTTTATTAAAAAACTTATGTTAACTCAAATTTGAACATCCTTTATAGAATGTTACATAGAATCTTAAATCGGTCGGTCCACAGGTCTTTGGTATATGTAATAATAATGTATCTATAATAAACTTTACCCGAAGATATATAACCAAGTATACATATAAACTCTCCGAACACCTATACACTTTAATATCCATTCGGATATATTCTATATAGGTCTTTAATGTTAATCTAAGTATTTAATTCACCTTAGATACACATCTGAATATTTATAGGTATACAGGGACCCTTGATATATGTCCATTGGGGCCTGGACATATATTTAAGTATCAGTACTCGGATACGGGGGCGCTAGCTACATACTTGAGTTTATTGTTTAGATGCAGTCCATTATTACATATACCATTTCCCTGTTTTCTTAAATATATACTTAAAATTAAACTTAAATAGAACTTAAATAAATACTTAAAATTAAACTTAAATAAAACTTACATAAAACTTAAATAATAAAACTTAAATAATAAAACTTAAATAATAAAACTTAAATAATAAATAATAAATACTAATAGACACAAACCTAGAAAACATTGCTGAAAAACTTGATTTAAATATGTTTTTTTCGTAGATCACAAACAAATTTTGTGAACATAATCTTTGGAAGCTAATGGAAAATAACCTGGTAAAGTACATTTTCTTTAAAATTAATTTTTCTTCCATTTTCATTTTGTCCAACAGACTATGAAAATTCGATATACTTCTAATACTTAATGAAAAGTACATGATAGGTTCATCAATATATTTCCTAGTACTTGGTGGAAAATTCATAATATATATATCAATACATTTCCTGTACCTGATGTTATAGTTTCATGAGAGGGGTTCATGAGTTTGGAAAATTCATGATACATTTGATCATGATGTTTTCAACGAATTAAGAAAATATATTGAATTTTGATAATCTGTTTGGAAAAATTAAATTAGGAGTAAAATTAATTTTAAAGAAAATGTACTTTTCCAGACTATTTTCCATTAGATTCCAAAAATTGGGTTTACAAAATTTGGTTATTATTTAATATGAAAAATATATGTGAAACATAATTTTCCGTAATGTTTTCTAGTTTTGTTTCTTATAGATTATTAAATCGATCAGAGTCGGATCGATTGTTAAATAAAGGGTGATAAAATCTGAGTTAACTTTCTAAATTTGACGTAATATTTAGCAATGTTGAAACAACCAATAAGTGTTGGTGTTTACTTTTATTAAAAAACTTATGTTAACTCAAATTTGAACATCCTTTATAGAATGTTACATAGAATCTTAAATCGGTCGGTCCACAGGTCTTTGGTATATGTAATAATAATGTATCTATAATAAACTTTACCCGAAGATATATAACCAAGTATACATATAAACTCTCCGAACACCTATACACTTTAATATCCATTCGGATATATTCTATATAGGTCTTTAATGTTAATCTAAGTATTTAATTCACCTTAGATACACATCTGAATATTTATAGGTATACAGGGACCCTTGATATATGTCCATTGGGGCCTGGACATATATTTAAGTATCAGTACTCGGATACGGGGGCGCTAGCTACATACTTGAGTTTATTGTTTAGCTACAGTCCATTATTACATATACCAATTTCCCTATTTTCTTAAATATATACTTAAAATTAAACTTAAATAGAACTTAAATATATACTTAAAATTAAACTTAAATAAAACTTAAATAATAAATAATAAATACTAACCTAGAAAACATTACTGAAAATTTTGTTTCACACATATTTTTCTTATTATATAATAAACAAATTTTGTGAACATAATTTTTGGAATCTAGTGGAAAATAGTCTGGAAAAGTAAATTTTCTTTAAAATTAATTTTTCTTCCATTTTCATTTTGTCCAACAGACTATGAAAATTCGATATACTTCTAATACTTAATGAAAAGTACATGATAGGTTCATCAATATATTTCCTAGTACTTGGTGGAAAATTCATAATATATATATTAATACATTTCCTGTACCTGATGTTATAGTTTCATGAGAGGGGTTCATGAGTTTGGAAAATTCATGATACATTTGATCATGATGTTTTCAACGAATTAAGAAAATATATTGAATTTATCATAATCTGTTTGAAAAATTAAAATAGAAAAATTTCATTTCTCCAACAGATTATGAAGATTCAATACATTTCTAATCCTTAGTGAAAAGTACATGATAGGTTCATCAATATATTTCCTAGTACTTGGTGGAAAATTCATGATATATATATTAATATATTTCCTGTACCTGATGTTATAGTTTCATGAGAGGGGTTCATGAGTTTGGAAAATTCATGATACATTTGATCATGATGTTTTCAACGAATTAATAAAATATATTGAATTTTGATAATCTGTTTGAAAAATTAAATTAGGAGTAAAATTAATTTTAAAGAAAATGTACTTTCCCAGACTATTTTCCACTAGATTGCAAAAATTGGTTTCACAAAATTTGTTTATCTAATAAGATAATGTTTTCTAGTTTTGTGCCTGATGAATAATATGAATAATATGACTGATAGGGCATTTATCTATATATTTAAGATGCACCTGAATATATAACTATGTATCTATATCAGATAATGACCCCAGCTACAAATTCATGTCCTAGGTATACGTAATATTAATGTATCTATATGAAACTGGACCCAGAGTTATGTAACCAAGCATTCATATAAAATATCCGAACACCTACCAACATACGCTCATCTAATGGGATTAGTGGGGTTTGAGACGTACACTCGCATATAAGTATTATATATGCATAGGTCTTGAATATGTATCAATCTATCTAATTCAATAGATACTTAACCACGCGACACACATTTGAAATGTTTATAGTGAATGCTGGGACCCTTGATATATGTCTCTGTGGGGGGGGCCTAGACATAAATTTAAGTATCAATACCCTGATACGGGGGCACTAGTTATATATCTCAGTTTTTTTTATATAGATACATTAATATTACATATACCTACGATCTGAATATGTACCTGGGAACCATTATATGATATAGATACTTGTTTATATATTCAGGTAATATCTCACACATATCTTTCCCTACATTCTTAAACATATACTTAAAATAAAACTTAAAAACTACAAAATAAACACTATCTACACTATTATAATGTTGATTGACTGCTGTTCAGGATGCTCTATTTTGAATATTGGCTAAAATTGCTGTTATATTGTTATCTGTAAAAATATAAAAATAATGATAGTGTAAGTATGATAAAATATATAAAATATAAAATGTAATGTTTTAAGTATGTCAATACCGATAGCATAATGCCAATAATAATATCAATTTACTGTAAATATAATGTCACTTAGCGATTATAGTAGTAAATTTATTGTCAATTAGTATAATGTTAATAATGATGATATAGTATTTACTCCAAAATTTCATAAAATGTATACTCTGATAAAATTTTATTTTTAATTAAAGAACAGTACGTTTATGTTTTAAGTAATTTGACGAGTGGTGAATTTAATTGTTTTTTTGGGATTGGATACTTATGGGTTAGCTACGAATAAAGAATAAGTAGCCGCGGACATCTGGCTGCTGTGTATGAGAATTACTTTGGGGTGTTGTGTGAAAGCAGCATTCGATTAATTCAGTGATTAATTAATTAATTAATTCGATGATTCAGTGATTACACAGTAGGCGAATCAGCGGCGCCAATGTAACTGCTTTCGGCAGAGGTGATATACCCTGTAAATGACCTACGAATTTACAAAATGGTTTAGTAGGTTGGACGTATGGTTAACAACCAACTTCGGAAAAACAACCAGTTATGAACTCTACAACAGAGCCCCGGACAACGGCAACGACTTAAGCAACGAACATTTAAGGACAATGATTTAAAACTTGCATCTTGGAATGTTAGAACTTTGTTACGACAAGGTGCTTTAAGAGCACTTACTGATACACTAAGAAAAGCCAAATTGGTTACAACAGCTATCCAAAAAACTAGGTGGCCCGGAAAAAATATATTGGCAGGAAAAGGATACAAATTTTATTACAGCGGCAACGATTGTAGTAAAAGAAGAGATTTCGGAACCGGTTTCGTAGTTTTTGAAATGTTGTTATTTAAATTAAACATTCTATTATTTTCATCGATGCATCACTCTCTTGCTGACCAGCGCACTTCAAAACATCAGAAGAAGTCGAAAATTTGCTCTCTGCGAATGGTTTTTATAATTTTTTTCTATATGTATCCACAAATTGCAAGGAAAGGTGGTCAAAATGTATAGAAAATTATGGTTAATACTTTGAATAAAATATTTGTATCTTTTCACTTTAAAATAAACGTTTTATTTTCCTTAAAGAAACGATAATTTCATATTTCTACACCATTCTATCATATGACAATTGCAATCAAAAAATATTATGTATCAATATTTGCCAAAGTAATGATTAATAAATTATTATTATTATTTTTATTAATATTATTATTACAATATTATTAAATTATAATAATAATGAAAAATAGTTAACTCACACAAATAACAAATAAATATAACATCGCCACTAAATAAAAATTAAATTAAACATTATAAATATGGAAAATTTTCAATTTTCAAAAACAAAGGAAAAAATGCATAAATAAAATAAAATTAATTTTACTGAAACAAATGTAAGTGTAAGAAAATATTTCATATGACAAATGTTAAAAGAATAATATTATATGAACAGACGATTTAATTTTCTTTGACCAAGGTCAGTAATAAATTAATTTAATTTAATTTTTATGTGTTATATGCAAATATTTTATAATATATTCTCATATAAACACACAAATAATATGGAATAAATATAATTAATAAAATTACAATTTAAATTGTACCAAAATAAAAAAAATAACTAAACAATTATTAAATTAAAGGTTACATGTTTTTGTAAATGTGTATACGATGCAACGAAATTATATCTACCACAGCAGATTTCCATTGACTGGTACGTTTTTTTCACATACAACAAAGAGAACATGATCGTAATATTTCAGATAAAACAGAAAATGTGATTTCTTTTTATTTTTTGGATTACAGCCAATTAAAAAAAATAGGAAATACAATTTTTTATTTCAACTTATATTCATAATATTAAACGTAAATTATACAGAGTGAGAGGTCTTTGTGTTTATTCTGTTTAAGTATACAGAGAAATGTTTAACTTGTACAATATATTATTTTGTTGGTATATATATTGTAATTGTTACTATTATTATAAAATTGTGTCATACAAATTTAAAGATATATAATTTTATCAAAGTGAATAAAAAAAAAATGTTATAATCTGGTTAAACTTCTTCTACGATGTACGGTACGTAATTACACTCACCACAAGGATTGCGGCTAGGAATGAGCTCATCCGGATTTTTGGGTAACAGTTCGCATGCGATTGGATGGAAATTAGAAAGGCAAGCAACGTAAATAACAAAAAGGAGTTAACCTTGATTTTCAGTAGCCGGAACTCCGAAGGATCTACTAATCGAGCAAATGAGAAACTCTTAGATTAGACAATTGTTACACGGCACATAATAGTTTGGGGTATCATCTGAGACGCATGTGAATCCTATCAGAACATACATACAGACGACGACAAATTTCGTATGTCAATGGTCGGCGCTTTGACAAACAAAATGCTGACAATTACTGGAATTCACCTAAACAAAGAGAAAAATGCAACACATGACTATTTTTTTTCAAATCACGACAACTAACCACAACAGTTTACTCGGTAGGTACACGGAAAGGGGTCGGATTCGATAATTTCCATACTATTTAATGATATTAAATTAAAAAATAAACATATTTAGTTTATGGTTTAATGTTAATTTAATTATAGATTTCAAAAATTAATAGAAGAATTTTTAATAACAATGTTAATTAGAGACACGTGTGGGGGGTGTTGTTTAGTCAGTTTCTTTTTTAAACTTTTGGCGTTGTATTTTCCTTGCAATATTGTATTCAATAAGAATTTTCAAATTAAAACATTAAAATGTTTGTGAACAAAGGAAAGCCAATATTATTTTATTTATTTATTTATTTATTTATATATTGATTTGTGTTCTATTTTTGTCAACCAAAATTATCAGACGAAAGAAAAATATAATTATTCAATAATTGCGTTGCATCAAATTGTAATTGGCAAAGTCATTGCATTTATATATTTCTTGCACCTACTGAAATTATGCAACAATTTGATGGATGAATGAAAACATAAAATATGATATGATATTAAATTTCACAAATGATGTGCATTGCAACACTTCTATGGAAAGATTCTCATATAAATCCACTATACATTATTAAAATTAGAGAAAATACGTAATCAATGATGGACCACCATTTAGATTTTAGAGTACTTCCGTATATCCATATACAGGGCCATTTATAGTTGTACGTGTCTACACATTAACTCAAAGAGTTATAGAAACTCCAATTTTAAATTTTAATCGTAGACAATCAAAATATTGACACAAAATCTGGTGCGACAATTATTTAATTCACATAAAATTATAATTGGTGAAAACACTAAACAGACAGCAATACGAAAACACTAAGTTCCCTGGGTTATTTTGTGTCGAAAATATTATATAACATTTTGGTCGATTCGACTTCGGTACAAAGTTACACGCAAATAACCGCCAATTTTCAATCAAACCTTGTTTTTTGCACTCTATACTGGGATCAATATCAATATCTCAATAATTATTTAACCGATTTTAAATTTTTGATAAACTATTAGCATTAGCATACCGAGATCTTTAATTTGACGCGTTACCCAGAACAAACAATGAGAACGTGACAGATAACTGGTTCCACACACACTCCTACGCATTCACATAAACCTGCACAAACACACATAATTAAAAATAATTTTCAATTGTTGATAATTTCAAAGTACTAAATTATTTATTTTATTTTTCTGTAGTAAAAATTGGAATAAATTTCTTATCAAGACATTAAAATAATTTAAAAAGAATATCATTTACAATACGATATCGTGAAGAAATTCATATAGTTTTTAAAAAAGCAAAATTCTTCAAATAAACGAAATATTTTTATCACGTTTTTCTAAATTATCATCAGCAGCCTATAAGAAAAAAAGAAATGCTCTTATTTGAACAAATAGATTGGAAATAAAATTAAAGATTATCAATAAGGTTAAGTGTACACAGAGCTGACGCTATAAATTCTAGTTCACTATATTAAAATACATATTGGCCCCCGTCACTTCTTCAGTAGTGTCTGAATATTTTCAAGTGCGACGGTACATTTTTCCAATCAATATTTTACAATTTAAATCAAAGAAAAAATTTTATATTATAGAATTTTCTATATTCTTCGTATAGTTTGAATTTAAAATTGGACAATTTTATGGGAATTATGTTATGGAAATAATTTAATATATAAAAAAAGGAGGACCCACATCAAATGTACAACCGGCAGCCCGTTGGACCGTCTCTGAGTGTAAACAATCAAGCAATTATTAAATGTTTATATAATTATACGTATTAGCATTCTTATTATGTTATCAATAGCAATGTTATCCATATTTCACATACATAATCTATAATAGATTATAAAATTGAGAATTAGATCAAGTATATTATATCTGTCGTTAAATATTGTGTTATTGTAATTAATTATTGCAATAAATAAATATAATAGTTATTATTTAAAATATACTATAATGATGAGATATGTCAATCAATAGCAAATTATAATTCTACTGTAACGACCTAAATTGTCAAGCATATTATAATTTCATTCACACAATTTAATTAAATTTATAAATATCAATATTTATATTTTATGATACGAGTGTGTTTTAACGTTATCTATAGCTAAGTGTTGTGCGAATTATACAAATATGTATAATAAAATTAATAAATGAAGATACTACGTATTAATTGTAAATAATTTAAAAATTGTATGACCTGATTTAAATCTATCAAAAATTTTGTATTAATTAAATTTTATTATGTCATAGGCTAAAAGAGTATTGGCTGAATATTAACGCGATTTTTATTTCGAAAATTCATCAGCAACAAAATATTGAAAATTATATATAACAACACCTTTGGGGGCAACGATTTTTTGAATGAATTAATAGACAGAGGGGAGACACATTATTGAACGTCGAAAAATTATTTGTAAAATGTTTGAAAGACGAAAAAAAAAAAGGTTTTTTTCCATATAATAGAATTTTTACTACTGGTGATGCTGAAACCGTCAGATATTATTACCATAGAAAATTACTCGATATACGTTAAAAATAATTACTCAAAGTGCAGCTGCTTATGGCATCAAAAAATGTATGGTAAATTAGTGCGCATGAGAGTATATATTATATAACAATTTACCAATCGTAATCTGCGAATATTAAAAGGTAAATGTTAATTCCATTACTTTTATAATTTGTGCAGACATTTTTATATAATCTGAATAATTTTGCAACACTATATTTTTAAAGATATCCGTGTTTTTCATTGCACAAACAAATTAATGGTAACCAGCAGTTGTAAGAAATTTCAGAAATATAAACACACGGTATAGTACACGATTGCTAAGCATGGACGGCGCTGCACCATTGAAGGATGATAAATTCTGCAAATTATTTAGATATTTTTTAAATTCATTTTCAGACTACAACCAATAAATTTTATAAATACATTACAAAATGGTTAGTTGACAATATCTGGACTGCAAGTTCATCAACAACACAGCAGTGGAATGAGGCTTAATCGTTCAATATCAGGTAACAAAAAATTTTCGTTGACAAGAAATTGCGACACTTTTCACCATCATCAACTGCAATTTTAAAACCGTGTAAATCCAACGGAACAGATAATATACAATACTGTCAACATTTTTACAATATAGGGAATAAATAAATTTTAACATTAACCAATCGTATCATTACAAATAAAAGGTATGTAGACAGCACATCTACACCTATATACGAAACCGCAAAATAACTCCCATTCATAAGCTGGAGGATCATTAAATATACAAATTTCTGTTTGTCTAACAATTCACCATAATCAATCGACTCATCAGAAGACATGTATGGCCAAATAATAAAATTCATCACAATTAAATCGGCAGTCCATCACTTTTGGTGTACGCACAACAACAAGGTTTTTAATATGTCATGTTTGAAAGGATAATTTCGGTATCAATATGGTTTATTTATAAATTTCCAAAAATCCATGGCACATTGGTCTAAATTCGATTACAGTTTTTTCGAGGTTTAAGTGTATTATTATAAAATCAAAATCGAATTCAAAATGCCAAAATAGTTCAAATCATATAGTAAACGACAGTTATCAATAATTTGCCAAATTATTATTATCATTTATTTACGAAATTGTAAATTGTAAATGAAACATTTAAACAAAATTATAATTACAGTATCGTAGAAATATTAATTTTACAAAAAAATCAGTCCATTTACAATTAAAATTAAAATATATTAAATCAAACATTATAAAAGAGCCGAATTTTTAAAATTATTCTGCATACAAAGGGATGATAACCAACGTTTCCTTATAAAATAACAATTGTTTAACATTATGTCTGCCGAATGATGGTGTTATCGATTATTATTATTATAACATTAAATTTGAATAAATAATTAATGTTAGCGCTTAAGTGGAGGAGATGGATATTAAAAAAAAATACAATTTAACATCTCTATACTACTAATTTTACAATTACTTTTTTTGTTAACATATGTATTATCATTTGGTTAATATCTATTTCGTTATTTATCCATACATTATAACAACAATATTTATAACAATGAATTAATAAAGATTTGAGTTACATTATGAAAAATTAGATACACGTTTGAATTATGTAGTAGAGAACGTCGTTTAAATAAAACCCTTCCTTTTTAAAACCAATTAATCTAAATATATTTTCATTTATATATTTGTTTGAAAATTATCTCGTATATTATGATACAATTTATACACATTATTTTTTTGGCAATTACCATTCACTTATTGTATTATAATATTATTTTGGGTGTCACCTCAGCACTTATCACCAATTGTGTGCATATTTATTTTAATTTTTTTTTTTTGAGATCATAACAAAAACTAATTCTCATGCTAATCATGCCAACCACTTTATACGAATGTTTTCATATATCATCAATTACACTTAAACTCTGTATAATAATATATTACAATTATAATCGCAACAAAAAAAATGGTCAAATTTTATAACCGCTTGTATTTGACACAATCTAATTGTACAATATATGAAATAAAATAAACGTGGTACATCACCATCATACAACAATACCAAGGCATTATATAATAAATAAAAGCAATAGATATATTATTATTATTATTATTATTAATTCATATTAAATTTTTTTAAATTTAAATAAATTTTGATTCAAATATAATTGTAATAAAATGTTGTGATACACTGGCTGTCGTTGTTATGCCATACAATAGGGAAAAAATTCGAGTTTCGCAAATATATATAGAAAATGATTAAATGCATAAAAATCATTATCAATTATTTCCATATTTTCACTATAAATTATAATAATCATCTTATTTTTACGACTATAATCATTATAAATTTAATAAAGTAAAATCAGAGTCCATTAAAATACATATGAAAAATATTTTTAGATTGAAATACTCAAATACAAAGTGTATAAAATTCATTTGTTGGCAATAATTTATCAAATACTTTTGGTTTATATTTTAATTATATTGTTTTGGTAATGGTGTTACGTTAAGCCTCAAATCAAAAAGGGAAATAAAAAGCATAAATATGATAGCATTGTGATGGTGTATTAACCAAAGTACTAAGAGTATCCCTCCAGCTCAACCTGCGTAATGACTAGTTGCCAATATGGAGTGGTTTCAATGATGACAAATTAGCCTAATTTAAGAAATATGACTGTGTCTTCTTTTGAGCAGTGACAAAAGGCTGAGAAGTACACATTCAATTTCCGATATTGCTATATATTTTTCTTATAACCTCTGGATGAAATTAAATTAAATTATGAAAAAAAATTTGGATGTTCACTGAATTAAATTTTCCAGATAATCGACTTTTATGAATGAATTATCATCTTTTTTAATTCTGGAACATAGTTTTAACGGATTTCCATTTTTGCTTACAACATTTCAAATTATTTAATCAATTACCAATATTTTTTGGAAGAGATTTTTAAAATCAATTTATGCATTCAAAAGATATAATCGATTTTCCAATCGATGGCAAAGAAAATTTAAAGAATTTAGTACAAAAAATTGATACAGTGCCATTATTTCATATGACATCAAATGGAAAATCGATCATATCTTTTGAATGTGTGTGAATTGATTTTAAAAATCCCGTCTATGAAAGATTGAAAATTTATTATAATTTGAAATTCTGTACACAAAACTGGAAATCCGTTAAAACTATGGCCCGCGTAATTCAAAAAGATGGTAATTCCTAGAAGTCGATTTTCCGGAAAATTAACTAAGTGGACATTCTAATATTTTTTCATAATCTAATCTACTTTCACCTCGTCTACCACAAAAAATATATAATGATATTGAAATTTTAAAACCATTTTTTCACAGTTCGTTATTGCTTTTGAGGATCAATCAAAAAATATTGCTACTATTTTTGAGTAGGCCGAATTTACAAATTCACATAATTAGAATTAGAATCCACAATATATTCTGCCAATGACTATGTTTAAGCAAAAATATAGCAAATTCTTAATACAAAAAATTGGTATTAATTATCAAACAATCACCAAAAATTGTATTCAATTTGATTTTGGCGATAGAATTCAAATTTAATGTTTAAAATTACTAATATTTTACATTTTTTTTTATAGTTATTGTCAATTTGGTTATAACCTGTGCTGATAACACACATTTCAAGTAACCCAACTATCTATACAGCGCACAAATTTGGCCGCAATACATATTTTTTTATAAATAAAAAATTCAACAATTGCATGATTGCAAATAATAAATTTCAATATTATACAATATAAAAAAAAATTGATAATAAATTCGACTTTGAAATTTTTTCCGGGATCATCTCCATACATTATTTTATTAACACTATTTTTTTAATCTAAATTTATTAATAAAATTAAACACCAACAACAAAAAAAAAAAAAAACAAAACTCCTTCATACAATTTATATATTAATATTTTTGATACCGGCGGATGTATTCCATCATCATCTCATATGGGTCATTATATATTTATTATTGAAGTACAACATTTTTTAAACGTAATTGTATATTGAATAATATATAAATAAATATTTGCAATTTTATATTTTAAATTAATCTTTTAAGTAAAAAATTATTATTATTATTATTATTTTTATTATTAATATAGTGAGAGAAGTGGTTTATACTGCGATTACTTTTTTTTGGTCCAAATATTCTCAGGAAAATTTATTGGTTATAATCATCAATTATTAACAACTGTATATAAACTCTAATATAATAAATTTGTTTGACTTTGAAATCTGTGTTATTATTAAATTAAATTTAAAATATAATATTTTATGTCACCAAAAGAAAATTTATATCATTTAAATAAAATGTACTTTATTTTATTTTATAATAACTAAAAACCAGACTCTTGAAAAATTTAATTTCTATATATTTATTGAGGGGATTTAGACTTTAGCTAATGGGAATAACTTCCGTCTATAATTTGAATTTGAACGTATGTTTTTGAAAAGGACTAAATTTATTAATTCATTGTAATGTGTGGCTGGAGTATATGAATATTAATTTCTAGAATATATTAGAAAGAAATTCTAAAACTACTACCACGTGTTGAAATATGAAATTATCGGTAACACAAATTTGGCTCTGCCAGTTAAAAGATTAATGTGAACGTGTCGCTATTTATTTATTTTTCTTTGTCAAATATATTTTGTATACATTAAATTTTTTTAAAAAGGTAAAAATGGATAATTTTGTACCAGAAAATCATCATTTGCGAGAAATCTTATTGCATTATATTTCTTTAAAGAAAAATACACCTGAAGTGCATCGATGCTTATGGTGAGCATGCTATTTCAGAAGCAACAAGTAGAAATTGCGATACTAAAAACTTAGTTAGTTATTTTGCAACATGACAATGCACCGTCACACATAGTTCAAAACCAGTTCAGGATAAGATCAAATTGCTTTTGCTGGGTATTGTTACCTCACTCGCCTTATTCACCAGACTTAGCTCCTTCTGATTACCATTTATTTTCATCGATGCAACACTATCTTGTTGGCCAGCACTTCCAAACATTAGAAGAAGTCGAAAATTGGCTCTCTGCGAATGGGTTACATTTTTTTTGGAAATGTATCCACAAAGAAAGGTGGTCACAATTTTTTTTGGAAATGTATCCACAAAGAAAGGTGGTCAGAATGTGTAGAAAGCGATGGTCAGCAATACTTTGAATAAAATATTTTTGTCTTTTCACTTTAAAATAAGTGTATTATTTTCGTTAATAATTTCATATTTCTATACCTGGAAAACTGCCTGTAGATTTATTTAACTTCTAAAATATATAAGAAAGACATTCTAAAACTAATACGTAATGCATTAAGAGAGAAAAATCCGGATGCTCGTAGTTCTTATGGTGGTTCCATTAACAGCCAGACAATACTTAAAAAATATTTCATTGACGCATAGTAATTTAGTGGGTATGAGAAAGTCAGAAAAGTCCATACAATTCTATCACACATCAGTTGAAAAACTAAATTATTTGCTTACTTTTCTTGAAATATTTGGAAAAATAAATATAAGTATAAAAGTTAAATGTTCTTTCAATTACAGACCATAATAGTAAAAAAATCAATAAATATCTATAAAATATTTCTGTTCGATTTTGTCATTAAATTAGACACAGAGCCAAAAGAGTTTTATGCAATGGATTATTAGAATTATTAGAATTAATTATCCCAAAACAATGGTATGGCTATATTTTATATTTTTTGAGCGTGTAACACAACAGACAAAAGTTAATAGAAAACAGAAAAATATAATAGTTTCAAAAAATATAGGGTCTGAAATTTTATATTATAAATTATAATTATAATGACATTTCACATTTACAGAATAAACAAAGTGCCCCGCCACTAATTTTTTTTTTAAAAATTAGTAGCATATTTTTCGGAAATGTTAATTTTCCTCATAATCCACATATTGAACTCATTTGATAGCATTTCAATTGTGTGAATTTAATGCTGTTATAGGAAAAAAAAAACTAAATTCGGAGAAAAATTGTTAATTTACAATGAGTAAATGCGTCCAAACGTTACCATTATCTGGAAAATGCATTTTTTTTTTTTTACAGATTAAAAAATAATCCAATTTCATCATTTTCAGCATAATATTTTGTTCACATTATTTATCATCATTTTAATACTAACATTTCTTACTCCGTAATATTGCAAAATAACGTAATATTTAATGAAAAATATACTAAAGTCAAAAAAGCGCATACACAACCGGTTCTCCAGTTTTTTTTATTGATATCGTTATTATTATCTTACGTTACATCAGAACGAATATATTTATATACAAAAAATCTGATGTAACATTAAAAGAATTAACATAATTATAAACATAATACATTTCTTTTCATAATAAAAGCATAAAACCGTAGATAAATTAAAATCATATGGTAAATTTTGAATGAATAGTATTAACTTATATAAGCTATTAATTATAATAATACAATGTGCGCGTGTATAGCACGAGAGTAGACAAATCAACTTAAAAATTAATGCAAATTAAATACAACTTTATATTATTATTATTGACGAATCGTCTAAATTACTATTTCACATGTGCACATCATCAAATAAAATAAGAGATATTGGTGCGGAACACTATGTTCAAATATTTTATATATACAAGATATTATTATAAGAAACATTTCTTAAAGTGCACTCATTTACTGATACAAGTTTTTATTATACAATATAATTAAAAAACAAGGTCGTGGAATTTATATGGGATATCGTATGGAAAGAAAAAAAACAAACCTTTTTTTAAACGATACATTTCAGATATAGCCAATAATTTATTGTTAATCAACATTAATTACTAGCATAAAAATTAAAATAAATCCGGAATTAATTTGCATCGTCAACGACGATAAGTGTGACTGGTAATTTTTCCATGAATTAAAAATTAAAACTACCAATTAAATAATTAATTGACAAACAAATGGTAATTCAATTGAGCAATTTTCAGTGTTAAGAAAAACTATAACAACTCATGTCAATACTATGGGACTGGAACTCCACGTCTTTTAATACAATGGCATTTTACAAGATTCATTCACTAACATAAAGTAATAATCATTAAATGTTTCAGAAAATATTATATTTTTTTTCTCTCACCATACCGTAAACTAAATAATTGCATTATAATCAATATAAAAACCATTTGATTGAAATGCGATTATGATTACACATGGTTAAAATTGGTATATTTCATTTCCAAATAATATTGATGTTGAAAGAAAAAAAATACTTGTTTTGAAGATTTCATCGTAAAACAAAAAGTATTGTAATATTGTCAATAAACTTGTCTCTTAAAATATTGTTAAAATTTTCAAATTTATTACAAAAGATATAAAAATGTTACTATCGACAGAAAATGAATAGCTTAAACGAAACGAGTGGTACGGTGGTTGTTGGTTGGTGTATCTCTATAACAACACCCATATATTTTTAATTGCATATAGTTTTTTTCATTCTATTTTTATATTGTAGATTTGTACTAATTTATAAATTTTTCCGACACGAGTGTGTGACAAATGGTGTGTAATAATAATGTGTTCTACAAATGTTTGAAAATAATGTCACGCATATTTTTTATTTATTTAAATTAAACAAAACGTTTTTTTACGTCATTCATTAGGTGTTGTTGTGATTCGTGATGATGATGTTATTGAACTTGGAAATTTAATAAACATAAAAACAGAAAATAAAATATCTTTCGATTACTAAGAATTATTTTGTATTTCATTTGTTTACTTATAGTTTGATTACGTTTATTTTTTATATTGTACGACAAACACTAATTTGCATATTAATATATTATTACGTTTCTATTTAAGTCGTATACCAATATTCTTCTGCGCTCTGAGGATACAACATATACGTATTTATGATGATAATGATCTTACAATATAATAAACGGAAAATCAAAAAAGGACAATAACAAATATTATTGTAAATATGCGACGATATATTTTTATTTTATAATTTGTATATTGTGTCTCTCCATTGTGGAGCAAAAATAAAACAAGATATTAGCGATGCTTAAAGTAAAATTAATAGCTACCAGGTGTACCGGTATGAAGTGAGTGTCAAGATAGAAAATGTCTCGATAGGAAACATTTGGGAAACATGGGTGCCTCACATGAATTGAATGAAAGCCAGATGGAAAACCGAAAAAAACACTTGTGAAATAATTTAGCTTATCAGACACGAAAGAAAATCAGTTTTGTTTGCATCGAATTGTTACTGGCGATGAAAAATTAATTTACAATTGGTAAATTGTTATATACTCCCATGCGGAGTAATTTACCAATTTGGCTGTAATGAAAGGTTTATTACATAACATAAAGCTCCACTTGTGGCAATTTATAAGTTAAAAAAAAATAAATAATATGTTATGAGCATTTCTTGTGATATGTATCGCATATTTTCTTGTCGATATAAATATATTCATCCGTATTCGGAGTTTCTTAGTACACTGCCCGGTAATTTCTAAATTAACGTCAACTCGATGGAGGTCGATATAATTTACACAAAAAAATACAGTGGAACTTATTATTGATCTACGTTCTTTACTTAAAATTTTATCAATTGCTTTCATTATTCATATTTTCCAATTTATTAATGTACTATTGCATCAGCCACAAATATAGTTAAACAATTTGTATCAAAAATTCAATATTTTTCTATATAACAATTCGTGCTAAGAGTTGAGGGAGGCGGCTATCTTGTTTTCTCTGTGATAGGGCATTGTAATGTCGGTGTATAGAGAAATTGTATTAATCGCATTAATTAATTAAAAATTAACACAATTTTCACAGAAAAAAAAACCTACCCTTACCTATCCACAACCCAATTTTAGACCAATATAATTTTGTGTATAACTAAACCAAACAATAATTCAAATTTCTGACTTGTTTGTCAATATAAAGTTGCAATAATGGAAAAAAAAATAAAATTTCTTATTTTTAGATTAATAACAACATTTTTATCACTAATTTTTTGATGTAAAACAATTTTCGAATAATATTTTTTAAATGATTTTGTAAAATTTAGTATAGGAAAATTTCTTTAATTAACAAAAAATTTGATAAAGATTGTTTTTTTGCTGCTGGGCCAACGAATGAAATTTAAGAGAATAAATTTAAAAAATATTATTTAAAATTATTAATCAAAAGTGAGTGATAATGTTATAATTAATCTAAAAATAAGAAAAAAAAACATTGTTATTCGGTTTGTTCGTTCGATTACCATGTGGTTTTCACGTCTTATAGTATTTTTATCAGACCAATCAAACAATTATATTATTAAAACACATTATTAACTTTATAAATGCATATTTCCACTCGATATATAAATGGTATTTATTATACCTTTATAAATAATAAGTTTATAAGACTATTAATTGTTTATAGCTCTTATTTACTATTATTTATTGTCACAATTTTATTAAAACAATTACTAAATAACAATGTCATATAAAAATGTTTTGATAAGATATAATAATTTTCAAATGCATTGTTTGTATAATAATTATCATATTATAAATTACGAGTATATTAAAATTCTTTACCATATAATTTATGGCCACATATAACAGAACTCTCAGAATTGAAGGTTATCATTATTATTTTATATCTGGAACACATGCACTATTTTCAAATGATATATTCTTTATGACAAAAAAATATTTAATAGAGTTCTTTCCATTTTGACAGATGACATTTAGTTGTTGTTATGCATAGGCTGGTTGGCTTTGGAGGCCAAACAATAAGCTCGTAATATAATTTGTGATATAAAATAATTATTATTAATGTTTGGTTTTGCAAATTAATTAAATATTTGCGAAAATAATGTTCGAAATTTTTAGAATTATATAGAATTAAAATAGAAAATATTATTCAATGTAAGTTTTGCATTTTTAATGTAATGCTCCCAAATATCGTTAATATATTTAGGAAAAACCTAGGCGAATCTCTCAATAATATAATATTAAATATTACCTTTTAAAGTTAAATGTAATTGTGTTTTTATTTTCACTTATATAAGAGAACCATCTGCGAGGTGTCCCATTCCAATTCTAATGAAATTACTATACAATTTATAGATGCTTGCGGTGGTAATTGTAAAGCAATCGTTCGTGAATGCACCTGATGGTAACGGAGGGCATCATTCGAAAAGAAAAACCATTACAATACAGCCATTGCAGATGTGTATGGATTCATAGAGTGGTTGGGTTATGTTCATCGTTTCTCGAATAATCCAAGGACATTTTTTATAAAAATCCATATGAACAGGATCATCATATAAAATTCCGGCAGACATCCATAAGAAATCCATAGATATTTCCTCGGATTGAAACAACATATAATGTGGACATTTTGCGGATAAACTACGGACAGTGTTACTAGGGTTTATACAGTACCACAAATTTCTTTAAATTTACTATGTCATCGATTGTATAGTTTTTGAACGTGAGTGAATCGATTTTAAAAATTTCTTCCAAGAAAGATTGGAAATTGATTATAATTTACAAGGCTGTAAGTAAAAATGGAAATCCGTTGAAGCTATTAAAAAAGATGATAATTAATAAAAGTAGATTTTCAGGAAAATTTAATTCGATGAACACCCACAAATTTTTTTTCACAATTTAATTTAATTTCACCCAGATTATAAGAAAAATATATCGATATTAAAAACTGAATGCTATTTCGCCACTGAACCATCAGATCAATATAATTAAATTACAAAACACTCGTTCATAATCTGCTATCCGCATCGTGACAAATTGATTTATTTAAATACTCATGGTTTGCAAGAAGATACCATGTACGAGAGACAATACCAAAACTTAAACATCCAAGTATTTATGGAATCATTGTCAACAAAATCTGTAAAGTGAATCTTCAGCTGACTGGTTCAAAATAAAATTGAGGAAAACATATATTTTGATTAATACTACAACAAGTGAAAATTTCATTAGAATTGGTGTGGAGACACGTCGAGTGGTTTCCTTTGCTAAAAGTTTAAATAATTTGTTATTTTAAGAGAAATACTTCGGTTTTTGTGGACGGTTGAATATTTTTGTAAACGATAAAAAAAACTATTGCTAATCATACATTTCAAATAAAATTACTCATCTCACTGAAGTATATTATTTTTTAATCGTTAACATCTCTGCATATTTTATCCCGAAGCAACCTTGACACACATACACACACACCCGTAAATCAATTAACCTAATTTTTGTTAAAGTTTGTTCTCTAAATTACGTACTTATATAAATTTCAATAAAACATTTAATAATTATTTTTTTATATTTACGACAATAGCAAAAAAAAATATTGCATGTGTTCACATGTTATCATAGAATTTCATGGAAATATTTCTTATTTTTTCGGTTAAAAAACAACAAAAACATGTTTTTCAAAAGTGTACACACAAAAACAATAACACATTTTTGTTTTCTTCATTATTTGCTTTCATCGTGTCTCATTTTTACTGATTATTGTACAAAAACAAATTTTACTATTTCGTATTAACGATTCCGTCTACAAATCAAGATAAAAACAAAAATTCGCTTTTTTTTGCAACTAATTTATTTATTGTTTATATGATTATTGTGAGCATGCACAAATCATGTGAAATAATCGTGTTAATTTCTACAAAAAAAAAACATACTTTTCTCATACAACCGTCGTTTTTTTTTGTTGTTTATACAGGCTCTGTCATTAAAAAAGTGTTGTCCTGCTATCAATTACTCTTATTTGCATAATTAATAAGAAAATACTAATAAATTTAATTGTATTAAATATATGTGAAATATAACATCATTTAATTGGTGGTGGTTATCACCGTCGACTTCGTTTAAACGTTTGAATGAATCTAAGTAGAAGCAAATTATCAATAGTTATAAATCGTATAATTTGGCATATCCAAGATATTCGTAATAAAAAAAAAATATGCTTTGCACCCAAGTTACAGGGCAAAATTTTGGACGGAAGATTATATCGTAAAAGTGAATACAACGTTATTGTTATTGTTATATCTTTCAATGAATATATCACCAAAAATTATCGTGGCAGTCCTATGGAAAAACGCTGTTTAATTATTTGTTTATATCCGTCTTTGTTAGTGCTCGTGTATTTCTATAAGAAAAAAAAACATACATTTTTGAGTCATCGACGCGTATTTTAATACAAACATCGCGTAATCGTAAAGGTCGTACACAATGTAGAAGAAATGTATTGAATTATAAACATATGAGTTTTGTCGTTGTTGTTGTCGTTGTTGTTGTATATTCTTGAAAAATCAGCTGTGTTCTTTATCATTAGCAAATATATATTATATTATTAATTTATTATTGTTATTGTTTGTTTTCTTGAAAGAAATTAACGAAATTTCTTTCTTAAGAAACAACTCAAAAGTATACAACAAATACAAAGCCAAATTGTGTATTGTCATTTTCATATTTCATATTGCTGTTTATAATGAATGGGGGGGGAATGATAAAATTTTTCTGTTTCATTTATTTGTTTGTATTGTAAAGAAAATTGTGTTAATTTTAAGTTAAAAATAAAGATAAAATACAATGAAAATTTCGTTATTACAATTTTATATTTAGTAATATCGTAATATTAAAATTAAAAAAAGGATTTCTCTCGCTTTGCGCGAACATGGATTTTATTATCTTTTTAATATAATAATAAATAAGCTGGATATAGTTAGTTAAGACACATATATTTATATGAAAAGAAAGTGCATAAAGAAATTATACCAAAGGTCATTGACACGCTTTGTGCATTTATAGTCAACCGAATAATATAAATACAATATTTTAATATACACATTTTGAGGGTTAACATTTTTTGTTATCGGTTTTTTGACCCCTTCGTCATTAGTGTACGTTAGGAAACTTTTTTTTTATGGTTTAACAAATAAAATATAAGAATTGAATGTTATTTTTATTGTTATATGAATTTAGAGGCAATTCCTTTAAATAATGTTTGTATTTGTCAACAAATTAACTTTCTTGTGCAAAATTGAATGAATGAATTGAATTCCAATCATAAATGGGAAATTTGGGAGCACTATTCAAAGATTAAAAATGTATCTTACATATAATAACAATGGACTATTCTGCTATAAAAATAATGGTACGAATTCGAACGATTTCTGTTATTCTTTTCCAAACGAAACCATACCATGAAATTATATTGGATGAAGATGACACTTTGAATCAAAAGCAAATAGCAGAAATGTTAAATGTTTCACAAAAAAACAATTTCCACCCGTTTAAAAAATATAGGAAAGATTCAAAAGTGTGGAAAATGGGTGCCCCACATGAATTGCATGAAAGACAAATGGAAAATCGAAAAACAATCTGTAAAATTTTGCTTGTCAGACTGAAAAGAAAGAATTTTTTTTGCATCGAATTGTTACTTGTGATAAAAACAATAAATTCTTTTAAGGTCGTCCGACAGTAAATTCAATGAAATCGTCTTCTCACAGTTGTAATATTGATGATAATTAAAAAATTTCAAGATTACTTGCTGACAGCATTTGCAAGCAGACGTGGGATGTAGTAAAAGCCGTAAAGAAACGTAAAATTCACATTGTTCTAGAAAATCTATATTGTTTTAATGATCTTGTGTGATCATTTTATATGCAACCATAAAATGTCATTACATTTGATTATTAAAAATCAACATCAAAGGAATTTTTATAAATTTCTATATTCAAATAATTTAGAAAACTAAAATCAAAATACACAACAACAATCAACATTTAAAAACAAACAATGATGTAATTTTAATTTGTATTGTATTTTTCAAATGTCTATAACTAAACGAGTAGAGATACGAGGAGTTGTTTATCAACAAGAATTCAATCAATTTTTATTTCCAATAATATACAATTAAAAATAATTTTAATACAGAATAAATAAAAACATTAAACGTCATAAATTTTGTTTGAGAAATAGGAAAAAAATGAAAAAAAAAAAAACGTTGTAAACGCGTGTTTATAATTAAAATATTAAATTATTTAGTCATAAATGTTTTTTAATATGGTACACACCAAACACAATTCAAATACTCTCACTAAATATATTATCATTACAATATATTCAATGCGAAATATTTATATAATAATGAAATACAATTCACTACAACAATTTCCAATTGATAATATATTTAAGAAATATTTTGGAGAAATCTTTACATACAATCCTATAATAAAATACTTTCGACAACAAGTTACTAGAAATAAATTGGTTTTCTGGTTTAAAAACATGGGGTGTAATTGTGAATGTGTTTTACTACTGGCGTTACCATTACTTCTAATTTACTCAACTGAACAACAATTCGTTCGTTTACGAAATAATATATATAATATAATTTGAAAATGTGGTGTTGGACGCTATATTCAGAGATTAAAACACTACGCACAACACTATCACCGATCCACTGTTAAGAATAATTGGATTAATAAAGCATAGATGACTTGGGGGCGGACATCTGTGTAATTATCCCATATATATATACTGCATTTGGTATGGAGACGAAACACACAAATCGATAGTCTGATTCGATATTCTCCGAAATATTAAAAAAGTAGTGTCTGGGAATATTTTTTTTAGCACACGATACTATTTTATTTCGGAATTCAATTTTCTACAAGATAATCTTGGTAAGCAGCTTGATGTTTGACAGTAAAATATATACGAATCGACACCTAGTCGTGACAAGAGGTGACTTCCCTAGTAACAATTTGTCCGTACTTTGAAAAATGAGGAATATTATCGTGTCCAAAGAAAGTCCATAGATTTTCCACTTAATATAACATAGTATTTTATTTAGGTCAATTGAAATCTTTGGATTGCAAGGGTAATATTTCCAACAAATATCCGAGGTATTGTATTCATAATTTATTACACCAATTATCCAAGACAGGCGGTTTCAAATTCCGTATATTTCGCTTATCTGTAAGATATAATCCTCACTCTTCGTAATTTATTTTCATAATTTTTAAAACAATCAGCAACTCAAATCTTATTTCTTTGTATTTTTATAACAATTTTCATGGATTTTATCCGCGGTTTTTTGTTATTGTTTATTATTTATTGTTTAAAAATAGACAATCGATGAATTTTTATCATCGTTCAGCATCTTCATTCCGTGGTGCTCATAGCACTTCTGGTCGTTCGGTAAAAAAACTGAATCAAACAGCGAATTGGCATCATCGTCATAAGAAAGAATTTTGATCTGCTAATACAGATAATTCAAGGGTATTGCCAAAATACATGGAAGATCCAAAGATATTTTTGCGCTCACAAAAAATATGAATATTCTGTGGACTAATAACAACGAGAAATACTTGTAAGGAGAATCCGTGTCAATTATCATCGAAAATATACGATGAACTGATCATATAAAATTCTAGTGGACATCCGTAAGAAATCCAGTGACTAGATTCACCAATTTCATTATTTTCAATTATTAAATAAAAGTATATTTTAATATACCATAGAAGTTTTAGGGGTGGTTTGTATTTTTATTGTTTTTTTCTTTAAACTTTCCAACATACATCAATTGGAGAAGAAAACTAAAAGAATATCATCATATATTTGTGAAATTATTAAAACACGACAGAGTTAAAATCAGTTATTGAAAATACAATTACAAATTCGTTCAATATCTCAACCAATTTATCTTCCAATCTATTATGAATTTTGATATAGTTTAACACATAACAACAATGTGTCGACCACTTTCCAAAACAATGAATCGACGGATTCAAATATATTCGTTGTAATACAATATATAATCTCAGATATTCATGATTGTAGGGATCCACCAATAAATTTGGATCGACACATATTTGACTTATAGTGAAATTAAATAATATAAAATAAAAGAAAAATTATTATTAACTGAAATTGTTGGCGGATAATAAAACAATAGAAAAAAAACAAAAAAAGCTTTAATTACGATAAAATAATTGATAATTTAATGACCTAATAATAATGAAATGAAATTCATATAGCAACAGAAAGTATAACACTGTTACCAAAGACAGCGACCACCACTTGATCATTGCCCAATTTGATGAAATATATATATATTTATAATTATATTCAGGTAATAAATCTATATAATAATTTATCAATAATAATTGATTTTTATATATGAATAAATCCAAAGTGGAAAATGTTATTATAAGTTAAGTGGCATTGCATTACAATTCATAAATTAAAACAATAGTCAAAATTACATTTTATACATTTTCTTTAAGTGTCACAAATTCCTTATTATTATTTCTTTTAATTATGTATTATATGAAAGTCGTTTTATGTGTGTTATCATATGCGTCGCGGTATATCATCGAAAAGTACAATTGTACACATATCATTTTTTTGCTGTATAATTATTTATTTATTTGTAATAAATTCTATTTTTAAGTTAAAAAACATTGTGTTGTTGTTATCGTTTAAAATTTAATGTCAAGTCAAATACAATATAATTAATTACAAATAATTAAATCTTAATAAATAAAGCATTAAATATAATCTCTTTCAAAAATGATGTATCAACATAATAAATGTATAAATGTATGAAATTTGATGATATAGTATTCAACCCTGTGTCTGTATTGCGAATATGTATATTTTTCTATTGTACCATCAGACGTAGAAATATGAAATTATCGGTAACACAAATTTGGCTCTGCGGTTAAAGATTAATGTGAACGTGTTGCTATTTATTTTTTATTTTTGGACATCTTTTAAATATATATTTGGTAACGTCAAAAAACAGAATGGTTGCGGAGGCGAAGATACAATTTTGAATTAGACAAGTTGTACACGGTCAACCGCAAATATTGTCAAAACAAACAAAACGCAATAGATTAAGATGTCGTGGACACGAATTACGCATGGAGGAGGAGTGTGTGCCGAAAAAACTGTTGAATGGTAATCCGGAAGGTAGCACAAGGAGAGCTGGCTAGAAGCAGTAAACTGTGATATAAAGATCCTTAAAATTTAGGATTCGATAGCAAGAAAGGTGGTCACAAAATGTGTGTTAAAAGCGATGGTCACATTTCTACACCTGGTATACAATATATAAATTAAATATTACAACCGTGAATAAAGTATGCAAACATAAGAACATAATCTTAAAACGGCGCCGCACGCCAGTAAACTAATAAAGACATATGGAAAAATTAGTCAAAGCAATACAGAAAGTGAAAATAAAAATAAAAAAAAAAGATATAAACAGCCAGAAGTTATAAATTAAATGTAAGGGATGGGGATGCACAGATGAGAAAAATAATAATATAGTTACAGTGCCGACAAATTGAAGATTACTGCGGTGAATTAAGTTACGCATGTCTATACAAAAGCAAAAAAAGTCAAAAATAATTAGCAAACAAAGGCTTGAATAATAAAATGTCGACAATAATGACGTCCAGCACATTTGTGCAAGCTTCAAAAACCAAATTGCATGCTGTTGCTGCTATAATCGATCATTTTTTACAAACCATTGAAATATTTCTTTTTGTAATAATTTGTCTAATGTAATAAAATGGTCATTTATAACAATAATAGAGTTATGGAAACATCTACTTCTTTAGTTAATTGCAGTACAAATACAAAGTAATTTACAAACTTTTGGCTGTAATGAATGTTTAGTAGATGCCATCAGCTCTTCACTCGGAGTAATATGACTTGCTATGCTAATTGGTCTAATATATATTGTATATTTCAATAAATTTATGTACGTCTGAAGTAAATGGTTAATTATTACAAATATTTCGTAGGAATTATGAGTGAGACAACTGATTTTCGTTTCCCCAAACCGAGTGGACTATAGGAAATGGTTAAAAATTTTGGTTTATATACATAAAATAGCTTCGAATCTCATTCGACTAGACACTTCTATATCATATTTACGATTAAATTTAAATTGTCGTGGTATTTGAATTTTATTTTAAAATGTAAAATGTAAGAGTTTTAAACTAATGACGACAACATTTAAGTTTAAGGGTTAGCTTTGTTTATATTTTATATATAATTTAATGAAAGAAATATAAAAAAGAGATAATTTATTATTTACAAAAAGCATCAACAAATTATATTATAAATATACAGCAAATACGTAATAATAATACAATTTATAATGGGATTAATCAGAGAGCACCACTGAATCACGTGAATAACTTATTGTTGCCATTATTATTATTATTATTATTATTATTATTTACAAATATATATATATTATTATTGATATTAGCGAATAAATAATTTTAAATACACACACACACACACACATGATGCAAAATAATAAATGTTTTTATATTGATAATTGTGCGTTTTACATAGTAAAACAATATATATTATTTAGAAATGATAAAACACGCACGAGGTACTTTTTTGAAGTGTGCCCATATATAATTAATATTAATATATAAATTTATATTGAGAGTGTCATGGGTGTAAGTGGAATACCATTTGATGGAATGAATAGATCACAAACTTAAAATTAAATATTCCTTCGATATGAAATGCTAAGCAAATTTTGGCATTTAAACTTGTGTGACACATATGGCCTTATTTTTAATACTTCCACGTAACTGGCGGTGGTCATACAACAATTGAACAGATGGAAAAATTGATAATGTGTTCGATACCTTAACTTTAAATAACATTGAAAACTGTCTAATTAAAACCAAGATCTTCTAATTCATTTAACATTTTATAACTAGATTATGCAAATGTCGAGAATATAAATTATGTAAAATTATAGTTTTTATGCATATAAATTTTATACATTAGATATTCATATAATAAAAACGAGTATATGAATTATTAATTTCCATATTATAACAATAACAATAAATTTAATTCTGACATATATTATTATTTGTAAATAAATATACTCTCCTTTATAAATATTTCATACATTATTTTTTTGAAATATTGGAATTAAAATAGTTGCATTTTATTTTTTCATTAATACATACACTCCATTATCTGTGAACACTACTCATAGATCATAACAATTACAATATTAATAATAATAATAATAATAATAATAACAACAATAATAAAGACATGTGTGGAAAATTTTCTTATGACCTAATTGAAACAAGAGTTGAAAGTACTTTCAATTATTATAAGAGATAAGATCAGTTCTGTGCAATTTACATAAAAAATTGTATTTTTTATATGTACAAGGTGTGGCTGCCGCCACAAATGTGTAACGTTATTTCTTGAATACTTCTGTTTCGATTGTCGCCTCTCTAGTGTCATATATTAGTCAGGCCGTGACCTTCGTTTGAATAAAATAGGTTTTTTTGCCGATAAAATGACAAGTGTTTTAATTGAACCAACGAATTGTCGTGAAATTTCATATGAATCTTGGCAAAAAAAAACCGCTACTGAAATTTATCTTTTATTATAAAAAGTATATGGCAATGAATGTTTAGCACGTACACGAATTATGGAGTGGTTTATAATCGCTGGTTGAGAAGATGGTGAAGATCACCTCAAAAACGGATGAAAATATTGAAAAAATCGGTAATCTGATTCGAACAGACTGTAGGAATTGACTACTACTACAACATTTCAGTTTTATGGTACAGCCGTCTTAGAGGAGGGATATATATATTGAAGTGGACCTTAATTAAATTTACATTAATTTATTATTATATTATTTTATATTGTATTTATAGTCACACCTCGTAAGTTAATTTTTTTATTTTTTTTACTTAACATAATATTTTATTATTATCAGCTATAGACTTTTTTTTCTTTCTTTATTACGCAGATGCACGGCGGTATTAAGGAAATTAATACAAATATACAAAGTTAAGTAATTATAAATTAATGGGGTCAAAAAACAGACTATACAACAAAATTAATGATAAATAAAAATATATTTAGTTAACTATTCAATAATAAAGAAATAATGTCCTACTATTGATTGAATAAACATTTTAATGCCACGAAATCATGCGATGCGACGTTAATTTTAGGTTAACACAATATAACCATCACAATGGAAGAAAAAAGTTGAAAACAAAACCATATGAAATTAAATTTCTTAGTATAGTAATTCTATTTTGTAATTTTTAGTATGGAAATACTAGTATCAGTACGGGGAATTGAAATAGAAATATCCGGATTGAATGGCACACTGAACCAAACAATTTACATGTTACAAATGAAAATTTGATAACAATGACATACTCACAAATAATAACTTATTCTATTTAACATTCACCATCCAGTTTTTGTGTTTTTAACATTATAATAAAATACAATAATATTAAATTTGTTTAAAAATTCTCTTTTCGAATACAATACAAATTTTTAAGTCACTTCTGATTTTTAGAAATTATTCAATTTGTAGTGTACAGGAAAATAGCACGTCAATTATTTTTCTCCATACATACAAATAGGAAAGCAATTTTCTAATAAATGTATAGCCAAAGAACACACCTTTCAGATTTAAAGATTTAACAAATATCAAAAATATGGCTGAATTAAAGGGTCGCGTAAAGACTCATTGCGGATTTTAATTATCTATAAAAGTTATATAATCTTCGTAGGAAATAGTTATTATATGTTTGATTCGATAATGGTAAGATACAGCAATTGATATTGATATTGATATTGTATTAGTAATAAGTAACATAACAAAAAAATACTATAGTAATTAAATAAATTTTTAAAACTTACCAAATAAATGTTGAAATATATTTCCAATTATGTTCAATGTAACAGTTTGTTGGTATAATATTGATGGCATTAATCAGCAACATGGAACACTATGTGTTAGTGTTCTCAGCTATATTAATTACACATTTCATGGCATATATTTGTATAATCATTACATGGAGCGGTCATGTTTCAGCTTCATTTTCATGTTCCTATAAGAAGAAAGGGAAAAAATTGATTAATGATATTGCAACATCTTATCTTAAATACTGTTACTGGAAAAATTTACAATAAAATTATGTGCTAGTTTTTTTTTTCAATTATATTTCTTAGGATATTTGGAAAATACGTAATGGACCTTGCCTATTGTAGTAACAATTCGTCTGTACCTTGAAAAACGACGAAAATTTTCGTGGAAAAGATATATTGGAATTTGTCCAAAGAATGTCCATAGATTTTCCACTTTATATAATAGTATTTTATTTATTTATTTAGGTCAATTGAAATCTTCAGATTGTCAGGGTAATATTTCCAACAAATATCCGTGCGGTATTGTATTCATAATTTATTTCACCAATTATCCGCTTATCTATAGATATAATCCTCCCTCTTCGTAATTTATTTTCATATTTTTTAATAACAGCCAGCAACTCAAATCTATATATTTCCTAGGAATTTTATAAGAATTTTCGTGGATTTTATCCGCGGTTTTTTGTTCTTGTTTATTACAAAAAAAAAAATGCACCATCGATGAATTTTTGCCATCGTTCAGCATCTTCATTCCGCGGTGCCCATAGAACTTCTGGTCGTTCAGTAAAAAAACTGAATCAAACCGCGATTTGGCATCATGGTCATAGGAAAATTGTGATCTACTAATACGGACAATTCACGGGTATTTTACTTGCCAAAATACATGGATATATTTTTGTCTAAATCCGTGGATCTTGCGCTCACAAAACATATGAATAAAAATTCTATGGATATTCTGTGGAATAATAGCAACGAGAAAAAATTCTAAGGAGAATCTGTGGAAATTATTATCGGAAATATACGCGGATAATCTAAGGACATTTTTTTTAAAAACAGGGTTGCACTCATCATATAAAATTTCAACGGAAATCCGTAAGAAATCCATATAGATATTTCCTCGGATTGAAACTACATATAATGCGGAAATGTTCTGGACAAACTATGGACAGTGTTACTAGGGATTTCTACAATAAACACATCATATATAAGAAATATCTCCGGTTTACGTTTCTGAACAAAACGCCTCAAAGATTTACAAACAGGTAGAGCACAGTGGACCTTCCTTGGTCCAAGTACCATAATTAATTCCCCTTTTATAAAATCATTATCATCAAATACAAAAACGAAAATCATTAAATTTTCGAGTAAATAAACAATAATAAAATTTATAATAAAGAAAAAGTTTTTTTCCAAACTCAATTGATAATATATTGCATGGTCAAACAACGTGTGACAAAAATACAATAAATGTGTACATGATTACATGAAGTGTTTAATGTTTATAATGTAGCGTCGTTTTATGGAAAATAAAACAATTAAATATATTTTTATGTTAAGAAAAAAAAACATTATTTTTATATCAGTCAACACAATTACAACAACTTCATTTCGCTGTAAAATATATATATTTCACTTATAATTTCTTTTCGTTCGTTAACAAATATAGTCTGATAAATGATTATACGATCCACACACGGTAGTAATATATTTTTTCAAATAAATATAGATAAAACTTATGAGTATATAATTAATTAATTAAAAATATTTATGAGACATTTTTTAAATAAAATATATTACATCTACCATTGTACCATTGTATTATTGTTACATATACAGCAAAAAAACATCAATTGGAATTTGATTGATTTGTATAATATTTATTGTTGTTTTTATGGCGTGGCGTGTATTATTGATTTTAAATTTATGAAAATAAATCAATCATATACAACAAGTTCTTTTATTTAATATATAAAAAATAAAAGATCACATCAATAAAATATGATAATAGTAATATTTTCTTTTAATGAGGACATTTTCTTGATATAAAAAATTAATAATTTATAAATTATAAGAATCAAGGTAAAATATTGCTATACTAATCTTAAATAAAGATAGTTTATGCTTAAATATAAAGATAATGACGCATAACGTGAAGAAAAAAGCAAGTATATACAATAAATTTTAGATTTCATCTAATCTGTCGTAGTTGACCTAAATTTTTTCATCGATCGAAAATTAATTTTTGTTACAAAACTATCAGCTCAACTAAACGACGAAATATTTTTTGCCAATTATACTTTTAAAACGAAGACGACATGCACTAAAATTTATCAATTTAACAACAAAGATTTGAGCATTATGAAAAAGGTCAAAGAAAATTACAATGTTCATCACATTAACAATAGAATATATATTTATTTAATTATTTATTGTCAACAGGAATTATAAGCATATTAAATTTCAATTCCTGAATACAACTGGTTAAGATTATTTTGGATATCGGTGGAATTATACAATTAAAATTATGTGTTTGAATTTGAGATTGTTTAATATAACTTCATCAAAATTGTAATCGAATAAATCAATAAAATGTAAAGACATCAACATATAAAATTAAATTATTTATCAAAATAAAAACCAGCCCATGCCAAATTCAAATATAACACATTAATAGCATTTTGAGGTCACCCAAAAGATGAATATTTATGGACACAGGTAATATTTTGTAACAACAGCATGTGATGCGAATATCCGAAAATAATTTTAAATCATTCGTAGAACGTATATTTGGGGATGCGACACATGATTAGCGGTACAAAAATTATTAATAATTATATAAATATTAAACAATATCGAGAACCAATGTGACTGCCCTTAGATACACAATGAATAAGATATTAAATGCTTTATTTGGGTCTCAAGATATTCACATCAAAAAAAATATAGGAAAGATGACCAATTAAAAATAAAGATAATAGATTTCAAAATAATTCATAGTGTTCAAAGAGCATTTTCAAGTCTATCTTGAAAAAATTTAGCGATTCTATATAAACTTCCATTTATAGAAATTTAAACATTTTTTATTGTACAGACTGTTTTTCCAATTGATCTTATAGTTACTACTACACTCAGATTGCCAAACAATCGATATTAAAGTATAAACTTAACAGAAATGTTCAAGCAATGTTTTGGCGGATTTGATTTTTACAGACGAATAGACCGAACGGACAAATCAAAACCATTAAAAGCTTTGTTAAATTCAAAAAAAAAATTGTACTGAACCGATGTCATTGTGTTGGTGGTATTGGTCAAAGAAATACCACACTTAAACATGTTTCAACATTTCTGTAATTCTCTTAAGTCAACGACTTATAAAATAAAATACGAATTAATACACAATCATTTTATTATCGATGAAAAAAAATATGGGTGGCTTTAATTCATATTTTTCGAAGTTCATCATTTTACTTGTTTCACAAGTAACCGAAATCGTGTGTGACCACAGAAATAGCACACCTATAGAAAATAATCCAAAAATGATGTAGAGTTTAAATATATAAAATTGGTGAAATTAAATTGATAGTAAAATTTCATTAAAGTATTATTAAAATTAAGAATTTGGCATATTTAATATATTTTGTAAATTATTCTACAATGGGTTAGAGGAAAACTCTGTGTAGTATGCAGAGAAAAATGATGCTGTAATTAATATGAAATAAAATGGAATAACAATTTGTGAAATTTCAAAGAATTTGTGTGTTTCTAGAAAATTAATTTATAATGCTCTTGTGAAAAAATATAACACCACAAACAAAGTAAAGAGAAGACCACCAGGAAAAAAAAAAGGTTTTCTTAAGGATGAATAAGGCACAACAAATATGTCTTAACATTAATATAAGAAATTCAAAATAAGACCAGATACAATTATTGGAAATTGCATGCAGTTTTTCAAAATCTTGTCACAAATACGTTTAAAAGTTAAAAGTTGTTTGAAAAACATATAACAATTACAATAAAATTTTAAATTTTGTATTTGGAATAAAAAAAATAATTTCATCGTATGGTAATCGTTTGGATTTTTGAACTACATTGTAGTTTAGCCATATTATACCAATTTAAAGTAACTTATTTCAAATTAATTCTGTGCAGAAAAATTATGATCAATAAATCAATATTAAAATATATGCCATTTTATTATAGGGTATAATTTAGATAGCATTCGTAAATGGCAAACAATTAAATTGGGTAAAATAAATTGATAGATCAAAAAATATTATTATTTTTTTTATTTTAATTTATCGGCGTATTATTAAGTACTTTTAGATTAACACAATCTGTTAATTATTTTTTTTTCCATTGACTTGCACATATTAATATTAATAATAAAAAAAAAAAAAAAACGATGACCACAACTTTTACTCGTAATCCAATTTTTTTTTTTTTTTTAATAAATATTTAATCAGCAATTTATTATACTTTATTTATAATATATTTGTTCGATATATATTTATTATTAAGTGCATCATACATTTCAAAGTGTTGCCTTGCAAAACATAATAAAAAAAAAATTGGATTACTTCATTCATATTTTATAAATAAAGTTGCTTACATTTAAATTTTACTGATAAGAGAGACAAGACATTTTTTTTTTTTTTTCAAAACAAAAATATTTGTAATATTGAATTTTTTCTATAATAATTTCTATAATACAAATAATACAAATAATAATAATAATGATAAAGGGTTTTCCATACCTAACAATATATTTAATAATTTAGTAAAGAACAAAACGCGTTCAAAATCCATTAAACTTATTATGATTCAAATGGAAGTACAATTGATGTGGACACAGAATCCTCAAATTATTCAACAACAAACAAACATTCCGCAAAATAAAGGGAAATAAACTATATTGCCATGCCGATCTGGTATATAGTCATCAGTACATATTTCATTGAAAATGTTGTAGCTCTCAAATTCAAATAATAGACGATTACCAATTTTTAGTGGATCTTATAATTAATGGAAATCACATTTCTGTCTGGTGTTTATTTTCTATCAATGTGTGCGGATACATTCAGTAATTATGCAAAATCGTTGCATCATACAGCACTTAAAAATAAAGATATGTATTTTCCAAACCAAATGTATTTTAATTGAAAAACTAAAAATCAAACATTTCGTTTGTTTTGGAAAGCCCTATCAACAAAGTGTCCCAAATTTCGACGGCAATACGAAAACACTAAGTTCTATGGATCATTTTGCGTCGAAAATATTATATAACATTTTGGTTGATTCGACTTTGGTACAAAGTTACACGCAATCAACCAAATTTTCAATCCGACCGTGTTTTTTGCACAGGATTGGCAGAGGTGTGGACCCATAAGGTGGCCGCCACGTTCTCCAAACTTAAATTCGTTGGATTTCTATGTATGGGATTGTCTTAAAAAAAAAAAAAAGTCTATGCAACTGAAATTAATTCACGTGAAGAGTTGAGTCAATTTATTGAAGACTGTATATTCAAGAACTTCGCCACAAGCCACAGCAAACCACTTAGAGTGATTCGGTCTATTGAAAAGCGTTGTTCTCTATGTATTTCGAGCTGAAGCATCACATTTTCAGTAAATACTTTAGGCCTTGTTTGTGTAAAACTGGTGGTGATATGTGTGCGTGTGTTATATAATATTTTCGACACAAAATAACCCAGAAAACCTATTGTTTTCGTATTGCCGTCGAAATGTGCGACTCCCTGTACATCCAATTATATGAATATATGTAATAATAAATAAAAAATACTTCAAAAATGTTAACTTTTATAAAATGAGGTCGATGGCCGACAGCATTTATATAAAAAAAAAAAATATATATATAGAAGAGATAATTAATAAAAACAGCTTTTTTATATTATAATGCACTTATATAAAGAGTTATCAATATTATTTATATGTTTTATTAATATTTAAAAATGCGTACAACAAACAACAAATACTATTTTATTCTGATAAGAAAAACCAATTTTCAATATATAATATGAAACAATTATTATTATTATAACTATTTTATAACAATAATAATGCAAACAACACAAACATAATGTTTATGTTTACTATATGCTCATAAACACATTAGGTCGACACAAATTTTGTAATCATTGTGCGTAAATGCCTTCATTCAAACCATTTACTACATTTATATTTTGAAAATTATTATAAAATAAAATTGTTTGTTTAGAAAGAAATTGATAAAACAGCCCTTTTTTTTAAAACAAAAAATCTAAAGCCGCTTTCGCCGAACCGATAATTATCAGATGAAACGTCAATTAATATAAAATGTATACAATCCGTGGACTTATAATTTTAATAACAATAAAAATTATTATTTTTCAAAGTATTTACAAGACCTTCATAATAACATGCTAAATTCTATAAAAATTAATTATGGTAATGCACGAGAATGATGTCCGCATAATGTCTGGAAACTACAGCTTCACAGAACTGAGTTTTTAAAGTCGAAGAGTTAATGAAAATATCAGATACATTTATATATGTCAAAGGAATCTGCAGAATTGATACAAAAGCAAATCGTATCACAATTCTTTAATATTAGGAATGATTGTAGGTGCTTCTTATCATATATTTTAAAATTTTGTTTACGCATACTCAAAACGAGATCTGTTCACAAACAATTTGAAAAAAAAAAGAAAATCTAACTTAAATTACCGATTTATTTTTTTGTTACTAAAAATGTTTGATCATTTTTGGTTTAATTAAGCAGAAGCTCTCTATAACGTAACCATATTCAAAATCAAACGATGAAACACTATCGAAAGGTTCATCTTATCGAATACAAAATGTAATGAATAATCTATGGGCTTTAGATTTAGCATCTCGAATTTAAAATATTATAATTAAATTAATTACAGACATTTCTCAACACGTTGGATAATAAAAATATACAAATTGACGGTAACGGTGAATCAAAAATCAAAATTTGTTCTCTTTAACATAAATGGTGATAATTCCCAAAATTGGTGTATGGTGGTAACATTATAATAATATAATAATCTCAAAATTATTGCTAATTCTTTAAGTTCAAATTCTTACTGTAATCAATATCAGTTTTAGTTTAACTAATATTGAATGCCATAATGATTATTTAACAACATTCCTTCAATATTATTATTATTATTATTATTATTATTATTATGTATTATTATTAAATAGTTGTGGGTGATTACCGATTAAATAACTCTACTTTTGCTTGCATTGCATGTTTTACATTACTTTGTTTTGTTATAAAATAAATAACTCATATACATTTATTGATAACAAATGTATAATAATACTGAATTATCTCAAAGTATGTACAATTAAATATATAGAAATAAATAAATAAATACAATAAAGAATTATCATCAATAAAACTAATATTAATTATAGGAATAATAATTATAGTATGAGCAAATGAAAATATTACATATTTTAAAAGTATTATGTGTATCAATTTTATACTTGATATTGTCGTCATATAAGAATACACGAATTAATATAGTTTAAGTTAAATGCCCCTTAAAAATTAAAGCATTTATTGTTGGAATGAAGATTCTTAATGTTAATTACCAGACCATTTTTAAGGTTTTATCTTATTTATTATATTTATAAATTATAATTAACCATTCTTTGTGGAAATCTATACGACTAGAAATTCTTACACTTTGGTTAGCATAAATAATAAATAATCATAATAAAATGTTTCACGCAACATATTGTCATAATTAAGGTACGTCAGTAACAGAATTAGCATACGTATTTGGAAAATTTATCGATTTTATTGACATATTTATAGTTTTAAATATTAATTTAAATTGTACAAAGTATGACTGTTGCAATTGGTTATGCATTGGGATGGCAAGAAAGTAATTTTGAAATTTTAGTGTGAAATAAAACAACACATTTTTTCATGAAAGAAACGTTTGCCATCTTTCTGGCAACTTCATAATTTCGAGCTCATAGATCTTCTCGTCAATATCAGCAAAAAAAAAAAAGACCAAACCATATGCGATTTCAGATCATAGCCACTAGTAAAAATTTTGTATACAAAGCATACTCCGAAATATGTATATCCGATTCGCATTGCCATGATGGAATACAATACCCTTACGATTTGTCTTTGCTAATCAGTTTATCATTTAAATTGTTTGCTCCAGTTTGTGGACAGTAAACATCTGAATTGATTATGTAGAACCTTGGCAGCAGCTTAAAATACACAACACCATTGTTATCTCACGCATAACAATGTGGCTTGTGCTGTTTCAAAACACTTGCATTGTGATATTTTTCAATTGATTTAATTGTTGATCATCCATTCTTCATCACCAGTGAATCGTGAATCGTTTCAAAAATGAATCTATTTCATTACATGTGAAATAGAAATATTGAATCTTTGTGTTAAGTGAATCTATTTCAATTCATTTGTTTGTGATACATTTAACCTATCTGCAAGTTCTCGTACAGTTATATAACGATCAGATTATGGATTTTTTATTTGGTCATTAATCATTAACAATTTCAATTGGGCAAATCGCGTTGGTCATCTTTGATTGAAAAATCTTCAAAATTAATTCTGACACGTGCATTCTGTTACGGCTACAATAAACATAAATTTCTTTGTGAGCCTTCGTAACTTTCTTGCCTTTACAGTAATAAAATTGTAAAATATCATGAAAATGTTGGTTTTTGTACTACACGTTAAAGTTGATACAATTTGCAATACTATGTACAATTTATTTCTAAAAATGAGCCAAATGCCAAAGGTAACAAAGGATAACAGACAGAAATCATTAAAAAAAAAACATATATTAAGTCAGAATGTATTTATAAATAAATAATTTACGTTCTTGCTAACTCAACAGGTCGATGGTGCAGCATATTCTCATAGACGCTACTTTATGCTTAAGGCCGATGAATAAGCATGGTTAAATTTTGTAAAACAATTAAGTTAAATATTTTGTAAATTAAAAATTAATAATTAAAAAAAATTAAATCAATTATTTTTCCTTATTAAAATTTTGTTGCGACAGGAATGACAATTTAAATTTTATAATATAATTACATTAACACATTAATAATAATAATAATATATCAACAGTAATACCAAAATAATTAAATAATATTAATATGTGAAAGGTAAAGAATATTATTATTATTATTATTATTATTATTATAAAGTATAAACAGACACACCTTTCAAAAAAATGCATACAATTTATTTCTTGGTTCATAAAATTATATTAAAGATTTTATATATTACAATATTATTATTATTATTGTAAATTATTTTTATACTTTCAAAACGTTTCGGTTTATATTAATTGACATAATTTATAATTTTTAAATACCATGCCAATATAGGTTGCGTCGTAACTGAACACATACAATATGGACATGCACGTAATTTAAATAGAAATTGAAACCAATAGGAACAGTTTAATTATTAGCTAATTTGTCGCATCCAAAATTATTTTACGTTGAGCTAGTCGTAAGGAATATCTGGGACATCAATTTTTATTTCAAAATATTCTCATTATAATTATTGGAGTTTTACTTTGCATGTGTCACGAAATTATTACTACGTGAGCTATATACTAGAAACATCTCAATGTAAATGATACAGCAGAAATTTGATGACCCAAATAATATATATACTCACTACAATTACATATTAAAAATATAATTCATTTTTTATAAAATATATTATAAATATGCAATATTGAAATTATCTATTAAAAAAAAAATTGCATAAGTCACTATTTTACTATATATATTTTTAAATGATTGATCTCAGTTTGAAAAACTGCATATTTCTAATAAATTGCAATTTATATACATAATATTAGCTTATAGTTATAATTTATATAATATTATTATTAGTTATTTATAAAAGATCAAAATACCATTCACTCACTCACTCACCCATTCATTCATTCACTATAGAGAAATTAAATTGTTGATAGCATCTATAATAATAAATTTTCATATAAATGCACGTAGTATAAAGAAATATTATGCAATTAATTAAATTATGTACTAGCAATACTATAGTATCTGTATTATAAATAAATACGTAAAGCAGAAGATTAAGAAAGATAATTGATAAGAAATTAAAAAAGAATGATGGCAAAATTGCCAAGGGACCTTATTTAAACTTCAGAGTATAATTAAAATTCGTATATAAGGATTAATCATAAAATTATGTCACTACAAGTGGATAGTAAATACACAATACGGTGCGAAATGGTTTAAACTTAGCAATTAATCAAATAATTATGTTTGCATTAGCTTTTTTGAATTTAAACTCGAATTTAAATAAATGATAAATAAATAATTAGTTGAATTATTACAAACAATGAACACATTTAAATAAATTTCATATAAGTTGGTTAATAATCCCATTCCCATAGTTTTGGCTTAAATATGGTTTACAGACACCTGCCTTTTTGAAGTTTAAAATAAATAAATAGTTAAAATTGCAATATATAATCAAATTATGGATTTAATTTCTTAAAGTACCTTTTCTATTCAAATATTAATAGCAAATTAATTACAATTTAAATTTTTGTTTTAAATTCGTAGATGCGAGTCAACCACAACATAGCCCCACCATTGTTCATTATTAAAAATAATTAATACAAGTTAATAATTAAATAGTAGAAACCAAACACATATGGAAAATATGTGTAGGTACACAAAGAATACAAATTATAATAACCGATTTTGGGTTAAAAATGATTACACAAAATAAACAAACAAATGAGTATAAGTCAATCAATAAAATAAAATAAAAATAATTAAAAATCAAACTTACGTTTGACTTCCAATTAATTCAATCAGCGAAGCATCAGTTTATTCTTATTTCAATTAATAAATAAGCCATCATCAATTTTTATCTAATTAAAAACAAAAAGAGAAAAAATTTAATTGTTGTTTTTGTCTTCACAAAATTATAAAAAAATATTCCATGTCTATAGTTTACAATTTTTTTAGAAAAATATTCCATAGTAAATTATAGAATGAAATGAATAATTTATTTTAATTATAATATTTACCTATCTTCCATCCAATTATAATTAATATTCCAAAGAAAGTTTATGTATACAACGAATAATTTTGTATTTCTGCATTATAATTATCTACAGGTAATTGAATTAAAAATCATTCATTACTGCGAAAATGTTGTAATTGTAATTGCTTGCATTAAGTTGGTAAATTACAGGTGTTTTACATAATTGAAGTGCTATTGTGAAGTACTTCTGTTGCTAAATATGTGGTGTTTGTGTTCAAATTCTAAAATAATAAAACAGAATTAATTAAAATAAATTTGTATAAAATACGATAAATTACTTATTTATAAAATTATTACCATTTAATCATTGTTATTATCTAATTGTGCCAATATATAATCACGTACACATATTTTCATTTTGAGAAAACAACAATTGTTGAAATTATATTAATAAATATAATATTATTCTTCACAAACACATTTTCTTTCAATTATTGGTAGGAAAATTACGTTGCATTCCAAGCGCTATGTTTAACTAAATAGTAAATAACAATCAAAATAATAAATTAACAATACAAAAAAGAGAAAAATAAAACCATAAAATAAAAAAATACCTACACAAAAACTAAATCTTGAACACCGTAATTTAGTTTTATTTTCCAAATTCCAAAAAAAAACGTTAAATGCGAGGAGATCCATTATATTTTTGTCATATTAGTAAGTGTAAATGACCCTGCACCTATTTTTTTCAAATTAAAATCAAAGCGAAAAATTAATTGTTGTTTTTGTAAAATGTCAATACAAATTTATAAAAACAAAAATATATTTCATGTCTATAGTTCACAATGTATTTGGAAAAATATTTCGTTGTAAATTATAGAATAAAATATAGTATTTATTTTTATTTTAATATTTACCTAACTTCCATCCAATTATAATTAATATCCCAATGAAAGTTTAGGTATACCACGAATAATTTTGTATTTCTGCATTATAATTAACAATTAAAAATCATTTTCATTTTATTGTGAAAATGCTGTTGTTGTAGTTGCTTGCATTAAGTTTGTAAATTACAGGTGTTTTACATAATTGAAGTGCTATTGTGTAGTACTTCTGTTGCTAAACATGTGGTGTTTATGTTCAAATATCAAATTCTAAAAATATATGAGAAGAATTAATTAAAATAAATGATTACGAATTACATATTATAACTACAATAAATTATTTATTTATTAAATTATTACCATTTCATCTTTGTTATTTATTTTATTGTTGTAATATTTAAACACGTACACATTTATTCATTTTGAGGAAACACAAATTGTTGAAATTATTTAAATAAATATAATAATATTCTTCACAAGCACATTTTCTTTTAATTATTGGTATGAAAATTACGTTGCATTCCGTGACCTATGTTCGATTAAAGAAAAAACAAATATTTTATCAATTAAAAAGAAAAGAAAAAAAAACAGAAAATAAAAACAAAAATTTTAACACTATAACTTACCGTTTTTAATATAATTACAATAAAAAAAAACGGTTTATGCGCAGCTCCTTTTTATTTTTATTTCAAATCAGAACATATTTTTTGTTGTAATGAAAACTAAAATCTAAAATAAAAATAAAAAGATTTTTGTTTTTGTAACGCCATTACAATTTACAAAAAAAATAAATATATTTCATTTCTATATTTTACAATGCTTTAGAAAAAAAAACATGTCATTGTAAAATTAAAGAATGAAAAGTATTATTTATTTTTAATATTTACCTAATTTCCATCCAATTATAATTAATATCCCAATGAAAGTTTATGTATACCACGAATAATTTTGTATTTCTGCATTTTAATTATCGACAGATAGTTAAATTAAAAATCATTTTAATTACTACTGCGAAAATGTTGTAATTGTAATTGCTTGCATTAAGTTTGTAAATTGTAGATGTTTTACATAATTGAATTTCTATTGCAGAGTACTTCTGTTGCTAGACACGTGGTGTTTGTGTTCAAATTCTAAAAGTATATGAGAAGAATTAATTAAAATAAATTTGTATAAAATACGATAAATATTTATTTATAAAATTATTACCATTTAATCATTGTTATTATCTAATTGTGCCAATATATAATCACGTACACATATTTTCATTTTGAGAAAACAACAATTGTTGAAATTATATTAATAAATATAATATTATTCTTCACAAACACATTTTCTTTCAATTATTGGTAGGAAAATTACGTTGCATTCCAAGCGCTATGTTTAACTAAATAGTAAATAACAATCAAAATAATAAATTATCAATACAAAAAAGAGAAAAAAAAACCATAAAATAAAAAAATACCCACACAAAAACTAAAACTTGAACACCGTAATTTAGTTTTATTTTACAAATTCCCAAAAAAGCGTTTTATGGGAGGAGCTCCATTATATTTTTATCATTTTTATTTCAATTAGTAAGTGTAAATGACCCTGCACCTATTTTTTTTCAAATTAAAATCAAAGTGAAAAATTATTTGTTGTATTTGTAAAATGTCAATACAAATTTATAAAAACAAAAATATATTCCATGTCTATAGTTTACAATGTATTTGGAAAAATATTTCGTTGTAAATTATAGAATAAAATATAGTATTTATTTTTATTTTAATATTTACCTAACTTCCATCCAATTATAATTAATATTCCAATGAAAGTTTAGGTATACCACGAATAATTTTGTATTTCTGCATTATAATTAACAATTAAAAATCATTTTCATTATTTTGTGAAAATGCTGGTGTTGTAGTTGCTTGCATTAAGTTTGTAAATTACAGGTGTTTTACATAATTGAAGTGCTATTGTGCAGTACTTCTGTTGCTAAACATGTGGTGTTTGTGTTCAAATATCAAATTCTAAAAATATATGAGAAGAATTAATTAAAATAAATGTTTACATATTATAAATACAATAAATTATTTATTTATTAAATTATTACCATTTCATCTTTGTTATTTATCTAATTGTTGTAATATATAAACACGTACACATTTATTCATTTTGAGGAAACACAAATTGTTGAAATTATATTAATAAATATAATAATATTCTTCACAAGCACATTTTCTTTTAATTATTGGTAAGAAAATTACGTTGCATTCCGTGACCTATGTTCGATTAAAGAAAAAACAAAAGAATAATTTATCAATTAAAAAGAAAAGAAAAAAAAAATAAATCAGAAAAGGAACAAAAATTTTAAAACTATAACTTACCGTTTTATATTACAATTTAAAAAAAAAAACGATTTATGCGCAGCTCCTTTTTATTATTATTTCAAATCAGAATATATTTTTTGTTTTTCCTTTTTTTTGATTTAATGAAAACGAAAATCTAATATAAAAATAAAAAGATTTTTGTTTTTGTAACGTCATTACAATTTATAAGAAAAAAAAATATATTTCATTTCTATATTTTACAATGCTTTAGAAAAAAAACATGCCATTGTAAAATTATAGAATGAAAAGTATTATTTATTTTTAATATTTACCTAATTTCCATCCAATTATAATTAATATCCCAAAGAAAGTTTATGTATACCACCAATAATTTTGTATTTCTGCATTTTAATTATCGACAGATAGTTAAATTAAAGATCATTTTAATTACTACTGCGAAAATGTTGTAATTGTAATTGCTTACATTAAGTTTGTAAATTGTAGATGTTTTACATAATTGAATTTCTATTGCAGAGTACTTCTGTTGCTAGACACGTGGTGTTTGTGTTCAAATTCTAAAAGTTTATGAGAAGAATTAATTAAAATAAATTTGTATAAAATACGATAAATATTTATTTATAAAATTATTACCATTTAATCATTGTTATTATCTAATTGTCCCAATATATAATCACGTCCCCATATGTACATTTTGAGGAAATACCAATTGTTGAAATTATATTAATAAATATAATATTATTCTTCACAAACACATTTTCTTTCAATTATTTGAAGGAAAATTACGTTGCATTCCAAGCGGTATGTTTAACTAAATAGTAAATAACAATCAAAATAATAAATTATCAATACAAAAAAGAGAAAAAAAAAAAAACCATAAAATAAAAAAATACCCACACAAAAACTAAAACTTGAACACCGTAATTTAGTTTCATTTTACAAATTCCCAAAAAAACGTTTTATGGGAGGAGCTCCATTATATTTTCGTCATTTTTATTTCAATTAGTAAGTGTAAATGATCCTGCACCTATTTTTTCAAATTAAAACCAAAGCGAAAAATTAATTGTTGTTTTTGTAATGTCATGACAAATTTATAAAAACAAAAAAATATTCCATGTCTATAGTTTACAATGTATTTGGAAAAATATTTCGTAGTAAATTATAGAATAAAATATAGTATTTATTTTTATTTTAATATTTACCTAACTTCCATCCAATTATAATTAATATTCCAATGAAAGTTTATGTATACAACGAATAATTTTGCATTTCTGCATTATAATTATCTACAGGTAATTGAATTAAAAATCATTTTCATTGTAAATTGCAGATGTTTTACATAATTGAAGTTCTATTGCGGAGTACATCTGTTGCTAGACACGTGGTGTTTGTCTTCAAATTCTAAAAGTAAATGAGAAGAATAAATTTGTATCAAATACGATAAATTGTTTATTTATAAAATTATTACCATTCGAACTTTATTATTATATAATTGTTCCAAAATATAATCACGTACACATTTGTTCATTTTGAGGAAACACCAATTGTTGAAATTAGATAAAATAAATATAATAATATTCTTCACAAATAAATTTCTTTCAATTATTGGTAAGAAAAGTACGTCGAATGCCAAGCGCTATGTTTTACTAACTAAAAATAGTAAATAATCAAAATATCAATACATATAAAAAAAAAGAGAAAAAAAAAACAATAAAATAAAACCTACTCAAAAACTAAAATTTCAAAACCGTAATTTAGTTTTATTTTACAAATTCCCAAAAAAGCGTTTTATGGGAGGAGCTCTATTATATTTTTGTCATTTTTATTTCAATTAGTAAGTGCAAATGACCCTGCACCTATTTTTTTCAAATTAAAATCAAAGCGAACAATTAATTGTTGTTTTTCTAATGTCATGACAAATTTATATAAAAACAAAAAAATATTCCATTTCTATACTTTACAATTTTTTTGGAAAAATATTTCGTTGTAAAATAAAGAATAAAATGTATTATTTTTATTTTAATATTTACCGAACATCATTTACATTATATTACTGCAAATATGTTGTTTTTGTAGTTGCTTGCATTTAGTTTGTAAATTGTAGACGTTTTCCATAATTGCATTTCTATTGCTGAGTACTTCTGTTGCTAAAAACGTGGTGTTTGTGTTCACAAATCAAATTCTAAAAATATATGAGAAGAATTAATTAAAATAAATTTGTACGTGTATTATAAATACAATAAATTATTTATTTATTAAATTATTACCATTCGATCTTTATTATTATCTAATTGTTCCAAAATATTATCACATACACATATGTTCTTTTAGAAGAAACACAAATTGTTGAAATTATATAAATAAATATAATAATATTCTTCACAAGCACAATTTCTTTTAATTATTGGTAAGAAAATTTACGTTGCATTCCGTGACCTATGTTCGATTAAAGAAAAAACAAAAGAATAATTTATCAATTAAAAAAAAAAAGAAAAAAAAAAAAATCAGAAAGGAACAAAAATTTTAAAACTATAACTTACCGTTTTATATTACAATTTAAAAAAAAAACGATTTATGCGCAGCTCCTTTTTATTATTATTTCAAATCAGAATATATTTTTTGTTTTTCTTTTTTTTTGATTTAATGAAAACGAAAATCTAAAATAAAAATAAAAAGATTTTTGTTTTTGTAATGTCATTACAATTTATAAAAAAAAAAAAAAATATATATTTCATTTCTATATTTTACAATGCTTTAGAAAAAACATGCCATTGTAAAATTATAGAATGAAAAGTATTATTTATTTTTAATATTTACCTAATTTCCATCCAATTATAATTAATATTCCAATGAAAGTTTATGTATACCACGAATAATTTTGTATTTCTGCATTTTAATTATCGACAGATAATTAAATTAAAGATCATTTTCATTATTAATGCGAAAATGTTGTTTTTGTAGTTGTTTGCATTGAGTTTGTAAATTGTAGATGTTTTACATAATTGAAGTTCTATTGCGGAGTACTTCTGTTGCTAGACAAGTGGTGTTTGTGTTCAAATTCTAAAAGTATATGAGATGAATTAATTAAAATAAATTTGTACATATTATAAATACGATAAATTATAAATTTATAAAATTATTACCATTTCATCTTTGTTATTTATCTAATTGATCCAAAATATAATCACGTCCCCATATGTTCATTTTGAGGAAACACAAATTGTTGAAATTATATTAATAAATATAATAATATTCTTCACAAAAGCATTTTCTTTCAATTATTGGTGGGAAAATTACGTTGCGTTCCTTGTGCTATGTTTAACTATTGATTGAAAAAATAAAATAATTTATAAATTAAAAGAAATCAGAAAAGAAACAAAAATTTTAAAACTAAAACTTACCGTTTTATATTACAATTTAAAAATAAAACACTTTATGCGCAGCTCCTTTTTATTATTATTTCAAATCAGAACATATTTTTTGTTTTAATGAAAACGAAAATCTAAAATAAAAAATGATTTTTATTTTTGTAATGTCATTACAATTTATAAAAAAAAAAATACTTCTATATTTTACAATGCTTTAGGAATAACATTCCATCGTAAAATTATAGAATGAAAAGTATTATTTATTTTTATTATAATATTTACCTAAATTCCATTCCACATTTTATAATTATTATCCCAATGATGAAAAATATACTTTATGCACGAATCGAAAGTAGTAGTTAAATTAGAAGTCAATTTATAATTATATTTCTTTATTATTATTGGTACTGCTAAAATTTCTTGATTTTGGTTTCATTTCTTGCGCTTGTATGTAAATTGTAGGTGTTTTCCATAATTGAATATCTATTGTAAAAAGTTACATAAATTTATACCATGTATTTCTGTTTAATTGTCGGCGCCATGTGTTGCTTGCTGTTTTAAAAATTCTAAAAAAATTATAAGAATTAATTAAAATAATATTGAAATAGAGAATAAATATTACCATTTGGTCTGTTTTATTATTTGTAATGTAAAACGTATATTAAATTCCAAATAAAATTACAAATTCTTCACATATACGCATTTCTTTGTTCTGCTAGTTTGTGAAAATAACGTTGTTGTATGGCGTGACACGGTGCGCGTTGGTTGCATTTGACTAAAAAGAAAAAAAAACAAAAACAATTTATTAATAAAAAAAAAGTATATAACAACCATTTGAAAAAAGAATATGCGCACCACGCATGAGGATCGAGTGTGCAATTTTATTTCTTTAACCGTAACTCTGTTTTGCTTTGATTTTTAATTTAATTAGTATTTACCAGAGCGGTATTTTTAATTACAGTGAAGTTAAATTTTAAGTCTTTTGATCTATCTTTGTTTTACAATTTGGACTACTTGCGTATGGATTATAAGAATGTAAATAACCATCCATTCAAGATATGTCACGTAAAAGAAGTACAATACTTATTTTTGGTGAAGTCTTAATGGATGTAGGTTTCTCATAGTAAAAAAAACGTAATAAACAACAGGGTAAAGGATAAAGGATACATGAATGAAAGAATATTAGTTGATTCGTAATTGGTAATATGATAATTAGTACTTTAATTAGTCGCTGCATGTAATTATAAAGGATATAGAAATTCAATCCAAACACAACCATGGACACGTAATAACGTAATTGATTATTAATTCCCAATTTGGTTAACATAATCAACTGTATAACATTATATATTCGCATTTATCTTCTTTTTATAGATATTTTATGGTCAATGAACTGTTTGAAAAAAAAAATAATAATAAAAATAAACAAAAAAAACTCGAAAACGTAATCTAAAAAAAAAAACACGCATTTTCTCATTGATAAAATATTAAAAATCTGAAACCATTTGAATGTCATAAATTCAAACATTGATTTAATAGTAACCTTTTGTTTTTTTACAACGCCAAAAAGTATACTTAAAATTGTAGACTTATTTTATTGTAATCGTGTGTGAACATTTGGATTTAGAAAACCCACTAGAAGAATGTTGTGTGTATACTCTGTCGTTAGAAATACCAAATTGATAATTAGATATCTAATTTGTATAAATATACAAAATCCACACACAAGACATGATTACAGAAATGACTTTTCCCGTTTTACATTTTTCTTATAAGATAATTTTTAACTATTTGCAATGAACACGTTTTTCAACACGTTGATTCTAAAAACGAACGTGTTTCAAATACTTTTGCAGAAGATGGATTCTATTTTGCATAGCATCCCTCAAAAATTTGATAATAATTATGAATCGCCAGATTGGATCTAATACAACGACAATACACGCACACGGAATGGTGTTACAAATTTGTCGCAATGCAACATAACGTACAACCACAGACTCACCACCGTCAGTTAATTAATCGTGTTTAATACATTTATTGGATTTATTATTAGCCTATCAATTAATATGTGCTGTTTGTAACTGAAGAGTGTCAAATGTGGCGATACTATATATACTATACAGTAAATATATTACAGCCGCCAATAATACAACCAATTTGGCCGGAGAAAAAACGACAAAATGATTGGAAAAATTGTTCGAATATAAAGTTAAAGAAAACCGATATACGACCAGGCCACATTTTGACCAAAACAATTAAGTACATAAACGGATATAATTTTCGGAATTTTGGCAATGTGCGTGGAATTCGAACAAAAATAAACAGAGATTTGCAAAGTTTTAACGAAATATAAACCGTCTTCATAGTTATAAAAGCCTCAGTCAAATTGATAAATTACTCTGCATGGGAGTATTCATCATCAATTATTTTGTAAGTATCATTATTACATTAATTCTATTATTTTCATAACAGTTAATTAATCTTTGAGTAGTGTCCGAGATCATATTTACAGGAATTGAATCCGGTACCTTACAATCTAAAATTAGCACTGAGTGTTGTAATTAATTAATTAATTACAGGTAATTAACAGTAAATAAATAAAAATTATACTAATAAAATAAAGTTCCATTATAAGAAACTATTGAATCCGACACACACGGCCAACAACGTAACAAACAAACAACCAATACTTGTTGTTATAAATTTACTGTAATTAAAAGTTAATTACTATCAATAGCTAATGACTAATTCTAAGTATTATCTTAATATATAAAAATTTAAATGATTCCTTTATAAATTTATTATACTAAAAAAAATCATTGCCAAATTTTATCTGATCGATTTTAATGAAATTATACAAATTCAGGAGTGCTCCACATAATTTAATGGCAAATCAAAAAACACCAGCACGAAATTACTGATATATTTTTGATATTTATAATTTATATTTTCATAATAATCGATCGAATAAAATTTGTCAGCTACTCGTTTCAACATCATATAACTAATTAACTATTAGTACTATAACATAGTTTATTTGTTCCCCAAAAAATACTATTATATTTAATAAAAAAAATAAAAATATTCCGGTGATAATAATGAATTACTTAAAAATTTCCATTTGTTCTGTTCTGCTGACTACAACATACACCACCTCTGCCGCCGCAGCAAGAACTCATTTAAATAATTTCATATTTTTCAAATAATAATGCAATACGTATTATTTTATTATAAAATTTATCACCCAAATAATCATCTTTAAAAAAGAATTCATCATCTTCAACATCTTCGACACCATCGGGTCTTCCCTCTGACATTAAAACTCGATGCATAAATATTGAATGATTTAATTCTAATCGTGAATATTTCATCATTTCTTCATAAAAACTTAAAAATAAAAAAAAATTAAAAATAATTAAATTATAATTAAAAAAAAAACGTAATAAAATTAATAATATTTTTTTAGCATACGATTCATATGAATAATCTTTTAGTGGACATCCAACTTGTTTTAGATATTTACAAAAATATTTATGATAATGTTTTAAAAAATCCAGGAAATGTGTTTCTAAATCATCCATTATAACACTTGTAAATAAAAAGAATGCAATGTCAACGGTTGCCGAAGCAAATATAGTCGATTGAAAGTCAAAAAATTTAATATTTTTTTCATCATCTGCAAATAAAGAAATTTATAATAAGCATTAAAATGTAAATTGAGAAAGAATCAGTGCACTGCGCTTACCATTTGCTATCATTAAATTATTAACCCAAAAATCACGATGTACCATTGTTGTATATGGTTTCGGCGACACCGGTGTCGACACATCATTTATAAAATCTTCCGATAATAATAATTGTTCATGAATTTTGGCGAATAAATCATCATTAATTCCAACTTGTTTAAAATTACGTGCAGTTGCTATTGTCATACGATCCGCACCTAAGTCACGATATAAATTTACACCAAATAATAATGGTAATATTTGTTCATTAAATACGGTCGGTTTTAATATACGCAATGCAATTGGCAACGAATGAAATTGGGCTAATTTCTAAAAAAAAAAAAACCATATATTTGTGAATAATTAATATAAAATTGAAATTGAAATTAAATTATATACTTCTAAAATATTGTACGTTGTTTTAGCATCAAAACCTTTACTACGTTCACCCGATTTATAACCACTTGTAACTAAATTTTCCATCACCAATAATGCATCATCATCTGCTTTTTCAGCATCTGTAAAAATATATAATTAAATTTAAATAGTTATTATTTTATTTTGTCAAATCAAATTTAATCGTATTTTAATTAAAACAAAAATAAATATTCAAGCATTTTATCTTATAAAAATAGCACAAATTCAAATCAACAAAATGCTGTTACAATCTTCACTGGCCAGCCATGCTGGGAATATTTAAAGGTAGATTCTCATTGAGTTATATACCAGAGTTCTGAAGAGAGACTGTGGTGAAATTTATTTCAATGAATGTGATTCGTGTATGCCACAAAATATGTTCTAACTTATATTGTCCTATCTTACTCGATCTGCATACAAAAACAATGGAAAAATTAGTGGATCACCTTCACCACATTCACATCTACAATGACCTATGCATGGAGAGATTGTCTGAAATTCTAGACATGTTAAAAATTTGAAACTGTTTAACTACGGTTCAAACCGATATCGGTGTTCACAAGAAAGTAGTTCTAACTTCACTTTTATCAGCAATCGTCGTCGATGAATTCTTCTGGATATTCTGACAGAAAAATTAATCGAGGTTCAACGGTTTACAATTATCATTAAGGTAAAACATGACCATATAGTATAGGGGAATCTTACAGATGACTTTAAACATGTTAAAGCGAATTGGTGCAAATCTAAAAACTTGTGCATTTAGAAATTATATAAGATAATAAACGCAGCTGAAATGGGTATATAGAAAGGATACAAACCAGGACAACAAAAGGTAATGTGAGTCTGTTAAAAAAGTTTATTTGGCAGAAAATAAGGTTTAAAATACATTATGATTAGTGTAACTGAATAATCATACTGTCAAAGGCTAACTACGTATTTTTACATTGGTGAACCAAATCGTCTCAAACAAAAAACGTAGATTATGTTACAAAAAATTGGAAAAGACTGGCATGTCTGACCTTTGGACAAACCTCTGCAATGGAACTACTATTGAATCTATATACCACCATCTACAGATCAAAAAAGAGGTGGTGAAAACGGCTATTAGCATCCAGCATTACAGAGGAAAATGGATTGCCAATTTACTAAAGATATTTATAGAAGTCATAGGATAATTCTAAATAACCGCTTCAATGATATCGAAAGTATTTTCGACAAAAACACAACAGCTGTAATCTTATTTATTAAAAATAAACTATACGATTGGCAATCGAATTTTCAAGAAACGATCTAATTTTAATGTAGGTCATAAAGGCATAGAGCAAAATGAATAGGCGGATCTGAAAATACTCAAGAAATCCAATTTATCATAACATCAGGCATGAAAAATTGTTAACATTATCAGAACATTGGAATTACCAGAAGCAGCACTTTGCAGTCAAGCATCATTTATATTAAATGTCACTAGGAAACGGCACAACATAAACATTATCATTGTACCGACGAGGCGGCAAGATGAAGGATGGATTTAGCTGGGAAAAGAATTCGTTACTAAATAACTAGCAAACGTTGCTGAAGATGATATCTTGACATTGTTCAGAAGCGGAATTATGTAAAGCAATTTGTGCACTAGATAAGGGGATATAAGCACAACATTACCAATAGTATGGTTCTTTTGGTATGCTTTACTTAGCCACATGTATTCACTAAATACCAATGCCAAAGCTCGAATATACCCAGCTCATCGACACACAGCGCAGAATATAACTTATTATTTATGTTTATCTATGGAATTAAAATCGATCTTATATTATTTTTGATATGAGCAATTTAAATTGGCGTTAATTCAGTTAGTCGCGGTCAATGTGCGGTGATCTGATGTCTTATACAAATAAGAGGATTAAGTGGAAGTAGTACTGCGATGCGGGAATAATAACATAACTTTATATATAGTATTTATGAATTACCTGGATTTAATGATAATCGAGCGGCATAGAATTTTGGAAACAAATTAATTAAATGCTTATCTGGAACATTGGCGTCGCATTGTAATTGATACAATAATGGATAAACAATTTGAAAAATACCATTTTCTTTAATACACGTAACATCAGGTTGGAAAATTTTTTTTAATGCATCATTTGTAACTGGTGCTTTTGCAACTAAATTTAATATTTCTGAATTTCTATTATTTTTGTTGTTGTTGTTGTCATCATCATTGTATTGTATGGTAACTGTTATTGCATATAATTGGCTACCAAAATTATCACCTGGTTTATTCAAATATTTGACATCACAATTTAAAATCTGACCATTTAAATGTTGTTCCAAAAATGGTATTAAATTTGGAATTTTTTTCATATTTTCTGAAACAAAAATTTGATAATAATTATAATTAATCTGAATTTAATATATTTTAATATAAAATTATAATTTATTTTGAAAGAAGAAAAACAAAAAATTTTGAAACACTTGTTCAAATTTTGAATTTATTTTTTAGTAATTGTTCATCTACTAATATTTGTGTTGGTGTTCGTTATATCGTTGCGTTACATATCTGTGTCGCTTTGTATCACTAAATACTGTTAATAAAAAATATATTCTTATCACATTTACCAAGAAATTAACAAATTGACGATAATAATTAAATAAATCAATTACAATAGCGAATATAGCCAGTACATATTGTTGATATAATTATCACCTGTATTGTGATAAATTGTATAAATAATGATAATACGCACGTTATATAGAACACACCTGAAAATAAATTTAGCCATTAATACTGTACTATCAAAATTTAAATTCAAATGTGTATCTACACCTTCACGCATACAAAATAATTATGTTATTATATTGGAAAGTTTCGGTCGATATTCTTACAATACCATAGATTGCTCATGATTCAATTAGTTCTATAAGGTTCATTTCATATAAGCAGAAGAAACGACATGGACAGAATTCTGATGCAATGAACCTAAAATGTTATTTAATAGAAAATAACACTATTTCCAAATACCAGGGATTAGGATATGGTTCCAGAATCCAATTAAAAAAAAGACTCAATTTATATTTGGATTTATTTATAATGTGTCCTTGGTATGATAATGATATGAGGAAATTACGTAATTTGCGAAATACGGCGAGGCGTAAATACTGTTTTATTCGGGTAGTGATTCTGACCAAATATACTATCAAAATATAAGTAAGTCGTGTTTCAATGAACTTGTCAAAATAAAGCATGAATTTTATATCTCAAATGTGCGATCTAATTTGGCCAAAAATCCTACGGACTTTTCCAAATATATTAATGATAAAATATGTGTTCGCCGTGGCAATCCATTTCGTTTGAGTTATAAAATCTATTTTGTGTAATGACCCATTAACAATTGCTAATATGTTTTCTGAATTTTTTAAATTATCTTATGACAATTCTGATGCTATTCCTGTTAATTTTATTATTGACCAATATTTCATTCATTCGATTTTTTGTCCAAAGGTAAATTTTTTATGTTGATGTTTACGCAAAATATTTGCTGATGTCACGAAAATCTACAAAACTGTTACATCGTTTAATGATTCACAATTATTACAGCTGGATCTTATTGCATTCCATGAATGGTGTGTGGATTTTGATACATTGTGCACTGCATAATGACCATATTTGACTAATTATTGGCAATTGCATTCCACTTATGAAGTGGTGATTTCTGTGATTTTGTGATATTTGTTTTATAATCATCACTTAATATATATTTAATTTTTCAAATCAATTATTTATCTTGGAACATTTAATTAAACTCAAATTATATACAATAATTGTTTGCAAATAAATCAATACATTTTTTAGAATATTATAAAAAAAAACTAGAAGAAAAGAATTGTTGTTAAAATAGTTGCCCACATTTAAAATATTCTTCGGCCTAGTATAATAAAGGTTGTGGTATAAAACAGAATTTTTTTCTGGTCCAGAATTTCATACATTAGTTGTTGCGAAATTCTGTATACCGCAGACAACAACAGAATAAGCTTTTAACTCAGTTAATCGTAATTTTAGCAACACAAAACAAACAATTCAGAGTAAATTGTTTCTGGAGCTAGTAGCTCTATGTTTTTCAATATTCCTATAAATTTCTTTTCCTATAAATTTCTTTGTCTAAACTTAGCAAATTTTCAGTGATAATTTGCAGGTTTATATTGCAACGATAGCAACAGAATAGCTCCACCGTCTCAGTTTCTGTTCTACTAAATTCTGGACCAGAAATCAATTCTGTTTTATACCACAACGTAGCTTAAAGGATGAACCAAAATTGTATTCTATGCAGAGTTAAATAATTCATATAATAAATTTAATATATAAGCGTGTTACTCTACGATAATTTGTGATTGAAATAAATTACATATATAAAATATACAATTAGAAAAATACAGCATCTGCCTGTTCAAATATACACATTCTATAATATTCAATTAAATGATTAATACTATACAAATTATATGTTTCCTATATTATGCATTCACGTAACATAGACTTTAATAATATAATTACTTAAATTATTGTAATATGTTTTATGAATGCATGTTTAATATTACACAAGAACTGTATACAAAACTTAAAATAATATTGTCACGACGCATTAGTAAGGAAAATACAATCAAATTTGCAAATCATTGTAATAATAGAGATCCGGCAATGCATAATTTTTTGTAATCAGACCGATTAGCATTTATTGGTAATAATTTCCTTATTCATTTGCGTATAATTAAAATTATATAAGAAATTCATCTATACATTTATTTGCAAACGAAAATTTTTGTAGTAAAATTATTCTGCCAAACATTTTTAATAAATGCCCACCAAACGTACAAGACAATGTTAACGTATTCTGTGTAGTATTTTAACATCGGAGTGTGAACTTAATGACCTAGTTTGATAATCTTTTTCTATTATAAACAATTACTTCAACCATATATGCGTAACAATATCAATTTTTTTGTATACATCAAATGAAAAGAAAGAATACTTATAAAAAAAAAATTGTAAACAAATAATACACTCAACATATTCTCTTATCGATGTAAGATTGATATGTATACGAATTCTTTTCTTCCAACACAAGCACTGCTCCGTACGCCGAAGAACATTCTTTGTATTTATTCCCATATAGCCATAACATATATGATGATGAGATACGTTTTAGTTTAAGGTTAATATTTGCAACATAGCTATCCGCGTAATTTTTAACACAAATATTACTGCCACTGCTTCAGATATTTTTCGGAATGCTCAATATTAATTGTTAATCGTTTACATTTAAATATTTTAATAAAAATTTATGCAGTGTACACTTATTTATTGAGCTTTTGTGTTGCCCACGGGTATACCATATAACAACTTTGTTATCGTTCATTAACCTTATGTTTGTTTATTATATAGAGCCACGATTATATTCTCATATAAATTCGATTTTTATCAGTGATTAATATATAGTATATTTTTATGTATTTTATATAAATAATTTTTAAAATCATACAATTTTAGAATATGAATTACAAGTATGAGTCCGAGGTAAATTATCTGACCACATTGAGACGGTTGATGCGCTACGACAAGGCAATCCATTATCAACACTACTATTTAATATTACGGTGGAAAAGGGGCAGTGTAAATATTGATTTTTACAAAATAGCGTCAATTATTAGCGTATGCTGATGGCGCATAGACATAATGGATCGGAATATGATAACTGTCAAGAATGATTTCGAATCGTTAAACAAGAAGGCATCGGATCTAGATCTCAAAGTGAAACAAAGTATATGGTGGCGGCAATGAATACATCAGAGATCAAACTGTTGGAAAATTGGAGAATAATGGGTCGTATGGGTTTGGTGCATGATACAGAACCAGGAACAATTATTTCGGCGTTGTTGAACGAAAGGTACTCCGTGGCATATTTGGTGCCAAAAAAGGACAGAACAGGTTGGAAGTGAAGATACAATTTTGAATTCAATAAGTTGTACGGTAAACCGCAAATATTATCAAAACAATCAAAACGCAATAGATTAAGATGGCTTGGACACGTATTATGGAGGAGGAGCGAGTGTCGAAAAAAATTGTTGAATGGTAATCCAGAAGGCAGAAAGAGGAAGACCTAAGACAAAACGGCTAGATGCAGTAATGTGTGATATAAATATCCTTAAAATTCGGTATTGAAAGACATTGACTGCGGAAATAGGTTAGCTTGAAGAAGTGTGTTGGAGAAGACTAAAACCGCACATGGATTATAATGCCATGGCATTTATTATTTATTCAGAATGAAAATGGAAACCCTTTTAGGAAATGTTCTCAAAACTATATTAATTCTATGGATTCATTCTGGGAACTTGCATTCTACATAAGCGAATTCGGATGACTTCTATGGAAGCATCATGATCAGTGTTCTAGAAGTATGTACTTCTAAAATTCTTCAAAATAGCTTCTAGTATGTACTTCTTTTATCCTCGGTAAGTATTTCAAAATGAATTCAAAAGTAATTTTTGGGTAATAACTGAAACTTATCCAAGTAATTCTCTGTCACAGCTCCAACTAATAACTATTTGCCAAAGCTTTAACTAATTTAAGAGTAATAAAATTTATTGAAATCTCGTAAAGTATAAATAAAATTGAGTAGTCATAAAATAGTCGTTAAAACTAAAGTTGTCGTAGGTGTTGTATCTTGTATCAATTATAATCGGAGAACACACTTATAACATCATATCGATTGCGTGAAGTTAAAATTGATATATATCAATACTTATTATTATAGATTATAAATTTTAAATTATGTTTTATGTTATAATATCGTCTATATGATGTAATTTATAATTTATTTATATTCAATTTTTATTATCATATATTTACAGATAAAAAAATATGTCTAACTATACTTGCTCGAAAAATAAATGTAGCCACACATTTTCCTGTACTTATATATATTTATTTTAAAAAAAATATCTTAAATGGACGATAGACATTGATTTTGGTATTACTTTAAACTGAAGGCTGTATTCTTATCACATATTCACAGTGTGAAATTGCATCGATATAACGAACGCTATCGAAAATAGTAGATGACAATTTTATATATAATTTATAATATAAAATTTTTCACCCTTAACTTACCCTATATTTATTTACACACAATAATAATAATTAATTTTGTTTGGGCAACAAAATTTAATAAACTAATTGTTAAATAAAATCACTCAATTATTAAATTACTATTTCTATGTTTGATTAAAAAATAACACACTTAATATACACAATAAGCATGTTCAACATGATTAAATCAAATAAATTTATTCGGTTATATTATATTTTTTTTAAAACAGAAATTTAACCTTTATCACTCTCAATTTATTTATTTATTTATTTTATTTTAGCTTTATAACTAAAAATATTATATTAAACAAAAAAACACCACTACAAACACACTCACACAGCCACACACTGAACCGAATTTCCTTTAAACCATACACGCAACCAAAATAAAATTAATTCTTTTTATATTATTAAACAAATATTATCGTAAAAAATAATATACAAATATTTTATACAGCCGCCGGCGAATGGTGTGTTGAAATCGAATTGTTTGAAACATAATATATTGTAGAATTTTGAGAATAATATACTGCAGATATGATAACAATGAAATGAAAATTAAAACCAATTTAAACCAATCATTTGACAAATAGAAGTAGTGCATTAAATGCGTACAATGCAATTTAAAACACTTGTGATGATAAAATTATTAGCATAATTGTATAGTCAAATGAATTATATTGTGAACATTTCTATTGAAGTCGTTTCGAAATCCAATAAATGTTTGTTTGCAGAATGATAAAATCTGCAGTAATCGTGAAAATTTTTAGTATGAAAATACTGACAAGTAAAGCAATGTATTTTACGTTCAGGTTTACTACGAACTATCCTAAGAACTATCCTTCAAATACTATAACCGGTGCGCACATATTATTAGTTGAATTTTACATATAAAATCCAGCGATTTAATAGACCAAATGTTTCTAAAGGCGTTTTTTTTTGGAGTAGTTGAATCCAAATCAAATGTCAACGTTTACAAACGGAAACCCACGGCTTAAAAAACAATTTCGTATTTTTGTAGTGCTTTTCTGGTATACAAAATATCATTTCATATGTAAAATTCATCCAAAATATGTTATTTTCAGTGGCGATGCTTGAAAAAATGTTTTCAGATTGCAATATCATTATATTTTTTTGTGGTAGACAAGTTGAAAGTAGTTTACATTATGAAAAAAAAAAAATTGGAATGTCCACTTACTAAATTTTCCGGCAAAAATCGAATTTTAAGAATTATCATCTTTTTGAATTACGGATTTCCTTTTTTCTTTGGCACAGAATTGCAAATTATAATTTCAATTTCCATTCTTTCATTGAAGAGATCGATTAAAATCGATTCATACACACGATCAAAAGATATGACCGATTATTTTCCATTTGATGTCATTGAAATTTTGTATGAAATAAAATTTTTGTACCATTCGCGGTTTGTCAACTTTATCCAAGTACCCATAAATTTTCTTTAAATTTTCTCTGCCATCGATTGGAAAATCGGTTATCTCTTTTGAACGTGAGTGAATCGTGAATTTTAAAAATCAGAAAGATTGGCAATTGATTATAATTTGCAATTCTGTATACAAAACTGGAAATCCATTAAAACTATGACTCGTAATTAAAAAAGATGATAATTTATAAAAGTCGATTTTCTGGAAAATTTTATCCGGTGAACATCCAAACTTTTTCCATAATTTAGCTTAATTTCGCCCAGGTTATATAAAAAATATAGCGATATTTAAAAACTGAATGCAATTTCTCAGCCTTCGTCCACTGGTTATTTTATTTTAACACCAATTCTATGATATTCAAAGGATATATTTTTAAATCTTCAGAGTAAACCTCGGCCTATAAAAAATAAATAAATATTGCTTCATTTACACTTCTACACTTTTGCAAAGTTGCATTAAAATCGGTGAGTGACACTTACGTACGTATCCAATTGTTAGTGCATTAGCTTTACTATAATCATTTATATACATTTCCGATTTTAAATAATACCATCACTAGTTTTAAAAACATGACCATTTAATTTAATTAGATTAATGTAGAATAATCGTAGGAAATGTTCATCATTTTAAATGATTTAACCAATTGCGAATGTTGCTTATAAATTGGAATAGAACATAATATCTATGGTCAGTCATTTGCAAATTTTAAAATGTAATACAGAAATCTAAATTATGAAAATGGTTATTAACAAAATAAGAATATGTTATTGCCTTACCTTTGTAAAAACAAAGTTTTGAAGTATCTCTGTTGTTTTAAAGTATCACTCATTATTCTGCTTTCAAATTTAGTACATTAATCAAAAGTGGTTCATCAATTCCACATCTTATTGCTGTTGTTGCTTTTCCATATAAAATATACCTGCACAAACAATTTATAAATTATTAAATAAAATTTTTTTGTATATTTATTAAATTGAATTGAAATGTTTTAATGTCAATGGTTTGTGAGTATTATGGTAGGTTAGGTTCCTGTGTGGCTATGTTTCCACTGGATATGACAAGCATATTCACACGAGTGACGCATATGACGGCGACTAGTCAAACGTATTTTAAAAGTTTCCTTCTAAAATCCGTATTTTTAAATAATCATACACGCGTGTGAATGTACTTGTCATCATAGCCTAGGACAAAATATTACTAAACTATAATATTTTCATTTTACAGGTCACCAAAAATATTGAAACAATTATTGTTTATGAATTTAGGAATTTAAATAAGTATCAATCAAAATATACTTGTAATTAAATTATACATTGTTAATTGAATTGTAATTGATTAGATAATAACTAGAGAACCGTGTAAAATCTCAATGACTACACCCTGAAATTCATTGGCAATTAGTCGACTAAATTTGTTTGATTATAATCGCATAATCAGAGAGCAGTTACCAATGAAGTTCTTAAAAAAAAAACAACAATCTAGTATAAATTTGATTGAATTTAATTACACCGTTCCAGATGTAATTTTTCAAAATTGGTGGACACAGAAAAGTTTTCATTCATCATTTTATCGTCCACTTTAATAAAATAATAAATTTCTAAGCTTTTCGAAAAATTAGTTTAACGAATTTTAACCAATTGATGTTACAATTTATGTGACCAATTGAAACATGGAAAGTAATACCATCTAAATCACAATCAATATATTATTTATTTTGTTTGAGAAATATCAAATCACAAAACAATCGAAATTAGATAGAATGTGAGATTGGTGTAACAAGGGGCTAATATTAATTTAGTGACTTTTGTTATTGTAACGGTAGCAGTAGTGATTGACAGATTGCTGGTTACACATTTATTAGCCATACAAATTTAATTTAATATATCGTATCTTTCAACACTCCTTCCTTCCACAAAATTCTATCGATTTCAACTGTGAGTTCGAATCATAATTTGTGAACAAAAAATTGCAAATAAAAACAATCTTATTTAATTTATTTATGAAGTCGATGTAAATGTCAAACAATTAGTAATTGCATCATAAAAATATTCAATACAAATGTATTTCTTTATGTTATTGCCTTTTGTTTGATTTTAATTTTAATTGATATTATTACAATGATTAATGCTTTAATTTTTCAGCAACAATATTTGTCCAATATATTTTCAAATTTTTAACTACAGTTGCTGTGTGTGTATAAATAAAAAAATAATGGGAAAATTTTGGAATACATATTTAAAAATAAATAAATATATCAACCTACATAAATTTAAATTTTTCTTATTTGTTGGAACATGCCAAATTAAAACATACTTTGATTCATGGATTGGTTCACCAATTTCAATACAAATATCTTTGTATAATTGCACACTAATTGATGAATTATTTCATGCCGAGTAGATGGTGGACATCTTGGAGCAACAAAATAATGACTTGATGATGTTTATGTTATAATTACTAAAATAAATATACCAAATACATTTTTAATTAATTTTTAAGTTATACTTATTATATTTAAGCAAAACATCGATAAATCTATAAAATAAATATAATCAAAAATTATAATGATAAAATTTTAGGATTTGATAACACCAAACGACGTAAATTATTAGAATATTTCTACACAAAATCATTAAATTTTTGTTTTAAAAATAATGGAAACTTTTCTGATTATGGGTTTTTTTTAACTTGTCTTTCCTGATCTTTATGTATTTTCTGTTCTTTTTCGAAATTCAGTTGCATGGAATTTAGTATTTATGGACAATAGAAAATAGAATTAAAAAAAAAACAAACAATGGATATCATAATTGTTTTAATAAAAAGAACCAAGTCTATGGGAATAGATATAGAACAAACTTATGAACCATTGAATCATATTTAATGATAATTAATACATTTGTTTTATTATAGTTTAACGTGATCTAGTAAAATTTTAAAGAATTTTTTCGAATTGTCCAAGGTAACACAATTACCTCACATAATTTTTTAGGCATACAAAAAAAATTTGCTTTCAAAACAATGCTATTCTTTTATAAACTGGAAAACTTATTTTCTATTCGTTGATGTTATTTGTAAGAATTTTGGTAAAATTAAAATTAAAGAAAAAATAGTATAAATAATTTACCGGTTTTAATGATTATAGCATCAGTTTTCTTCTACATTTTATTATTTATTTCCAAATTTGTGTCACCAATAAGCACAAGAATTTAAATAATGAATATAAGATGATCATATTTTTTGTTTCTGATTACTGCATCTATTTAGAAGAAAAATAATATTTATTGTAATTATTAATAATGTTTAAAATAGAATAGACCATTAATTACTTACGTATATTTTCTGTTCCATCCATATCCTTATTGAATTTTGTATTTTGGTTTGTAATCTGCTTCTGCAAAAACAGAAAAATCAAATAAAAAATTAAAAATCAAATAAAAAAACCAAAATCAATTAAAAAAAAAATAATCCAATAAAAAAAAACAAAAATTCAAAAAAAAAAACGAAAATCAAAAAAAAAACCAAAAACCAATGAAAAAAAAAAAGAAATCAAATAAAAAAAACAAAAATCCGTTAAAAAAAACAAAAATCCGTTAAAAAAAACAAAAATCCGAATAAAAAATAACAGAAATTCAATAAAAAAAAAAAAGAAATCTAATAAAAAAACAAAAATCCAATAAAAAAAACGAAAATCAAAAAAAAAAAAAAACAAAAAAACCAATGAAAAAAAAAGAAATCCAATAAAAAAAACCAAAAATCAAATGATATAAAACAAAAATCCCTTCAAAAAAACAAAAATCCATTAAAAAAAATCAAAAACCAATGAAAAAAAAAAAAATCCAATAAAAAAAACAAAATTCCAATAAAAAAACAAAAATTCAATAAAAAAAACCATTAACCAATGAAAAAAAAAAAAAAATCCAATAAAAAAAACAAAAATCCATTTAAAAAAATAAACTTCCATAAAAAAAACACAAAAATCAAATAAAAAAAACACAAAAATCAAATAAAAAAAAAAAAAACCAAAAAAAAAAAAAAAAATCCAATAAAAAAAAAAGAAATCCAAAAAAAAAACCAAAAATCAAATAAAAAAAAAGAAAAATCCAATAAAAAAAACAAAAATCCATTAAAAAAAATAAACTTCCATAAAAAAAACACAAAAATCAAATAAAAAAAAAAAAAAAAACCAAAATAAAAAAACAAAAATCCATTAAAAAAGCGAGAATCAAAAAAAAAATTCAAAGAAAAGAAACAAAAATTAAATAACAACAACAAAAACCCAACAAAAAAAAAATAAAAATCAATTTAAAAAAAAAAAAACCCAATAAAAAAATAAACCAAACAAAAAAAAAACCAAAAATAAAAAAAAATTAATTAAAAACTAAAATTATTAAATTACTGTTAAATTTAATAATAATTAAACAATTATTATTTAGAATATGTTGAAAATTAGTTATAATTCTATTAAAATTATTTTTTTTTAATTAAAAACAAATAGAAAATAAATTTATACGTCCACACCGCACAAGAACTTGAATCATTTTGATTTGATGCTTTTTATAAAATTTATATGAGAAGAGCCAAAGAATGTAATTTATTGTTGAGAGTTGACAATTGACAGAAGCTTGATAAAAACTACATGAATATAATTTTCATTGAACGCATTTTAAGCCATTTGTTCATGAGTTCATGAGAATAGGCCGAAATCGCAATTATAAATTTATTATTCGATGTTTTTTACTCTCAAGTTCTCTGATCATTTGACAACCTGACACATGAATTCATTTGAGTGAATTTTTTGACAATTCAAACGAAAATAATATAAAGTGAGGTTTTAAAATTAAAATTAAATTGTTGGTCTGTCAATTCGATTTGTTATCGTTAAATTATATGAAAAAAAAATTAAAAACAAATAGATTGTGTATAAAATCAACACAAATTAACTAAAAATTACTCAAAAATTCTACATAAAAATTGTTTTAACATTCTTAACAATATTACAGATAGATTATACAATTATTTTAAAATTAATAACAATAACAAAAATTTTCCTGGTGGAAATAAAATTAAATTACCGAATTTAGTCTACCAAATTTTCCGCGTTTAATAAAATATCATGCAACTACACTTATTTAACATGCAACATAATTAAATCATAATAATATAATGTTAATTAATTAGTTTAAATGTGAAATATAGTATATAAATTTATGTATTTATACACATAAAGACATAACTGAAAATTAGTGTTCCCCCGTAATTAATGTTATAAATAAATAGTACCCGAACGAAACATTTCCAAGTATACATACAAACATTATTGTTATCATAATCATAAGCTTATCATTGTTGTCTATGATTAACTTTGATAACGATGCGATCGATATCAAAACAGCAGTCATTGCAAGATATTTTCTTTCCCACAGACTATGAATTTGATACGATTTAGTAGTTTAACAAATATTTGTACAAAATTACGCAAGTGTATATTGTTTGTAATTTCAAATAAATCACTATAAACTAAACCCAATAGTAGTACTATTACATTGGGTTTCTTTGTTAATGCGATAATTACAATTACAGATACAGTATTGTGTATCATAATATAAAAATTTAAAAATAAAATTCATGTAATACTGTCATTCATGTTAAAACGTTTGCGAACACTATGTAATTATTTCTCTATTTTCCCTTACATAACATACCCTTTAACGGTAAGAGAACTATTTATAAACATTACTATAATAGCATAAAAGTCAGCGAACGTCAACGATACTTATACAAATGCCAGAAGGAAAATATGAATGAATATTAATCCAATTTCTGTTTTAACACTAACCTCATCAATACATTGCACAGTTATTAAACCACATGATCGCATTCTAATAGTTCTGCGTTTCTGGTCCATGTTGCATTTAAATATAAAATGCAGCTATAATACCTATAATAAATACAATTATTATTATTAATTAATGATTTAAAGATTATTATAAAAAAAAAATTACCCCTAATTGGTTTTAATTTCCTGAATGAAAAATGAAAAACGTTTATGTTAACCGCTGACACGTTACTCTACCGGCATAATTTTTATTACTTCCTTTTAAAGGCAGCATATTCAAATACAAGTCAATAATTTGGGTAATGAATACAAACAAATTTCTTCCAAACTACATTTTATTGTCGTCACGTACTAATTGTCATAATTTTGGTACCCATTTGTTTTTTGATCCATCTTTACCATGGCCGCCAACAAAGCAACCACAAAGTGCAGCTGCATTACTAAAATAAATATGAAATTACATTTTTAATTTATTTAAAATTTTTCTTCAACATTTTAGATTTAAAAAAATAATTATAATTTACCATAAAAATTTTGTAAAACGATGTAAAAATTATGTTTCTGCCTGACTTTCGCTTCGAACGACGACAACATAAAATAGCGTACAAAGTGCCACAAAGAATCACAATTGGAGAAATATGACTAAATTTAAAGTAATTATTTTTAAATTATATTATAATAACAATTTATTATTTATATTTGATCACACTTACCAGTAATTGAACTTTCACTTGATGTTGCAATTATTTTATATGGATTAAAATCATTTGATTGTGGTGGTCCATGTGGACTGTTTTTCATTGAATTACAAATAATATCATCTGGATAATGTGGCTGAGGCGGTTGTATGTTACACTATAGCACTATGCAATGCATATTACTGTTAATAGCACAGCAAACATTAATCTGATAATTTTAAACCTAAAAAAGATATAAAGAAAATCACATTATTATATTTTTTTAACAAGCTCAACTTATTGTTATTGAAATAAAATATAAAGTGAATTTAAAAACTTATAAGATTAACTCTTCCGCTATATCTGATCAGAGTGGAATTGTTAAATATCTAAGATTTGCATAGCAACTTGTTATATATTGACATTAAGAACAATTCCGGGGAATCATTTAACGACAATTTTTGGTAATTAAATTTTGCAACTTTATTTAATTTATGCTTTATTTTAATTTATTTATTTATTTGATTTTATTTCGATTTTACCAATCCAGAGCGTAACATCAAATCCATCAGGGGTCAAGAAGTTTAGCAAGAAACGAAATAAATAGTATTTGATGATGGTGGATGTGGCAGTACATCTTAACTTGTCGACAGACCAAAAGATGCGTTTCAACATACATTTTTGATTTGCCAATATACTGGTCGCTTTTCTGGAATTGCATTGTTCAAGTTTGGTTTGTAAACATTTTAATTGATCGTTTGGTTGCATAATAAAATTTCAACTCCATTGTAATTTCACCAAACTAATAACTCCTTCTTTTCTTCACATTCTTATTTTGATGAATATCAACTGGCTTCAGATTTATATTATTGCATACAACCTATTTTTTATTTATTATACGTTTCATGGAAATGCAATGTTCAGTGAATTCCTTTAAGTTAATGGACAAATGCAATGCCAAGTTTTAAACGCTGTTGGTGTAATATCGTAACGATCCGCATCGAATATTGCATTGATTTGGTTGTCATCAACTTCAGCTGGACGACCTGTTTGAATTTTCTTTGAGTGAAAGAGATCAGCCGAACAAAATGTAGCAAATCAATTTTGATGCCAACGTTTTTTTTAAGGTTTTATCAAAAAAATACAACGTTCCCCATCTTTTTCGCCCGATCGCAAGTCAGTGTACAATTTCCATATCTACATTCTTTACTCTTCGCATATTAAACATTCATTTGTGTCTATATTTAAAATTTTATTAAACATTGAATCTGTATTATTCATTATATAAACCTCATTATCCACTTTTATCTGTATGTAATAATGAATAATAAACAAAGAAATAAATTTATAAGTGCAAATGCTAATATATTTATAAATAAAAGAACGTTTTAATGATTAATAAATGGTAACAAACGATTAAGTATATTTAAGTAATACTAATTGTTATCTAAGTCTGTAACTTATTTATTTATATTTCTTTTGTCGATATTTTCAGTGTGAAATACTTTTCTAAGGTGATACCGATATGGTTAAGTAAGTCATCATAATGAATATTGCTGCGTTTACACGACGATTGTTAATATTAAAATCGATATGTGGCAACAACAATTTATTTATTATAGATGTTTTAATGAGGGAGCGCTATGGTGGACGGTGTGACATGGTGCGAATAATTTAACAACGAATCTAAATCCTTCCATTTGGTGTTGTATTGACGAAGGAAGTCACATTGTGTCAATAAGCCTACGAGTGGAAATACAGATATTATATATTATTATAAGATATTACATATATTGATCAGCAGTAAAATTGCATTTAAAACTGAATAAGTATCCCCGCAACTACGAAAACATTTAAATGAAAATAAAGTATTAAAGAATCCGTGGCGAAAAGCCATATAAAAATATATTTTGTGGTGATAAAAGTTTTATAGCTTCGGATGAAAAATGCAAAATGGATAAATCAATAATTTAATCCTATGTATAGCTGAACAATTAAGACGGTAAAGCATTGTGGTGAACGTGGATAAGTGGTAAATTTACGGAACGACACATAAGCCAACGTTACGGCTTCTGTTAGCAAATCTATTACAGAATATATTCGATTTTGTGATTTTTCATTAATTGTTAATTGCCAGAACATAAAAACAATATATTTTTTATATCATCACTGAAAATAAGGTGCGTGCGATTTAAAGAGTTAATTAAGTGTTAATAACATTTATATTAATCTATAAAAACAATTAATGCATGTAATGATTAATGAACTTTAAAGGATTCCCCATAATTATTATTATTTAAATAATTATATACAAACAATTTCTTATCTAATTATAATTTATATTTTTGCATTAATTAGATTATTTTCTTCGATGTTTTTTATTTGCAATGTCAAGTACTTATTTTTTACGTATAAATAATGGAAAACATTCACTGATTTTGTTACAGTTTCAATTAAAGTGTCAGAGGATAAGTTTCGTCACAATTTTTCATAAATTTCAATATATTTTTGTGTGAAAATGTAAGTGTTATAATTTCAAATTCGTATCATATGACTGGAGGCGCGAGCCGCTTGATCAATGGTTTAACCAATGAATTTAAATATATACTTTGCGTTTTATATTTCCATAAAAAGGTTTAAAAATATTATTTTAATATTTGGTGTCCTATCAACAATACTATCGATTGAGTGCAGTGTAGTACGCCTCCGTCGTCACGATGATCCACATGCAGGCGATATTGTTTGTGATTCAAGTGCAATGGCAAATAGTCCACATGGAAAACCACAACCAATCGATAGTAATCCATATGAAATAATTGCAACATCAAGTGAATATGAAAGTGAAAGTACAATTATAGGTATAATGTTAATAATATAAATTAATTATAGACACACACACACAGAATTCAATTAATAATTAAATTTTGTTTGTATGCGCACGCAGTCACAATTACCGGAAATGATGAAAATAAATTTAAAGGATTTATAGTTAAAGCAATTGATGGTACAACCAATGAACCGATTGGCACATGGATAACAATACCTGGTGAAACACGTTTTATTAAATCTTGTGCAGCTATATTTAGAACGAATTTTGCGGATACAGTACAAAGTACATTAGTTTGGAATGCACCAGCAAACCAACAAGGACAAGTTAAATTTACGTAAGTTTTATCTATAATAAATTTAAATTTTTATGTTTAATTTGGAATTTAATGTTTTATTTATTTATTTATTTATTTATTTATTTTAAAATACACACAGAGCAACTGTACTGAAAAGTATGCGAGTTTATTGGATCGATCTTATTGCTGGTGTTAAAAATTTATAATTTTAGTTAAGTTATAAAATTAGAATAGCATTAAAAACTATTAATTAAATTTATTATTATAATTAGAATAGAATTTATTGGTAATTATAATTAGAATAGAATTTATAAAACAAATCGTATTTTATAAATAAATATTTAAAAGAAAAGGTTAGCACTGTATTGATATACATTTACTTAAAATATATTTATACGAAAGATTATCAGTAAATATATGCAAATTTAGTAATTGCACGTGGTCGTTCGTGATCGCTTTTAGCTATATTTAATAATAAATAAGGACTACACAAACAAAATTATATATAATATATTAGCAGTGATAATTTAAAGAATTTGTATATGACGGATGATATATATATTGAAAATCCTAAGATAATCCAATAATCTCATGTCGTAGATTATTTGTCAGCTGTTAATTCTCAGCTCTAATCTAATGATATTTTATTATTTTATTAATATTTAAAAATAATTGTATGCTCAAAATGCATCGCAATTGTGCAATGCTGTAATAAAGTTTATCTTGCAATAATTTTTCATCAGAAATGTTTATTTAGACAATGGTACGATAAATGTTGACATCAACAATTGTACATTCTAAGAGAGATTTACAGATATAGATGGAAGTTCATTGATACGTAAAGAATGAGTATTGATCAATAATGGCAATACTCTGCGCGAGGCACGCCAGACGATATTGAGAAGGCATATTGTTGAACAAAAGACCTGACCGCCGCACAACGAGAGATAAAATAAGATTCAATTCTAGAGAAAACATTTGAATTGTAGCCAATTTGGAACTTGTTAACAAAATTGTTGAAACTGTATTTCTACGAATGCAAGACAATTAGTTGTTGTACAGACAGAACCCCATAAAAAGTTAATTCCCTGGTTTGAAAACTAAATTATTATTATTATAGTTTTTATTAATCAATTATATGCTCGAAAAAAATGTGTATTGTAAAATTAAAAGGCGGGTGTTTTGCTCGTACGCATTAACATCCTAAAAGTAATTTGTAAATGTTTCCAAAATAATTTGTTCTACAATTTTTAACTAAAATATTATTGTTAATTAATAGAATATTTATTATTTAAAACGAAAATTGATAACAAATATTTTTAATTTATATATTTGATTTGGTAATTCCACACTAACGTGGCGTATAATTTAATCACATTTACGCATTATATTATTTATCAATTTCAAAAACTGATTTCACAGTATACAGCTATACACAAAATTGAACGTACACTTATAAAAAATATGTATTTTTGCATTTATAGCCATATTTATTACGTTATTTCAAATGTGATTTTTTATAAAATTTTTATAAACTTATTAATTAACCAATAATAATAAAAATTAATAACTTCGAATACAATAACAACAAAAAAAAAATAAAAAATAAATTCATAACAAATAAAAATAACACAAAATTGAACGTACACCACTTTATTTATCAAAATATGATGACGCAATATTCAATTTGTTTACGTAATCAGCTTATTTCATTCGGTTTGTGCATTTTGTATTCATTTATAGGCATTACGTAAAAACATATTGTTTAAAAAAAAGGAAATATAGTGTTTTCAATAATATGGGACATCACACAATTGAAACGACATTAGCAGAGAGGAAAAGAGTAATTAAATTAATATGTGAAGGTAAATCATTACGTGAAACTGGTAAAATCGTTGGCAGAAGTCATTCTACAATCCAGACAATTGTTAACAAATTTAAATATGAGGGTACTTTAATAAATAAGACAGGCAGAGGAAGGAAGAAAATTTTAACACAGAAGAATGAAAATTTTATAGTAATGAAAATGAAGCAAAATCCAAAAACAAAAATAGTGGATATAACTGCAGATGTATCATCTATTATTAATAAAAATATTTCAACGGAAACCGTGAAAAGAGTTTTGAGAAGAGAGGGATATAATGGCAGAGTTGCGAGGAAAAAACCATTTATATCGAAAGTAAATAGAATAAAAATATTGCAATTTGCAAAAGAACACATAAACAAAGGTCCAGAGTTTTGGAATAAGATCATATTTAGTGACGAAAGTAAATTTAATATTTTTGGTCCAGATGGAAGAACTAGAGTTTGGAGAAAACCCAATACTGAAATGAAAAAAGAAAATTTATGCCCGACAATAAAACACGGTGGTGGCAATGTAATGTTGTGGGGGTGTATGGCGGCAATTGGAGTAGGAAATATGTGTTTTATAGAATACAAAATGAATAAGCATGATTATTTGAACGTATTAAAGTCAAATTTGCATCAAAGTGCGGAAAAATTGGGTTTGCAAAACAACTTTTATTTTCAACATGACAACGATCCGAAACATACTTCGTATCTTGTCAAGGAATGGTTGCTCTACAGAGCACCAAAAATGTTGCATACACCCCCTCAATCACCAGACCTGAATCCCATTGAACATCTCTGGGCGGAATTGGGAAGTAGAATTAGCAAGAAAGGTATAACCAACAAATCAATGCTGAAAACTGAATTACGGGCACAATGGGACCAAATTTCGTCTGATATCACACAAAAATTAGTTCAATCTATGCCAGAACGTTTATATGAAGTCATCATATCGAAAGGATATCCCACCAAATATTAACTTCGAATATATCAATTTTAATTAAAACGTTTTTTATGTGTACGTTCAATTTTGCGTTATTTTTATTTGTTATGAATTTATTTTTTATTTTTTTTTTTGTTGTTATTGTATTCGAAGTTATTAATTTTTATTATTATTGGTTAATTAATAAGTTTATAAAAATTTTATAAAAAATCACATTTGAAATAACGTAATAAATATGGCTATAAATGCAAAAATACATATTTTTTATAAGTGTACGTTCAATTTTGTGTATAGCTGTATATACGAGACGATGATTAGCTAAGTGGAAAAACCAACGACCCAAATTAACATCATATAAAATATGTATGTAATACTAAGAAAAACCAAAGACACTGTGTGGCCTTGCAATTTGCAATTTTTTGTGTCGCACACAATTAATTCCCTAGTAACACTGTCCGCAGTATATCTGTAAAATTTTAGTAGTAGTCCGTATAGTTTCAATCCAATGGAATATCTATGGATTTCGGATTACGGATGTCCGCTGGAATTTTATATATGATCAGTAGTGCAATCCTGTCTATGTGGATATTTATAAAAAATATCCTTGGATTATTCGCGTATATTGATGATAATTTCTACGGTTTCTGCATATGAATATTGAAAAAATTATTGAATTCATCGAAGAAGTTTGACGAACTTTTGGTTATTACAATTATTTTAGAAAATATTGTATTATTCAGAGATGCTATAATGAAAATGTATATACGTAAAAAAAATCGCAAACATCAACCCGAGACGCGGTTGCTTGTGTATCAATTGTTAAAATGTGAAATAAATTACCAATTTGAAGTCATTTAGTGGTAAAAAAGAATCGACTACAATTTAAGAAAAATTTGCATAAAGTCACAACCGACACATTTGTGTGAGTTAGCAACACCTAGTAAATTTTTCGGAATGTTCTGAAGTAGAAAATTGTATACAAATGGTTCAAAACATTTTTATTATCATTATTAAGCAAGCGTGGCACGAACTAATTTTTCATATGACGACTAAAATGCACAGTTTAGGTGCATCTTTACTATCAAAATTAAAGTGACGAAACCAAACAGCATACAACATCATATCATTTACTATAAATGAATCGTACAACGTATTTCAATAGCTTGTTAGTAGTAGCGTTCTTTTTCATAATAAAATAGTGTAATATGGCGAAGTTTTCTACTAACATAGAATCAAATAATATCGTTTCAGTCCGTAGTACATCTATCACTAACATTGGAGTTAAGAGAAAAATAAATAGCCAAACCAAAAACACCACCATAAAAACCTTTACAATTGTTTCCAATCAACGTAACAATAATTTAATAATATTAAATTAAAAACGACCGACTTATTTATTTTGATGTTAAATAAATTTCTTATAAACGAGCAAATTTTTTTTGTTAGCCAATCATTTCATTGTAAAGATTATCTGTAATTTATAAATAGGTGATCTCAAAATTGACCGCTACTTCGGTTTTCTTAAAAAACAATAATATATTAGCTCATAATGTTTAAAAAAATAAAAAGTTTTTTTAATGATTATTATTTCTTATCTTTATTTTTATTTTAATGCATTATATGACTTTTTTTTTTGGATGGTAAACATTTTTTTCCCAATAAATACGATTTCTATAAATTTTGTAAAACATTCACATATTTTTATTAGTACTCATCAAAGTGTTGCACAGTAGAAACTTTAACTGCCTTTAAATTGATACAAAATTTTTCCGAAATTAAACAAAAATGTAAGTCCATTAATTTTAAGTTTATTTGTGTGAATTGAATGTAATTTTAAAAATATTGTGTGATTTAATGTTTATTTAAAGGTTTGAAAAAATATGTTTAATTTTTGCTGTTTTACTATTAACAATTTCATCAATTAACTGTAATGTAATACGGCTTCGTCGTGATACCGCCGATCCCCATGCAACCGACAGAGTTTGTGACACAAGTATTCTTGCAAATCCCGTACTAGACGGTAGTTCTCCATATGAAATTACGGCTACATCAAGTGATTATGAAAGTGAAAGTTCAATTACAGGTATAAATATGACCATTTTTCAAATTGCTTTCAGATATTATTAATAATTAAAAAAAAAAACCCGATTAATTATAATTAATTTAATACAATTTTATATAATTGTTAATTAAATATACAAATTATTAATAATAATTATTAAAATTGTTCTGTGTTTGTTTGTTTATTTTTTATACAGTCACAATTACCGGCGATGGTGAAAATACATTTAAAGGATTTTTAGTTAAAGCAATTGACGTTGAAACAAATGAACCAATTGGAATATGGACAGAAATACCGGGTGAATCACGTTTTGTTGCATTTTGTGCAGCCACCATTCAAACAAATTATAAAAATAAAGAACAAATTATATTGGTTTGGAATGCACCGGCAAATAAACAAGGAAAAGTTAAATTTGTGTAAGTATAAAATTGAGTTGACTTTTTTTTGTGATTATAAATTTTACAAATATTTGCAAATATTTATTTAATTTTTTATATTTTATTATACGCCCACACACAGAACAACTATTGTTAAAAGTTTAAAAATTTATTGGAAAGATTTGGTTGCTGAAGTTAAAAATTAATATTTTATTATTGCAATGATAATTGCAATGAAATTTTTAATAAAATTGTGAATTTATTATAAATTTTGTTTGGAATTATGTTTAAAAAAATGTGTTATTAACTTTTGATCGTTTTGTAATTAAAATAATAAATCATTTATGAAATTTATTTAATGGTGAGTTAATTAATTATTAACTATTTACGATATATAAAATAATTTCCAACTATTGTGTCCATGACAGCACTGGCTACATTATCTAGGAATTTTTTTTCCATCATTTGTTTCAAATACAATTATTGATACGCATTGTGCTGTGCTATCATGATTCACTCTATGTATTGTACTAAACCACTCCCAGCGTCTTGGTGGTGCAAGGTAAGGCTAATTAATTTTAAATCTTATACGTATACAACTGAAAATAGTTGTAGAAAGTAGCGGTGCGTGAAAAAAGTTTTCAGATTTCAATATCACTATACTTTTCTGCTGGTAGACGAGTTGAAAGTAGACTACATAAAAATTGGAATGTCCAACTTACTAAATTTGCCGGAAAATCGACTTTTAAGAATTATCAATTTTATGAATTACGCACGGGCCATAGTTTTAACGGATTTCCAATTTTGTATACAGAATTGCAAATTATAATATCAATTACCAATCTTTCATAGAGGGGGTTTTTTAAAATCGATTCACACACGTTCAAACGATATGCGACCGATTTTCCATTTGATGTCATTAAAATTTTGTATGAACGAATGGTACTGTATAAATTTTTTGTACTATTCGCGGTTGTCAACTTTATCCAAGTACCACAAATTTCTTTAAATTTTCGCTGCCATCGATTGAACATATCTTTTGAACGTGTGTAAATTGATTTTAAAAATCTCTTCCAAGAAAGATTGGAAATTGATTTTTAATTTACAATGCTGTAAGGAAAAATAAAAATCCTTTAAAACTATGGTCCGCGTAATTCAAAAATATGATAATTCATAAAAGTTAATTTTCCGGAAAATCTAATTCGTTGAACACCCAGATTTTTTTTGCATAATTTAGTTTAATTTCACCCAGGCTGTAAGAACGATATAGCGATATTGAAAACTGAATGCTATTTCTCAGCCTTCGCCACTGGTTGTAGATGTTTTGTACGACACATATAATGAAATTCAATGCAACGTACACTAAAAATATAATAATATTAAAATTCTAGGTGTATATAATTCCGACAATTTATAAGTAAAATTATATTAAACAATGATTTCCAAAATATTAACTACTGCTAAAAATTAATATAAACATAATTATAAATAATAATAATAATATACCGGCGGCGATGGGAACGAATAAGTCACAAAAACACATAACTAAAACTTCTTTTCCGTATTTTTGTATAATACATCAATTGGTGCATTAAATGTAATGCCAAATTTCATCACACACCATCAACACAGCGTTGGCCATCCCTCTTGTTACTATGCACGGAACCAACCAATTTCGATGTAATTAAAAATTTATTTCACATGTGTTTTAGACTTATTCACCAACCCACCGGGGCCTAGATTCTGCAACTGTGAATTTTAAAATGTACACAAAAATCCGTGTACCTTTTTTATGATTTGATTTCATTGGCCGTGAATTTTAAGTATTCACACCGTATACACGACATGAAAATTCACAGTTGCGGAATCTACAGACCGTGTCTTAAATTAAAACAAAAAATTAATAATATATGTATCTAATTTTAAAGGTTTTTTATTAATTAATTTTTTTTATATTTTTATTATAAATGTGAATAATAATAAATTATCATTTCATTTTTAATCGATAATTTTCAATTTATTAAAAAGAATACATATATTTTTAATTTTATTGAAATATTCTTCAGACAATCCACTTTCATCAAACATATCATCTTCACTGAATTCATTTATGTCAATGTCATAATCAGTTTTTGCCATTAAAACTCGGATCATAAGTATTATATGCGAAAATTCCAGTTTAGCATAATAATAAAATTCATTGTGAAATCTAAAAATAGAATAGAAAACAGAAAAAAAAATTAATTAATTAATTAACTCCAAACGCCCTTCCAAATAATACTAAATAAACGCATACCCATCATACGAATACTCATCTACCGGACATCCAACTTGTTTTAATGTATTACAAAAATGTTTATAATAATGTTTTAAAAATTCTTCAAAATTTTCTTCCAACACATTTGATTGTACACTTGTGAATAAAAAGAATGCAATATCAATTGCTAATGATTTATAAGAAACAAGTTGAAAATCAAATATTTTTATCTTTAAATTATTGTCAGCATCTGGGGCACAACGGAAAAAATTAAATAAATTAACATTTTTCATATAATATTAGTTGTTTTCTTGTGGTAATGGTTGCCAAGTACGTTATAAATAATTTGGTTTGAGTAAATGATAATGATTTTTCTCTATCTACCTACTCGCACTTTTTCTTTTGATCACATGCCTGTGTAGTTACAAGTAGCAAATCTCATAAGAAATATAAATTTTTGACATATTAATGGCTCTTTTGTTGTTTTTTCACTTTTGTCATATTTTAAATTTCTTGTTCTTTTGGCAGGTTTGTGTCACTGCTAAATACTACTATCTACTACTTAATAAGTACTTGACGATTACCAACAGAAAACATCTATCGTATTTAGTAAAATTTAATTACCATTTAAAAACATTAGATTATTAACCCAAAAATCACGATGGACAATTGTTGAATATGGTGTGTCTTTACCATTTCTATTAAATCGTATAAATTCTTCACATATTCTATACTGTTTATTTAATTTTTCACATAATTCATCATCTAAACCAGTTTTTTTCAATTGTTGTTTGATTTGCTAATTTATAAAGAAAAATAGAAAAATAAAGAAATATTTATTTTACATTTTTGTTATAAGTAATACAGTTGAGTAGTAATCAATGGATAAAGTTAGACGACGTAGCCGATGAACCCTGATTCAAGAGAGTACACGTAATATTTATATATAAACTGAAATAGTAGTGGGTGGCAACGTCTTTATATCATAAACTATATTTAAGATAAAATATCTGGCTCTCACCGGAATTGTGTCAATTGGAATTAGAATTTAATGAAAAAATGTCTTGCATCATATTAGGCGTAGAAGTTGATAAATACTCGTCGTTTCCTATACAATATTAATATTTCTATCAAAGTATGATTCATTGAAGGCTAAAACCTTCGCACATCTTTCAGCTAATTGTTGGATTCCTTGTCTGAAGTATTTTTTCTCTTTTTAGACGATTTATTTATCGAGCCAATTTCTGATGCTTTTTCACACATAAAGTACGTACGTTTGGAAGGGCTAACTGCATTAACCGCAATAAATGGTAGGAGCTATATCTGATGAAGACAGTGGTTTGGGATATAGAACTTCCCAGTTCTGTCCTTATGTAAATAGATTTTAATGACATTTTCAAGGTCTGGCATTGTCATGTTGAAAACTGAATTTGTTGTGTCTATTAAACGACCCGTTTCTGGTTGATTTTCTATCAATGCTTGCTTCAAACGAATTAGTTATCGTGATAGTGATCATCAGTGATAGTTTCAGAAGGTTTCTAATATACAATTTATAGTACACAATACCTGTATTTGATCCCATCAAATACAGAGCAAAACCTTATCAGCATTGACTGTGATGGACCAGCTTCACCAGACCCAGTATCGAAGCATTTCTATATACGCTTAGAATTCTCATAGTAAAACCATTTTTCATCTCCAGACATAATTTCAACAGCGGATATTATTATTATTAAAACAAATTAATAATGCTTTCCGCAAATGTCGTTCATTTGCTGCAACACTTTACATTTCCCTACAAATAAAAATCAGTTATTTATGCTTTAGCCAAATGTCTTCTACTACGTTTTGAAGGTAATAAAGAAAATTAGCAATTACACGTAATACATTTACAGGGTATTTTCAATTTCTAACATAGTAAACATTTAAGATTAAAAACTTTTGGTGGCAAAATGATGTTACCAAATACAGTAGAAAGCATTGAAATTGTAAAAAATCTTATTTCTTTATAAATAATCCAGGGTATTGTATTATATAAATTACAAATTAAAGAATCCTAAGCTAAGCATTATAACTGTGACAGCGTTTCATTTACTATTATTTTATGAACCGTAAGACTAAGTATCTGAATGATATCCGTTACATTTCTGGTACAATATTATCGAATGCATTCTAAAATTATTAATTTGAAACATGTCGACATTTGTGATTTGGTTGTGATGGTTGTCCCCATCAAATTTAATTAGAAATTCTATAATATAATATACATTGGACCACTATTGCATGGCAGCGATGCGGCTATTAGAATGTCAATTTATCTCAAATTCATAGGTTCTTATTATAAATACGTTAACCTTACTACTGATTGGCAGTGAGAAGCAACATTTTTGTTTTATCTATAAATGAAGGAATATGTGAATCGTTTTCCTCTTCAACAATTTGATTATAGCAATTGAATTTAAGCATATCAATTTTACCATATACAATTTTGTGGCTTTCACATATCAATAATTAAAGTCATTTTAAAATAATCTTCCGATGTACGAGGTACGATAATATGATTTTCTGAAATAATAGATTCAAACCAAAAACATTATGTTGCCTTATTACTTGCCAATAAATCGGTGCCATTCCTAGAAAATGTTTGGCTTTCAATGTAACAAATACAGCTTTTTCTATAATTATAAATTCAAGTCTTTCGTTGTTGGTAAATTTCTCGAAATTAACTTAACTTTAGTTAAGTATAAATTATGGGTTTCTCATCAGCTTACAAAAATTCACTAAACCCAACCAAATGAATCATATTAGTTATGATCCATTTTATAAATAAGTGATAACAGACTCCTTTTTTTCTGATTGTTCAAGTGTATTAAAATAGGTCAAAAAAACAACTCAACACCGTTTGTATGAAACAATTATGGATTTGTTTTTTTGTCCTTTCACAGTACTCGCATGCAATTGTCTACAGTGAGAAGAAAAAATTACCAAAGATAGTGTATATAAAGTTTGTTCGTAATGCCTAAACGACAGACTATTATTTTTTTTAAATAACTCGTAAATAACTAAAATTAAATAATTATAATAACAAAAAATTTTACCTCACACAATCTTTCATAATCAATAGCTTCATAATAATTAAATTCAAATAATATTGGCATTATTTTATTTTGAAATACATCTGGTTTTAGTCGACGTACAGCAATTGGTAACGCATGGAATTGTGCAAGACTCTGTATATATATAGGAAAAGAAAAATATTAATTAATTAATTACTTAAATTACTTAAAAGGACAAAAAAAATGATACAATTATTTACTTCTAATATTTTAAAAGTAAATGTACTATCGAAACCTTTGCTACGATCAACCGTTTGATAACCTTTAACACGTAAATTTTCTAATAATAAAACTGCATCATTATCGGCCTTTGTTTGTGTATCATCTATTCATAAAAATTACATAAAAATTATATAAATTCATTATCAAAAAGGACGAATTTTTTTATTTTACCTGAATTTAATGATAAACGTGATCCATAACATTTAACAAATACATCAATTAAATCGGTTTCATTAATATTTGCATCAATTTGTAATTGCTGTAATATTGGACAAACAATATGATACATTCCATTTTCTTTAATACACGATAATTCTGGTTGAAATACTTTCACTAAGTCGGGATTAATTACCGGTGTTTTTGCAACTAATTTCATTTTTATAGTTTTATTTAGTTCTGAATCAGCTAATGGTTCAGCAGCAGCAGTAGCAGCAACATCGGTTGATTCAAGTGTTACCGTTAAATCGTACATTATACTACCAAAATTATCACCTGGTTTTGTTAAATAATCTAAATTGTAATTTACAATTTTATATCCTTTTAAATTTTGTTCCAAAAATGGAACAAGATCTTTTATTTCAATATTATTATTAAACATTTTATTTTTTGTTGTTTTGTGATCTTATTTTCTTGTCGTTGGACACAATTCTCTGTAATGTAAATGTATAAAATTTTTAGTATATATATATTAAAAGTTTTAATAATAAAATAATACGCATTAATGAAATTATTTTAATCGATTATTGATGGTCAATTTTTGTAACTATATTTTTTGGAGCATATTGCAACAAACATTTTTCAAAATTTAATTTTTAATATTAATTGAATTTCATGAATGGATAAATAAAGAACACAACTCAGCCAACAAAAATGTAGCTTTGAACGGGATTAATGATTTTTCTTTCATATATAGAGTTATACAATTCATAGAATTTGCTCATAAAATTCCATTTATCATCACAGCATTCTGCCGCATATTCCTCAATTAAATTGTATACCGTGCGTTATATGAGAATTAATATAGTTTAAATTTTTAGAGTGGAATTCACAGGTTAAGAGGAGCCGACATGTCACAGAACTGAAATTATCGAATCGCAGGGTAAAACCTGGTGAAAACTTTTGTTCCAAATAGTACAAGTTATTGTTTTTTGAATTTTACCACCCTCACGGAATAACAGAAACTAATGATAATGATCTGATGATGATGGTATTCTTAATTACAAAGAATTAAAAAGAAATATCTCTTAAAATATAATGATTAATCAAAAGAATGTCGTCGTACATTAAGCGTTTCTGTAATTATATGGTGTAATTATGATAAAATGTATCAATAATAATTTAAAATATGTTGAAATAAATATATTTGATTGGCCCTCTCTTCTTATTTCTAAAGATGTGATATAATTTTTCAAATAATAACTATAAATTTTAGTATAAATACAAATGATCATTTTCATAGAGCACCACAATTGTGTTTGTAAATTCGAAATAGTTTTGAATTAATTAAAAATAAATCGTAAAAATGATGAAATTCGTAAGTTTACTAAGAAAATATCAATAATTTATAAAAATTAAATAATTTATTTATTCTTTGATTTTTGATTAAAGCTAATTTTTGCAATTCTTATTGCTTTGGCTGTTGCTGCACCAGCACCTGAACCCGAACCAGACGCAACTGTAGGTTATTATTCTGGACTATATGGTTCCTATTGGCCATCATCATCATCATATTATTATCCAGGTTTCCGTTCATATTATCCAAATAATTATGCTTACAATTATGGTTATGGTTATCGAGCACCATATATTTTTAAATAAATATGGTTTGATTTGGTTGGACGGCGCAGACAGGCACAGAATCGAAGGAATATAAAGGAAAATAAATAATTAATAAATAATAAAAAATTATATAAATATTAATAAAAATTAAAATTTATAAATTGCAGTGGAAATTATTGTTTTATTAATTTATACACAAAATTGAAAACATTTTATTTTGCCGGCAATCGCATTAAAATTCGGACACTTAAATGCGATTAATTATAATTTATATAGAAATGACAAAGTTATCAACGTTCCATATAATTTATTAGGAGTACACTAACCCATTATTATTCCAATTCTTGTGTTATACTTCATTCTTGAGACACAACAAGGCACCGAAATAAACGATTTTTAGCGTTATTTAGTTAGCTATAGCTCGACCAGAAGTCATTGTATCGGTGAAGTTACAGATAAATAGTATGTGTGGAATAGATTAAAATCATGCGTTGAAGGTGCCGCAACAGAGGTTATTGAAAAGGGGATGATAGTAAGAAAAATTGTGGTTGTTTGATGATGAATGTGGAAATGATCGGGATGCAAAAAATACATCCAGACTGAAAATGTTAACACGGGCTACGCGAACCACTGTTTTGAAGACTATCGCGTGAACCGGAATTTCGAGCGTAAATTGATTGGTAAGAAAAAAAAACGACAACTAGAACGAAGTCACATATATATGGTGACAACGAATACATCAGGAATTCGAGATAAAACTGTTGGAAAATTGGAGAATACAATTTTGAAATATAGTCAATAGTTTTGTATACTTAGGATCGTTGATAAATACAGAAAATGATATTGAAGAGAAAATTTGCCGCAGGGTAGCGTAAGACCTAAGGCAAGATGGATAGATGCAGTAAACTGTGATATAAAAATCCTTAAAATTCGGGATTGGAAGACATTGACATTGCGGGGTTAGGTCAGGTTGGAGAAACGTGGTGTTGGAGAAGGCTAAAACCGCACCTATAATGCCATGGAGTAAGTAAGTAAGTATTTCAATCCCAAAATCTGTATAAAGAATGTCATTTAATGGATATGATAACTTCATTTATATAGCAATTAAATATTAAAAAATATAGAAAATATATAATTTAAAATTATGTTCAATAAAATATATGGCACATACAAAATATAATTTATTACAATATAATACATTAATTATACTATCAACAATAACAACAACGGCAACATATTAATGCACAACTTGACTTAAATGATCTCATATTTTATGCACATGACGAATTAATGTACAATGACATTCTATAATAAAAGGAACAATTTGTGGATGAATAATATTGTGTGTTGACAATTTATTGTAATTTATTATAATTGTATGATGTTCGAAAAATGTAAAGTGTATAAATTATAAACAATAAAGAATCTAGCACATCGTTTGAGGAATAATGATCAGTTGATATACAAGCATTTTTTTATAAATAAAATATCATTTGATCTGTATAAATTCTAAAGAATATTACAAAATAAAATAACTTGCACATTTTATAAATGAAAATATTACGACAGTAATTCAATGTTATAGAAGTGATCGTCTAAATCGAAATTAATTCGTAATCCCCAAATAGTGTGTCATTATCGACAATCGCTTCATAATTCCGTGTCAGAACCAAACCCAATTTAAAATAAAATTTATAATATATGTTCAACATCATATTAAATGATCTCATAAAATTAATATTGCAAGTATTTGCAAATTACAATATAAATGAATTATTAACAGAACACAATGTGCATTTCAAAATAAAATTATTATTATTATTAGTCTGCAATATTGTAATCACCAAACAACATCATTTTAATGCATTGAAATTATTTATAATATTATGAAATAATATCGCGCGACTTACAACAATGCAAATAAATATACTGATAATGATAACATTACAATTTATAAATTAATAATATTGGAGTAATAATACAATATGTGGAATTATAGAATTTGTAATTATCATCAGTTTCATTATCAATAACATATACATAACCTTATGAGCGCCGAGCACACAATTACGAGTAACTATACATATTTTATACAAATTGCAAAATTAGATAAATAAATACGGTAGAGATCATCAACCACCTGAGGATTGATAGAGCTACGTTGTGATATAAAACAGAATTTTATACATTAGCTGCAGAAAAATTCTGAATCAAATTCTGTTGGTAAATTGTGTACCGCAGACAACAACAGAATAATTTCGTTTTAACTTTGTCATCGTTTAGCAACAGATAACAAACAATTTAATGTGTAATTGTTTCTGGAACTCACTGCAGATTGTCAAAGTATATAGTTTATTTGATTGCAGTTTTATACCGTCTCTATTCCAGACCACTCCATTACTAAATTCTTAATCAGAAAAAAATTCTGTTTTATACCACAACGTAACTTAAAAAAAAACACTTTACTTATAAGAAAACTGCAGCATGAAACAAAGTGAGGTAATTTTTGGCGGCTACAAAGGCACTAAAATGTAATCCTGAAATAATTGATATATATTTCCTATATGTTCAACATATATCCGCACGGTATTGTATTCATAATTTATTTCACCAATTATCCAAGACAGATGGTTTCAATTTTTGTATATTTCCCTTATCTATAGATATAATTCTCACCCCTTTTAATTTATTTTCATAATTTTTAAAACAACCAGCAACTCAAATTGATATATTTCCTAGGAATTTTGTAAGACTTTTAATGAATTTTATTCGTGGTTTTTTTGTTATTGTTATTTATTTATTATTTAAAAATGCACAATTGATGAATTTTTGCCATCGTTCAGCAACTTCATTCCGCGGTGCTCATAGAACTACTGGTCTATCGGTAAATAAAAAACTGAATCAATCCATGATTTGGCATCATCGTCATAAGAAATTATTCTGCTAATATGGACAATTCACAGATATTACTTGCCAAAATACATGTACAATCCAAAGATATTTTTGTCAAAATCCGTGGAGCTTCTCATAACAAAATTTTAAATATAAATTCTATGGATATTCTGTGGAATAATAGCAACGAGAAATGGTTCTAAGGAGAATCCGTATAGAAATTATTATCGCGAAAATATACGCGGATAATCCAAGGACATTTTTTACCAAAATCCATGAACATAGAGTTGCACTGCTTCTATAAAATTCCAGTGGATATTCGTAAGAGATCCATAGATATTTCCTTGGATTGAAACTATACGAACTACTACATATAATGCCGGAAATTTTACGGACAAACTATACGGACTGTGTTACTAGGGTGGTATCACAAAAATAATTGCACATAAGTGATTTTTGTAAAATTACAACGTTCATGAAATTATGTTAATTATTGTCACAATTACAATTAAATGTACGTGTACGTGCCATGATTATTAACTATAAATATCTAATAATTATTTAATTTATAATAATACAAATACGTTATAACAATTCAATTCGCGTTTCACATTTATTTTTATTAGATAAATGATTCAAAATTAACATAATTTAATAGATAGAATTTTTACAGAATGGTTCATATTTGGAATATTGTTAAAATAAAATAAAGATTCAAAAACAAAACTCTAAAAGTTAATCCGCAGCTACAAATTCATTGTGATACACTATCGTGACGATAAAGTCGATACGGTTGGAATTATTTTGTTATGTGACAATTGCTGTTAAATTATATGGATTAATAAATAAATTGTAGGCGGAAAAATAAATGGAAATTAAAAAATTAATAGCAGTTCGAACTGATGTATAGCAAAATTATGTTTGTTTAAAAATAGAAATGGTTATTTATATATTGTATATTAACAATGTGTTCAAACAATATTCAGAAACAATTTGGCAGTTAAAGCTGCTATGTTGTGGTATAAAACATAAATTTTTTCTGGTCCAGAATTTCATAGATTAGCCGCAGAAAAATTCCGGATCAGATTCGGTTGTTAAATTGTGTACCACAGACAACAGAAAAGCTCCGTTTTAACTTTGTAAATCGTTGTCGTTTAGCGACAGCAAGCAAACAATTCAATGAGAATTGTGTCTGGAGCTAGAATGTCCAGAATGTCAAAGAATTTTATTTGATTTCAATGTTTTTCATGTATATTCTTATAAATTTCTTTGACTAAACTTAACAAATTTTCAGTGATAACTGAAATATTATTTCTGTTTCTGTTGCAGGTTTATATTGCAACGGCTCGCAGCAGAATCTGAACTCCAGAATAGCTCCGTTCAATAACACCGTATCTGTTCCACACCATTTCGTTTCTGTTACTAAATTTTGGAACCGGAAAAAATTCTGTTTTATACCGACGTAGCTTAACATATTTCTAAATTCCTGTTTAGTACTTTATATTAAAATAATTAATTCGGCTGCTTTTAAACGCATTTATGCAATTACAAAAAAATTAAATTTAGAAATGATGGTAAGAAAATCGGATGATTATTATATTTATAAATTTATTCTGTGTGTTTTATAAGCTTTTGTGATGATTACGTCTACGCTTAAGCATATTTGCGGTGCCGCCAGAATGGTAGAGGAGGTGTCACTCACCAACGCTACATATTTTAACTTTTCATAAATGCGATTAAGAGCACGATTTCCAAAGCGGGGAGTAGACAAATAGTAAATTCCATCTCATATATATAAAAAAGTGATTCAAAGAGTGTTTGAAATTATTGGAAAAATTGCTATAGTTAGTTTGGCAACGAAAACTAATTTTCACGTAAACTTGTGATCTGAATTGAATAGCTGTCTAACACACCATATTTTCATTGATATTCGCTATTTGGCTTTACAAACGAACAAATGATATTTGCACTGTGATTTTTTTGAACATAAAATTATAATGAAGTGACACACTGTACAATACGATTTGTTTTTATTGAACCACAGGGCACAGACAGATAGCAACGACTCTCCAAAGATAAACAAATGATCGTTAATATACGTGACCAAATAAACTGTGGGTATAAGTTTTAACTTTTATTCTAAATTAAAATATATATATTATTAAATTTATTCATTTATAAATCAAAGTAATTTATATTTCCATATATTTTGTTCACAAATTATATGATATTGTTTGCTTGTTATCACACTCAATTGCGACAACAACTTATCACATTTAAAATGAATTGTAATTTAATAATTTAAACTGTGTGTATAGAATAGCAAATATGTTTGCATTGCTTTCGTACAAGATAAAATGTAAAATTAAACAAATAATAATAATAATAATAATAATAAATGTCTCCTATGTCAACCACCATTATTCAAACACAATATCTGGTATCAGCGATCAGCATGAATTATATACGGAAATAATAAGTATTATATAGTGTCTCCAATGTGGCCAGAACATTGTTCAAGACAAAAAGATACCAATTATCTATAAATATTTGAAGAATTTTTTTAATTTTATATTAGAAATATAAATCTATTGAATATTCTCAATCATCAGAAAGGCAATACTCTTATTGTAGTATTATATTAATATAGAACGTGATCGAATGTGATCGTATATATATATATATTTCAATAACACAATGCTATTATATATTTACAATTGACAATACAAATTCCAATGGACAATGAACCGAAACAATAAAAACCCACTAAATTAAGCGTTTCAAATTAAAAGTAATTGAAGCAATAAATGAAATAAAATTTAATAGTAATAAATTAAAGAAACAGCATTTGCTTCTAACGTATAGGCTGCTTGAATGGTTCTAGGCCTGATGCATATACGCGATCACAATATACATTGATTATCGTGCAACAGTAATTAAATTCTTTGTTAATCCCAACCGAAATCCATCATCATCAAACACGTAAACACAGTCTTCATAACACAACGAATAAAAACGGGCTACGATTAATTGCGTCATGTCTAAAAACATGGTCAATAGTGATACACACTTCTCACATAAAGAAATTCATAAGATGACGTGGTGGTAGTCTCCAGATGGTAGAACAAATAATCAAATTGATCATCTGCTAATTGATGGACGTCACTGTTCAAATATAATGAATGTTCAAACTTGTCGTTGTTTAAATATTTACTCTGATCAATATCTATCGTTAGGATATTGCTACGAGCGAGAATTTCTGCCCTTAATAACACACAACCCCTGTAGTGTTGAAATGGACAGTCGAACGACTTGAACAGTCGGCGGTAAAACAATTGTACATGGATGCAATGGAACAACGAATTTTTACAGATTTGGAGAATTACCAGCAGGAAAGTAGTATAAATAGTATGTGTGGAAGAGATTATGCGTTGAAGGCAACAGAGGTTATTAGAAACGGGTTGATAGTAAGAAATGTGTGGTTGTTTGATGATGAATGTGGAAATAATCAGGATGGAAAAAATGAATCCAGGCTGAAAATGCTATCGGGGGCTACTCGAACCACTGTTGAAAACTATCGTGCGAAGAGGGATTTCGAGTGCAAATTAATTTGTAAGAAAAAACGAGAACTGGAACGAAGGGTTTACGTCGAAATGGAAAATTTCAACAGGAAAAACGATAATAGAAGATTGTATACCGGAATTTCAATCGTATTCGCAACGGATACAATCAACAACCTTTTTTTCTGCCAAAACAGAGATGGTCAGCTTATGTCGCAAGAGGAAAAGTGCCTCGAAAGATAGTCGGAGTACTTTAGAAACCTATTAAATGTGAACACGCCAGTGAATATAATGTACAATTTCAAACTGCCCAACCATTTACAGATGAACCATAAATACACGAAGTAAAGAATATTATTCAAAACCTCAAGAATAATAAATCACCTGGATCTGATAGCTGCTTACCAGGTGAACTCTTTAAATATGGTGGAAATGTATTATAGTATCAACTGCACAACGCCACTGAATTAGTTGTCTATGTTTTTGTTTTTTCTGTTAATTCTATAATAATTGGAAAATTAATTATAATATCGTAAAACGAAAAAAGGCACCGAAATGGACGATGGATTTTACCCACATTGTTTTTCATCTCCTGAAATTTAAATATATCAAAAAAATATGATATATTGAACTGCTTAAATTACTTGATAATTTCATAAAAAAAAATAAACTCGTCTCCGCATATAAGATTTTGTGGATCTATAACACATTTTGTTGATCTCTTCACATATAGTAAGATAAAGTATACACAGAGAAAGTTTTTATTTTAATCTATAACTTATAGTTTTTAATATTCATATTTATTAAATTCTCCGATAACCTTATGATAATTCGCTCACTATTATTTGGAACGTACAAATATTAAGATGGAAAAAAAAAATGAGTTCATTAAACGGTCCGAGTTCCGTACGATCATCCCGATCAGTTATATATTAATATGAGCAATATATGCGCCATATCAAGAGTATATAAAATTTTTTGTTGTACATAAATTATTATTAGGTTCACTAAAATCGCAGGACACTATAGAAGTTAATCCATGTAATTTTGAATCTATGAAGAAATGTATTAAAATCCGTCTTAATGACCACCAAATACTTTCATTTTTATTATATTATATTAGGTTGTCAACTATCTCCCTTCCGCCTTTTTGCTCTTTATTCAATGCTTTATAAAAAGTGTTACAGTAATCGGATTTAGTTCAAATATGCGCCGTTTTGTTCGATAATCTGTTTCCATCTAGACTGCAACTTCATAATACCTCCCTCGTAGAAGCCCCCCTCCTTATTTGCGAAGAACTCGGACAGCCACTTTTCACAAGCCTCTTTTGAGATCAACTTTACACCACCAAGGGCGTTCGCCATGGACAGGAACAGGTGGTAATCACTTGGCGCTATGTCCGGGCTATATGGTGGATGCGATAAAACCTCCCATCCGAGCTCCCGTAGCTTCTGACGAGTCATCAACGAAGTGTGTGGTCTGGCGTTGTCCTGGTGGAACACTACACCCTTCCTTTTGGCCAATTCTGGACGCTTCTGGTCGATCGCCTGCTTCAAGCGGTCCAGTTGTTCGCAGTAGATGGTAGAATTAAGCGTCTGGCCATATGGGAGCAGCTCATAGTGGATGATTCCCTTCCAATCCCACCAAACACACAGCAAAACCTTCCTGGCCGTCAATCCCGGCTTGGCCACTGTTTGGGACGATTCACCGGCCTGCGACCACGACCGTTTTCGCTTGATATTGTCGTATGTGATCCATTTTTCGTCGCCAGTCACCATCCGCTTCAAGAATGGGTCGAGTTCGTTCCGTTTCAGCAGCATTTCGCAAATGGAAATTCGGTCCATTAGATTTTTCACTGTTAATTCATGTGGCACCCAAACATCAAGCTTTTTTTTGTATCCAGCCTTCTGCAGATGGTTTAAAATGGTTTGGTGACTAACTCCCATCTCCTGGGCGATGTCACGAGATGCCACATGCCGGTCTAACTCGATGTATTCCATGATTTGATCGGTATTTGTCGTCACAGGTCTTCCGCCGGCTGGCTTATCCATGGTGTCGTTTTCACCGGCTCTGAATCGTCGAAACCATTCCTCCGCGGTTCGAAGTGATAGAGTACCATCCCCCAAAACACCATTAATCTCACGGAACGTTTCTCTAGCGGATTTGCCTTTAACGAAGGAAAACTTTAAAATAGCGCGAATTTCGGCGTTAGTGAACTCCATGTTTACACGTCTATAACTGTTGAACGCAATATCCAAACTAATCATACATAGCGTCGTTTTGTTTGTTATGTCAAGAGCTTTCAAATTATGTACAGTGTTGCCAGATACGAGCTCTGTAGCGCTTTGTACATAGCCGCGAAATTAAAAAGACAAAAAGGCGGAAGGGAGATATTTGACAACCTTATATTAAATTCGAATAAAATACTTGTGGAGTATTTAATATTAAATAATGATTTTTTTGAATTAATTTTAATTGTTTCAACCACATCTCTGCGGTTTTTTTTGTGTATGTGAAAAAATAATTAACTAAAATTGACCATCAAAATGACAAAAATACATATAAGCGCACCAATTTGAAATTACAATTTTTAAACTCTTACCTTTGTATATTTTGCAATAACACAAAAATTAATCGCTATATTATTATTATTATTATTATTATTATTATGATGCCACTAAATAATTTCTCTGTGATAAATATGCAACTGATTATAATTTAATATTAACAAAAAATAAACATTCAAAATAACACACACAAAAACCATATAAAGACACTCACTCTTTTATTGTATTTATTTATTGTATATTAATGATAAAAATTATAAAAGGAAGTTCACTTAACTTTTCTATTATGCAAAACAACAAAGATACCACACATAAATTTTTTAGAGTATAAATTAAAAATGTTTCACTATAAGCACACGTAAAACACAATCGTTTAGTCAACGACGGATGTGAAAAGACAACTAAATTATTACTATTTTATATATATTTTATATTTCTTCGTTTGGTGGTGGTGGTGGTGGTGGTGTGTGTGGTGAGTGATGTTCTTCAATTCAACAAACTCAAACTTTTTTAATAATAAAAATAAAAAATACTAAAGTAGCTCACAAAACGAATTCGGTTCAGTGATTATAAACCCATAAATAGTTTAAAATATAATATTAATTATATAATTACAAACAACAATTTAAACTTACACGCACAAATATATTTTAAGACGACGACGACGACGACGACGACGTAGGCGGTGGTGCACTATATACAGCGAAATGGAAATAATTATATTATACACTCTTGCATCCAGTCATCATATTTATATTCAAATTTGTTAATAATTATCAATAGTAAATATTATTTTATTATTATATGGACGACTGTTGTTATTAAGGTTTCACACCACTGTACACACAAAGAATATAATATCTTTATTTGCTAAAGTAAAATCTTACTTTATGAAGGCGATGCACGAAATCATTGATACTAATTGAATCCCGCATGGAACGCGAATTGAATTTGTTATTTCAAAACATATCCGACCACATTTTACTTAAAGTCATCGATTAGTTAAATAAGCTATTACTTATTGTTGTAGACCACCCGCGCTAGATCATTACAAAATGCCTTCACTTTTTTTTAATTCCAAATAAATTTGAAAACACGAATACCTTATCATTATCTTATCTTTATCTATCGATAATTAAATTCCTGCCATTCGCGCGTTTATATATTAGATAATATTTTGCATAAAAATAAAGTGATCGTAATTATTAATTAATTTAATAAAAATATAATAAACTTACTGTGAAATAAATATCATTATCGGACAACAACATATTATTGTTCCACCATCGACGATTGGTTGTTCTTCAATAATTTCCAATTAAATAACATTGTCAGCAATGCGATGGCACCAGTATAGCGCGTCCTCGTTCATTCGTTGACTAATAATATTATGGAAGTACCTATAAAAAAAAATAATAAGAAATTATTAGAATTAAATTTAAAATATTTGTCTATTAAATAAATTGTTAAAATTAAAATATAATTTGAAATGAGAAATAGTGTAAAGACGAAAGGCATTGAATTGATAATAAGCGACGTAAATCATAATGAATTGGGCACAAACGTTAAAGAGAACGTATTCCGCATGGAAGAAAAGCGTGAGCCGGAAAAAAACTGTTGTACGGCAGAAGGTAGAAAAAGAGAGCCGGAAGACCTAAGGTGAGATGACTAGATGCAGTAAACTGTAATATAAAGATCCTTAAAATTCTGGATTGGAAGACATTGACTGCGGGAATAGATCAGGTTGGAGAAGGCTAAAACCGCACCTGGGGAGTTTATAATGCCATGGAGTAGGTAAGTAGTTAAGGAAAACAGTCGCAGAGTTTCTGATGAAGACGTGCTTATATTAAATCGACTTATTCAAAATTAATAATAATAACAATTTTAGAGAATTTAAAAATACTACAAATATACAAATTATGCAAAGATATGGAAATAATGAATTACTTAATATTTTCCCAGACCCATACATTCATCGTTAGCATAATTTAAAAACAGTTTACTGTAATCCATATGTTATTTCTATATAGAAATATAAGCAAAATACAATATATTGTATGAATAAAAAATATCAAAAGAAAAAAATATCTTTCAATGTATATTATTGTATTTTACAGCAACAATGTACAATGTATGTCTGGACGAGTAAAAAGCATAGAAACCAGATATACAGAGACACTTTCTTCTTAAACACTTGCCATCTGAATGTCATACGACCCAGTCGAAAGAGTGTAAAAAATTAATTACAACTAGTATTCTACTGGGCCACTTGGTTATATGCTTGGCAATTTACAATTTTGCATTTTTATTGCAATAATAAATGGGGTCTTTGAACACTTTCTATATATATAAATTTACTCTACTCGTGCTATACATTAAATTGTATGCATAATGAAAATAAGAGTCATGACCTTTACCATAATATTAGAGAAATATTTAATATCCAATGTTTTGGTTTGCATTGCAAAAAAATTAAAATGAAAAATGTTTATGTGCATAAATTCAGGCGGCCATCTCTTTTTATAAAATCCATACGAAAACTCTACGGTGGAATGATGATTATATATATTTATAAATTTCAAATAAAAATAAACACCGTCATCAAATTACACAGACGATAATAAATGTAATCTTCAACGCAGCAGATTGCTTGCCACTGTCATTTCCTATAACATTTGTTATTAATTTTGAATGGAAATCAGTATCATCAATTATACAACGAATGGCAATACGCAGAGCGGTCGAAGAATGGTGGTGAATGGTCGACAATAGGATAAACTACCTTATTTTTCTAGTAAACAAATAGAAACAAAATCGTTTGATGAAACGTAAAAACAAAAAAATTCATATACTTTTCATCTCTCTATCTCAATAATAAACAGATTAAAAAATAAGCAGCAAAAAACGCACGTGTTGAATTTTAAATATATTAACTCCAAATTTAAATGTTTGAATTTAATTTTTTGAAGTTCATTGTAAATTTATAAATGCAAAGCAAAAAATTTTTGGTTATAGGTGTGTCAATAATATTAAACACACACGTACATGAATGAATACAATTAACCTTTAACTAGTAGCGGAGTGAATTTGTTTCATCGACTTAATTTTTAAAATATTAATGTAAGTATAAAGCCGCACATTATTTCTCTTGGCCCACCCCGTGTGTCCATAGTATGTATAAGTACGTAATATAGTTTCTTCATATATACCTTGAAATGCCAAAGAAACACAAAAAATTATTATATTCTAAAATTTTTATAAATATACAATTTATATTAGTAACATATAATTTATAATTTAAAAAAAACATGATTCAGCAGAGCAACCAGATGCACTCAATCTTTTGAAATTTAAATGATATCAACAATGTGCTAATAAATATAAATTGCAAGTTACAACAAATAACATTCGAATATATTGTGTTGACAACTAATTGTAAGTATTAATATCATTGAAAGATAGCCGTACGTTTAATTTAATCTTTACCTATGCATTTGCACACGTATTCGAAATGTTAAACCGGTATTGTTGTTTGATAGCAGAAACTTTAATTGTTGTGTAGGAAAATATACATCACAAGCTCATAACATAAATGCCATGTTTGGATAAAATTTGCTAAATTTAATTTGTGGTGATTTTATGCTTAAAGATGAACTAAATTCAGATCGTCAAGTTGAATTTAATGATCAAAGCTATAATTCAATTCGTATCGTCACACCACAACACGTGAGATTGCAGAGAAGTTCGATGTATCACGTGCATGTATTGAATGGCGTTTAAAGCAACTTGACTACGTAAAAAATCATGAAATTGTCAAAAGGTCATCGAACAAAATGAACAACACACAATAAAGTTGTTTCGTTCTATGGAAAGGTAAGGTTTTTTTGTCCCATACAAAAGTATCTAATCACTTATTTGATAAAACTTACTAATTTAAGATTAGTTGTTATATTTGAATGTCAATCCCACACCCACACATAACCAAACATATAATTATTTTAAGCATTTTCGTATAAGCGTTAACAACATTGACATTTAACATAATTTGTAAATAATAAAATCTTGTTTACTAATTAATTTATTATTAAATTTTTTAATTAAAAATAAGTATATAAGAACTATATCTTTCCCTCATACAACACTCGTGGACAAATAAAAATGAATGAATATTGTTGTGTAAGTTAATATTATTAATTATTTTTTTATTTACAAAGCAAATATGCTTTCGACATTTAAATTTAAACAAGAAAATGAAGTGATCTCTTATCTAAAAGAAAACGGCTGACTAGTAGATCAACATTAAACCGCACTAGAGAAGATACACACAACGAAAGAAATATTAGAAGAAATAAACTTAACACTTAGTGTCGATTCATTTGACTGTAGCTTGTGAAGAGACAATAATTTGAAATTGTCATGATCGTTAGGAAATCAATATATTCAATCCATATAGACTGTTCTTATAAGAAATATATTCTGGAATTTTTGATCTATATATCCTGTGTATGTGTGACTGAACTTCACAATTCTTGTCGAAACAATGTTGGACACGTTCTCAATGTATAAAATATCTTTATGAGTTTAGTTTTCAGTTGATAAGTAGTCGCATGTATTTAATTTAATTCTCAAAAATGGTTGTATAAAAAGAACCTATTAAGTTGAAACTACTGCGGAAAATATTTCACCTTGTGCATCACTAAATTAGAAAATTAAAAATAAATCAAATTAATTAGATAAATTCGATTTTTAGCTATTTCAATTGGGAATATTTAGGGTAATATGAAAACTCGTAAAGAGATATAGCCAGTGTCATCAAGCTGTATCGTTAAATTATGAAGTGTTAAACATTAAAAATTTAAGAAAACAAAGTATTTCAATTGAAAATATTAAATTCTATAGCAACCGGCTGATAGGTAGGTTTCGCCTACTCCCTACATAATTTTATCATTAAATTCTTAAATTCAATATTCCAAGAAAAGCTGTGTTGTGTGCGGCTTAGTTTAGTAATTCTATTGGGAATATTTAGAAACCGATTGCCAGTTTCGTCGATAATAACCAAATATGGATTACGGTCATCTTTTTAGTCAATCTATTTTGTTTGTGACGAGAGCTATAGAAATAGCTAAGCGACTATACATTCTTATGATTTGTGACGATGGATGTCAGAATGGGTGCTTATTTTATTTTATAATTGAAAGTAATTACCACATTGTCTACATCAATTGTTATTTATTATATCTAAAACGACAAATATAAAAATATTTGAGAAATATAATAATTTTAATAATGTGAAAATAAATATCAATGGTTATTGTATTAATAATTTTTTTCAAATTATTAATCAATTTAGTTTAAGCCTTGAAAATCATACAATGAGCAAAAGTAAAATACTAATTAATCAATTATATTTATTTTAATTATAAAGTATTTTCACACCTCATTATTCTTCAAGAAATAATATGAGATGTTCAATTTAACAATAACGACATTGTCGACTATTTAATTGTATTTCCAGAAAAGAATGAATTAATGTGGGTCAAAGGAGTGGGGATCATTTTAAAATTTAGACAGTTCATAGAACACAGAAATTCAAAGATGCATAAGCTTAATTTCCACTAACAAAATAGTCAGGTCAAATCCTCACGAAAATTTTTAACTGGTTGAGAAGCCAACACCAATCGAATAAAGTAAAAATATAATATATATTACAATTTTTAATGAAATTATATAATCGGTTCAAAGAGTAAGGACTCAATTATATACACAAATTATTTTATTTGATTTCGTCTAACAATTCAATTATTATACATTTGGACAAAGTGATTTTGGAAACAATTCCTTCAACATCTTGTATAAGACCATTTAATTCAAATTGCTATTCAATAGTATACAATTATGTATAATTTGAACGTATCAGTATTTAGACGAAAATTGTATAATTATATCAATAAAATGCAACAACAGATAAATCTCATTTTATTTCGTGAGATAAGATATCGGAAGTACAGATGATATACTGGTCAAAGCTAAAAATAAAAACTCATGGAATATATAATAAATAATTATAAAATACTTACAAAATATTTTCCCATTTAAAATTGTTTATATTTTTTTCCATTCCAATATTTCTGTTTGTTAATGTACTGAATGTATCCATTTCTCATATGATCGAAATATAGAGATATATCAATCTAATGTCCCATAGCTGGCTCGATACTACGCATTTATTTATTAACCTAAAAAATAATATACAAAATTAAAGTATTAAATTAGTTAATAGTAGAAAAAAAAAAAAAATAGACACAATTGAAGAAAAATTTCCACTACATAAAAAATATTATATTGCGTTTTGTTACTACAATTACATTTAAATATTAATCGATCAAAATCTGCTATCCATGGACAGAATTTGATAAAAGATGTTGTTGTACGATTTACCATACCATGTACGATGCCAGGACAGTCTGTACTATACCACAATCATCGTGTCGTATGGATTGAAACTGAAAATATTTGCAATCATTGGTATTTTGTTACTATTATCCCATAACTATGATCTTCGTCTTTACGTATCAACCGGTCATAATATCTTCATGTACCACATTTGATAAATGATGCTGTTGTATATACCATGCACGCCTTCTGTAGGACAGACTGTACCGCACCACATGAAAATGTATGGATTGATGCAGACAAACTAGCATTTTTTGAATTATTTATGAAATTATTGATAGATATTAAAATATTTCAGTAAAAATTGTTAAATCTACAAAAATTAGGTCATTCTATGTACTAAGAAAATTCCATTTCGCCGGCGACGCCGCCGCCATTGCGGAAGAAAAAAGAAAATTTATACTTACACATTTCTCGTTGATTTTTATGGAAACAATAATTGTTGCATATATTTTCCTTATTACCAATAATTTATATTATATTTTACAATATATTGTAATTAAAATGAATATTTAAAAAACGAAAAACTTTTGTTCAGCATCAGCAATGAAAATTAAAATCGATGAAATTATGCAGGCAGATGATGATTCACGTGCGGTTTGTATGGTAAAAATAAAAAACAAATGAAAGAAAATTTAAAATGAATGATTAAAGAAAAACAAAAATAAAAATTAATAACGTTGATGACGATGATGGCGATATCTTGCTCACTTCAAAAGGTCAAACACACAATTTTATAACTGTGTTTCGTTTTGGTTGCGTTCATTTCTAATTATATTGACAACTTTCTTTTGAATTCGATGTTTAATCGATATACAAGCGACGCGCCATCTATTCGAAACTTAACGAAACTATAAAAAAATAAAATTTATTTTAAAATTATTATTTTATTTTTAACAAACTTCAGCCTATTATTTTTTATGTTATACATTTTCAAATTCGCATTTCGATTGTGTCAAACTAAAATATTAACGTTCTCGTTCAGGAGTATAAATAAATATATAAATAAAAGTTCTTGTTAAAATAATTTGGATTCTTCTACTTCATCAATTTGTAGATCTGTAGAGCATCACCTTTGTTGATGGGAGTATATATATTTCTCAAATCATACCTGTGATAATAAATTGGTTATAAAATTCCAGATTAAATAATAGTAAACTCTTCTATCAACAAATATATGAAGAAAAAATTTTTTCCTAATCTCACACCTCAACTTGGATTAGTTTTCGGCTGCCTAATTAAACAAAAATATAATAATAATAATTTTTAATTAAACCAATAAATAGTAATAATGTCGAATAAAGAATTTATAACAAATTGGAATAATATAATGGATTATAAAATAACAGAAAGTGATTTATTGCGACCGACAGAAGTATTTCTTTACAATTCATTAAAATCTTATTTAAAAAAATTTGAAATTGATGTTTCACGAGTGGTATGCAATAAAAAAATTATATTTTTAATTTAATATTGATTTAATGTAATTCCATTTCTATTATTTAGTTAGAAGTTGATGTCGAAGATGTTTCATTGTTACGTATAAAATTTTGTAAATATATTGAACATTTATACAAAATATCCGATGAACTCAATACTTTTATTTATATTGATTTAATTTTACCATGTAAATATATTGTTTGCACATTTTTTGGTAATTTAACACCATCGTTTTCCATAATTATTCCTTCTTCTTTTTATAGTACCCAAGAAGACATGTCATTTATTGGAAACATTACTAAATTTTTTACTTTATTATAATATGGTTAAAATTGATGTTATTGAAACGACAAATGATTTAATTAAAAAATATGAAACAATATTTCATGAAAAAAATCAAATACAAATTGAAAATGAAAATATGAAAGTAAAGACGGAAGTGGTAAGTGAAAGTAATGAATAATTGTTATTGTATTAGTAGTAGGTCAGAGCTAGACGTACCTAATGTATAATGTATTGTTAATTATCACATTTCATCATTTATTTGGACAGATAAAAAAACAACATAATGAAAATAAATTAGTGTTACCGAAATTAATGGATGAACAAACAGAGTTAATAAAAAATAATGAAAAATGTGAAATTGAAATAAATAAATTACAATATGATGTAAAAACATTGGATAAACGTATTTTAGATGCACATTTTAAATTAGCAAATTTACAAAGTGACGTTGTTACGGCTGATGAAGCTAATTATTTAGTTGATGCCATCAAATTAGCCGATGAAAAACTCTTTGAATTAAATGATATCGAAGAATTTGCAATTAAAAATAATCAAGAAACATATAGTGACATTAAGATGTTAGATGTAAATATGAAACAATTAGAATTAACAATGAATAAATATCCGATTGCAGATTTAATTGAGTCCGAGTAAATATTACGAATAAAATAATTATGTTTTGCAATGACAAAAAATGCTAACGACAATTTTTCTTTATCTTTTTCCAGAATTCAACGAAAACAATTATTAGCATATAAAAATGAATTACAATTGAAAAAAACAAATACAATTAAAATGAATGAATCAATTGAAGAATTATCATTAATTGTAGAAAATTTAAAGTTAACAAAAAATGAAAAATGTGAAATTTTAAATGCATTACAACAAGATGAAAATTTAATTAAAATTGAAAAGTAAGTCAGTGATATTGTTCACATAGGATTGGTAACATGTTCCACATGACTACTGGATACTAGACCGTTTGATTCTACACACTTCGACGCGTCGATTGTGTGAACTTAACACACAATAAGAGAAGAATTTTTCTGTTATCAGCAGTTGCATTATTTGCATATGTGTGAGTCCATGAAACCCAATCATGTGACGTACACGTCCGCTGTTGCAAAACATAACACGTGTAGCCAGTTCTTTATTTATGTACACGATACTGTGTTTTCTCAACAAAGAGATTATAGTTTCAGATTTCTCAATTACGTTAGCATGTACTTGATGTGAATCTCAACTATCCGTTCTGTGGATTTGTTGGACAATTATTTAATAGCCCATGTTATTTTATTTTTTCTATTAAAATCTGACGACTATGCTAAATTTCATTGATGTAGTTGATTGCAGAATTTTACAGTCCACCCATTTTCTTCTGCTTTCTGTTCACAAACTCACAACTTGACTTGGATTTCTGAATATGCCTTTGGATATTCACATTGAACGAAAGCCCAAAATGTTATTTTAACTTGTTTCTTTCTTCGACGGATCTTTAATTCTAGAACGATACTGCGGTTTTAGTATAATTAATATATTTCTTGTATAGTGTAGGGTGTTTTAAAACTAATAATATAATGAAATTCTATGTCGACGAATTACCATGTTTGGAATTTTTTGTTGTTGACAATGTGACACCTGCCACAACCACAGATTTGTCGTCAAATTTTAAATAATAATAGTGAACAATTTTTATTTTAGTGAAATAGCAAAACTAATGCTGACTAATGATGAATGTAACTATGAATTAGGCATTGTAATGGATGAACACGAAGAACAACAATTATTACAAAACTTTATTATTGATTCTGGTAAAATTATAATTACAAATATTTTAAAAAGACCTAATTTTAATACATAAAATAAAAATTAATATAATTTAGTAAATTTTTCGGCAGAGAAGCCTTTTCTGTTTTGTGAAAATTTACATAATTAATTTAATAATAATTTTTTAAAGATTCTCTTAATTTCAAATTCATTTTTTTTTGAGTATCCTTCTTTTTTTTTGTTTTAATTAAATTTTATATATTTATAGAAAGAAAAACATTAAATAAAAAATTAATAAATTAAATATTAAAAAAAAAATTAAATAAATAATATATTTCATTCACAATTGTAGAGAGAAAATTAAATTAATTAAAAGAGAGATTCTTTAAACAAAAGTCATATAGTTTAATACAGTAACTGGAGTATCGATGAAAAAGTATCAATATTTATCCGGAAATTAATTGCGGAAATATCGAACGAATTAGGTATATGGAAGAATGTTAATGCTTCAATGTCCAGGACATTACTAAATTGCAGTATATTGAAATATTTACTTCAATTAACTGAAATCAAAATAAAGTCTTGGCACCTCCCCATTTTCAGTTTAGCATTCACATAGGAATGTTATATTTGTGAGATGCCCGATCTTCACAATAATTTTGAATCTTAAATTTAATTAGTTTCTATAATAATATTTAAATTTGTATCTACAGATTTATTTTTATATAAAGGCACTAATGACACACACTATTTATTTATTGTAAATTATTATTAATATTACGGTTGGCCACTTAGACCTTGGAATGACTCTAATATAATATAATATGAATGTATAACAGATTTTGTTATAAATAATAATTGTAAAGTGAAGAGCGAACTGTTAAATTATTAGAATGTTTCGAATGTTATTTAAATCGCTTAACTAAAGCGTCTAAGATTGTGTGTAGAGGAGAGCATTGTCGTCATGGCATAAACTACACAATTAACATCAAAAGCAATGTATCTAATAAAAAATTCAACAACATCTTAATCCATTAAATTAAATTGTAACTTATTGCAGAAGATTATGAAATGGTAATTTTTACAAATATAAATAATTAGAAAGCGAATAACAAGACTGAAAAGTTACATTTGTATGGGAAAGGTCGGATGTAAGGCTAATATTCAAACTAATTGGTTTGTTTCATGAGGCCATCAAGTTCAACGTAGTTCTCGATAAGAATGGTTACCCGGATAGCGTTTAAACTCTTATTGAAATCAAAAACATTGGATCTGTTCTGTAATTTGTTATCCAACAAATCAACTACAGTCGATTCGTTAAAAACTCAGTCGAATGCAACAATATTTAGTTAATATTTGAGTGTACACAATCCATCTGAATGTTACAAGATAATGGATTAGTAAAGACAACAACATCTACATTCAATGATTTCTGGTACACAGATGACTTATTATTATTATAATTATGCACAGTCCGCCGGCCCTAGCTGTACACGATCATTTTTATGTGTTTTTAAATTTTAATATGTGCGATAATCTATTTCGTTTTCGTTAATTATTATATATTATTTTGGATAAAGTAGAGATAAATAATTTATGTTATTGCTTTTATAAAAATATTGTTATTTTTCAAAACAACCATAATTTGAATACATATTTTATATACATTTAAAAATAAACAAATTAAATTAAATGGTACCAGCAATCAAACGACTGACTGACTATACACAGAAGGTGTCCACGAAGTGCATGGCAATCTTTGTGGGGGGTACATAATTTTAAAAAATACTAAAAAATGACCCGTTTTTAATTTTGAGTTCTGCTTTCGACATATGGTCATAAGAATTTATTTCGCTAGCTTTGTTTCGAAGTTACAAAGTACTTGAATAGAGATAAGGCTATACCGAAATAAATGCTTATGGTAATATCATAAAAACAGAATCCATAAATCAATAGGCGTCAATTAGTATTTTCGATTAGGTATAATATACTTTTCAAGATCGCAATGCACTCGTACACGTCCAGTATAATGTGAATTATAAATTTAAGAGTAACAAAATAATAATTTTCGATTTAGGCCATTTTTTTTATACACTAATTTTACATATGACCATCGCAAAATTACATACGCGATGACAAATTACACTTAAAATTCGTAATTAATATAGTTTTTCCAATAATGTGCTGCGGTACCGGTTTTTATAAAATGAAATATAACAATAACATTTATCATTTGCAATAAATCATAAATTATAGAACCTCTTCGAATAAAGCTTAACAATATTTATTAAATTTAATTTATACATTACTTGTTACTTTTGCTGAATATTTGCTGCGATATCAATATTATTATTATTATTATTATTATTATTATTATTATTATTATTTAATGTAACATTTGTAATATCTTTAACAATCATTTCAGCGATTTGCCAGGCAACATCTTCTTGTGCTTTATCCTCAGGTAAATTAATTAATTTTCTCATAGCTTTTTTAAATTTCATACTTTTTGATTGTACTATTGGTTTGTTGTTGTTGTTGTTATTATTATTATTATTACTATTATTATTATTGTTGTTGTTATTATCATTAACATTATTTATATTATTATAATTATTACAATAATTATGTTGAAAATTTTGTAATGGTTCAACGTCAAAATCTCGTTCGTACCGGCCCAATGAATCAATGCGACCAAAACTTAAACCAGACGCACCCGCCGAAGAAGATGCAATTGTATTACGTCGCCACAATAAATCAGGATTTGTAAATTGTCTGGAATCAATGTTCATATCGGCTGATGTCGTTGGTGCTGTTAACGATTTTTTTTTATTATAAAAATTATTATCCATTGCTAATAACGTATTTGTTGTTGTTATATTTTTATGTTTTTTTAATGTTATATCATTTGTACAATCGGAATATGTTTTACGATGTCGTGTGCCGCCTGTTCGTTGTTTATTTTCCTGGTGTTGTTGTTGTTGTGAAATATTTTCATTAGTACATTTTTTCGCCAATACATTTTCTAATTGTACATTTAAATTATTATTATTATTATTATTATTAGTATTATTAGATATGGATTTAATTTCAATGTATACATTATTAATATTTTCATTAGAAGTTGTAGCCGACAATGAAAATGCATTAGTATTATTATTACTTATGCGTTGAATTAAATCCGATAAATATTTAAAATATAATGATGATTGTTTAAATTTTATTAAATACTTTTTATCTAAATATGTTTCAATAATTTGCATTGATAAATTAAAACAATTTATAATTGAAAAACAATTATCACTACATATTTTTTCTTCAATTAGTAACCGTATTTTATTGGATAAATTTAATGAATTTAATTTTGTCGCTTGTAACGATATATATTTTTCATATAATATTAATGCATCATTTTGTATTTGTTTGATATCAATTGTCAGATTAACATAATTATTTTCATTATCATAATTTCCATTTCCATTTAATAATAATTGAATATTTCGTTGGACAAATAATTCCTGTTGAAATTGTTTTTGAAAATTCATTGCACTTATCCAAAATTCTAAATAATTACGTTGATGTTGTTCCTCTTGTTCCAAAAATTCCATAAAATAAAATAAAGCCGTTTCATTGTATAAAATATCGATAATTTTTAAATTATTATTATTTGTTGTTAATAAATCAATTGTGTATTTTAAATAAATTTGACTATCGAAAAATTTTGTAAAATAATTACAATTAATTAATTCATTGATAACATAAAATTGTGCATCGGTAAATAAATGTTTAATTTTATTATTTATATTAATTGTATTATTATCAGTATCAGTGTTATTATTATTATTATCATTTGGCGTTGTTATTGTTGTTGCTGTTGTTGTTGTTGTTGTTGTTGGATTTGTTGTTGCTTCAATATTATTATTATCATTTACATTACAAAATTGTTTATAGATTTTCATTAATATTGTATTTGGTATATTTATTGAATTTATTGATTTTTTAAAAAAATATTTACGTATAATTCTTATTGCATCAATTGCAATTGAATTTTGTTTTAAATAATCATTTGTTGTTGTTGTTGTAACACTTGCGGCCAATGATTCAGATTCATTTTCTAATTTATTATTTATATTTAATTTATTTATTTTATATAATTGAGATTTTTCATCATCAGTTATTGAACGTTGTTCCATATTATTATTATTATTATTATTATTATTAAAAGAAACAAAATCAGTTACATCAACAGAATTATCGTTATCGGCATCAATATAATCATCATCATCAGCACCACTATCATTATCATTTTGCCGTTCACAGAAATTATTGTCCAACGATAATGATTTATTTAATGATTTACATTTATTATTTGATTTTAATAATTCATTTGATTTAAATAATTTTATTAATTCTTCTTTTAATTTATTATTTGTTATCGTTAATTGTGGTTGTTGTCGTTGTTGTTGTTCATTATTATCATTTGAAATTGTATCATTATTATAACATAATTTTATTGATTGTTTAAAACTTTCAGCATCTAACCAAAATTTTATTAATAATTTTCCATTTTGTAAATTTTCATCTGCCAAATATTGTATAAAATTGGTTAAACAAATTTTATCGGTAATTATTTGTAATATATTATTTGGAAAATTTAATTGTTTTGTATCATTATTATCATCGTGTGTAGCTAAAAAAAATAAAAAAACGAAAGAAAAATGAATATAATAATAATTTAGGACATTGTGAGAATATAATGAAAAATTTTTTATTTCAATAGGTATATCTAAAAAATTCTCAAAACTTAGTTCACAAATCATTTATTGATTGATCCTACGCAAAAGCTATCAATTCAATAATACTTCACACAATAACAGAGGAATAGGAACATTACAAAAATGCTTAACAAATGAATTAAAATCATATTGAATAAAAATAGAAATGATCTCGTGTATTATGTGTGCAACGTTTTTTAAAGTAAATTCAAATAGAATCCTTCAAAATCTATCATAATAGATAATATTCTTATTATTAATTCCTCTTCTAAACTAGAAAACATCTAAACTAGAACTAAGAAAAAATGTGGTAATTGGAATGATTAAATTTTATCATAATAGTAGAAAAGATTTTACCTAAAGACATTGCTAAACAATGATTTTCGGCTTCTAATAACATTTCATCAACATTTTGATTATCATCATTATAAAATCGGACTTCTTGATGTTGTCCAATTCCGATATTATTATTTGGTGTCGCGGTGGACGACGACGGGCACAATGCCGATGAAGTTGATGGCAAAACTGCAGTTGTTGTTGTTGTTGTATCAGACGAATTTTTTTTGCGACCTAAAAAAAACGTATTTGTTTTGAAAGTAATACGGTTTGTGGACGACTTTATTAAATTTAATGTCAAATTAATTTATAATATATAAATTAAATATAATTACTTGTTTTTTTTAAAAATTGAAGCATTTTTTCTTTTTGATGTTAAAATATATAAATACAAAAAAAAATTATTAATAATATGCGCATCAGAATTTTTTTTTTCTTACCACTATCAATTCATTATAAACTAATAACTATTTTTATTTTTACAATGTTTTTTTTTTATTATTTTTTATAAATTATATTTATAAATTGATTGTGCGAAATGGTGATAGAGATTAAGATGAGATTGTGGAGGTGGACAAGTTTTTTTTCCCCGATGAAGATGAGTTTGAGTAGTACAAGAAAAAAATATTGTAAATTCCATCATCACAAAAAAATTATGGAAAAACTTAAAAAAAAAAAAGGGAAAACTAATAGAAAAATAACAAAAAAAAAACAAAACAGTAAAAATTATAAATGTCTAATCTAAATTTTATTTGACGTTAGCAATGAGCTGAGCGCAAATAATAAAGCGTTTTTCGATGTTTTCGGTGATCAACAGAGAATATGTACGTTTTTGGAATTGGACTTTTGAAAATTTCACGAAAATTCGTCTCACATTTGTGTATAATTATAATTATTATATTAATTTGTTTGATTTCGGTGAATTTATGAGATTATAGATAAGATTTAGATTAATTTTTAGAATAAAAATTGAAAAAAGCACTATAAATTAATAAAATAAAATAATTTAATATCAACTAAATGAAAAAATCATAATTTAATTTCATAACGAATTTTTTCTTTTATCTTATTTTCACAAATTTATGAAATTAATGACATTAGTAACATAAGAAAGTATCACGAAACATCTTTTTGTTAAAACCAATTGCTAAATACTACGTTCGCCATCATTTAACGGTCAAAAATCTAACATTTAGCACTGAAATTTAAAGTAATTGGAGTATTTTTCTTAGTATAAAACATTTGCAAATATTTGAAATTTGGATTTTAGAAAAAAATAAAGTAAATAGTAATTTTAAAATTGCTTTTTTTACTGGTTTTTGATAAAATAATAATAATATTATAATAAATAAACATTCAAATGTGTTATGTGTGCAATTTTAGAAAATAGAAAATCAATGGCATAGTGGAAAATTGTAAAAATACTCAAAAATATGAACCGGCTAATGTTTCATTTCATAAGTTTCAAATTTATGAACTCCCAATTTATTAATTATACTTTAAATTATTTCTGAATCCAATTTCCGTTTTAGAATTAATTGAAAATAATAAATTACATAATAATAATAATACAATAAAATAATTAAAATCATAAAAATTACAATCAAATAGGTAATGTAGAAAAATACGCCGTTTTCAAATCATAGTAGCCCAGCCATAGAAATAACATCGATTAAGCAATTGCTCTTGCATTTTCCTTCATCGCCGTATTTTTTGTGATGAGAATGTTCTGTCAATTGTCAATTTGTTATCTTCACTTGTAGCAAATATCCTAATTTCTTGATTTCTTCGGCTGACCGCTCTGCCGCCCGCACTCATGTCATCATATTTTATTTGCATCCAAACACATTTTTATTATTTGTAAATTTTAGAAAAATAATAAAGATTTACACGGAATAAATAAGATAGAAAACTTATAAATAACTTACAAAAATTTCTTAAATTTAAATTTAAGATATATACGATTAAATTAATTAAATATTATGGATCAAAATTTTGTACAAATACGTTTAGTAACAAAACAAGTACAGTAAGTATGTTTTGAGGTTATAATAAATTAAACTGATTTTAAAACAATTATTCACATATTCTGTTTTTTTTTTTTATTAAAAAATAAAGATATGCTGTACCAAATGTTCCATATTCAATTCCAGCTGATTCAACAACCATTGAATTAAATGAATTAATTAATTCCATATTACGTGGTTCAACAAATGGTGATGGTACTGCTGATGGCAATAAAAATATAGATTTCGATTTTCTTATATTGGGGGAATTTATAAGGTAAAAGTAGAAAATAATATGCTGTGGAATATTGTAAAACCTTTCATTCGCATTTTTTATATTTTTCTATAGAACAAAATTACGTTCACATTTATTAGAACGTATAATATCATTTGAAGATACTATTGAAATTGAATATGTTCAAAGATTTCCGGCACCAGAACCACAAGATTGTTTATTACATGATGATTGGGTATCGGCGGTTCAAGCAAGAGGAAAATGGTAATATGTTTTGTTTTTTTTTTTTTTAATATTCGCGGAAATAAATAAATATATATTTTATATTGTTTTCTATAGGATTTTAACCGGTTGCTATGATAATACAATAAATATATGGACAATAAAAGGTGCACATTTATTAACAATTCCCGGCCATACACAACCAATAAAAGCTGTTAGTTGGATTTCATTAAATGATGAAGTTGGTGTATTTGCAAGTGCCTCACAAGATCAAACGGCTATGATATGGGAATGGAATATTAAAAATAATGCAATAGATTGTATATTTGTTTGTAAGGGACATGAACGTGGTGTTGATTGCATTGATGTTTGTCCATCAAGTAAATTGATGGCAACAGGTAGCTGGGATACAATGTTAAAAATTTGGTCAACAGGTATGTGTGGACAACAGTCGCACAATTATTTTTTAAGCTTTTAGTTTCTGTTTTGTGTTTACACGATCAAATTATAAATGATAAAATTTATCTCTTCTATTTTCTATAGATTTACGTGATACAGATGATGAAATAGAATCAAAAAAATTAAAAAATGAACAAGGACAAACGAGAGTTAGTTGTTCTGTTTAGTTAACATAACTTTTAATTGATTTATTTATATGTTTATAAACTAATTTTATTTATTTCTTTTAATAGGTTCCAAAACTAACATTACAAGGACATCGTGAAGCAATTTCGGGTGTACAATGGTTAAGTAAAGATACGTTGTTAACAAGTTCATGGGATCATACAATAAAATTATGGGATTTATCACTGGAAGGAATAAAATCTGAAATTACAGGGAATAAATCTTTTTTTGATGTTTCCTATTCAAAATTAAATGGTTTAATAATAACAGCATCGGCTGATAAAAATTTAAAATTATATGATCCCCGTATACAACGTAATTTTTTAATTCGTGATTTACATAATTAGCTATGGTATTAATTATTTTTTTATATTTTAATAATTTCTATAGATGGATCTATTGTTAAAAATACATATTTAGGACATACGTTATGGGTACAATCGGTGTGTTGGTCTACAACTGAGGAACATTTATTTATATCTGGTTCATATGATAATCAAGTTAAATTATGGGACATGAGAAGTCCTAAGGCACCATTTTATGATTTAATAGGACATGAAGATAAAGTACATGATTGTGATTGGTCGAATCCAAAATATATGATATCAGGTGGTTCAGATAATTCAGTACGTATTTATAAATCTAAAAAAGCATTTTAAAAAAATATAACGTTGACAAATAAATACTAAAAACCAAAATCCAAATCCAAATCGTAGCTTTTATTTTGTTTTTCAAAATGTCTTCTAATATTTTATCGTCAATCTAATCGAAACTATAAATTTCATTTGAATAATACAGAAAGTGTTGAAATAGCTCGACGGATTGCGTATGAAACCATTGTTTTACAACTGTTCGTATAATTTTTATACTTGATTAATTTGATGTTATAAAACTGGGGCTACTATTGCAAATGAATTAAATTTCATGGCTGCACATTAGCGTGTTCAAGTTATATTAACGTGGAATGTATCAAACATTCATTACGCTATCGTAAAAGTTAGAAAATCACTCCGCATGGTAGTTTACAGCAATTATATATGATTGTCTAAAGATAAATGTTCCCTTAATCCAATTATTATTAATAAAAGGATTAAATGTATTCGAAAATTATATAATAAAAATAATTACGAAGGATATCTTTGGCAAAATAAAGCGAAATTACATTTTTAGTGTATCCAAACACCTCTATTTTATTTATACCAATTTATGTTTTATGTATAAAATTGGAGTCATGTACAAACTACGTGATGTTTCACAAATACTTCATAGATGACTTCACGTTCGGAACATAAAAAATTTCAATAAAATTGGTTTGGCGCTAAAAATGTATTTTCTCAATTTTTATCATAATTTTATGTATAATGACATTATTATTAAATTTGGGTCAGTGCGAGTGGGCTTTTTCTTTCATTCTAGCCGTTAGCGTCAATGCTTACATACTGCGTAGTGTAGCTGCACCTGTAGTACTGTATAGTTTTATTTTTTTAAGTGCTGTGTGTCGATAATTTTATAATTAATCTATTAATTAATAATCGGTTAAATTTAATAAAAATAATTAGTTTAACTTAATAAATATGTATTCAGCATTTAGAAATATGTATTTGAATATGAAAATTAAATGGATTTATAAGAAGATTACAAAAATTTATAATGATGAAATTTTTTGGGTAAGTTTTTTTTTCTTTGGCTTCCATTTGTAAAAAAAAAATTTTCCTCACATTATTTTATTAATATTTTATTAATCGCTTAAGATTTTTTATATATTTTTACATTTTCCTTACATTTAATACCTATATTTGTGAATTTTATTTAATTATATTAAATACATTAAATTTTTCTTTGTAATTGCAATTTTCTTTGCATGCAAAGAAATGCTTGTGTGTGTGTGTGTGTGTGTGTGTAAATTGATATGCAAATGCGATTCATATTTTATTATGCGTAAATAATTTCATATGGAATGGGCGCCCCCGTTTTTTGTAGAACATAATTTATAGTTATTAAATGTTTGTTTAAACAAAATCAAATAGCAAATACGCGTGTGTTAGTGTTTGCAATAAATAAATGTAAAATAAATTGATAAACATTCATAATTAATATAGTTTTATTTTTACATACTATATTACATTTATATATTGCAAAATATTTTCATTAAACAACGATTGAATAATGTTCACATTAATAACGCCATTTTTATTTTCATACTATTCGATTTTTGGTATAATAAAATGTGATCAACAGACACCGATAGCTATAATTATGTGTAAGGTAGTAAAGCACAGTGATCCGCCATCTCCGATATTATATATTGAATCCGAGATTCTCAATATATATAATCGAAAGCTAAGCGAATTGAGCAAATAAACATAGAAAAAATGATTTTTATCATAAAAATATATTTGTGAACACGTCCATTTCAGAGAGCAAATGAGAGCAATATATAGAGATACATTCGATGTATTTTTATTTGTATTTTCAATATTGAAAGAGAAAAAGTCAAATATAACCCCCACACAAAAACATAATAATAATAAAAAAAAACACCCAAACAAATTCACAAATGACAAGAAAACCCACAAACAAAATTCAAAATGGATGAAATCGAGATGCGAGGTAAAAGTTTCGCTAGTTTTTTTTTTTTTAATAAATTAAAAACACTTTAAAAGTGAAATAAATTGAAATAAATAAAATCAACTATTATAAATTATGTGTAAAAAATAAATTAAAAAAAACAATTTCATACATAAAATTATTTATTTTTATAATATAAAAAAATTATATGTTCATACTTTTAAATGCAAAGTTTTGTGTGTGTGTGTTGGCGAAGTGAAAAAGATAAGATAAAAAATTTTTTTTTTTTTGTTATTATTAAAAAATTTGTGTGTTTTTGTTTTGTATAATAAAAGTGAATTCATTTATTTTTATTTTTTTTATTAATTTCTCTATTAATAATTAAATATGTGTAGAATAGAATAATATTTCTGTTATAAATACCGTCGTAGTAATGAAAATAAAAAAAAAAAAAAAACAAATAGAATTTGCGACGTTTTAATTATGTATTTTTTGTTTTGTTTTTAATATTTGTGAACATTTTTTTGTTAATAAAATCATATTTACAATATTTTTTGTGTGTTAAAAATAATTCCAATCTCGAATATATAAATAAATTATAGTGGATAAAAATTATACGTAATAAAATAATAATAAGAAGAAAAAAAAATAAACTATTGAGAAAGAAGATTATTTTTGTTTTTGTTTTTGTGTGTGTTTTTTTTTTTTTTTTTTTATGTAGTGTTAAATTTTCTACGTCGTCAACAAAAATATAAACAACATAAAATTCCTTTTAAACAAATTCTACTACGAACTAATAAATAAAATAAACGAAAGACAAAACTATATAAACAAATAAAATACGTGTATTAATATAAATGAGAGTGAAAGAGTTGGCTGAAAATATCAAATATTTACACACACACACACACCAAAGTTTTTACACATTAAAGCGCGCGATAACCCAACCAACAACAACATATTGAATGGTTATGCGATGGCCTTATGGAAATAATGGAATGGTAAATAATAAAAATAAATACTTTTTTTAACTTCATTTTTCATTTCACAATAAAATACGTTGTTTTTTTATTTTTATCTGATTCAATTTAATTACAATTTTTTCTCGTCGCATTAATTTTCTTTTACCCTTTTTATACAAAAAAATAATAAAATAAAATTATAATATACACACACACACACACACACATATAATACACGCTCACGTACACATAAGCACAAACAACGTAAAAGAAAAACTATTATTTTCTTTTTGTGAAACGTAGTAAAATTGTTCATATATAAAATTACAATACATACAAATAAATTTTCTTTTGAAGAAAATGTATATGAATATGTGTGTGTGTGTCTGTAAATGTTACAATATAATTATATAGTAAAAGGAAAAACTTGTTATCTGTGTGTTTGTGTTGAGTTGAGAGGTTATGTAGTGTTTCACAATTATTATAATAAAGCTATTGTTGTTATTATTGTGTGGGGGTGGGTGGGGTTGGGTGGTATTAATTCACAAATGTATATTTTTCTTAAATGAAAATTGAATGTAAATTGTAATTTGTTCCTTGTTACTATTATTATTATTATTATTATTATTATTAATTGATTGATTCATTGTTTTTATTAAAATATCTACGCAAAAAATATATTATTTTATGAATTTTCCTAATAATTTCTATTTATTTTAATAATCGCATGTTATTTTGGCATTTAAAAATAATAATAATTATTTCATAAATTGTCTGATATTCTAAGTTCGTATGATCTGTAGTGGTGTGGGTTTTGCATCTTTCCATTTCCAACGAATTTTTAAAACATACAGATTCTGGTAATGTAAAATGTATATTAAAATTTGTCTGATTTTCCTCATTGTTTTTAGCATACCTTTTCTAAATGTGTTTGTGTAATTTTCTTATTAATATTAATTGTTAGTCACTATTGCAAATTTAGTGGGTGTCCTATCGTTGAATACGTTAAAGTTGTTGATTTTCTCATTCTGATATCACAATTTTGATATATTTTTAATACAAATTGATTGAATAATTTGTAGAACAAAAAACATATAAGATTATAAAGAAAACAAAATCGGGTCAATGGGGGGGTATCATTTATTTTTAATGGCACTTTGCGACACAATCAATGACATACCAGCAGACAGCAATGACGATTTTAATGTATTTTCATTATGACGTTGAATACATAATTTCGTATCGGATAGATAAATTGATAAAATATTACGGCAATTTATAAATAATTATACATTTGTGAAAGATTACACAATTATTTTCCAGAATCACGTGATTATACAAATGTAATCCACGAATTAATATATAAAATTATCATTTATTACAAATATTTACGTTTAATATACGATAAAATGTGTATATAGAAAATTCTACTGACCCAATTAATGATTTGTGTATACGAGAGATACTACACGAGAGTATAGTAGTGTATATTAAATTTGTCCTACATATATAGTATTTGTAAACACTATACCATAATAACAGAGAATATTATTATGTGTTCATCATCATTCCTATGCTTTCCCGCCCCCCCGTCCCCATTTTTTCCCCATATTTTCTTGTAAGTACATGTATTATTATTCATTAAAAACATATAAAAATCATATGAATGAATATTATTTCGTTTCGTTTGTAAAAAAGTAAAATTGCGTCACATATAATGCATTTTTGTATTATAGGTGTTGATATATTATGTTCTATGTTGTATGTTGCATATTATTTAAATCATAATTACACATGGTATTGTTTAGCTTTAGTTAGAGTTAGTTAGTTAGTTAGTTAGTTAGAGAGTCAGTCAGTGTGAAATTAATTTAGTTATGTGACAAGTGTTTTTATTATTAGTGTAAAGAGTCATTCATACAAATTTCATATCATCCAGAGAAGGAAATGTTCAAGTTATACGCTGGAATGTATACACACTATTTTAAGATTTCTAATACTTAATAATTATTCCTTGAGTTATGTTTCCATACACATGCCTTCATTTAACCTTATATTATTGCGATATCTGTTCCGGTAATTCATATCTTATCAATATCATCCCTTTTCACAGGTGTTCGTTCGCATATCGTCCAACAATGAAATGAGAACTATAGAAATTCATTATAATCACCATTAAATATAATATACTCCTCTATACAAATTTATCGTTTCTATATATATATGAAAACGTAGTAAAATTATGATTCCGTGAATCTAAATCGATTTTTGAATTGAAAATTATATTTAAAAAAGACTTGGAAAAATTGTTGATTAATTATTTTTGTTCTATCTTACCAATTTAATTATATTTTAGTTGAATCTTCTTCTTGTTTCTTGCTGTGTCGTATAGAATCGTTTCCACATCATCGCCGAGATAAATTCTCAATATGTTTTTATGAGGTTTTTCCCATTAATGGGCTGAGTCTTCCACAGATTATATATTTTTTTTAATTATTTAATTATTATTATTAACCCCCTGCGGTTTAATTTTCCTGCAAAAATCGGCATCGACATGGTTAATTTTTTTCTGAAATAAAAAATGAATGAAAGTAACTAATATAAGTGGTTTTCTATCTTCGTTGAACCCCTGCTACGGTTCTTTAGATTGTCTCGCAGTAAGTTGATTACGCCTAATTGATTCACCCCGAGAGAATCCTAGGGGTAACGTTTTTAGTAATCTATCGGGTTGTAATTAAATGGTAAAATAAACAATCAATTTTAAATTAATATTGCCAGAACAATTTATTGACAAAATAATAGATACATTCTCTTATCGATTCCGTCATCTTTCAATTGCTTTTTATTTTATGTAAAACCCGAGATGTTACTAAAAAACGTTACGCCGAGACAGTCGTAAAAATGTAATATTTATTTTAAATTGAGTTGTAAGATGATTTGTACAATTTTCGGTGCCCCTAACTAATACACGTCCCGTGTTTCTATGTTCGTTCTGTTTATATATGTGAAAACTATGGGCTTGTAAACACTTTAGATCCATAGGCCTTCTCCTGTAAATTTACTAACTAAATTCTCTTCTGTCACATCATTTACGATACCAAATAATTATCATATATGCATTTTAACCAATTAGAACGTATCTACATAATATTTACTAGTAAATTAGAAAATTTGCATAATATGTAGATTATATTTACGTAATTATTTATACATATTTAATTTTTTGTAAAAACCAATGATAATACTATATTTTTCTCTTCCTCTATTCATATGTGCATAGGCTAGGCTATGTTTAAATATACTATATAAAAAATACTATAATAAATACTTAATACTATTTTACTACTACAAATTTTATACATGCACATTCATTTATAAATTTTCCGTATATACTTTATTATATGCACTGACAAAATTTCCATGTGTATTCATAATATTATACATTATGTACATAGTGCATTGCTTTCATATACACAAGACAGTGTGTATTTTTCTATAAACAACAGCCGCCCATATAGTGCTACGTTTATGATTACATTGCATTTGGTATATGTGTGGCGAACGATAAAAAACCATTTATATGTTCATAGTTCTATTTTAATTGACAACGAGAAAGAATTCCGTATTCCTTATTATCCTCCTTCTGAATAACAAAGTTATTTCAAAGAATTTCCATCTGAATATCCGTTGCCCCGTTTTTACGGCTGATACATTTTAATAGGCGCTGTTCTACCAAATAGTAAAAATTGGTACACGAGAGCAATTGTATTTTTTTTTAAATGAAAATTGATAAAGTCATCATCATTGAGACGAATCACCATAAATTAATAATCATACACATATGCAATGCAAGTATAAATTATGAATGATATTAGTATTATGTAGTAGTAAAATATAGAAATATAGTAAAATTAATTGTAGATAGTATCCTGGTATAGGATATGAATAAAGTATTCATACAGAAAAAAAACGCATGCGCATGTTATATCATTTTATAATAATTATTACAAATTTGGAAAAATATACTACATTATAATAATTAGGAAAACATAATCATCTATCTATCTGGTGGCAAACGCCCCAAAAAATAACACTATTTATTGTGTGTTAAAATTAAAAAAGCATATAGAATTTGGTGCCACTAGAGAAGATATAATAAAAATGTTTTAACCTATTTTAAGTGTGATAACGTTGAACGTTGTATTGATAAAACGTGTGTAAACCAACAATAATATTGTTATTCGGATGTGGGACAACAATGTTTATGGTGTGTAATTGGAAATAATAGCGCGCACCGCACCTTGCCTTGATACTTGAATATCATCCGTATGTATACACATAATATTTGTTGTGTCGAAGCGGGAGTTTTAGTTGTTTGTATATATAGTTTGATGTGGGTGTATATGAATGTTTGTGTGATTGTGTGTGTGTTATGGCGGTTTATTTGCAGATGGAATGGTTTATATGGTTTTGGATGAGGATAAGGATTTTTTTTTATAATAAAAAACTATAATAAAATTAAATATGTTTGTATACATATTTTATTACTAAAGCGCGCGCCCGCGCAGAATTCTTTTCTTTTGTTTTTTTGGACAATTTTGTTGTGTTTATGTTTTATCTTATATTTATTGTTATATGTTTTTTTTTTTTTTTTCCATTCCTACCATCATTTATTTATGTCTGCCCAAAATAGAGCATTTTCATATTTTTATTATATACATTTTTATTTTTATTTAGTTTTTCCACATTTATATATAGTTTTTGCTTGGCAGTGCCACACCTAAAAATAATTTTCTTTTATGAAAATGCTCACTATTATATATATTGTATTGTTATATATTTCGCATCAACTTCTTCTCAGCATCAGCATTATCAGTTAATTTGATGGTACTTTTTAATTGTTAGACTTAAGATAAAATCGATAAAATATAGAAAACTTTAGACCATCATTAACTGTTTGACCTAAGGAGTTGTGATATTTTTTTTGGCGGCCGAATATACAAAAACACATAATAAATATCCGATATGTGTGAAAGAGTTTTTAGTGTGCTAAGGTTTAAGAAAGACATATTTAAATAGAGTGAGAGAGAGAAATGTAGACATTCTTGTGTTAAGCACTTACCATAAGCGTGCGTATCCTTAATGCTAATCGATCGTAATGTATCCGTTTAAATTCCCATAATTTATTTAATACCATTTGTTTGTTTATGGAATACAAAATAAAACAAATATCTAATATTTATCAGGTGTATCGGTATCATATGAGCGTGAAAAAATAAAACTAATAATAATTTTAAATGGGAAAGTTAAAAAAAAATGTTATTCAAAATATTTGCCATTGCTTTGTCTGGACATTTTTACCACCTGACTGGCAATTTGTTGATACCACACGCCAATAGAATTGTGTTCGTCTTTTGACACAAAAACTGCAAATCAGATACCCAATTTTCTTCGTAGGAATCGAAGTGTTGCTCAGCCAATGCGCGTCCCATCGATGAAAACAAATGGTAATCGAAAGGATAGCCAAGTCTGGTGAATACGGCGGGTGGTGTAGCATCTCCCAGCCAACTGCTTTAATTGTATCCTGAATCGGTTTTGATTTGTGTGTGCATTGTCATATAGAGCAAAATTACCTTTCCGTATCTTCTGCCCCATCCTGCAGCACTTTTCTTCAAATGAAAACAAAAATTTAATGTTTTTACCGCAAACCATCATTTTCTGGTACAAAATTCACGAACATTTTTAACACATATGTGTCTGATTTTGTTGATGTTGATGATAAAGATGTATGTCACGGTTTTAAAATATATTCCACAACCCCAATTAGTTTTTAAGCGTGGCATTTATATTTTGAGATCAGTTATAAGAACGTTTTTCTATTACAACCTCATATGAGTATCAACCCAAAAATGTATTGGTATTTTGATGATACCAAAATGTTTTCAAGACTCTTATTCTTTCTGTTTTTTTTTTCGCAAATAATTATTACCATCCAATGTTATATTTGACGTTAATCTACACAGTCAAATTTTTCCTTTAACATATAATTATTGATTTTTTTTTAATTACTATTTTGATGTCCATATAAAAATAATTAAAGTTGCGTATCATTTTTATTTGAAGAGTGTTGTTTTGTATTATTTCTCTGCATATACGACGAGTATGTTTTGTATATAGAAATTGAATCCCGCCAACTTATTATGTGTGCACTATTAAAAAAGAAAAAAACCACCCACTCACACAATTTATATAATTTAAAATATACTTGCGCATTTGGTGTAAATTTTGTTGTATTTGTATTTTTGTTACTGATAATATAATAATAATAATAATAAAATAAATATATTTGGCGTGTGATGATAATAAAAATAAATATGGGAAATTAGGGTAAATTGAATCATTTAAATACCGATAAATAAACGTATAAGAATGGTGGTAATGTTGTTGCGTGCGTTGTATAAGTTAATTAGACAAATGGAAAATTATATATTTAAAATTCATTGAGCCAAAAGTAAAATATACAAAAAATTGGAGAGGATTCACAATATATACAAAAACTAAATGATCTGTGAAAAGAATGCGTTATTTTTTTTTTTATTTTATTACTCCAACAGGAAGTTATTTGGTGTTTTATATAAATACAAAGTAAATTTTGTGGTGTAAATACTCGCACTCAAATACAAAAAAAAAAAAACATTGACCTTGTAATAAAATAAAATTGGGTTTTATATTATTATCAAGGCCATTGAGGATATGTTTTTTTTTATGTATAGATAAATAAATCGAGAATGGAAAGAGAATAATAGAATTATTTGGTTGGTTTTTTTTTTTTTTAGGAATTTTATAAATATAGAAGGGTTTTTTATTTTAACTTATGTAAAATAAAAAAAACATTAATTTATAAATAACTTATAGAGGAGAATTATGGTTTTATAAAAGATATAGTTTAATTGTGGTGGTTTTAGCCACGTCTTATGTAATACCAATCAGAAGGGATACTCTAAAGACCAGAAATATGTAAATCGTTTAGGAGATAATAGTTATTTTTGCTTCAACATTTATATAATATATCTATTTCGTTACATAATACTAAAAATATTTATAAAATTAATTATATTAAATGTGGATCTGGTCAATATCATACCGATACTGATCGCAGATATTCCTGCAAAAATATAATAATATGGAAAAAAATCTGACTAGTAACACTGTCCGTAGTTTGTTCGCAAGATTTTCGCATTTCATGTAATATAGTCCGTATAGTTTTAATCCGATGAAATATCTATATGGATTTCTTTCGAATGTCCGCTGGAATAATATATATGAAGAGTGCAAACCTGTCCATGGAGTTTTATAAAACAACTTGGATTATCCGAGTATATTTCCGCGATGATAATTTCTACGGATTCTCCTTCACCCAAGTAATTATCGTTGCTATATTATCCCACAGAATATCCATAGAATTTCATATTTTTTGTGAGCAGATCAACGGATTTTGACAAAAATATCTTTGGATCGTCTATATGTATTTTGGCACATAAAATACCCGTGAATTGTCTGTATTAGCTAATCAAAAGATTTCTTAAGACGATGATGCCAAATCGCCAGTTTTTTACTGATAGACCAGACGTTCTATGAGCACCGCGGAATGAAAATGCTGAACGATGGCCAACAATTCATTGATTTTGTATTTTTTTTATAATAAACAAGAACAAAAAATCACGAATAAAATCCATGAAAAGTCTTACAAAATTTCTAGGAAATATATATAGATTTGAGTTGCTGGTTGTTTTAATAATTATGAAAATAAATTACGCAGAGTGATAATCCTCATTCCTTTATAGTTAAGCGAACTATACAAACCATTGTCTTGAATAATTGGTGAAATAAATTATGAATACAATATATGTTGGACTTATTACCTCGAAAATCCAAACATTTCAATTAACCTAAATAAAATACTATATTATATTAAGTGGAAAATCTATATGGACAACACTTTGGACAAATTCCAATATATCTTTTCCTTGCGAAATATGTATGAAATTTTTTCTCATTTTTCGAAAGTACGGACAAATTACTAGGGTATAGAACTAAATTTTGTGGAATGAAAAATTCCCTTTTATTAGTTTTTTAAATATTTAAATTGTCGCTTCAAAAATATACAAATGAATTTTCAAATAAATAATATTAACAAAATAATTAATAGTCAACATTATAGAGATTTTTAAAAATCAGAATTATGCATTCAAAAAATTTGTGTGGAAAATTAAAAAATCACGTACTGAAAATGGCACAGCAAAATCAACTATATTTTTCTTTGCTACAATGATTTCAGTGACATCGAATGGAATATCGGCCAAAATATCCATTGAACGTATCATAAACGGTGATTTTCCAAAAAATAGAAAATTTAGTTTGTTGTCGGTTTTTTTTCCATAAATTCAAGAATATATTGGTCATTCAAACATAGGATTTATTTTTATTTTTTCAAGACACACCCTTGCTTTGATACAGAGATACGCATATTTATTTTCAATGATGTTTTTACATTTAATATATTAAAATAACAAAAACTATACACCATCGTATAAATTGCGTGTCCTTGTAATATATAGTACTATAAACAGTATAATATGTATGGATTTATTTCTCGTAAAATAACTATAGAATGCTTAGTGAGTATTAGTAAATATACCCTAATTTATATTTTAAAATATAAAGGGTATACTGATTAACATATTTATTCTATATTATTTATATAACCTTAGCTGAATTATTGGAGACTGTTGTACAATATATGATTATTCTTAACCATTTTTTTGCCAAAATTTCTTGTAAATATAATGTTAAATAATACTTTATGGGGTTGATACAATTAATTTTCACAATTTGGTATAATTCCATTTTTGGATATCATCAAATAACTATAGATAGAGTTTAGTTATTGGAAAATTCATTAGGTTTTTATATGTAATGGGTGTCCGTGCACGAGTGTAGTGCGATCCTGCAAAGAAAGGTCATGGTGTCAATAATTATATTTCGTTATACCCGTATCGTTAAGGTGCCTATATATGATTTTACAAATATTTTACTTATAATTTTAATTTAATTAAAGTCTAATTATAATTTATACATTATTGTCGTAGTAGAATATCCTTAATCGCATCATCATAATAATTATCTAATTAAATTTTGTGAGCTAAATTCTATATATGATATTTTTGTCACAAATTCTATAGGTGAAAATCTTAAAAATTCACTAAAATTGATTCAAAGAAATTTTATAAGACATATTAAATAGAGATTGAGTTGGTCAAGTGTGTCACCCTGCAATGCATATCCACAAATTTGTTATATATTTATTTTATTACTTTGAAAACCCAATATATATTTTTTATTTATATTAATTATTATACGATCTTGTACCGGCAACAATTAATTAATTATTTTAATCTTTTGCGATATATAATTAAAAAAATATAAGGAGTGTGTCGGTGTGTCGGTGTGTGTGTGTGTGTGTGTGTGTTGATACCTGCGATGTATAAAGTGCATTTTATTTAGCAACATTGTATCATTATTTTCTATTGGTATAAAAATTATCTTTTAAATTTAAAACAACAATTTAGTTGTTCTTGTTGTTGTTTAGCTCTTTTTTTTATTATCATTTATCAAAAATATTTGAACTTTAATTTGAAATGAAACAATTAAAAACATATAATAAAAAAATAATAACGAAAACAATTTTTTTTTTGTTGATTCTTTTTAATATATTGTAAATATCCGAAATAAAAAAAATTGCTTATAATTATGACTAGACAAAAATTATTTGTTTGTTTTCATATTTCATATTTTATTAATTTTACAATATTATACATATTATTATTATTGTTATTATTGTTGTTGTTGTTGTTGTTGTTGTGTTAGTACACAATATTATCGCGAAAATGATTTATTTTTTTAACATGTAATGCAATTTTGTCTCGAGTTTTAATAATTAAAATGTGGTTTTTTCCACAATAACACATAAATAAATTAGGTACATTTTGATAAGATAAAGCGGCGCTCTTATTAATTTATTTTTTTTTTTTTTACATATGTTCAATTGATCTTGAGGATTAAAAAAAAAAAAAAACAATTTTGGTTTAATAAATATCTGGTTTAAGAATCAAATAAATAAAACATATGTTTTTGTTTGCACAAAATTAATTTAAGTGATTGAAAATATTCTCTTCAATCTGATAACAAATAAAAAATATAGGAAATTGTTCACATATAACAGAATGGAATTTAGGAAATGGAAAATAAGTTATCGGAAAAATATTAGAATTTGTTTGGTTCAATAAAATAATCTAATTGATATTGATACACACGCACACACACAGTTCTGAGTGAAAATCAATAAATTTCGAAGTAAAAACATTTCTTCTATATATAGGCGATTATATTTTCAAGCACATACATGATTAGTTTTCCCATTCCAACTGAATATCCCTACTAACCAGCTGTCCGTAATTTGTCCGCAATATTTTCGCATTATATTTAGTATATAGTCCATATAGTTACTCTGATGTCCGCTGGAATTTTATATGATGATTGCAACCCTGTCCATGTGGATTTTTATAAAAAATGTCCTTGGATTATTCGCGTATATTTCCGCGATGATACTTTCTACGAATTCTCCTTACAAGTATTTTTCGTTGCTATATTATTTCACAGAATATCCAAATAATTTATATTCATATTTTATTTTGTGACCAGATCCACGGATTTTGACAAAAACATCTTTGGATTGTACATGTACATTTTGGCAAGTCAAATACCCGTGAATTGTAGCAGATCAAAATTTTCTTATGACGATGATGCCAAATCGCCAGTTTTTTACCGATAGACTTTTTTTCTAATAAACAAGAACAAAAAATCGCGGATAAAATTCATAAAAAATCTTATAAAATTCCTCGGAAATAAATCGATTTGAATTGCTGCGGTTGTTTTAAAAATTATGAAAATAAATTACGAAGAGTGAGGAAATATACAAAATTTGAACCACTGTCTTGGATAATTGTTGTAATAAATTATGAATACAATACCACGGATATTTGTTGGAAATATACCCTGACAAATCCAAAGATTTCAATTGACCTAAATAAAATACTACAATAAATTATATTACGTGGACAACACTTTGGATAAAATTCCATTAGATATTATTATGTGGATTTTTGCCACATACATTTTCTTCATTTTTCGAAAGTACAGACAAATTGTTACTACAATAGGGACACAGTAACCATACTCTTATTGTGAACATGAATATTCCGCATTGTTAAACTAACCCATATGATTTTATGATTTCTATAGTCGTCTATTTGATCAAGTTGATGCATCAGCATTTATTAATTTTTCTTCACACATTGATTGATGATCCTGTTTGTTTTTTTTTTTCAAAATAAATAGTAGAATAATTTTTAAACGAATGGCGGTGACTCTATGATGACAATTTACTTAAATCATAAATTTATACATTAACTGATTGATATACATTAACTGTGAGACAAGCGTTACATCACAACACCATCGCAGGCAGTAACGAACCGTGAAAAATGTTTTCAGATTTCAATATCACTATATTTTTTGTGGTGGTAGACGAGTTAAAAATACTGACTACGTTATGAGAAAAAATTTCAATGTTCACTTAGTAAATTTTACGGGAAAATCGACTTTAAAGAATTATCATCTTTTTGAATTATACGGACCATTTAGTTTTAAAACGGATTTCCAGTATTTTGTATACAGAATTAAAAATTATAATCAATATCCAATTTTTCTTGGAAGAGATTTTTAAAATTGATTCACACTCATTCAAAAGATATATGACCAATTTTCCATTTGATGTCATTGAAATTTTGTACTGTATAATTTTTTTGTACTATTTTCACTTTATAAAATACCACAATTTTTTTTAAATTTTCTCTGCCATCGATTGGAAAATCGATTATATTTTTATAACGCGTGAATCTATTTTAAAAATCTCTATTTTGTGAAAGCTTGGAAATTGATTATAATTTACAATAATATAAGCAAAAATGAAAATCCGATAAAACGATGGTCCGCGTAATAAAAAAAATATGATAATTCATAAAAACCGATTTTCCGGAAAATATAATTCCATGAACACCCATATTTTTTCTACATAATTTAATTTAATTTTACCCAGACTATAGAAGAACGATATATCGATATCGAAAACTAAATGCTACTCCTCAGCCATCGTCACTGATCGCAGGTAAAGTCTCAGAAACTAAAAATCAAATGAATAGAAATATATACTTTAAAAGACTCCAATTATAAATAGATAATAATTTATGTAACATTTTTTTAAATAATGTTTAAATTAAAAAATCTTTTTTTTAAAAACAAAGCACGTATGAAAATAATAATAATAATAATAATAATAATAATAAAAATAAATACAAGAAAATAAAATAATATTAACTAACAAAACTCATAAAATAAATGGGTTTCACGCGCGACCAAAATCTCTTTTTATTGTATAAATTTAATATAGTTATTTAACAAGTTTTAATTTTAATACTTTATTAATATTAGTGTGAGTATTAAAGATTAGAAAAAATTATTTTAAATCTGGATCAATTACCGCTTTGCTGTTGCTGCTGCTGCTGCTATATAATACAAAATTCTTGACATTATTATTAGTACCATGTTACGACGAGTATATGGGGGATTCTAGAAATATGTCACATTTTATGTTTTTGCAAATTTATTTATCTGTTGCTCGTATATTTTTTTTTGCATATTTTTATAATTGTATTATTAAGTTTTTTGGTTTTTAATTCATTTCTTCCCAATTGTGTGTGTGATGTGATGGTTTTTTTAATTATATTATTCATTTAATATACTCTTACATTTATATATACCATATGTAATGCAATTCATTTCCTGTGTTATAATGCTGAATATATTAATCATTACGTCATTTTATGCATATGTTTTTATATTTGCATATTTCCGGTAGAATCTTAAAAATAATTTTCTATGTTATATATAAAATATTATTATTATATAAATAAATGTTAAGTGAATATTAAATGAGTTATAATTATAATAAAAATGTAATATATTTTTTGTGTGTCCATAATTATATGTTTTATTTGCGTGTGTGTGTGTGTGTGTGTGTTGTGTATAACATCAGATAATTTCATAAAATATGTTGTAGTACATGTAATGCTATATTAAATATTATATAACTTGCCATGAACTAAGATATATATATAGCAAATGTTATGTTTTATATATAAGTGTTCCATGGGTATATTAAAAAACCGTAGATCATAGATTTTTTCTTTGCGAATTATAACACTAAATAATACTATCAATATCAAATCTATGTGATCCTTTATTATATTACAATATTTAGATCGAACACACTATTAAACATAAAGGATTATGCACAAAAACAGAAAAAAATGAAATGATCACGTATTGTTGAATAGATTTTGTTTGTAAATTTTAATTAAAAACGTGTATTCCAACTGGCGTCTCTTTGAAATCTTTGAAGCAAAAGAAAAACAAAGATTTGATGATTAGAAATTTATAAAATACGAAAAGAAAATTTTGCATATTATAACTTCCGGTACAAAATTTTTCCAGTTCACACTGATTTGGATAATATTTTTTAGCCAACAAAAAACGATTATACAAAACCATATCGAATGTTTTATGACACATTTAGGATAACCCTTTATTTATCTATTTATATTTGTGTATGTGTCTGTGGTTGAGCAATCAACTTATAATCAATCCCTTCCATCTAGTAACACGCTGTCCGTAGTTTGTTTGTAAAATCTTTGCATTTTATGTAGTATAATCCGTTAATTCGAGGAAATATCTATGGATTTTTTACTCTGATGTCCGCTGGAATTTTATATGATTTGTGCATGAATTTTGATAAAAAATATCCTTGGATTATCCGCGTATAATTCCGCGATGATAATTTCTACGGATAATTCTAAGGAGATTATTTTTCGTTGTTATTATTTCATAGAATTTCATATTTTTTGTTAGTAGATCCACGGATTTTTGACACAAATATCTTTGGATTGTCCATGTGTATTTTGGCAATTATATTACCCGTGAATTTTTCGAATTAGCAGATAAAAATTTTCTTATGACGATGATGCCAAATCGCCAGTTTTTTTACCAATAGACCAGAAATTCTATGAGCACGGCAGAATGAAGATGCTGAACGATGGCAAAAATTCATCGATTGTTCATTTTTGTTTGTATAATAAACAAGAAAAAAACCGCAGATAAAATCCATACAAATTCTTACAAAATTCCTCGGAAATATATCTATTTGAATTGCTGGTTGTTTTAAAAATTATGACAATAATTTAAAAGGAGTGAGGATTATATTTATAGATAATCGAAATATACAAAATTAGAACCCACCTGTCTTGGATAAATGCTGAAATAAATTATGAATACAATATTATTCTGACAAATCCAAAGATATCAATTGATCTAAATAAAATACTAAATTATATTATTTTGGAAAATCAATCGAGAAACACATTAGACAAATTCCAATATATCTTTTTTCCATGCAAAATATGTACATAAATTTCTTCAACGCAAAATTTTCCTCATTTTCCGACAGTACGGACAAATTGTTACTAGGGCGCGCGTTGTCGTCTCACCGAATCCACAACATAAAAATAAGTTATATCAGAAATATATTCGAATACAAAAACAAAAAAAATACTAATTCCAATTAAAATCATTAAATGTTTTGATATCACGCAATAAATTTCCATATAATATAATTATAAATGATTAGTAAAAATATGCTAAGGATATTATTCCCTTGATGTCCGGCAAACCGTTCTTTATCACAGTATGTGTGTGTGTGTGTGTTGGTGTGTTAATATTATGTATATAATTTTTACAACAATTTATAAAAAATATGGAAATAATATATGTTAAAAATACCGAAATATGTTAATAATAATAATAATAATAATAATAATAATAATAATAATAATAATAATAAATAATTTATAATACACAAAGATTATTTTAATTTGATAATGGCAATGACTATGAAATTTGTTGTAGAAATAGTAATTAAAAAATTAAAAATACTATATTTTAATTTAGAGAAAAATAATTAGTTATTTAGCGAACCATCCAACAAAATAATATATTTATATATAAAATACAATTACCCATAAATAAATAATTAAATAATTATATTATAATGTGTGTGTGTGTGTGTCTGTGTGGGAAAGAGTAGTTTTTTTTTTATATTTTTGTGAGGTTAATAAGATTATTTGTTGTAATTGTTTACCATAAAATAATTTTAAAAAATAAATACAAAATACTGATAATGAATGAATGAATTTTTTTGCTGGTATGAATTTTTATATTACAATTACAATTTGTTGTGTGTTTACGTGTTAATTTTATCATATTATATGGAGAGACATTAATTTTATAATATATTGTGTGTTTTACCTATAAATTTAATGATACGTTTTTTAATGGCATTAAATAAATAATTTAAAATTGAACTAATTAAAATTTAGTATATATTTTATCATGTATAAAATCATGTGAAGCTTATTTGCATCATCTATACCAAACATTCATTACAACAACAGTCATATTGGTCAATTATTCAGCATGGGAGTATATACAGTATTCAATAATTGGGTGTCTAACCCATAATAAATTGTCCAATAAATTATAAGAGAGAACAGAATTATCCAAAAAATCGTATGATTCAATTAAAACAACAATCTTTCATATATCGTTTTTTACAAAACTATCTTCCAGTTCTTACAGCAATTTTTGTTTTTATCATATCATTGAGATTTCTTGTAAAAATATATTTTAATCGAATTGGTTGAAATGGAAAGCCAAAGTGATGTTTATCTAACTGCAAACTATTTTCGATTTGTTATTAGAGTATCGTAAAAGTTAATTATAGCTCTAGATTATCATCAACAACAAACAGATTATAGTTATAATGCCAATATCCTATAGTAAATCTGTCCGTAGTTTGTCCGCATTTTATATATTAGTCCATACAGTTTCAATCCGACTATTTCTTATCGATGTCCGCTGGAATTTTGATCAGTTCAACACTGTCCATGGATTTTTATAAAAAAATGCCGTCTTGGATTATCCATATATTTTATTATGTAAAAAATAATTTAATTGTATGATTAAATTAATAAATTCATAGTATAATTTTGTAGAAATTTGGCAGATAAAACGCTTACATAAACAAGAAACCAATATATCGATTTGAGTTGCTGGTTGTTTTAGATATTATTAAAATAAATTACGAAGAGTGAGGATGAGATAAGCGAAATATTCATAATTTGAACCACTGCCTTGTATAATTGGTAAAATAAATTATAAATACAATACCGCACGGATATATGTTCGGCATATATTATCCTGCCAATCCAAAGATCTTAATTGACCTAAATAATAAATACTATAATATATTAAGTGGAAAATCTATGGACAACACTTTGGACAAATTCTAATAAATTTCTTTTCCATGGAAAATATGTGTGAATTTCTTCCACGAAAATTTTCCTCATTTTTCAAAGTACGAACAAATTGTTACTCGGGGTATAGAAAAACTTATTCACAGCTTACCGATAAGCTTATGTTTGCCACATTGGCTCTATATCAAATTGAAATTTCAATAAACTTATCGGGTAGATATTTATAGATGAGTAATGAAAAAAAAGTGGTTGATAACAACCCAGCACGTTAATATAACAACAACAAGGAGATTTTCATTGTTTCTATTAATAAATATTATTTATAAGTTTGGTGGTTTTCCGGACACAATTGTATCACGATGATATTATTTTACTGCAATGAATTTTTCTGGCAAAATATTAAATATAATTGTTTACTTCATTATTTTGGCACATTCGCGTCTCGTTATTCAATCGCACGATCACTTTTTTTTATGGAATTGTAAATGTTTTTCCAAAACACCATAATTGAAATGATAATTATACGAGCAGCAGTTGATGAAGGTCGTAATCTGAATATAAAAGTGTTTCTATATGTATTAGATTTATGTACGATTAAACATTTACAGTATTATTTATAGTATAATATCCTGGATCAATACGCCCGATCAATCTAACTACACAGTACATTAGAGTACTTTATTTTATTATTTATAATTTACATTATTAATATATAGATTATATTTTTGACTATACAAAAATAAATGCTCAAAATTGTTATTTTAAAATAAATAAATATTTAAAAATCAATAATATTCAACCTTCGCGACAAACCGGATTCAAATTATTATAAGAAAACATAAACAAACCAATAAACAAACAAACAAACAAACAAACAGAAAAAAAATCAACTAAATAATCGGAGGGGCCACTGTGTGATCAATGATCATAATATTAATAATAATAAAATGCTAGTCCCAAAAATACAAAAACCAATTAATTATTGTCGTTTATTTTTGTAAATTGTAAATATTGTGATGACAAGAAGGTTATTGCGCCTGTAAAATTATTACCATTTTTTTACATTAACATATTAGCATTTTTATGGAGATACTTGGAATTATATAATATTCATATACGACAACTATATATTAATTAACACATCCCCTGATTAATTATAAAATTATACAATGAATTTTATTTATTTTTTTTTTTATACACAGGAAATAGATTAAATAAATCAAAAATTGAGTTGTTATTGTGAATAATAAATAAATATGTATATGGAAAACATAAAAATATGTAAATAAATACAACTTTGCAATTAATCTCACTAGCTCTATCTATAAAAGATTAATATTAATGGGAATGGAATGGAAAAATTCTAATAATAATAATTACGTTTTGATCGTATCCTGAACTAGTTTTGATCTGTGTGCCCATTCTGGTCGTTTTTCGTTTAATGCGTGATTTAAATTGATTATTTGTTGTCGGGTAGCGATTAGTATCGAACAGTTTCGTCAGATTTCAGAAGCTCATAGTACAACATACCTTTCTGATCCGGCTGCAAACACAAAGCATTCTCTTCTTATATCGAATCGATTTGGTCGTTGCATTTGCTGGTTGACCTCCTGATGTAACCCATGATTTTTTGCATTTACGATTTATCAAAATAAATCCACACTTTTCATCATCGCAGTAACAATTCGATGCAAATAAATTTTTTTTTTCTGTTGTCCGGCAAGCAATCGTTCACAGATTGTTTTTCCATTTTCCATTTGTCTTTGCAGTCAATGCATGCGACACATCCATTTTCCACACTATTAAATCTTTCCCGCATATCTTTTAAACGCATTGTAAATTATCATTTGTAAAACATTTAACATTTGCTGCCATTTGTTTTTGATTTTGTGTATCATCTTGTTCGTCCAACAACAGCTTACAATTCAATGTCTTTAAAAACTTTTTCGGTCCAATCTTCCACGTTCGCTTCATTTCTTAAAATTAAAATCATTACCTTTTTTTTTTTATCGTTGAAACCTTGAATTTTCTACGAATGTTACTTTTGAAAGAGCATGATCAACATATAAGTATTCGATAATAAGTATTCGATAAGTATTCGATACGCTTCATTTTTTTTCGAACAAAAATAATGCAAATAAAATTTCCCGCAAATGATGATTTTCTGGTACATTTTTAACTTTTTTAAAAATAAGTATAATTTAGTGTGTGTGTGTGGGAGTATTGATGGCTTTTTAAGGATACGGGTCATATACAATTAAAATATTATTACTATATTCGATTTTCTTAAAATTAACACCACCTAATTCTCACTTCTAATATAAATATTCATAATAGAATCTCGTTGATTGATTTAATTGAATTTTTGAATTTAATTTAAATATGAATGGCTTAGCATTATCCTTGGTCAGGACATTTAAGTAATTGTTGGAATTTGTGTGTAGTGTATTTGATTCCATTGGAAATCTCATTAAGTTGAATTGAATTAAGTTTTTCGTATAATCTATGCGATATTTGTTATTATTTATTTTATTAATATAATACTTTTATTATACCATTTTATAATGACAATCCTCTAATATGTTGATTATTCTTAAAAATACTTGAATTCAAAATATTTCCAATGTATTAGAATTTCTTATACTTTCTGCAATGATGGATGGTAAATAACCAAAGTATGTGTATGTGTGTGTGTGACTGCATTTTATTTATATTATGGCCATATGGATTTTCAACATTTATGGTACTATTAATAATAGAAACAAGACTTTGGCGAATTTATGTTTGTACTTCTATTATTAATATTATATTATCATCTCGTCTATCTTTGTGTGTGTGTGTGTGTGTGTGTTAATTTATATACGCAAAGTTAAACAAGAAAATTATTCAAAAAAAACAGGACCAATACACACGCACAATATTTATTTTTTTTTTTTACAAAAAACCATACAACATTCCACGTACTCTATATTTAATATATGTTTATTATCTGAACCCGATGAAGATGAAGTAGTAGATGATGATGAAGAAGAAGAAGAAGAAGAAGAATTATTATAAAAGTAAATTAAATAAATAAATAAATAAATAAATAAATAAATAAAACCGCATACCACCACCTCTTAATTTACGCACACAATCTACTAGAACAATTATAAATTATATATGTATTTATTATTATTATTATTATTATTATTATTTACCAGCCACCACAACAAAACACAGCAACAATTTGCAAATTTGAACAACAACAATTTGCAACAATTTTTTTATTTTTGCAAAGCCATACGCGCAAATATATAGTCGTCCTTTTCACTTATTTATTTTAATTTAAGATAGTGGTGTCGTGTATTTATATATTATTTTCATGATTGTTTGCGTTTTTCTGGTTTTTTTTTTTTCGCATATATATATTTTTTAAATAATATTGCGAATGTCTGATTTTTGTGTTTGTGTGTGTGTGTGTGTGTGTGTATGTTTGGTATTTGATGTTATATTAAATAATATTACTTTAGTAGTTTATACTAAACTTGACGCGATTCATGTGCGTTGTTTTGTTATTTCTTGTTTATTATTTTATAAGAAATGATATATAAATTTTTGTGTGTGAAGAATTGAATTGAATTGACACAAAACACAACACATCCGTGTGTATTTAAAGCTACCAAAAAAATTTATTGAAATTATTATTATTATTATTTTTTTTTTTTTTTGAATATATTAAAGGAGTTATCGTCCGAAAGTAACAATTGTTCGTTGTTTAAATCGGTTTGTTTTAATTTGTGCTGCTATTATTGCGTCGCAGCGTATTACAGCGATTTATAGATATGATTATTATAATTTAAGAAATATTAAAAATAAAATAGTGTCGTGCGTAATGTTTTTTTTTTTTTTTTTTTTACGCAATGATCAATGATCGCATAAAATCTTAAAAAAAAAAAAAAAATCCTATATTTTTAAACCGAAAGGTTATAATTTAAAAAAAAAAGAAAAAAGAAAGTGTTAAAAATTACTCTAGTGCGTTTGTGTTTGTGTGTTTGTGAGACAGTTAATTTGTGTTGTTTATCATAAATTTTTATGATTAGAGTAAAATGTTCGGTTCTATTTTTTGGTTTAAAACAATATGTTTTCTAATTATTTAATATTGTATTATTTTTGGTTGGTTGGTTAATGGTATAGTTTAAAAAAAACTGAAACAAATTTGGTGACGCGTTATTTATTTATTTTTTTTTCTGGTTTAACTAAATACCGCACAAAACCAAAAAATAAATAAATAAGGTAAAAATATAACAATTGAATTAATAATAATAAATATTATGCGTTTTTGTTGTTACCACCTTTAGGTTTTTTCTTGTTATTGTTGTTGTTGGTCTTACTTAATTTATTTATTTTAATTTATTTTTACCTACTCATTAACTAAAAATGCGCGCCTTTGTGTGCGTGTGTATCTTTTTTCGAATATATAAATATATACAATACATTTTTTATATTAGTGCGTAGATTGACTTGATTGCGTAATTTTTATTTTTGTATAAAAAAAATAGTCTATTATACGCTTTTTTTTTCATTTCACATTTCATTTCATTTAATTTTGTCTTTGTTTTTATTTTTCTTGTTTATGCTCCCCTTAAACAGTACCACACATACACACACACACATTTATAAATAATAATAATATGCTTAAATAAATAAATAAATAAATAAATAAATAAATAAATAAATAAATAAATAAATTTTTCTGCTTCTTCGAAAAAAATATATAAATAAAATAACCGATACAAAAACGACACAATATTAAACTAGTTTAGTTTATTATATGTTTTTGTTACCAAATTGTTATTATTTTAATATTATTAAATTTGCTTTAAACAAAAAATAAACTATGTATATTGTGACGTATATGAGAAAATAATAAATATCCTTATATAAATATCATATGTCGACCTTTATCCTTTTCAGTTATTACCCTAGTAACACTGTCCGTAATGTGTCCGCCAAAATTTCCGCATTATATGTAATAGTAGTTCGTAGTTTCAATAATCCAAGGAAATATCTATATGGATTTTTTTATGGATCTCTTTGCTGGAATTTTATGTGTCGAGTGCAACGCTGTCCATGGATTTTTTTATAAAAAAATGTCCGCGTATATTTCCGCGATGATAATTTATATACGAATACACCTTACCCAAGTAATTCTCGTTGCTATATTATTCCACATAATATCCATAGAATTTATATTCATATTTTTTGTCATCACAGATCCACGGATTTTGACAACAAATATCTTTGAATCGTCCATATGTATTTTGGTAAATAAAATACCCCCGTGAATTGTCTATATTAGCAGATAAATATTTTATTTAGACGATGATTCCAAATTGCCAGTTTTTAATCCATATACCAGAAGTTCTATGAACACCGCGGAATGAAAATGTTGAACGATGGCCAAAAATTCATCAATTGTGCATATTTTTTTTTTTTGTAATAAACAAGAATAAAAAACCACGAATAAAATCCATGAAAAATCTTATAAAATTTCTCGCAAAAATGTATCGGTTTGAGTTTACTGGTTGGTTTAAAAGTTATGAAAATAAATTACTGAGGATTATTTCTATAGATAAACGCAATATATACAAAATTGAAACCTGTCTTGGATAATTGGTGAAATAAATTATGAATACAATACCGCGCGGATATATTGTAGAAGCGAGTATAAGCAATTTTGTTATATCTACGCAGATACTCTGTGTCTTGGTGAAATTTGTTTATGCGTTGAGCGCAAAAATTTTGCTATTACAGTAGATTTTCTTCTGCCAACCCACCAGCGGGACAGATTAAGTTGTGCTTGTACCGCATACAATTTTTTTTAGTGTGTATTTGACGAAATTTGCGTGGTGATTGAAGTTTGTTTTTGCTGATCCTTACATTTGTGTACTTGTTTTTTTAATAATAATAGTTAATTGGGTGTTTTTTTTTTTTAATTATTTAAATATATTTCTTTATCATTTTCTTTTCAAATTTTATCATTGAAATATATATCAAAGGAGGAGAGGTACACTTATCTTTTTAAGAAATTATAATTATGTTGTATACAAATTTTTTTTATACTGTATCGTTTATTATAATATTTAATTTTGTTTGACTATTTGATGTTTTGATCTATATTATACTGGTGGTAATTCATAGATTAATTATAATTCGACTTGCATTATTCCCAATCAGCATATGAAAAGGCGAGAATCAATAACATAATTATATCAATACAATATTATAAGCATTAATTAATTAATTAATTAAATTATATATCCCATATCTATTGTATTGTATATAAATATCTATCTATCTATCTATCTATATCTAGAGCTCAGTTGTTAATTAGGCTTAATCACGAACAAAACCAAATATCAAATAAATAAAAAAAATATAAATAAAAAAACTGAATAAATATCAAATGTCCAATAATAATATTAAATATATTTTGTATATAATTAAATTAATAAAATATGTTAATATATATTGTAATAATCTCATATAAAATATCTATATCTAAATATACCTGCCGTATATATTTATAATCTATTATGGATACAATACACTATCTCGTCGCTGGTGGGTATAAGCGCAAGCACCTTTTTAATATAAAATTTATCAATATTTTTTACGCCAGTATATTGTGAGCGATTTTATTTTTGTTGATATTTTTAATATGTTCATTTCTCAGAATAATATAAAAAATATTAATATTTTTTTATTACAAATATCAAAATTATTTTCTACCTGATGTTAGTTTTTTTTTGTTGCTGTTAATTATAATATTTATTTATTTGTTATAATATGTGCGATTACGTAAATTTGATGTTATCTGTGAATGGTGTTTTTTTTTTTTTTATTAATACAGACAATCGAGGGCATTATCAAGATATTATTTATACAATATATGTGTTACGTTTTTTTTTTTTTTTAACACTTTTGTCCATACGAATGTTATACAATTCACAAAATATCTATCGATACAATTCTGTAGTCTTATACGTGCGAGGTGTAAATTCATATAACATTATCTAGAGGAAACGGTACGAGATATAGAAAAATGAATTCAAATTATTATATTGAAAGATTGTGAAACCTCTGTGGTTTATATATTTTTAATATATAGGAAAAGTGCTTTGTGTTATCGAATCCAAGAATATATCATTGAGAAATGTTTGTTATATAATCCAATTTTTCTATAGCTAAATACATAATTTATTTAACGTAACACAAAAAATACTATTTATACAAAATTATATTGAATAATCTCAGAACTTTCAAAAATACAGAAATGTTTTACAGAAACAGAATCGGTTATACAGAAATGTTTTATATCATAATATAAGAACTAGAGGTTATAAATGTATTGGGTATCTGTTTCTATATATTTCGTCTACGGTTCCTCAGATAATGTATATATTTATATGAACAATTTCAAAGTTACACACTGCTGGTGTTGCCTTGAATGTGTGTACCATATAAAAAATGAAATTGCCTTTAAAACAATTTGGAAAAATATTTAATTTTTTATTTTCCTATATTTTTAAGAACCATCTGAAGAAATCGTTTTTTTTTTGCGGTGTTTTATTAAATCGGAAAAGTGAAACACTGTCCGTAGTTTGTCCGTAAAATTTCCACATTATTATGTAGTATTCCGTATAGTTTTAATTCGAGAAAATATCTATGGATTTCTTACGGATATCTGCGCTAGAATTTTATATGATCAGTGTAACCCTGTCCTTGTGGATTTTTATAAGAAATGTTCTTGGATTATCCGCGTATATTTTCGCAATGATAATTTTTACGAATTCTCGTTGCTGCTTATTTATTCTACAGAATATCCATAGAATTTATATTCATATTATTTTTGTGAGCACAGATGCACGGATTTTGATAAAAATATTTTTGGATCATCCTTTTTGGCAGGTAATACACTTGAATTAGCAGAATAAATTTTCTTATGACTTATGATGCCAAATTGCAGTTTGATTAAGTTTTTTACCAATAGACCAGAAGTTCTATGAGCACTGTGGAATGAAGATGCTGAACGATGGAAAAAATTAATCGATTGTATAACCTTGTGTAGTATACAATAGGTTCGCATTGCCAGAAGGCTTCTATATAAACTGCCATATTTATATACTATATTTGATGTGGTATATATGTGCACCACATATACATTCGACGGAGAATTGAAGCGTTTTTCACATCATCACATACACAGATAAATACTAAAATACTGATATTCAATAACATATTATTACGCGCGAGATAAAGACTTTTGGAATAAAATAAAAATAAAATACAAAAACTCAATAAAAACTTATCAATAGAGACCCAATAGCGCGTGTGCTTTTTTTTTTTTAAGGTTTTTATTTGCATTTTATTTATTATAAAAAATATTAGTTTGCGTATTTGTATTTGTATTGAGTAAATTTATACCTCAAAAAAATTATAATAAATCATTAACATTTGAAAAAATTATGACAGCGCGGCGCAGATACTTATTTTAAAATGTTATTAAAAAAATTTGTTAGGTGAAACCGAAAAAAAAAAACCACACACACAAATATAGAGTTGAGCAATTCGATAGAAATAAAAAATTAATTATTTATATTTTTGATCGGCCGGCGCACTTTGCGATTTTCCCAGTTTCTTATAATGATCATAATATTTCTTTGGATTTCTTTTGACCTTGCACATTATTTTATTGTATCTCTATAAAAAAAATTGGTTAACATTTTGTTTATACAATATTAATGTACTTAATAAGTATTAATTAATATACCAAATAAATTTAAACCCACATAATAATGAACCTATATGTGAGAAAAATTATATACAGAAATACTCAACAATCGTTCCTTGTTTAGTGGTTTGACTTGTAAGCCAGACTATTATTTATATTTCCCTGTGATGGTACGGAATAAATTTTCTAAATATGTGTTATTCTATATTGTTAAAATTTTGTATGTTAAGCATATTTGCATTATTAACGAGATTGATCTTTTATCATGATCGTGATTGATGATGATTTGAAAATTACTTATTTGTATATGTTAATTTATAAAACAATGAACATAACGTATTGTATTCAAAATTTCTTATAGATAAATTATTCTAATTGCACAGAAATTGGTATTATATTTTTTAAGCCGTGACGACACGTAAAAATATGTTTTCAGATTTCAATATCACTATATTTTTTGTGGTGGACAAGTTGAAAGTAGACTATAATATGAAAAAAAATTGGAATGTCCACTTAGTTAATTTTCCGGAAAATCGAATTTAAAGAATTACCATCTTTTTCGATTACGTGCCATAGAGTTTTAACGGATTTCCAATTTTATATACAGAATTGCAAATTATAGTATCAATTTCCAATCTTTCGAATCCCAATAGACGGAATTTTTAATAAATATATTTAATAATTTCTTAAAATACAATTGAATTAGTTGTTTTTTTTTTGCCCCTCCCGCAGTAACAAAGGGTGTCGTCCTAAAGTGACGAATTCCGTCTATTTCCTTTACAAATTTACAAAAATATGTTGCGACAATAATAATAGATTTTTGCTTCAGTTTAGGTTAATCACCAAAACATATACAATACAATAGATAAAAAATAAAAAAAGTAAACAAAGGAAGAAATCAAAACGATGTTTTTCGAATAACAATAACAATAATATTTTATATTATTTGAATAATAATAAAAATATAAACAAAAATCGATCCTTTTATACATTTTTCTTATCATATTTCCTTTTAAATAATACAATATATTGGTAAAAATTTTGTCTGCATATATAAAAATGTAGATGATAAAATAGTAACATAAAGCATAAATATGCTGCGGCATAAGGGATGAACTGATAATAGATCTTTATTTCTTTTTTGTATTGTAATATATAAGGGAAAAAAATATTTATTTTTTAATTTACTCAACGATTTTTTTTTTGTATATATTTTTTGTACAATAAAATTTATTCATATTTGAGTGTTCGAAATGTTTTAAATAAATAATATTGTGCATAGCAAAACAAAAAAATGTTCGTGCGTATTTACGTTACGTGTTTTTATATATTTTAAAAAATTATCCAAAAAAAATCTTCTAACAAACCAAGACGATAGTTATTTGTTATTACTATTTAAATAATAAATTAAATTAAAATACAAATTTATTGTATAATATAACAATTCTATTGAAAATTATAAATAAAAATTGGTGCGCGTTGTGGTAATGGAAAATTGCTCTTCTTGGAACAATTAATTCATGTGAATATATAAATAAATTTTATAACAAAAAGAAGAAGCACATTTAATTGAAATTCATACAAATTCTATGACATAATCGGCGCACACACATTTCTTTATTATATTATACACCTAATATAATTTTAACCACTTAGTGTACATCATATCGTCCGCATATGTCTGGCTGACACAAGAGACCCTGGAAAAAAAAAAAAAACTGTTTCTTTACAAAAAATTATCCATTTTTACCGAATTTTTTCGAATAAAAGAATCCCAAAAAATGGGAAAATATTTTTTTAACGTACAGTAAATTCAAAATTAATGTGTACATTAAGTGGTTAAAATGTGTCGTGGGTGGGCATATAATATTTATTTTCTTTTATTTTTTTTTTTTACATACGACGAGAATATGTTTGATTAAATAATATTATATTTCTTTTATTATATGTAAAAATCGTTTTGCACAATATATATTTAGGTGTTTGTAAATTATTAGACGGACGAATACACATACAATTTATATGCGATAAATTTAATTTTAGAAATTCCAACGTAATTATTATAATAATGAAAATATATTATCATTAAATTATATATTTATTTAATTTATTTATACCTATAATCATATTGGCAAAAAGGTTGAGAAATAGCATTCAATATCTATCGATACATATGGTTCTTATATAGCCTGGGTGGAATTAAACTAAAAATTATGCGTGGGTGTTCGCCGAAATAAATTTGCTTACAGCATTGCAAATTAAAAATCAATTTCCAATCTTTCTTGGAAAAGATTTTTAAAAATCGATTCACACACGTTCAAAAGATATAACCGATTTTCCAATCGATGGCAAAAATTCCTAGAAATTTGTATAGATTTGAGTTTGCTGGTTGTTTTAAAAATTATGAAAATAAATTACGAAGAGTGAGGATTATATCTTTTGACATCACTGTGTTGTCTTGGATAATTGGTGAAATAAATTATGAATACAATACCGCACGGATATATGTTGGCCATAAATTACCCTGACAATCCAAAGATTTCAATTGATCTAAATAAAATACAAAATTATATTAAGTGGAAAATCTATGGACAACATTTTGGACAAATTCCAATATAACTATGCCATGGCAAATATGTGGATGTTTTCTGCCGAAATATTCCTCATTTTTCAATGTGCGGACAAATTGTTACTAATGAAGTCTACTTTCAACTCGTTTATACCCCATAAAATATAGTGATATTGGAATCGGAAAACATTTTTTCATGCCACTGCAACTGCCTATAACCAAATAATTGTAATTTTAGTGTTGAATGCAAGGCGATGTGTAGTTTTTCGGGGTTCTTTAAAAACCATTGGAAAATAAACCATATAGTTTTTTACCGCTCCGTAAACCACTTTTCCATTTGATAAACAATTGAAGTACCATTTTCACATAACAATTTATTTTGCATTACATGTACTTTTGTTGCAAGCTTTAATATTCTACAATATATTCCTTGCTACTTAAAATTCTCATCTATTTGTGTATACGCATATTATTTATTGTATATATATGAATTTACTTTTAGGCGGCAACATTATTTATCCATTATTCAAAAATATCTTATGAATTTATAATATAATCAGACAATAACAATTCAGCGAGAGAGGCGAACGACATTAACATTAAGATTGAAAAATTCATATGATTTTTATGCAAAAGAATAGAAATAATAATAATAATAATAATAATAATAAAAAATGAAAACAAACAAGTATAAAAATCAATAAAATATTATCATTCGAAAAGAAAATTAGTTTGATTTAAAAGAAAATGAACGCGTGTCATTTTCTTTCTTTTCCATTTTCATTAAATTTATTATAATAATTTTTTTTTTCTTTCTTTTTATTATTGCAGATTTTTTTATTCTATTTAATGCAACATCCATCTAATAATCGGCTATTGTAATAATTGGGCCGACCATCATCATCATCAACAACAATAAATACATCGTTAAAAATTATATCCTCATTTCTCAGCGATAACAACCCGCAACACCGTTGTGGCTAGCCGGCGGTTAACTCTGAAAACAAAAAATAAAATAATAAAGACGTCCGCGTAATTTTTTTTATTTTTCTCTGTTGCTATTTAATGTGTGTGTGTGGACCACCGAAAATAAATAAATAAAAAAAAATGTTTAATGGGTTACAGTGACGCACAAACTAAAAAAAAAAAAAAAAAAAAAAAGAAAAGAAAAAAAAAGAAATATTTAACTTAACTTAAGAGACTTTTTCTGGCCACCCAAAAAATTCATTGAACTTTGAAAATAATATAAAAAAAAAGATAGCAATAAAAATAAATAGAAAAAAGATGTTATCCTCAGCCTTAAATCATAGTCGTAATTCATCATCATCATCAACATTAAGATCATCGTTATCGTCAACTTTAACTAGTGGTGGCGGTGGCGGTGGTGTTGGTACTGGTACTGGTGGTACTGGTACAGCACAACAATTAGATACAATATCATTGTCAGGCATAACAACATCAACAACAACTAATACCGCCGGTACGGCTAATAATACATTAACATTTGCCACATCGGCAGCTATACAAAATGCCCTGAACTATAACAATGGCATTGTCCTGCAAGGATATATTAAAAAATTAAAAACTATGCGAAAAAAATATTTTGTTTTATATTGTGATTTTAATGAAAAATCGGCGCGTTTAGAATATTTTGATAGTGAAAAAAAATTTAAATCTCATGGTAATCCAAAACGTAGTATTAAATTAAAAAGTTGTTTTCACATAAATCGACGTTATGATACAAAACATAAATATGTTATTGCATTGTATACAAAAGATGATTGTTTTTGTATTGTTTTCGATTCGGAAATTGAAATGACAAAATGGTTAAAGGAATTGTTGTCATTACATCGTGACGGTGCCGAAGGTGAACAACCGCGCAGTAAAATTGGTGAGTACCATACTATAAATTTATATATAAAAATTTAAAATTAAAAATATATTTTAATATTTATTAATTTATCTACAATATAATAGATAAGTTTAATTAATTTATCTACAATACAATAGATAATTTTAATTAATTTATCTATAATCATTTATTTGATCTGTAATTATATAATAAATGTTTCGACGATAATAGATAAGTTTTTTCTCGCCTATAATTTTGTAAAACATTGGTGATCTTATATATCGCGATCGAGGAATCTAATCACTTAGCAAGAGGCACTGCTATAAATCGGACGCTACACTTCTATACATTATTATAATTTATTTATTAAAACCATATAATAATACGGATCTTCTTAACTTTTACATGTGATGAAAATATCGTTAGTTATCTTATTTTTAATTTTTTTTTCCATGATGTAAGATGTGAGATAAAGTTCTTATAAAATAAAATAATTAATATTAAGTATTATTCTTTCTTATCGCGCAAATTATAGTTCAAATAATTGTATGTTGTTGTGTTCATTTAACAAAAATCGATTCCTATTAAAATCTAATCAATTTTGACATAATTATAAATAACAATATGAAATGTTTAATATGTTGAGAATGTGAGGGGGGTGTATTCTTTTTATAAAAATTATAATAATAATAATAATAATAATAACCCTAGTAACACTGTCCGTAGTTTGTCCGCAAAATTTCTGCATTATATGTAGTAGAAGTCCGTAGTTTAAATCCGAGGAAATATCTATGGATTTCATTCGGATGTCCGCTGGTATTTTATATAATGAGTGCAACGCTGTTCATGGATTTTTTTATAAAAAATGTCCTTGGATTATCCGCGTATATTTTCACGATGATAATTTCTACGGATTCTCTTTAAAATTATTTCTCATTGCTTTTATTCCACATAGTGTCCATAGAAAATATACAAAATTTTACACCACTGTGTCTTGGATTATTGGTGAAATAAATTATGAATACAATACCGCGCTGATATATATTCTTTAGACAAATTCCAATATGTCTTTAAATTTTCCTCCATTTTCAATGGGCGGACAAATTGTTACTAGGGAATAATTAATAAAAAAAAAACTGTCTTCATAAAAATGTTAGGAATTTCAATATAAAAATTAGTTACATAATTAATTTTTTTTTTATTTCAATACGAAAGTCTAAATTGACATTTCTATTTATTTTTTTTTTATTATTTTATTATTATTAACACATTGCCGTGTTGTTGTTGCTGTTTTGGTTGGTGTTTTTTTGTTATTTTGATTTTTTTTTTTTTTGCAAAGATAAATTATAAAAAAACCACTGATAAAATTTTTAAGTTTAAATTTTTAAAGATAATAATAATTTATAAAATGTATTATATTTATTTCAATAATATATTATGGCGCCCAAATACATGTATTCTGTGGCAATGGCACACTCATACATATACTCTATGTGCTATATGAGCACTGGTGCTGGTGCTGCTGACATATTAATAATTATTTGTATACATTCACTCATTTAATAAATATTGTTGTTGTTTGGTTTTTTTGTTTGTGTGATAAGCAATAATTGTTGTTTATTTTGACTACTTTACGATAAGTTTTCTTCTTTTTGAATTATAAAATTATTTAAGAAATAAATAAATACAATATTATAATATTTGAAGGGGTATTGTTTAAGGATTTTGTACACAATATATATACGGATTGTGTACAACTGATCCTGATCCTTTTTAAATCATCGTAATAGGTCGTTGTGTATATATATGAAATGTAGCTCTACGGATGGTTCCCATTAAATGGTGTGCGAATCATATATGTTTATTGTCCATTGACATGTCATTATTATGGTGTGGATTTCGTATATTCATGAATTCATATAGCTTTTTTTCATAGTGTTAAAACATTTGATTTGTTGATTGATATTTGCATTTCCGCATATTTTACTTGATCCATATTGAAATCATCGCTTATGGTTGATATTGAATTATTTATCATTGTGTTATATTCTACCACAAGCCGTGCGTATTCCTTCAAGGGGGTGATGGGGGACATGATTCTGATACGATTTTACTAAATGACGATTTTCGATTTGGCGCTCTGTTTTCGAAATACAATCGTAAGCATTTTTTTTCGGTAGTCTATCACAAAACTACCAATAACCGCGAAAGTAAGGTAAATACAGAAAATTTATAGTAAACCGAATTTGTAGACAATTAAATTCTGAATTAAATTGTGTTATACATTTTTTTTGCGAAACTTGCTTCAGTTTCAAGTTATTGAACAATAATATAATTGAAAAATAAATATCATTTCTTAAAAATTTCGTACTAAAATGAATTTTTTTAAAAATCTAATTAAAACTAAATTATTTTGCTACAATTTTGTAAAATATTTCATTTAGCTAAAAAAGTTATAGATGTTTGAAAAATTGTGTAAATGTATAGAAATTCGAAAATAATGAACTAAAATTATAGCTATTATAGGAACCAAACGAAGAGTAGGCGGTGTTTGCTTATGAATAAACGAAATTTAAATATGCCTAATTTAATTCTCTGAAAATTCGGTTTACTATAAATTTTCTGTATTTACACCTTACTTTCGACGTTATTGGTCCATTAATGATGAGACTACTGAGTAATATATTTTTTTGGGGCCGTATCTCGAAAACAGAGCCCCCAAAATCGAATTGTCATTTAGTCATTTCGACTTAGAACAATGTACGGCTCGGTAAATATTTGTCCATTATTAATTAAACATTAAATAAATAAAGATGTTAAAGGAGGGAAAATCATTGGTATTGATAAAAATGATAAACTCTCGATGCAGCTATGGAATGAATCGATCGATGAATAATTTTAAATTAAACTACAATATATAAATAAATGATAAAATGAAGATAATTTTTAAGATGATGTAATGAACCATTTTATTTATAGTTTGATAATAATTTATTAAAATTCAAGAAAACGTATACATTATTCTGCGGTCCATATAGAGATCAGCAAAATAAGAGATAAAAAAAAATTAGAAGGAAAATAAAATACTAAAAATAAATTATTATTTTTTTTTTTCTAAAAAATTTATAATAAACAATAAATTTTTTTTCTGAAAATAAATAAATTTTGTTCGCACAAATTAACAAAGAGCAAAAAAAAAAACAAAAAAAACAACAAAAGAAGAATTTTTTGCCTGCAAAATTTTTAATTAGTTCTTTGCTATTTCTATCATGTTTCAATTGCTTTATAATATTATTATAATATAAATTATTTTTTGTTAGTTCATCATCTCAGCATCATCTCTGTTTCTCTCTCTCTGTCTGTATCCACACAGATGATGCGAAAGAATTATTTAAATGGTTTTTTTTTTGCTGCTGCTGCTGCTGCTGATGCTGCTGCTTTATTATTAATATAAGCAATATGCGATTATAATATATATATATACACACACGCAATGAACTTGAAAATGTTTACATCTAGTTTCGCACAAAATACATCAACACACACATCACATCTACAATATATATAATATCAACAATTATAGATGTAATAATAAAAATACATTTATGTATGCAGCACCGTCAGTCAGTCAAATACAATTACAATACAGTACAAAAGTTAATAAAAATAATACACATTTGAATAATTTTGTGGAAATGTAAAAATTCATCTTAAAATCCCGAAAAACTGTAGTAAAAAATCGAATTGCAATTAGTTTCATTCATTTTTGCACGCCGATAAAATGATCAGGCTCATCTAAACGTTAATCTTTTGTTATTCATGATTCAGCAGCAGCAGCAGTAGACACTGCAATAAAGTATATTTTGTGGAAAGAACTTTGGTATCATTCAATTGTCACGCACTGTTCATTGTACGCATACACACACACACACCGAGTGTATGTACAAAGAAATGAGGCAAAAAAATACGACCTGAAAAGAAAAAGAAATTGATTAAAAATAAAAATGTTTGCAATGTTTGCAAAAATGGAATATGTATAAAGTTGAAGATTTAAAAATATACAAAATATGCCCAGTACTGCGTTGGATACGCAAAGATACTCTACACATAAGATTTTTATTTATAATATATATGAATATGATCATGTATTTTGCAGACAGATTATTTCGTATGTATGAAGAAATTGTTTATTACATGTGCATGTGGCAAATTAAAAAGTTTGATTATTTGTGTATTGTTTTTTAATGTAATATTTTATATTAAAAACTTTGAGGAAAATCTTTTTAAAACTTTTCTTTGCCTCGTATAGAAAATTATACGTAAAACGATATGCGTGTGAAAAATGCACCATATATGAAAAAGTTTAAGTTATATAAAAATGCAGTGACTCCACACCACCACCACCACCTAGATAGATGTAATGCAAATCGTTTATAATTATATTAAAAAATATATGTTAAATGTATGCACTCGACCGACCATATTACAGAATTATGCTAATTATTTAAGATAAAATGTAATGATTTATATTTTTACACACTATACCTATTTAATGAGAATTTATGTGTTACATTGTATATTAGATATTTTTGTGCTGAAATAATTAGCATACACAATATTGGATGTATTTATAGGGAAAGACTTAACTAATTTTTTAGTTCACACATCTACTGTGCGTATTTGTTTCATATATAACGTAAATTATACAACAGACTATTTTACTATAGATTTTAGATATAAATATTTCGATTACAAAATTTCATTATATATTGGTTTTGTGATCTGTAATATAAAAAAGTGACTCAAAATGGTACAACAAATAATACATTTACAAAATATTACTATATAACATCCGCATATCTTTTGAACTCTTCAGGATACGATCAAAACGCTAGGCTGGGAATTGTTACCTCAGCCGCCTTATTAACTAGACTTTGCTTCTTCCGGGTTACTATTTGTTTTCATCGATGGAACACTCTCTTGCTATTACAAATATTATTAATCATGAAATTATAGCGGGTTCAATCCCCGTTTTTTTTCATAGGAAATTTTTCGGTATTTATTTTAATATTGAAATTTTTCGGCTGGGTCACCATTTTTGTTCGTTTATGGGATAAAAAGAAAAACGGATATCTTTGAAAATATGGTGTTGAACGGGCTATTCAATAAAGATTAACAATGTCTGCACACATATCTCTACGGGTTAATCAACCATATAAAAATAATAGAATTTTGAATACATCTATCTTTCGTTAATTGGTAAATTGTTATATACTCGCATGCACAAAGTAATTTATACCAACTTGGCTGTAAGGAAAGGTTTGTTAGCAGACATTAAGCTTCTCTTGCTGACCAGCAGTTCAAAAAAAAAAATCAGAAGGAGTCGAAAATTGGCTCTGTGCGAATGGTTTTAATCATTCAAAAAGGGGAACAATTATTTTTTTGGGAAAGGTATACACTATTTGCCAGAAAGATGATCAGAATGTGTGTAGAAAGTATCTTTTCACTTTAAACTAAGCGTTATTATATAGTTCCTTTCCTATTAATAGCGGTGTTGTGCAATAAGAAATGAAAATGAATGCAATGATAAAACATTAATTGATGATAATAAATAATAATTTAATTTCAATATTGTTTTTAATATACCTCGGCAACGACAACAACAATAACAACAAAACCAAACATACAATCACTTAATTAAATAAATGATGAAGTGATGAACCAACAAACAACACTTTGTCCATTTAATATAAAATTACATATATAATTAAAAATATATCATTTATACACAATATATTCAATGGTTCAATATTTATAATCATTAAATTAAAATCCCCATAGTCATAACAAATTATTTTTAAAAATATTATATAAATACATTCGATTAATTGCTGCCATCCAGAAAAAATTTACAAAAACATACGATAATGATAATACGCGCGGCCCATTTTAGAGCATCGAATACCGAAATATATTTATTTTTTATTGTTATTATTATTATAATTATAAGAAATATGGATAAATGAAAAAACACGTCATCATTAATATAATGATCTTTTATACAAAATATTGTACAACATTGTTGCTATTGAATGCAAAATACATTATGATAATAATAAATAAATGCAACAATAACAATAATAACCGCAATACCAACACCAACACCAATTATTTGATACTGTGGTGGTGGTGGTGGTGATGCGAAGCAGTTCAATTTCATTATTCTGGTTATTATATAATCATTTCCCTCAGATTAATATTTCTTAAATTATTCACGTATGGAAAATATTTTTTAGTTAATATTTATGGACAACAATCTTTTCTCAACAAAAATATAGAGTTTTATTATAATAAAAAATCTATATATAAAATATAATTTAATATATAGCAAAACAACAATAAATTAATGTATTTTTTATTTAATACATTCTTTGTGGCTCTTTTTTTTTTGTTTTTTTGCGATCGGAAGAATAGCTGCCATGTGATACAACACACACACATATATACAAAAACATTTGTTATTATCATAATTGATTCCATTAAAATTGTTGTAATTTTTATTATTATTATTATTATTATTATTATTATTATTATTAAGTATATTATTATATTTATTATATACATTTCTTTCCACCACATACATACATTCATACATTTTTTTTAAATCATCCATATCCATAATCGTTCTAATTTAAGATGTATTAAATATTTATACACGCCTAGTAAACATTTCTATATAACTTAATGGTGTATATATATATATTGTATATGATGAAATATTGAACGCCATTGCCATCGCCGCAACCGCTTTTAATATTATTATATTGTATTTTTTAAACATTTATTATAAATGCGTTATAAAAATATACATTTTACTTACAATGTTGCAGAAAGAACAACATTGCAATATGTGTGTACAATAATATATATATGTATCCACTTTTTGTACATGTTTGTATAAATACATATGTTTATATAAAATTTATTATTATTATTATTATTATTATTATTATTGTTGTTGTTGCTATTGTGTTGATTTTATTATTTTGTACTAACAAAAATATAATTTTTGTATAAATGCAAAAAAATAACACAGAAATAATAAAAAAATTGGAAACAAAAAAATACCCAATACATAATATTGCTATATATATATATAAAATAATATTATTATGTTAAACTTAATAATATCAGAAAAATTCCGCAAATACAGTGATGTTCGATAAAATGTTTACTCGACGCCGCACAACATTTGTTATATATATATACAACAAAACGTCTTCCTTGATTAATACGTTGTAAAACAAAAAATACTAACATGTTCTATTTTGTCTTATAAGGAGCTGATGAACGATAGTCGCGGTGGCTAAGTACCGGTGCCACCCACCACTCTTATATACATTTATTAAAACATTCACATATACACGTGTACTTTGTATATGGTGTTAATAAATTAGAAAAATTCTTCTTAAAATTGTGACAGAATTTCATTTTATCATATACATTTTATTAATGCAAAACAATATTATTATTATAACTTTCACATTTTTTAAATATTACATTATTATATATTGTTTTGTGAACTGAATGTTTTAGAATGTCTCTAATTTGATATGCTGAAACATAAATCACTTCATCTTATATGTAATTGGAATTATTGCAGAAAATATAACATCTCTACACATGAGAATTTATACAATTTTCTATATTTATATTAATTTCTATTTACAAAAATGGAACAATTTCTTTTTAAAATTTATTAAGGAAATACAGTGGATATTGTTTTATATATATTATATATAATAGATAGAGTCCCAAGTGATCGGTGCCGATAACCTATTCCATTATAAATATAATATATTTTGAACAAATCCATTTGAATATAATATTTCCTCAACAATATTTTATATAATGATATTTGAAAATTTAACACAAAACGTTGCCATAGAAAATTTTCATATTAATTGAATGTGTTCGTGGATTATATTCGGTCCTTTCTTAATTATATAATTAAATAAAAATAAAACAATATTCTTGGATAATGAAAAACGTAAACTTATAAGAACAATACTGTTTTTTATATTCAATAATTTATGTATTTATCTGTTTATTTAACATACAATATAATATCAACCAGAAAAATGGTAAATGTCAATTTTAAAACGATATACAGATTATCTTCAAATATATATATATTTAATTATTACCCTAGTAACACTGTCCGTAGTTTGTCCGCAAAATGTCCGCATGTTAATAGTCTGTAGTTGCAATCCGAAGAAATATCTATGGATTTCTCTTATGTATGTCCGCTCTGGAATTTTATATGATCAGTAGTGCAATCCTATGTTTATGGATTTTTATTTAAAAATGCGATTATAATTTCTATACGGATGCTCCTTACATGTATTTCTCGTTGTTATATTATTCCACAGAATATTCATAGAATTTGTATTCATATTTTTTGTGAGCAAATCCACCGATTCTGATAAAATGTTGGATTGTAATACCCGTGAATTGTTCGTATTAGCAGAATATTTAATAAATTTTCTTATGACGATGCGATGCCTAATCGCTGTTTGATTCAGCTTTTTTTTACCGATAGACCAGAAGTTCTATGAGCACCGCGGAATGAAGATGCTGAACGATGGCAAAAATTCATCGATTATTGTGAATTTTTGTGGTAGTAAACATGAAAAAAAAAACCGCGGATAAAACCCATAAAAATTCCTCGAAAATATATCGGTTTGAGTTGCTGGTTGTTTTTTAAAAATTATGAAAATAAATTACAGAGTGTGGATTATATCTAGAGCGAAATATACAAAATTCAAACCCATCTGTCTTGGATAATTGATAAAATAAATTATGAATATAATACCGCCCGGATATTTGTTGGAAATATGGCCGTGACAATCCAAAGATACCTTAATAAAATACTATATTATATTATGTGGAAAATCTATGAACAACACTTTGGACAAATTCCAATATTTCTTTTCCATGCGAATTATGTGTTTTTCCACGGAAATTTTTCTCATTTTTCCAAGTGGAACTTTATGTCCGCTAATAAACCTTTCATTAAAACCAAGTTGGTATAAATTACTCTGCGCATGGAAGTATATAACAATTTACCAATTGTACTGCAAAATTACCGAAAGATAGTTGATTTAATAATTCTATTATTTTTATAAGGGTGATTAGTCCATAGTGATGTGTGAGCGCAGACATTGTTAATCTTTATTGAGTAGCGGCGTCCAACACCATATTTTCAAAGATATTCGTTTTTCTTTTTATTCCATAGACGAACAAATGGTCATCCGCAGCTGAAAAATTTCACAATTAAAATAAATACCGAAAAATTTCCAATGAATAATAGCAACAATGGCAACAAAGTTTTTAATGATAATTGTTTAGCTATAGAAAAATTCGTTTTAAATATAATTATTGGTTGGCCAAAAAAATGCTCGATGACAATGAACTTAACCATTTAAAAAAAAATAACAAGAAACTATATATAATATGCGCACTTTATAATTGTATAAGTACTACGCGCATATATACCAAAAGAAATTGTATTACATTGCCGTAAATGACGGAATCAATATAATAATATAATTTTATTTTAACCATCTTAAAATGTGTGTGTGCACACATAGAAAAATAATATTTTAAATAAACTTTAGCCAATATATTATAGTAACAATATTTAGAATACGTGTTCCTGTTACAGCATCTAGCTAGGCACTTGTTCATTTAAGGAAAGTAATTGTTTTTGTTACTATTGTATATAAAGAAAAACCAATTCATTTACAAAATATGCCTTTTTTTTTGTTGCCATATACGTGGAAATCGATGCGACGAGAGGCTTAACATTTAATGATCACATATCGTGGGTTGGTCAATAATCGTATATAAATACAATATATATGACTTATTTTTGATGTTCATTGATAGATATTGCGAAAAAAATGTATAAATATTTAAATGTTATTTATATTTTGGGTGAGCGGATCGATCGTATATTTTATTAATATAAAAAATAAATTCCAAATTAGTGATTCGTTTTTTTTCTTCAATTTTTCGTAATGAATGCGCGCGTGTATTATTTCTCTAAAAGATTTCACAAAATAATATATTTATAGTAACAATAAATTACATTTATAATAACAATAATAATAATAATAATATTGATTTGTTTTTATCATCAAATTTATTATTAATATACAAATCGCAATAATAGTTGTGGTCATTATCCTCAATTTAAACGCATTCGATTTGTATAAACAATAATAATAATATGAAAACAAACACATCATACGATGGATGATACACCATACGTCATACGGACGAGAGACCTAAAAAAAAGTGAATGGCCTGGAATAAATTCCAAACAAATATATATTTAGTTTGAATAAATAAAAATAAAGATTTATACGAATATTTATTTCTGCACACCATCACATCCGATTTTAAATTTACTCTCTCTTATCAATAATAATAAAAACTTTTAAATTTATAATTATTTTCACATTATTTATTTATTTATTTATTTATTTATTTTGGTTATTGCTGCTAAATATTGCTATTCATTCATTTATAATTTATTTTGTATGAACAAATTATATTTTTAAATTCATATATATTTTAATTAATAATATATAAAATGTCACATTTTGGTATTCATTTCTTTGTATTGTATCATATATAATATAGCTTCAAATACATGGTATATATAATTAAATTAATCCATATCACCTTTTGTGCATGCACCACAGTTCAAATAAAATATACGAGCTTTGTATATACGACCAACAATAATATATAGGTGTTTGATATGTAAATTTACACGTACAATATTATACTATTATGGTAAAAAGTAATGCGAACGATAGTGCAACAAATGATAAATTATTCATTTTATTTAGTATCCTTTTTCAGTTGTCCTTGTTTCAGTTTTTAATATTCGCTATATTCTTATATAGCCTGGGTGAAATTAAACTAAATTATGCGGAAAAAATATGGGTGTTGTCACGGAATTAAATTTGCCGGAAAATCGACTTTTATGAATTATCATCTTTTTTGATTAAGTATAGTACATATTAACTAACTCAATCCGAGGAAATATCTATGGATTACTTAAGGATGTCCGCCCTGGAATTTTATATGATGAGTGCAACGCTGTTCATGGATTTTTATAAAAAAAGTTGTAGGATATCCGCGTATATTTTCGCATTATTTTTCGTTGCTATATTATTCCACAGAATATCCATAGAATTTATATTCCTATTTTTTGTGAGCACGGATTTTGACAAAAAATCTTTGGATTGTACATGTATTTTGGCAAAGAATACCAGTGGATTGTCCGTATTAGCAGAATAAATTTTCTTATGCCGATGATGTCATATCGCTGTTTGATTCCGTTTTTTACCGATAGACCAGAAGTTCTATAAGCACCGCAGAATGAAGATGCTGAACGATGGCCAAAAATTCATCGATTGTGCATTTTTATTTTTGGTGTAATAAACAAGAACAGAAAACCGCAGATAAAATCCATTACATAGTCTTACAAAATTCTTAGGAAATATAAATAGATTTGAGTTGCTGGTAAGTTTTAAAAATTATGAAAATAAATTACGAAGAATTATATCGTATGGATAAGCGAAATATAAAAAAATTGACACCACTCTGTCTTGGATAATTGTTGTAATAAATTATGAATACAATACCACGGATATATTTTGGACATATTACTCTGACAATCCAAAGATTTCAATTGACCTAAATAAAATACTATATTATATTAAGTGGAAAAAATCTATGGACAACACTTTGGATAAATTTCAATATATCTTTTCCATACGAAATATGTGGATTTTTTCCACAGAAACTATCCTCATTTTTCGTAAGTACGGACAAATTGTTACTAAAGGGCGGCCCATATAGTTTTTAACGGATTTCCATTTTTGTTTATAACACTGCAAAATATAATCAATTCCCAATATTTCTTGGAACAGATTTTTAAAATCAATTCATACACGTTCAAAAGATATATAACACAGAAAATTTAAAGAAATTTGTGGTACTTGGATAAAGTGAACACGCCACAAATGGTACAAAATATTTATACAATGTCATTATATCATAAGAAATTTCAATGACATCAAATGGAAAATGTATCATATCTTTTGAATGTGTCGATTGATTTTAAAAATCCTGTGTATGAAAGATATTGATACTATAATTTGCAATTCTGTATATAAAAAACTGAAAATCCGTTAAAACTATGACCCGTGTAATTCAAAAAGATGATAATTCTTTGAAGTCGATTTTCCGGATAATTAACTAAGTGGACATTGCATTTTTTTTTCATAATCTAGTAGACATTCAACTCGTCTACCATAAAAAATATAGTGATGTTGAATTCTGAAAACATTTTTTTCACTGTTCGTTACTGCTTTATTTGTTATTCAAATCTGTAGTGCTAGAACTCTGCGATAAATGTTGAGTCAAACTGTTTGTTTTTCTAAAAATGTACGAATAACGATGATCCAAAAACAAAATCAAATACAATATTTTCCGCGTTTTTTATCACTCTAATTGTTTGGATGGTTTGTTTTTTTTAGGCAGAGTAGTATGTTTGTTAAAGGTATCATTCTTATAATTTATAATATGTATACGAATAAATGTTATTTTATTTATCAAAACACAAACAAACTGAATATAATTATTGTAATATGTTTTAATTAATTAAATACTTATCATTTTTATTATTATATACGAGAGTTGTTGTTGGTGTTGTTGTTGTTGAATTTATTGTAAATTATACGAAAGACATAAAATTTATACATATACCCATTTTTACATCATTTTCATTTTTGATTATACTTTCATTTTAACCCAGATTATACCCAGTCCGAATTTCATTTTTTCGTGCATAGGTTGACTTAATTTTTTTTTAATTTATACATTATTTATTATTACAGTGGTTTCAGTTAAATTGTGTTTGAAAAAATCTTTATTCTTAATTATATATCAGATGTCATCGGTGATAATTTTGCAAATTTGATTGATTTTATGTAAAGTTGCAATAGTATTGTATAATATATTGTGTTACATTTTGTCATATGAGTCTATATATTATAACACCGTTGTCGCTATATTGAGTATCGAATATTATTTTCAAAATATATATTAAATTGATAAGATACAATTTCGTAAATATGGTTTACTCTAAACACATTATTTACGATAAAGATGATAAATAAATATATAGCTGCCCCGAATAGTAGGTTCAAGCTCATTTTACGCAATATATATATAGTTTCAAATTTGTTACTGGTGTTGTGTGCATATATATATATATTATTTATATAATGGCATGGATATAAACTCACCACCATCACCGGTGATGGCATTATCAGTGATATATTGCCGTGTATATTTTAAACAATATTAATTTTACATGTTATATTTAAAATTAAAAAATTAATTTATAATTATAAATAAAATTTTACTATACTATATTTATTAATATTGCGAGAGGAGAGGTTCATCGTACCAATTAATAAAATTTAATTATATTATAATTATATAGAAATCATTGACATGTGTGTGTGTTTATCATCTTTAAATAAATATGTATTTTTTTATCCTGCGGTCTCTTGTTTTGTAAATACAAAGTGTTTTTCTATATTTTGTATATTTATTTTATATATTGGACACAATGTTTTGTAATATGAAAGTCTTAACCGCAATATTGAGAATGAAAAACTGTTTCGTCTATTCATTTTGAAGAAGGTTCCTTCATCGGATTCTATGTATATACTTATGAGATTTGTTCTAATGTGAATGTTTTTAAATTTCTGGAAATATGCAGCTGCGTTATTCTTTATATTATACACCATGATAACCATTGCCATAGTTTTGAATTTTTCCTGTAACAAATAAATGGATCAAAGTATTTTTTAATATTATAAATATAGGGATAAATACTATCCTTTCTATATCATATCGCATATTTATTGGAATATCTATATCTATATGTGAAGAACGTATAACGTCAAAAACATATTGCGTGTTCACTGTTCATATCAAATTCCAAAATCCGCCCAATATAATATATATTTTTATTTTATATTAAGTATATTTTATATTTATGCGTTATATTTAATAATAAATTGTTCGTGTGTCCTTTGATATTTTGTTTTAATAAAATTCCATAATTTCATGCGTGTACTTTTTTTTTCCGCAGTATATGAATTTTTTATTATACTTATAATATTATTACAATATAATACAGTCGCTCGTACATATTATTAAATTTTTCGGAATTAAAATATACACACATACACACGCATTGATTATTTATTGTATTATTATCTTATATAATATATTTTGGAAAATGTATACTATGAATTAAAAAGAACATATAGTAATTTAAAATTTATTTAGTTATTTGAAAATATTCGATAAATTAAATTATATATCCTTAAAATATAACTCTTAGTTTATTTTTTTCTCTTGAAATACTTTATATGAATAAATTATTGTGCGTTGAAACGCACATGTATACAAAAAAAATATAAAATCTATTTCTATTTTAGAAAATAATACAATAATTAAGATTGTTATATTATAAAAAGTCAAAATAGTCAATAGTTGGTAAAAGGGGCCACCACATTAATCTTTTGCACACGGTTACACGCGGTCGTGACAGATGAGGTCGATCCCAAAAATGGCATATTCAATATCTTTAGATACAGTAATTATAAGATGCGAATAAAAACATTGAAATTATTTATAATGAAAAAATTAACAATATATTATATTTTATAATAAAAGAATATAATTTATATATAAAAAACATTTATTTTCCAAATTAGTTGATAGAATGACACCCTTTATTCAGTATAATGTATTGTTCCATTTTGATCGATGATGATCCTTTGAAATTTTTGTAATAATTTTCGAGCTCATAGAACTTCTGGTTCATGTCGGTAAAAAAAGTGTGCCGCAAGTGCGTCAACAACATTATTGTTGCAAAACCACCTGTAACTATTGCTATCGCTTATTTCACAATCAATTTTTCACGTTTAAATTATTGTAATATATACAACCAATTTTTTTATCGCCACTTATCAATCAACTTTTCAAAAATGGATTATTTTCTTTATATGTTTAATAAGCAAATTGCAGATATGACAATAATGCGTTCATCATTCACTTACAATTTAAATCAATTTTTCATCACCATTCAGTGACAATACGACACAAAATTTATTTCTTTAGCTGTCTTGTAATCAAAATTTCACACGTGATACGCTTTTATTTATGCTTTTTTCAGTCAATTCATAGTTTCCTTCCTATTGCATTTTATTCATTTACAGCGATTAGAAATGATACAGTTAATGAATCTTTCAGTTGTTGTTGCTATCGTTTTCATCCAAAATAATGCTTGCAATTCTGTATCTTCAAATTTTTTGTTGTGTAAGTTTTCCATGTTCTGTTGGACAAGAATTTTATGACTTTCAGCAGCAGTTTTTTTTTGCTAATTAAAAAATACTAACAAACCTCACCCAGCAAATGAGATTTTTTTTTCTGCGGTACAAAACATGACATTTTCAACCAAACGAAAAAACTATGTTGTTTACACTTTAAGCTCATAACACAAACTGAATGTTAAAGATATAAAGTGAATACCATCGTTTTAGGCAGCTACAGTGATTAATCCGTAATCGATCAAATAATATTACTATACCTATTACTAATCATTTGAATTGTGTTTATAAATTAATAACAACTGACATTTGAAACATAATATGCAAAACATCATATTCCTGAAAGAAAAATTAAGGATATAATATATATTAATTTAAAGTCGTGCAGAGAGCGCCTGCACAAATCTTTTATATTTAAAGATTTCTTATTCATTTATATTTAATTATTTATTTATTTATTTATTTATTTAAGAAACCAAATAAAAAAAAAAACGTAAATAACGCACATGCGATAATACAAAAATAGATGCATTTAATTTAATTTTGTCTACTACTGAACTACATAAATATATAAATAAATATAATATATTATACTTAGACTAAAAAAAAAATATTATAAACTAACTAAATAATTCTATTCTACAATATTATATTGTATACAGGGTGCCCACGAGCGGTCTGCATTCCTTCAATGGGATGATGGATGTCGGACATAATTCTAGGTCGAAATTATTAAATGACAATTTTTTGACTCTGTTTTCGAGATACGGCCCTAAAAATTTTTCTCCGTATAGTAGTAGAGTTGTTAAAAATTTCGTTAAGCAAATACCAATTTTTGTGATAGGATAATTATTTTTTAATTAATTCATTGTTCAATAACTCACGAAACTGAAGGAAGATAGAAAAAAAATTTATAACACAAATTTATTCAGAATTTAATTCTCTATAAATTCTGTTTACTATAAATTTTTTGTATTTACCTTACTTTCGAAGTTATGGGTCAATTAATGATGACACTTAAAAATTCTTAGAGCTGTATCTCGAAAACAGAGCTGCCAATTCGAAAATTGTCATTTAGTAATTTCAACTTTATGTTCCCACCTGAAGGATTGCGGACAACCTGTATATAAATCGCAACAAATTCGCGTCGTCTATAATAAAATTCACAAATAAATAAAATAAAATAAAGGAACAACAACACCTCAACCATATAACAACTAACTAATTTTAAGATAATCGCGCATTTATATATAAAATATAATACAAACGATAGTATACTTGCAAATATATATACTATAGATAAAAATTGTATATTTGGCTCAATTCCCAGATAAAAGTTTTATAAATAATGAAATGAAATTTAAAAAAATAAAAAACTTATAACTTCTTCTTGAAAACAAAATACAAAACGGAAAAGAACAGAACACGCAGACATATTAAATTAACTGGTTTTAATTTTTTTTCCGCAACTTATACTTATCTTAATAAATATTTTAAATATTTTTACTATTTATTTATTTATTTATTTATTTTTTTTTTATTAGGATTTTATTATTAAGCGAGACACACATTACGCAAAAAATAAAGTGAGACACTCAATTGTGCAGACATAATTGCATTCTTTAAATTGTAATATAATTATATGTATTCCATTCCGTATAACAATATATATATATGGTACAATGCCTTACGACGCGCGAGTATATTTTAAAAATGAGATTATATTATTACAGATTTGTTAGTAAATGATTTTTCCACGTGTATATTGCGTGTGTGAATAATGTGCACGCAAAAAAACTACAATACTATATCTTATAAAATAATATAATAGAGTTATTTTTCTTATGTATTTTTTTAAGTTATATGATGATTTTGTGTTAATAATATTAATATAATTTTTCTTATCTTTTTCTTTCATATAGGTAAGTGCCACCCACAATATATTCTACAATAATCAATTTTAATATTAGATTTATAAACATAATTTATTTTATAATAATTTCAACAGCGGCGTTGGTGAGCTATTCATTTTTTATTTTTTTATCCTTATCCTTAAAATATATAATTGAAATTTTAATCAAACCATTGATAATTATTAAAATATAATTGGATTCACCTGCACTTGGTGTGTATACCATATTATAAGTAAAATCTCTCTATATATAAAATAACATATATAGGAATTTACCTTTGAATACATCCACCCACTGTATGAATGTGCGATAATAAATTAAGAACTGTTCTCTTATATAATATATTTGAATAAAATTAATGATCGTAGGGTATATAACCTTCGCACCGCAGATGTTTCCGCAGTATAAATGAGTGCACGCGATATAAATATATATAATTTCAATTAATTTAAAGTTAATGTTTTAATTAATTTTTTATCATCTTTTTATCTATATATTGATGATGGGTTATTAAAACCTTATACCAGCAGTCTGGTGCATATGTTGTATTTATACAATATATAGGATAGGTGTTTATAACGTAATTTTGCCGGGAGAAGAAGTATCCTCGTCGGAATTCACAAATACATAAATGAATTTTGATTATATATTCAATTGTTGATACTAAAAATATGTTATTTACCATCAATTTCATAAAACACCTTATAGATAACAGATAAAAGATAAAAGTAATTTGATCTGTAAATAATTATACTAATCGGAGGAGACTTGATAAATATTTATACCGATATCGATGAACTGTTAACAATATGAGTGTATAATGGATTTATATATACCCTTGTAACACTGTCCGTAGTTTGTCCGTAAAATTTCTGCATTATATGTAGTAGAAGTCCGTGCTTTCAATCCGAGGAAATATCTATGGATTTATTAAGGATGTCCGCGCTGGAATTTTATATGATGAGTGCAACCCTATCCATGGATTTTTATAAAAAATGTTCTTCGATTATCCACTTATATTTCCGCGATGATAATTTCTACGGATTTGCCATACTTGAAAGTAAGTTCGCGTTGCTATATTATTCCACAGCATATCCATAGAATTTATATTCATATTTTTTTGTGAGCAGATCCACCAATTTTAACAATAATATCTTCGGTTCATGTATGTATTTTGGCAAGTAAAATACCCGTGAAATTGTCTGTATTATATTATTTGTAATGCTGTAAGCAGAAATGGAAATCCGTTAAAACTATGACCTGTAATTCAAAAAGATGATAATTAATAAAAGTCGATTTTCCGGCAAATTTAATTTGGTGAACACCCAGATTTTTTCTGCGTAATTTAGTTTAATTTCACCCAGGCTATAAGAACGATATATTGATATTGAAAACTGAATGCTATTTCTCAGTCTTCGCCACCGTTCTATACAGTAACCGGAGAAATTTTCTAATTTCTTATCCAATTTTAATGAATTGTATTATAGCGTTTATATTATATATGGGATTATATGCATCTATACGGTTGATCTCTACTGGTCTGTCCGATCTGGATGATTCAAATATTTTATAAAACTATATATATATTAACGGTTGCTGTAACAAGTTCCTTTTGAAAATTGATATATCAAAGAGTTGATTCGTTTTTTACAGTACACATTAAAATTATCACTTGAAAATCAGACAAACGACGACACGAAACTTATGCAGTTTGACTGCTAATTAATAAAACAAAAATTATTCAAATGATTCAGTGATAATTTGATAATATTTTAATTATATATTAGAATTAATATAAAAATTCCAATGATGTTGTGTGCTACACAAACTCTGTATATACAATATTATTCTAATAGCAATTTTTTCAGATAGCTAAGTTTATTTATTTTTTTGTTTGTGTTCTTCTCATTTATTTTAAAACTTTAAAATAATTACTTACAATTCTTTCATTAAATAATTTAATAATATATTGTATAAACAAAAAGATTGGTTTTAATGATATCATCAATTAACTTTTAGTCTTTGCGGGTGCCTTTCTTATATTGTAAAATAAATAATATATATGAAACAAAATAAAATATAATAAAATGCAAACAAACAAACAAACAACAAACAAGCAAACAATAAAACAAATATTTATAATAAAAAGTGGGGTATGATGTTGATGCTGATGCTGTATATGATCTGTGTCTTTAATAGAAAATCTATAAGTGAAAAAAATAAAATATATTAATACAATAATAATAATAATAATAATATAATCTATAGTTTAAAAAAATAAGTAGTTTTTTAAGAAGTCAATGGATTAGGAGAAAAACTACACGTTGATGTAGATAAATGTTATATGGAAGAAGAAGGAATTTAATTATCGTATCAAGGATATTAATAATTATATTCTATGGTAATTTAATATTTAGGATATAATATTTGTGAAATTTTACATTTTTTTTTACATTAGAGGATCATATGACAAATATTTTATAATTACTTTCAAATATTTTTAAAAATAATTTGAATTTTATACTATGTTTACGTTGAGAAATAATGTGTGGTAAATTTCTTGCGGCCGAGGTTTTAATTAATTTTTTTGACACCATGTCCACTTTATATTTTCAATTGTCAACTCGCGTTGTATTGTTTAGTAAAACTAAAACCAATATTACAATAATATATTTCTTCTAATTAATTGGTGATACACATTTGAAGAAAAAGACATGTGAAAATAATACACAACGCACATTTAATAATATTTTATATATATTTTTTTTTGGTAAATTATACATAAACAAATATTAATTAATATAACAAATAATTAACAAGTTAAATTTATAATTTTAATATTATGGTGAAGAAGAAGAAGTGTTTGTCTATTTTTTTTTTTATTTTCCGGTCATTCATTAATCCTAAATATAATATTTATTTTTTTTTTTCTAACCTAAAGATGACGTACGTGCTAAATACCAATCTTTATTTTTTGTTTGTTTGTTATTATACTTTTTTTTCTTTTATTATTTTATTATACGAAGAAATTCATTCATCATTTATCACACCAAATTTTTTTTTTTACCATTATACCACTATTATAACATTGGTACGATTACTTAATATATATTTAATATAAAATTGGTATTTGGTATGTGGTGTGTTTTTGTGTGTGTGTGTGTTTAGATGAGAAGAATGAACTATTATTAAAATAAAAATCAGCATGTGATTATTTATTTATTTTTTTTTTTTAATCTTGTGACGTTATTCACATTCACATTTTTTTTTTTTTTTTTGATTTTATATAGAGCTTTGAATATAACTGCGTGAGCTATTAAATTATAAATTTTTCGAATAAATTTGGATATATGTGAAAATTACAATATAATAAGCGCATATTTAGTGAGAAAAGAATGTTAATGAAATTTACGAATTTACTATTTATTGTACAGCCCACTTTTTTTGCACTGAAATAATAATATAAAATGATTAAAAAAAATTATTATCTGTTTCCATTGCTAGTTGATAAGTCTCAATAATATCAAAAATATAAGTCCAATAAAAAAAAATATTTATTCCATGTTTAGATGGACTGAAGTTTTTCGCGCACAGTCGTGTAAAACATTTTATACCAAATAAATAACAAATTCAATAAATTTTAATTCGAGCTGTGTGTAAAATCAAAATATAATAAATATTCTTATCTTATAATTTGACACAGGCATTTAATTTTGTGAGCAGGGAGAAGTGACCACACTTTATTTTTATTTTTTTTTTTAAGTTATGTGTATGTTGAGATAAAAATAATATGTATTGAATCATTTGTTTTGAGTATAGAAAAAGTGCGGACGAAAGATCAATGAAATTATTCCATTTATTTGATCAAAGTTCAATTATTTTTGTCAAAATATCTTTTGATAAATTATATAAATAGTTATGATTGAACATTGAACGTGTTGTATAGATTCAATTTAATGGAATTATGTACGAATTGGATTATACGGATATATTCATAATAAAATTCTGGGAAACTTCGTATTCCCATATGGATTGTAATAGAACTAACTTAACTGCTGTTATTTATAATGATATTTGTTTTTTCATGCATGATTACATGCCATGCTATTGATAAATTCGTTGAAAATTGATAGTGTAGTGCTTAACTACATATAGTAAATTGAATGAAATTCTATACCCTAGTAACACTGTCCGTATTTTGTTCGTAAAATTTCCGCATTGTATGCAGTAGTCTGTATAGTTTCAATCCGAGGTATTATCTATTTCGGATACGAATGTCCGTTGAAATTTTATATGATGAGTGCAAACCTGTCCATGGAGTTTTATAAAAAAAAATGTTCTTGGATTATCCGAGTATATTTCCGCAATGATAATTTCTATGGATTCTCCTTACCCAAATAATTCTCGTTGCTATATTATTCCACAGAACATCCATAGAATTTCATATTTTTTGTGAGCAGATCCACGGATAAAAATAAAAAAATATCTCCATGTATTTTGGCAAGTAAAATACCCGTGAAAAAACTTTCTTATGACGATGATGCCAAATCGCGGTTTGATTCAGTTTTTTTTTTTACCGATAGGCTTGAAGTTCTATGAGCACCGTGGAATGAAGATGCTAAACGATGGCAAAAATTCATCTATTGTGCATTTTTTTTTTTGTAATAAACAAGAAAATAAAAACCGCGGATAAAATCCATGAAAAGTCTTACAAAATGCTTAGGAAATATAAATAGATTTGAGTTGGTGGTTGTTTTAAAAATTATGAAAATAAATTACGAAGGAAGCGGATTGAATCCCCGATAAGCGAAATATAAAAAAATTGACACCACTGTGTCCTGGATAATTGGTGAAATAAATTATGAATACAATATATGTTGGACACATATCTCCCTGAAAATCCAAAGATTTCAATAGACTTAAATAATTTTCCATGCGAAATATGTGTGAATTTCTGTCACGGAAATTTTCCTTATTTTTTTCAAAGTACAGACAAATTGTTACTAGCATGTTCCAGAATTTCTCTATGTACATAAATAAATTTCCAAAAATCCACCACGTCATGCATCATATGCCATAAATGCCAAAATGCTTAATATTCCCAATTTTGTTTATAGTTAAATTATAAATCCTTAACAATTTTGGAATGTTTTGTCGCACAATTTTTGTTTATGTTCAACATTTTTAAATTACTATAATTATAAAATACGTGTTAAAAATTTAATTTTCTTTAATATACACAACTCCAACAACGCAAAATATAATTTACTTTTCGGAATGTTTCACAGAAAATCTGTGTTTTATATTAGTTATTTATAAAGAAAAAAAAAAAAAAAACTCTGGTAAGAATTTAATTTAATCAAAAAATTCACGTATACATTTTCAAATTGATTTTATATTAGAATTTTTTTTATTTTGAAAACAAAACAAAATAAGAACAAAAAGGAAAGACTTTCTCTTGCTAATAATTTAATTATATTATATTAATTATATATGTGTTGGTGTGTGTGTGTGTCAATGGCAACGCGTGAAAAAATGTTTTCACATTGCAATGTCACAATATTTTTTGTGGTATAGACGAGTTGAAATTAGATTACATTTTGAGGAAAAAAATTGAAATGTCCACTTAGTTAATTTACCGGAAAATCGACTTTTATAAATAATCATCTTTTTGAATTATACGCATTTAACGAATTTTCAGTTTTTTATATATAGAATTGCAAATTATAATATCAATTTCCAATCGTTCATAGACGGGATTTCATAAAATCGATCGACACACACAAATTCAAAAGATATCATTGAAATTTTGCATGAACGAATGGTATTGTATAAATTTCTTGTACCATTTTGGGTATTCACGTTATACAGTACCACAAATTTGTTTAAATTTTTTCTGCCATCATCAACCATGGCCCGTAATTAAAAATGTTGTTAATTAATTAAAATTTGATTTTCCGGAAAATTTAATTCGATGAACACCCCCACATATTTATTATTATTTATTAATTTAGTTTAATTGAATGCTATTTTTTGCCGCCTTCGCCAATAGTGTTCTGTGTTATTATATGTAAATCCAAGTCCGCAGCACTAAATATATACCATTTATACTCGTATTCCGATTCCGATATATATATAAAACCTGCTAAAATTTAATATTCAACGAGTAACAACTATAATACAAAATTTATCTATAGTACTTATTTTTTGTGGTGACATATAAATTCCATTTTAAATATATATTTATAAATTTTATGTATATTTATAATTTTTATATATAATATCTTTATTGTTTTTATTGTCTTTGATTGTCATCGTTGTAGTAGTGGTCGTAGTCGTCATCATAATAATAATAATAATAATAATAATAATAATAATAATAATAATAATAATAATAATAATAATAATAATACACACGTTTAAATTGTTTTTTTAGCATATTTTAATATATGGAATGTAATAATAATACATTTATTTATTTATGTACAATACATAAATAAATAAATAAAAATATTGTCGTGAGAAATATTTTATGGAATATTTTTCACTTAATTTGAATAATATAATATGATTATTATTATTATTATTGTAAGTACTCGGCGTCGTTTTATTTGATATTTTTATATTGTACTTTTTTTTAGTTTTTTTATTATTTATATGGATAAGGAAACAAGACGAAAAAATTTAAGTATATATACTAATTTTAAAATGAAGCATATAAACCATATATATTATTTATTTTTATTTTATATATTTACGCATTTGGTAAATGCGTCTTTAGAATACACACACACAAACACATAAATAAATAAATTCTTTTGAAAAAATTATATGTGACCACCGAACGCGTCGCGCGCAATGATGATGACAACAAAACGACCATCATTTTCTATATTTATATGTCAATTATATGCTTACGGATAACATTTTATTATATAAAAATATATTAAAATACAGGGTGTTTCTAATTATTTAGGGGTCACAAACATTTTTAACATCAATAAATCTTTTTTTTTTCAATAAATTTAAAAATAACAATGTTTGTATTATATACTTTTTGTTTGAGACAGGAGCATTTCCAATATTTTCCATTTATTAACATAATTAATTGTTGTCTTGTCAACTTCTAGATTTATTTATCTATAATCACCCTATAACATACAAATATATATTAGTTATTATATGATGTCACGATCAATAAAATTATTATTTATTATAAATACTCTCTATATAGTCTATATAATTTACTTCCATGCCCATATAATATATTTAAAATATGCTTCCATAATATCATTATCATTTAAAATTATTTTATATATATTTCGTTGATGTCATTCCTTGCTTTAAGCAAATTTATTGTAATAGCCTTTTTTTTGGGTTCCATACCATATGAATCTTTGATTTGTCACATGTATGTAAAATCGCGCTAAGTCACATATAAATATTGGCAGTGTTTTCTATTTCATTGTTACAGATCATTGTTTTGTTCTATTATAAACATTTATTAATCACAGATTCCAAAAAACACTCAGTACACGCAAAGGCAACTATTATTCATAGGAAATATTTCCGTATTTATCTTAATACTGCATTTTTTCAGCTGCTGGGGGGACCATTTATGTTCGTTGATGGAATAAATAGAAAAACGTATATCTTTGAAAATACGGTGTTGAATTAACAATGTCTGCCCACACAAACACACACATCACTATGGCCTAATCACTTTGAAAAAAAAGTATGAAATATTAATTAATTTTGCTCCAACGTTCAACACATGCGGTTCATATTGTTAAAATGAAATAACATTTATTAAATCAATGAATAATTAATTCCATTAAAACATTAATATCGAAAATGAATGTTTTTCAATGAATCACTTGATTTGGTTTAATAAAAAATTGTACAATATAATTGTTTTGGATGAATATTATTATATTAATTAATTTTTCAACGTCGTCTGGTTTAATAACTTATTATTCTGGACATATTATTAATTAATGATCACGAGAATTTATTCATTCAATGAACATTAAGTACATTACGTTAATTTTAAAAAAAATGAAAAATATTAATGAATTATTCATTGCGACCAGGAAAAAATGGGGTTATAAAAAAAGGCTATTCATTGCGCAGAGTAATTTACCAACGTAAGGCTGTAAGGAAAGGTTTATTAGACGGTATAAAACTCCACTTGGAGTACTAAATGACTCAGAGAATTCACAGATTTTTTTACTAAATGACACATGCACTTTATACCAATAACTTTCCTCTATTTCCGATTTGAAAATAAAATGCTAATTTTCATACGTTTAGATAGTTAACATTGACCATTTATATAGGTGACCGTATGAATTGAATTGGCTGCATGAAGGTCAATTTTAAATTTAATAAATGTATAGGCACTGAAATCGTTGCAGTAATGAAAATAGCGCAGCGTTAATAATCTGGATCATAATTATAATAATTTATCGTACTAAAAATAATCTATATTTATAGATTTTATGTAGAATTCATTTGCTTGTATTTATTTATTTGACCGTAAAACAGTATGTTTTATTATATATGTTTTTACAAATTATTATAGTTTTGACCAATTTTATGTCCATGATGCAGTCTTTAAAATTAAATTTATGTACGCAAAGATTTAATTAAATTTATAAAAATAAATTTTTATTTTGGGAAAAACCCCGAATAGAAATTTTATATTTTTCACACGAAAGAATTTCATCGAACCAACAATTTTTGTATTATTTTAGTTAAATCATAGCACATTCTATTATTTATTATTTTTTGTAGCATTTCAATAAATGCTAAACAATTTTTTTTAATTGACTGAATTGACGAACCGAATAATATAGTTTTTTTTTTAATTGTGTTAATTTTTGTTGTTGTTTTTGGTTTTTTTTCCCCAACACTATATTATTCAAAGATGGAAAGCAAATACAATTCCTCGTGGCATAAAAATAATTACAGCAATGATAAACAAAACTATACATGCACCTCTTTTTTTTCCATTAGTTAAGATAAACTATACGATGCAATAAAATATATTTATTCATTATTATTCATATTTGAATCGTTGAAACCACTATTATCTGAAATTACTTTCACGTTCAAGAATGTTCACCATAAGCTTGGACTAGAATTTTATGATTTTCAGCAGGAGTTTTCTTCCAATGAAACAATAACAATAACAAACCCTCCACAAATCAGATTTTTCTGCGGTACAAAACACGACATTCATTCAACAAAGGGAAAAAAATATGTTGTTTACATTTTTAGCTAATAACACAAATTTAATGATAAAGATTTGAAGTGAATACGTTTCAGGGAGCGGCTACAACTGATTTAAATTTTTCTTATAAGTTTTGTGTCCATATATATTTCAGTTTTACAAATTTAAAAGATGCGAATTCATATAAATTCCATCGTGTCACAACATTAATTTATTTTTGGTGCAACTGGTTGATATCGATTTGGCTGTTTCCCGGAATCTACTTAACACATATAGCTACATTCTTTATAATAGAACCGATTTTTTTTTAGTATTTCAAAAACAATTTAAATAATTTTATATTGAAACAGATTCTTCTGTTGATAATAGCATATGTGAATTTGTTAACTTTATATTACCCATATCTCTATATATAATTATAGGAAGTATTTACGCCTTTAACATTATGTGTGTGTGTGTGTGTGTTTGTAATAAAATAAAATACCAAAATAATTTTGTATATCATTTAATATTATTAAATTAGTACACATTGACAACCACCACGTACACCACATGACTTAATATTTTTTTTTTATCAATATCATAAAGATTGAAGTGTGTGATATCATAATATATATGCGAACAATCAAAATAAAAATGTTTTTTAACTATTATATGGAATTTAATTAATTTATTATTATTATTAATGTTATTATAATTTAATGATAATATCTTATTTTAACTACACACAAACGCACACACACACACATTTTTTATTTTTATTAAAATAAATAAATTCTCATATGGTGTCATTATTTATTTAAAATATTATAGAATAGATAGATAGATAGATAAAGAGATAAATACATAGATACTATATAGATAATAAATAGATAGAAAGATAGATACTTCTTTGTACTACGTACTTTAAAGTTAATTTCATTGCAAATTTTTAATTCCAATTAATATAATATAAATTTAATTATATTATATTATTATTATTGTTGTTATTGATGTTGTTGTAAATTGTTATTATATTATTATTATTATTATTGTTTGTGTGTACTAAAATTCAAAGTACATGTGATAAAAATGTATGAATGGAATGACTTGAGAAAAACACAAAAAATAAAAACAACAATTTTTGTATGAATGAATTGAATGACTGAATAAATAATAAATGATGATGTATGCAATTTTTTATTATTTTTAAATAAATATAAAAATAAAAAATATAAATGTACATACAAAAATTATGGCTTATCTCTGTGGTTTTTTTTTGGTGTTTGCCCGCAGTGTTTGTTTGTTTGTTTGTTTGTTTTATATTCAGTTGAAAATAAATACCAAACAAATATAATAATAATTCAACACTTCCACATTAAATGTAATTTAATTTAATTTAATTTAATTTAAAATTTTTTTCTACACTTCAGTCTTGTAATTAACGAACATGTACAGTGAAAACCTTGCTATAAACGTATATGCGTAGAATGGAATTTGTGATTTTGATCTAATCGATGGTGGTGGTGTATAGTACTTTATACAATTTTATCCAATATTTTTATAATAACTTTAACTTTGAATATGTGTGCACACATAAAATGTGTAACTATATACCTACCACTTCATGGCGTTATAACCCATGTGCTGTTTTAGCCTTCTCCAACCTGACCCATCCGCAGTCAATGTTTTCAATTTCCAGGAGGTATATCACCGCTTCCGCAAGTAGTTATAATGGCGTCGCCGTTTCGTCGCTACTGTGCAATCAACTGAATCATTAATTAAGTTTTAATCGGATGCTGCTTTTAAACAACACCTCATAGTAATTCTCACAGCTGCCAGATTGTCTGCGGCTACTTATTCCAGATTCATAGATAACCCATTACCAATTTTTTTAAAAAAACATTATTATATACTTTAATTTTGGACATTTAATATATATATGACCGATAACAATTACGTGTATGGACGTGTATGGACGTAATGAATGAATATCCATCTCCATTTAATTGAGCCATTATTTCCATATATATATAATATATGTAATGTAATTTTGTATATGTTGTTAAATACACGATCAGATTTTGCAGTGCAACTACGATTTTACGATCATCACATATTTATATATGGATAAATTTTCTCGGCCATCGATTGGACATATCTTTTGAATGTGTGTGAATCGATTGTAAAAAATCTCTTCCAAGAAAGATTGGAAATTGATTATAATTTGCAATGCTGTATTGCAAAACTGGAAATTCGTTAAAACTATGGCTATTTTTTTTTTATTAATCATCTTGACTTCATTATATGTTATATTGTTTCCGCACGCACAATAATTGTTGACTTCATACACACGCACACACATTTAAATTATTATTACAGATTATTATATATATTTTATTTTTCTGATATCTCATAAACACACAGATTTTGTGTATTTGGTTGTTTTTTTTTTTGCTGCTGCTGCTACATATAAATATAAAATAAAAACGATATTATATTTATAATAATAATAATGAATATATTGAAATATAGTAGTATAATTAAATTTTTCCTTTACACACTCCTCTATCACATCCACATATTATTTGTGTGTGTGTGTGTGTGTGTATTGGAACAGAATCTTATTTTGTATTGTATAATATACAAAAAATTTAAATATATGTTTTTCAAAACAACACGACACATTTTTCATGGTCGGTCGCAATGTTTGGCTGTCGTCTTGTTGTTGTTATTTTAATCTATGATTAAACGAAAATAAAAATAAATTTTTTATTTTTACCATTAAATAATCAACATATAAAAAAAAAAAAAAAACATACAAGACTTAACATTTTGTTGTTGTTGTTGTTGTGTTTGACTATATAATAAAAATGTTTTTGTCTTCTCCTATGAAATATATGTAAATAATAGTGTACTGCGATTCTTATAATATTGATTAATTGTTGTATACCAGAAAAATATTGGTGGTAGTATAAATATTTTATAAATTTTTAGATTTGTTTCAGAAATTCGTAAAAAAAAAAAACAGAGCTTCTATGTACGGTTTTTGTTCAATGAACTTCTATAGTCATATATATTGTAGATAGATAGACACACACATTACGAAATCAGCGCATTCATTTCAAAACATTCTTACTATACAATTTTTAAGAATTTATTATTATATGATTTATAGAATTAATATTTCGACAAATTACTAAAATCTAGACTATTTTTTATGTACGTATATATCAAATGGTTTTCTTCATAATTGCTGAGTGCTCTATAAAGATGACTGATCCTCCTCCATACACATACATATGGGAAAGAGTTCTTTATAATTATAATTATATTTAGATTTATATATGGCAGTAATTGCAGAATCAATGTTAATCATATAAAAGTTGTGTAAATATTCTATATAGTTTTGTGTGATCTTTGTTTTAACTGTTAAACCATCGATGGTCGTTAAAACTATTGTTAACCATATATATTTTATATGCCATAAAATAAATTTCTTTATAAATTTAATTAAATTACTATATAATTTAAATTTCAAAAAAATTGTTTTATATACAATAAATAAGATTTTATACTTGAGAGAAATTGTCGAAAGCATTAATTTTGTGACATCAATTATTGTATCTCAAACTATAAATACCAATTTGAATATATATATTTATAATAAAAATTTAAATAATAATATCATCCAACCATCTGCAACACCTGCATTGCATTGATACATTTTAAATTTATTAATTTTACTGTGACAATTATATATTTAAAAAATTCACATAATAATCATAAAATGAAAGAAAAAAATTCCCAAAATACGTTCTTTTTTTTTATATCTATCTTACCGCAAACTATGTGTAAATGATTAACGATTTTGTATTGTGTATCGTTTAACTTAACCAATTTAGTTTTATACAGTGTGTCGAAGAAAAATTATATGGCACACATTTTATTTTATTTCTTTTTAATAATCTCTTAATGTAACAAACACAATTATTTTGTTGATTGCTATTTATCAAAAATATATCCATTTTGAGATTAATGTCCAATGCAACTCACCAGTTCTGCGTGTCATACTAAATCACAATAGTATACTTTGAATTAGTAGCACTCCACTGATTGATATCAGCAGGTAGTTCATATGTCCCTCTTGAAACTATACGATGCTTCACAAATTTCTTTCGATTGGCGTCTTTGTGATTGAAGCTACTCAAAAAAACCCCAAATTAATATGTATTTATGGACATTGGATATAATTTTACGGCACACTGTGTACCGATGATGACATTATAAAATTTGGAAACCTTGAATTGTGTATATAAACATTTATGTTATACAATTCTTACCAAGGTAAAATGTACAAAAAAAAAAAAAAACTAACCAAATGGCAAAAAGCAAAACAAAATATATGGTTAAAATCATTGTGTGTGTGTGTGTGTGTGCGTTTTTTTTTTTTTTTTTTTTTTTATTTTTAACGATTTGTAAAAAAATAAAGTGTTAAATAAAAACATATATTAAAAATAAAAAATTTGTATCATTTGCAAGTTTTTTGACCCCATTCCGACTAATTTTTTGTTATTTTGCACCTGTTCTATTAAATATAATACCAATTCATTTTCATTATATATTTTATTTATTTATTTTTTGTATAAAATTAATTGTTTTTATTTTCATTGTTTTTATTTGCTGCATGTTATCCAAATCTACTTAAAAAAAATTTATATTTAATACAATATTATAATATAGTTACATGAGAGCGCGGTAAAAGTTGATTTTATTATTTATTTAAACAATTTTTTTTTGCATATACTTAAATTATTGGTGTGTGTGTGTGTTTGTTTGCAATTTATATAAATTTTAAAAATATTAGGAATAATTTTTCAAATATATTAAATATTCCCAGTTCTTAATTTTAATACTATAATGAAATTTTTCCTATCAATATTTTTAATTTCACCAATTTTATTTATTTAAACTATATATCATTTTTGGATTATTTACTATATAAGTGTGATATTTTTTATTGTGTCCACGCACGATTTCGGTTATTCGAAACAATTAAAATGATAAAACTTTGGAAATTATAAAACAAAAACATCCTTATTTTTTTTTCATCGATAATAAAATGATTGTGTATTAATTTTATTGTATTTTATTTTATAACATGTTCAAGTGGCCGATTTCTCTGACCAATACTGTATACAATTTAACAAATTTAATCATCCCTAAATTTCACTCACTAACAATAATAAAATATAGCATCACATAATTTCTAATAATAATAATAATAATAATAATAATAATAATAATTTCAGAATTTCTAACTTTCCTATATTAAATCTTAGCTGCATAATTGATCTGATGCTATGATCTTTCCTAGAAAAAAATTATCAAATAATGAATGTGTGGAGGAGGACCGCAACTTATTATTGTATAATAATTATATTTCAAAATATATCCCATAATATTTAATTGTATGTATTTTACATGTGTATTTTTTATACTCGTATTATAAAATTGTTAAAACCCAAAGATTTACAATACTTTACTTTATTGTATAATGGCAACATTTAATGTGACAGTTGAAATATATATAGATATTGTAGTATGCAATAAATAAAGCACTTAAGTTTACACACAACATATTCACATAAATAAATAATTATTCATTGGATTATTATCATAAAATCGTTCATTTTTATTACATCTTAATATGTCGAGACTTAATATTTATATGCAATAATATCCATATAGCGAAACAAAATTTAAATTGATCTGTACAATATATATAAAAAATTAAGTTATTATATGTAATGTTATTAAAAAAATAACAACAACACCAAACAACAACAACGAAAAATGTTTTTTAAAACCAATAAAAATTTCCAACAAACCAATAAAATGTCTCAATTATAATTTATTTCTAATTTAACTGTGTCCTATATATATATAAATTATTAAACAACATCATTTATATATCGATACAGAGCTATATGATGCAGTGCCTGGTATTATATACAGACCATATATATATACGATATATACCACCACCACACTAATAATAATAATGTAAGGGTAATAAAATGTTCAAACTGACAAAATTTCACTCAATTAAATCATAATAAATTACGATATTTTAATGCTTTCGTCTTTATACGATATATGTACTTTCTTTCCATCGTTTCAAAATTTTATTATATTTTAGCTTTATATGGTTTTTTTTTGTTTGGATTGTATTTTATGTCGATTGTATATTACATATATATTAACCGCAATCACCACCGAACACCGCACGACCGCATCACACTGTATAGTATAACAAAATTCCTTAATAAATCCTTCGCCAATTTTTCCTGTACTCTGGTGTATATACGAACAAAATTTTCTCTATACACAAACATGGAACATGGGGGCAAACTTAAATGTTGTTATTTATTTATTGTATATATATATATATTATTTATTGATTTAAGATCAATGGCTCTATTTTCTATATTCTATTCATATAGAATTTTATATGTATAGAGTTGTATTTTGTATTATTTTTTTTTACGATATTTTGCTATTTTTTTTTGTTGTTTGCCAGCAGTCGACTTTCATCCATCCGTACATTATATTTACGAACTAAAGAAAGTATAGAATATTTATATATGAATAATATGCGTCTACAGCCAGTGACAGCACCAATTTCTTCTTATACTGCAATTTCTTCATTTTAATTTAAAAATTAAATCTAAATTAAATTTAAAAAAATTTTGTATAAGCAAAATAAGGGTATATAAATTATATATTAATAATAATATTGAAAACATATTTATATTTTTGATGAATATTATATATAAATACACAATCACATTGCCACACATCACACATCATGCGAAATAATTTACCAAATTTAATTGTATATTTATAATGTTTGCCGATAAATGCGGTCCACGCTATAGATGCCATTATTTCTTTGTACCATAAAACACTATATAAAAATAGATACATTTTTAGTCTATAGAAAATATTTATTTACCGATTACAATGTGTGTGTGTGTGTGTGTGTTTGTATCACATCATCCATTTGACTATACATTTTTTCATGTTTCACCTTCAATGTTAATATATTTATATACATTTTTCTATTTATATATTGTATAACATATATGTAATATATGATTTGATTAATTGTAACACATGACACACGCTGTCACATTCATTCATTATAATTGCTATATAGTCACATATACATTTATATATATATAATATGCCATAGATAATTTAGTGCATCTATTAATATATACCATATATATGTATCAGGTGTAGAAATATGAAATTAAACAATTTCCAACCGTTTAAAAGCCATATCTTTTAAAATAACTAACTAACTAACTAATAAATTTCGTATGAATTGACTGAAAGACAAATGGAAACATGGAAAAACAATATGTGAATGTTTGCTTGACAGATGAAAAGTGTGGATTTTTTTTGAGAATCGTAAATACAAAAAATCATGGGCTTACACCAGGAGATCAACCAGCAAATGCAATGACCAAATCGATTCGGTATAAGAAGAAAATGCTTTGTGTTTGTGGTGGGATCAGAAAGGTGTGCGGTGTACTATATGAACTTCTGAAACCTGATGAAACTGTTCGATACTGTTCGCTACCGCTCGACAACAAATCATCAATTTTAACCATGCATTAAACGAAAAATAACCAGAACGGACAAGAAGACATGGTAAAGTTATTTTGCAACAATGTACCGTCACACACAGATCAAAACCAATTTAGGATACGATCAAACGGCTTGGCTGGAAATTGTTATCTCATCCGCCTTATTCACCAGACTTTGATCCTTCTGATTATCATTTATTTTCATCGATGCAACATTCTCTTACTGACTTCAGCACTTCAAAATTCGAAAATTGATTCTCTGAATGGTTTTTTCATCTAAAAAGAGGAATGGTATCCATAATTTGCCAAAAAGGTGGTCAGAATGTTTGTAGAAAGCGATGGTCAATATTTTGTAATAAAATATTTGTATCTTTTCACTATAAAATAAGTGTTTTATTTTCCATAAAAAACGATAATTTCATATTTCTACACCATATATTGTATTGTATATATATATATGAATAATGTGTGTGCTATATATGTTATGTCACTTTGTTATGTGCACACATTTTTATATATAACTATAACATTTTTCTTACATATTATACAAGAGACGATCATTTCATATTATATATATTTATAATTTTAATTAGACATGAAACGTCACTGGCGTTCTATATGCTCTTTAACTTATTATATGCATAGAAATATATAAATATAAAATACATATATGCAAATACATATATAATTAAATACATAATATATAATATATAACATATTTATACCATATAGAATAGAATAGAGTTACATGGCGCCTATTATTTAAGGGAAACACTATTGCATTTATTTATTATATTTTATTTTAATCACTTATTTACATGCGCTTATTATTATTTATATATTTATTATTATAAAGAGACTGGTTGGTGGTGGCTGCTGTGTGGTGTGGTGCGGTGACTCTAAAATAAATATATAACTTATACGCTTACCTATACGATTTTCATATATATAGAGTATTATTTTTCTTCAATTGGGTGTCAACATGCATCAACATCATCGTTTATATATGGTATAGATATATAGAAACGTAGCGAGACGACGTCCATATATATATAGTAATATTATATATACGAATACGTATTATTTAAAATGCATTCATCTATAATATAATTCTCTGTCACACATGAAATGTTACACAACTGCTTCACTTTTGCATTTTGCATTATATTATTTATTATTATTATTATTATTATTATTATTTTTACGACTAATTCTTATTTACATTTTATGAATGTGAAAAAAGAGGATTATTATTATATAGTATTTTATGTGATTTTTAAAGTTATACACTTATATGAAATTTGTCAGTGTTTTTCATGTACTTAAAAATTATAGTAGAAAAAAAATTACTTGTTTACGGAATACGCAATTATGAGAATATCTTTAAAATATTGTATTGAATGCTATTAAGAGAATTACATTGTTTCTCCATACACATATTGCTATATATATGTGCGGCACAAGATCCATAAAAATAATTACAGCACCTTTTGAAACATAGATAATTGCAGCGATCAATTGAATGTGAATTGTTCACACACAGAATATAAATTACCAATCTGGCGCCGGCTCAATGATAGATGTGTAAGTCTGACTAAATAACCTGTGTGTGTGTTATAAATATAATCATAAAATCACAATAAAAAACATTACCTTACATTATTTAATCCGATTTTAATTTGAAATTATGAAAGTATTTATAGGTTAAATTTGAGTATAATATAAGGTGGCGACTCCTGAGAAATATATTTGAATAATCTTATTTCAAATATATTTTTCTTAAAGTCACACTATACTAATACTTAATAAAATGGAAAATATTAGCTCGCAGGCTAATGGGAAATTTACTGGAAAAATTTTCTAATTACATAGTTTTTTATGGATTTCCAATTTTTATTAAATAATTATAAAATTTAATTAATTTCTTGCAGTCTTTCGTAGATGAAATTTTTATAAAATTTTGCTTCATGCGTTCAAAAACTATATATAGTCGATTTTTTATCCGATGTAACATAAATTAAAATTAATTTAATAATATGATACTGTGTATTCCAAATTTAATGTACAAAAAATTTATACAATTTCAATGAAATCGATTGGTAAAATTGACTATAAATTTTCTGAATGCGTGAATGGATTTTAAAAATCTCTTCTATAAAACATTGGAAATTAATTAAAATTTTGTAATTATGTAATAAAAATTGTAAATCTATTAAAAATATGGGTTGTAATTAAAAAAAAATGATAATTCAGGAAAAGCGTTTTTCCACCAAATTTTCCATTGGCCATTTTTTTTAATTTGAAATACAGTACCATTATTTTTATTTTAATTTATGTTACATTGAATGGAAAATCGACTATATTTTCTGAATACATGAATGGATTTTAAAAATCTCTTCTATAAAAGATTGGAAATTAATTAAAATTTTGTAATTATGTAATAAAAATTGTAAATCTGTTAAAAATATGGGTTGTAATTAAAAAAATTGATAATTCAGGAAAAGCGATTTTCCACCAAATTTCCCATTGACCATTTTTTTTTTATTTGAAATACAGTACCATTATTTTTGTTTTAATTTCTGTTACATCGGATGGAAAATTGACTATATATTTTCTGAATGCGTGAATGGATTTTAAAAATCTCTTCTATAAAAGATTGGAAATTGATTAAAATTTTGTAATTATATAATAAAAATTTTCCAGCAAATTTCCCATTAGCCTCGCCGAGTTAATAATTTACAATTTATTAAGTATTAGTATCCGTATTTTATTCTCTAAATTTTTAAATATATTTTGCACGTAATTTCATATACATTTTATTCAAGCATAAATAAATATTTGAAACTCGACGTATAATCATAATCATCATCTTTCAAGTTCACTTGTATAATAATATGTATATATCAGTGGCGAAGACTGAGAAATAGCATTCCGTTTTCAATATCGCGCTATATTTTTTCTTATAACCTGGGTGAAATTAAACTAAATTATGTGGAAAAAAATTTGGGGGTTCACCGAATAAAATTTTCCGGAAAATCAACTTATATGGATTATCTTATTTAATTACGGGTCATATATAGTTTTAACGGATTTTCATTTTTGTGTATAAAATTGTAAATAATAATCAATTTTCAATTTTTCTTGGAAGAGATTTTTAAAATCGATTAACGCGTTCAATGATGATAATTTTTTAAAGTCGATTTTCCCGGAAAATTAACTAAGTGAACATTCTAATTTTTTTTTCCTCATAATCTACTCTACTTTCAACTCGTCTGCCACAACAAATATAGCGAAAACATTTTTTCACGCTGCACCACTGCTATTTAAATACATTAATGTTTAAAATAAATATAATATTATTAATAATACGAGTATATTTATAAACAAACAAACAATTTATAAAAATATATTATACGCAACCACTTTTAAAAATACATTGTTGTTAATTATAAAATTGTTTTACATATTATAAGAAATATTAAATATATATTGTAATTATATATTATTATCAAAATGTAAATAATCGATAAATAATTAAATGTTGGTTGTAAAATGTGTATAATAAATTTATATATTTTACAAAATGTGTTGCAACAATTCTTTGTTATGTGTGGGGGCGTAAAATTAATGTATCTGCAAAATATGTATATTTAAACTTTAACACTAAATGAAATGAGACAGAAATTATCTCACAATTTTTACAAAATAATAATAATAATGATAATTAATATTAAAATAATATAATTATAATTTGTTGAAATGAATGTGTGTGTGTGTGTGTGTGTGTAAATTTAAATCAAAAAATTAACATCAATATAAATAAATAAAATATATATACGCATTCTATGGAGCAATAAATTTAAAATATCATCTTTTCTTATTATATGACGGTTAATATTAGTAGATGTGTGCCGATCTTCGAAAAGATTAATTATGTCTAAATTATCTTTTAAAATAAAATTAAATAATATGCGCAACTAAAAGAAAATAAAAAAAAAAGAACTAAATTAAAATTTATAAAGTTATTACCCTCTGCATTACAATTACAATTTAAAAACTTATATAAGTATATTTTTTATTATTTGAGTTTGAGTGCAATGTACAAAACACCTTTGTAAAATAGAAAAAAAAAAACCAAACCAAATGACCTTCATTTTTATATACGCAATTTTTCTTCTATATTCATATCGCTTATGTGAATATTAATAAGTATATGTGTAGAAATATGTATGTGGAGACTGGAGAAACATTATTTATATTTTTCCTATATATGTAGATTGATAGAGATATAGAGAAACCCAGTGGACCCAGTATGTATGATAACATCGATGATTGTCTAGTTACTTCTTGTCATCATCACTACTCCATTCTTGCAATACTTTCTATAGATTACTTTTTTTTACAGAGATGTCATTGGTATATAATATAAGAACTTCTTCTCTACATGAGACTTGTCCATGGGAATTCGGAATGGGGTATTGATTTTTGTACAGAATAAATTCAACAAATTCGCTAGTAAATTTATTATATAAAATTAAAACTACTTATTAATTATTTGGTAAATATTTTGATGAATTAATTGATTGGTGAATTCATTCATGAAATTGAAAGTAGACTTATAATTTATTTATTCATTAAAGAAATCGGAACTAAATATATACGAAAATTCCCACTGGGAATATCTGCGTATACACAACATATTTGCAGTAATTTTTATATTAACACATCACACATTACATATGCAGATCAAATGTGTTAATGTATTAAATTGAATAGTGTTAAATTGTTTATTTCAAGATTTACATACTAATTTTCTTAACGCAGAAGGTTATCATCACATCACATAAAAACCATATATGAGACCAATGTGTGTGTGTGTGTGTATGATGGAGTTGTTTTTTGCTAAAGTGTATTATCGCAATTTTAGTTAAATGTGCACGTTTTAATTTGAATAGGGTATCACGTTTTTTTTTTATATTAATTGTTCGCACAAATTTTAAATTAATGGCAGGTTGAACAATAAACAATATTATAAATGTGTGTGGGAGTCGGTATAATAATAGTAATTTTAATATATACAAGATTTCAATCCAACAAAATTGTTTAACATCAAATTTGAAATTTTTACTATATATACAAAAGGATTCGAATGTTTGTTACGTGTTTGAAAATTCTATATTTTTAATATTAAAATTAATTTTTCCTCACATTAATTTATTCTAATTATGAGACTATAAAATTATTAGCAACAGCCTCAAATATTAGATTATGTGGAACACAAATTAATTATATTATATACTTGTTTTTTTATGATCATATGACATAGTCGCAAAATAATTGTATGGTTGATGAGGTTCTTTTTTAATCCATCGCACACAATAATCGAGAGTAGTCAAAAGTCGACGTTCGAAAGCATGTGCTAATTCTGCAAAAAAAATGTATGGTTGATGAGGTTCTATATTAATCCACCGCACACAATAATCGAGAGTAGTCAAAAGTCGACGTTCGAAAGCATGTGCTAATTCTGCAAAAAAATGTATGGTTGATGAGGTTCTATTTTAATCCACCGCACACAATAATCGAGAGTAGTCAAAAATCAAAAGCTCATACATTTTTATTTATTTTCATTATTCATATATATTTTTATTGCTATATATTAATATGGAATAGAATTTTAATATATTCGTATTTGTATATAGAGGAATATTGTATAAGAACATTTCCGCATTTTATTTGTATATTGAAATGACGTATATTAAATATATATAGGGTGTCCACATACGGTGCGCATTCCTTCAATGTGTTCTAACAATTTTTCGCGGTACAGTAGTAGATTTTGTGTAAATTTCTTTTATTCATATAAGCAAACACCAATTTTTGAGAAATGATAATTATTTTTTAATTATATTGTTTAATAACTCGCGAAACTGAAGCAAGTTAGAAAAAAAATTTATAACACAAATGTATTCAGAATTTAATTCTTTACAAATTCGATGTACCATAAATTTTCTGTATTTACCTTATTTTCAAAGTTATTGGCCCATTAATGATGAGACTACCGAGAAAAAAATGCTTACGATCGTATTTTGAAATCAAAGTCCCAAATCGAAAATTGTCATTTAGTAATTTCGACCTAGAATTATGTTCCCCATCCATAACCTCCTTTTAATGAATGCACACCGTTCGTCGACACCCTGTGTATATACAATAATGACAGTATGAAATAAATTCAGAACAACAACAACACCACCAAAAATAGTTAATATATTTATTTTTTTGTGTTACCAAATTCGCAAAAAAAAAAAATCAAATTATTACTCGTAACAATAAATAAGTAAAAACACAAACGCAAAAATAACGTATAAATAAATAGAATATGAAGTGTGTGGACGTATTCACTGTTTTTATATAATTATTCAGACTGCACAGCCCCTACTTTGATTGCCAACCATTACAATTGATGGCAGTGTTATTTGATCGACAAAGTGGAAAATGCTCGGAAATTGATTGATACATACTTTGTTTCACAACCCAACCGCACCCCGAGTTTCCATTGCAATGCAATGGCAAAAGAGTTGGTTAATGTAAATTTGTTATACCTAAAAATACAAGGAATATATTCACACACCTAAAAATATGTGTTTTGTATTCGATGCGGATATGTAAATTAATTATATTGCGAATTTTATTATTATATATTTGTTTTTTTTTTTTCGTTTTACTTTTACCGTTTTTTTTTTTTTCGTCTCCCATTTATTTATAATATTTTTCTGTTGTTTTATGTCCTTGAATAGCCATCAATAAAAATATCCTTGAGATGTGTTTGTGTGTGTATGTGTGTTTTTTTTTTGTTTGTTTTTCTTTATATTATTATTATTATTTTTATTGCTATTGAAATATAAAAATAGAGACACAGAGTACAGTGAACCACACTAATTTTAAGATAATTTACAATGTGTTTTGTTTTGCCTAATTGAAAACAACATTGATTATGTGTTTTTTCCAAGTGAAACTAATTTATTTTGGGTTCGCGGATCTATGGCATGACATTCATTAGCCAATTAAAAATTATTAAATTATTTCGCACATTTATATGTTTTACTACGTATAAACTAATGTTACATTACACCCTATTAATGAACCTGTTTTATATACCACCACTTTGCCGGGTTATAAATTTAAGAGACATCATTTCAAACGCAGTATTCTGAATTTTCTATTATATATATATGGGGTTCATTATTGAATATGGGCTTCACTGTATATATTTTATATATAAAAACTATTATCTATAGAAATATATTTAACGATGAAACGCACATTTTTCTATAAAAAAGGAGTTATTATAAGATCGTCGTTAATTTTATATTATTGAAGATCGCTCGCGCGGCAGGAGAAAAAAACCATTACATTATTATTATAATAAAATTTATATAAAAAATTCAATATACACGATTCTTTATCTCAATGAATAATAAGCAAAAACTTATATATATATATCTTATTTATTTATTATATACTTGTGTGTGTGTGTGTGTGTGTGTGTGGACAATAGATACTGCGTAATCTTCAGTCTTATATAAATATATAAGAAAATAAGAAAACTAAAATTACCGCAGCAATTAAAGTTATATTACCACAACAAGATGCGAATATATTTCGTATATATTTATAAATATATTGATATCATGTACACACACACACACACATTTAGATAGATAATTAGATTTATACTAAGCCGTCAATGATATGATATGTGAAATTTTAACTATATACTTATTTTTCATATATAATTTGTATATTATTTACTTAAGTACAAACGCATATACCTTAAGATATGCACTGCATAAATAATATGGTGGTTTTTTTTGTGCCATCCTCTTGAATTATGCCTAGGGTTTTGGTTTTAAATTTAAATTTTGTAAGTAAATAATGCGGAAATTATGTATGAACCATATAAAGATCTTCTGGAATGTTTAGAAATTGGTCAATTCTTATCTTAATATAATAATATATTGAACAAAATTGTATAAGGAAATGAAATTTTTCAGAAGTTCCACCATAAATTTATTCTAATTTCTTAGAATTTCATTAAGCATATAACTATACCGCATATCTATACGTTACTTGTACTTTAATATCATATATAATAACATGGTAATGTGACGTAGAGTATAGTTTAGTATAATATTTAAGAGAATGGAAAAACCACAGAATATTCTTTATTATTATTATGATTTTACAATATATAAATGTATGTTATTTATAAACGCATTGGTGTTAATCATTTAATAACAAACTCAAATGGAATGTGCTTCTTTTTTTTCTCCATATTTGATAATGCAATCAATGCCAATATGATGCATTCTTATACTGTTTTTTTTTCCATAATACAATGTGTGCGTGTAAAAATATTTTTCACATATAGCATTAGAGAGGAATTTCAATCACTATATATATAATTTATTAAGAAATGTATATACATAAATAAAATAGTCGTCTGCAGTGCAGATAAAATGAATATTGTATTGCATTGGTGGTATACGCAGTCTGAAAAATTAAGCAATCGCATGTATAGTAATGTTTATTCTATTCTATATATGTACGCACGCAAGTTGTAAATGTTTGTTATTAATATTAATTTAATTAAACGCCCAGTGGGACTGGTATGTAGTATGATAACATCGTCATTGGTATATAGTAAGTACTTTTTCTCTACATGAGAGTTGTTCATGGGAATTCGGAATGGGTATGGGTTTTTCATTGAATCGAATTCGATGAGTTTTCTTGGGTTCGGAATGGATGCATTCTTCATTTGTTAGGAGCGGACTACTTTTGTCATGCCATCTGGATGGATTATTTTTTCATGCCTTCGAAATGTACACACAGAAACTAAATAATTTAATGAACATCGTTCATTGATTATTTTTTCGTTGTCATAATGAAAATACATTGGAAATTTTGCTGTTCGTTGACAGAACGAATTCGTGTTCATTAATATTTTTGAATGGGTAATATGAAAATTAATCAAAAAACATTTATTATAACAATGAATGATTTGTATTGGGTTTTCAATGATTCAATTCATTACAATAATGCTATTTTTAAATCATTAGCAGAGTAAATGTGATCTTAATGAAATCCGTACATTAAAATCAATGAAACTTTTATCGAAATAATAACATTCATTTCATAATAACGTTCCTTTTTGGTTCAGTGCATGCGGTAACCTCTGTTTTTTGGTCTTGGTCGAAATTTTTATCATCAGAAAACAAATCATATCATGTTAATAGCTTCTGAGTGCATAGGCTTATTTAAAAGACATTTTCCTGAGATAGTTATCTGGTCACGACACTTATAAATTCACCGATAAATACTTTGGTGAATATTTTCGATAAATTAATTCGATGAGTTTCATTGGGAAATTCAAAATTTATGTATATGTATTCATTGAAGAAATAGGAAGTACATACAAAAAATCCCACTGGGCAATAAAAATATATTAAAACCATCGCAGCAATTATATGTTTGTATATATAGCAAGTTATGCTATTGGAATGTGTTATATAGCAACATTCTGCAATGAAATATCATCAATTTTACAAATATTTGCATTAATTCACTATATCGTAATACGATTAATTTTTCCAGCCAACATTTTTTTGTTAATATATAGGATAATCGGTATCATAATTAATCCTGTAACATTACCATTAACTATATGCGAGATAACATTTATAATTATGTAAATTATAATATGTGTTAATAAAATCATATAAAAATATTATACTATTTACAATCATTTTTAAAATCAATTTTATTATTTTATCCGATAAAATAATTACATAGGCCGAAAGAATTTCTATATATAATTAAATAAATGTTATTACATTATGTTAGTAACTTGGACGCATACATTTCAAATGTAATTATAAATATTTTATTAATGTTTTCATTTTATAATTTAATTATGTGTACAATATTTTCTCACATTTTCGTTGTTGTTGTTGTTGTTGATGTTGTTGTAATTTTATAATTAACTCGTTTATTTTTTCTTCATTTCAAAGTGACAGATTTCCTTTTGCAACAACACATAACTTAAATTTCCATATATATTATTATAATGTAGTGCGGTGTATTTATGATATATGCGAGTAATATATAAAATTAACTTGTAATTTATAAATTAATATAAAAATTTAAAATTATATAATTATTTGTATCTTAAATAGATAATTAGTGACCTTTTTTGAGTTAGGTTTTGATTATATAATTTATTAGGTTTTATTTATTTAATTATATATTATATTCATTCATATATATCCATCCACAATTTATATGTAAATTATTAATTATAATTTTTTTTTTTTTTTGTTTTCAGGTAAGCGATGTTTTATTTTCTTAAATTGTTATCATCACAAAACATTTACGATTGATGTGATGGTGATTTTTATGGTATGTTAATAATATATTAATTAAAATGTTATATAAACACAAAAGATGCAACTATTATTAAATTGATAAAAATAGGTAATTGATAAAATATATATATATTAATTTTAAAGTGAGTGATCTCAAGGAAAACATATAATTTAATTTAATTTTTGCGCACATTTTAGATTCGGTTGTTCGGTTTAATTTATTCCATTTAATGTAAACGACACCGCAGATACAATTAAATTAATTATTTCGATTATATTAAAATACTAGCAAAAATATAAAATTAAAACAATTACAAATGTTACAATCAACCCGTTTGAGTATGGATATAAAATTTAAAATAACAAATAATTAAACTTAACACATTACAGCTTGAATATATATTGGTCCATTATCTTCATTTATTATATTGTCTTTGCTTTTACATATAGTTACCATTTATATGGCCTTTCATAAGCAGCTTAAGAATTAACTGAAGAAACTGTTTTTTACACTCAAATTACTTGTATATTTATATTGAAATGGTAGGTTATCCAATAGGACACAAATTATTAGGTATTAATAAAATATTATCCACCACTTTATCGTTATGGTCGAACTGCAAAAACATTGTCTATACATATGTTATCGCAATGTTTTAGTATTAAGTCTTGTTTTTTTTCGCAATTTAAGTTCTAAATTCGTTATGAAAATACGGCCAGAAAAATAAAAACTATTTAAATTAAATGCATTTTGAAAATTGAAAAACTCATAATAGATTTTAGCCAAATTATATTTGGAAGATTGAATTTCTTTTGAAATCAAATTGATTGATAGTTAAACTTTTAAGCATAAATTGTCTTAATATAATATAAATACGTTTTCTATTTGACGACGACACGATTCTTTTTAATCTAATCTAATCTAATTTGTACGACGGATTATTTTATATTGTTTTTTATTAAAATTAAAATGTTTATTATTTAATTCAAATATATATTAATTTAACATTTAAATAGGCATTGATACATTTTAAATATAATAAAATATTATTATTATTTTTAAATAGAATGTCTTCTTATAATTTCCATAAGAAATTTGAATTTAAGATAAATAGATTTGTGTAATAAGAAAAATAAATAATTTCAACACTTTGCAAAATTCCAATTATGTTTTTACGAAAAATATCTAAATAAAAGATATTTATTCATTAAATTAAATACAAATAATTATATTTTTCATGAATAAATTAATGATTAATTAATTATGCATCAAACTTTAGTCTCTCTCGCAACTGTCTATTCAATTCGGTAAATAATATATAAATGAATAGGTGTACCATTAAATTCGCTTAATTTAAATATTTCATAAAAATTTAATGGCTTCAAATTGCTTTATTAATGGAATATTTCCTGTAACCAATGCAATATATGTTTTGTCATCTGATATTAATATCTTTATAATTTCATAAATCAGCTGTTGATACTATTTTCCTTCAAGAAAATTTTTTTCCGTTTACTCTATCATTTTCCGTCTATGATTAATTTTATATATGGTACAATTAAATTTTACTACTAATACTTAAATATTTAAATTAATTGCTATAAAGTATTATTATTATTATTATTATTTATTATATACTAATTTAATATTCAATTAATATTATAAATATATTATACAATTGCATATATTATTAAGTATTTAATATATACTACACGTAATATAAGATTAGATAGTCAGCGCTTCCTATATTTTCCTCTATATATATATATATTTATTAGCCTAGACACGCAAATATTTATTTATTATTATAATGATTAAGTGATTCTATGGTTCGATAAACGAATGACCGACCTACCTACCTACGCGATATATTTTTTTTACATTCATTCATTCATTCATTCAGTCATTCATTCATTCATTCACATATTACATATTTTACTTTACCCACTTTATTCACATATATGTATTTTATAAAATTTCCAATTCATTATTATCATTCACATATATGCGGCTGTGGTGCTGTTGCTACTTCTGACTGGCTGCTGTTATGGTTTTTATGTGTTTTTTTTTTTAAACTGTTAAGTATATTATAATATAATTATTTGTTGTTATAAATAATAATAATAAATAAATAAATAAATATTTTATAATACAGAGAGATGGAATAATTATAAAAAAAAAAAAAAAAACTCTTTGCTTTGTTGAATAACAAAAACAACATCATTTGTGTATACCAACTACGAGTACATGTATTGTTAGTATATTTATATATATACCCCGAGAGTTATTTAGCTATAGAGTTTTACATATGCATATGTAGCGCATGTTAACAATTGTTGGTATTTCTTTTAAATTAATAATGATAATAAAATTAAAAATAATAACCAACACTTAAATTATGTATCGGCTTATTTATATAAGTTATAATGAAATGAAATGAAATAAATATGAAAATATAAAACTGAACAATAATAAAACATAACAAGAAATTAATAATCATATTTTTTTTTTTCATAATATACCATACCATCGTTATTATTTTATTTGTAGTAATATGAATTATGTGCACCACATCGCATGAATATATACAATTTTTATTTTTTTTTTCTCTTGTTATTATATTTTTTTTGATGTATTGTAAATAATAATATTAATATATGTTAAAAAGTTAGTTAGTTTTTCATATATACTTTTTTTTTCTCTTCAGTTTATATAGAATAAAAATTTATGAATGAAAAATTTACTATACCGTAAAGCGCACGCTACATCATTCATATATAATAATTATTTTTATATATTGTATATGTTGTACAATATTGGTATATATATATATGAAAAAAATAATAATAACCGCGAATAAACTCATAACAACAGCAGCAGCCAGAGAAATAATACATATTGTAATGGTGGTGTAGTACTATAAAGAGTAAAAATAATAATAATAATAATAATTGAATCTTTAGTTTTGAAAATATGTATACAATATACAAGAGTAAAATTAATATTGAATAAATAAAAAATTGTTATTCACTAACAGTAACACGGTGTCCGTAGTTTGTCCACAAAATTTCTGCATTATATGTAGTAACAGTCCTTAGTTTCAATCTGTGGAAATATCTATGGATTTCTTACTCTGATGTCCGCTGGAATTTGAATATGATGAGTGCAATCCTGTCTATGGATTTTTATAAAAAATTTCCTTGGATTATCCGCGTATATTTCCGCGATGATAATTTCTAAGGATTCTCGTTACAAGTATTTCTCATTGCTATATTATTCCACAGAAAATCGGTAGAATTTATATTTATATTTGTCGTCAGCACTAATTTTGACAAAAATATCTTTGGATTGTACATGTATTTTGGCAAGGAATACCAGTGAATTGTCAGTATTAGCAGAATAAATTACGACGATGATGTCAAATCGCTGTTTGATTCCGTTTTTTTTACCGATAGACCAACAGTTCTGTAAGCACCGCAGTATGAAGATGCTGAACGATGGCAAAAATTCATCGATTGTGCATTTTTTTTGTTGTAAAAAAACCGTAGATAAAATCCATGAAAAGTCTTACAAAATTCCTCAGAAATATATAGATTTGAGTTGTTGGTTGTTTTAAAAATTATGCAAATAAATTAAGAAGAGTGAGGATTAATCTATCTATAGATAACCGAAATATACAAAATTTGAACCCACCTGTCTTGAATAATTGGTGAAATAAATTCTGAATACAATATATATATGTTGAAAATATTACCCTGACAATCTAAACATTTCAAATTGACATAAATAAAATACTATGTTACATTAAGTGGAAAATCTATATGGAGAATATTTTGGACAAATTCCAAGATATTCGTATCCATACGAAATATGTGGATTTTTTCCATGGAAATTTTCCTCATTTTTTAAAAATTACGAACGTAACACCCCCCCACATATATGTCCAGCCGACGAATCTGCTTAAAACACAGATCTAATTTTGCTGTTTGCGCAAAAGTCATAGTATTCATATTCGGATGAATTTTCTGCGAAATTTTGAATGAATTTATTTTCGACAGCGCAAAAAATTTATTCTCACAAGAATAAATGTTCTGCAGATTTCGCCAAATTAAAAAAAAAAAATCTAACTACAACGATTTCTGCATTGATCTGATCTGACTCGAATGTTTCTTGCGTTAACCTTTTAAAATGTTTACTGTTTTTATATATAGAAAAAAATACATTGTGCACAAACACACCAAAATTTCTTCTTAAACTAAATAATGTGATTATTCAAAAATTCGTATATTAATAATTATTAAATTTACATTACACTAAACAAATGATTTAATAAAAATATATAACCGATTGAAGAATGCATTGTGCCATGATGACACAATCGATACATATAACTTTCATAAATTTAAAGACAAAATCATAAATTTCACAGTAGAAATTTCTTCGAGAAGAAATCTATTTATTAATTTCTGACAATTTCTCTGAATTTGTATTTGTATAGAAATTGTATTATAGAAATATTTAAATTCATATCTATTCCAATAATTTACCGTTGACAGTTTCCTTATTTAATTATCATTTAAATCATCTTTTCTGTAATATCTGTGATTCGATTTTGATAGTATCACAATTATTTAAATCTTTGCGATGTACAATCCACGATGATCATCACATTTGTTGTTGGCTACATCGGTAGCTTCAAAAAACATAAAATTGATATGAGACGAAATGATCAATTCTTCTGCAAAGTTCTGATATATAAATACACCATACCACAACATTAACGATCTATGATTTTCTTATATATATATTTTCGACTATATAACAGAGTGTTCTTTTCATAGTATAATTATTATTTGTTGCTATATACAATATATACCATATATATACTATGATTTTATAATATTACTATTACTTTGCTATAATAATTATATATAAAAAAAAATGTATATAAAATTTGTTGAAATTTGTAATTTTGCTGCAGCTATTTAATGTATATGTTCAATATTACGTACAGTTTATAAGTAAAATTAATAATAAAGTATAATAAAATATACAATATCTGCATTGTATAGGTAAATAGACGTTATAGACCGTATATTTATATATAATGTAATTACAATGGAATGCAGTTTTGACGATACATATATTTACCATATATTTAGTAATACACAAGATATTTTATACCTGTTTTATTGGTATATATTGTAATATATGTGGTACAACTTAGTCAGTGACGGGGAGCATGAGGAATGATTCGAGTTTGTATAAGAAATAGGTTTATTTATTTTAAGAATTGCGCAACAAAAATTTCAATTTATACTTATATGAAAAAAATACCCTGCTCAACATATCTGCTGTTGTGTGTTCTATTACATGTTTTGTATAAAAAATTCCATTTTAAATATTTGTACACATTTTCGTATTTATATAGATTTTTAAATATCAATACTAATATACACCACCACATTTAATTTGTACATGAGAGTACTGTGATGCGGTTAGAAAAAAGCAGGATAATAACAATTTTGAAAATATATATATTAGAAATTTTTTTATATTCAATTGTCCGGTTTTTCGATCAATGCATGGTTCAAATTGATCATTTGATGTCGGATAGCGATCAGCATTAACTGTTTCATTAGGTTTTAGGAGGTTGTGGTACACCACACCTTTCTCATCCCACCGCAGACACAAACACAGCATTGTCTTCTTGCCGAAACGATTTGGTTTTTTGCAGTTGATGCTGATGGTTTGTCCTGGATTAACACATAATTTTTTCCTTTAAGGATTCTTAAAATAAATCCATTTTTCATCGCCAATAATAATTTGATGCAAATTTCGATTTTCTTTTGTGTCTGACAAACAAAATTTCACAAGTGTTTTTTCTGTTTTCCATCATATGTCTTTCATTCAATTCATTCGAGACATCCATTTTCCACACTTTTGTGTATTTTTCCATAGCTTTTAAACGATTGGAAATTGTTTTTTTTGTGAAACATTTAACATTTCTGCCATTTGATTTTGATTCAAAGTGTCATCTGCATCTAATATTGCTTGCAATTCGGTGTCTTCACGTTTTTTTTTTTTTTTTTTTTAGTGGTCTTCCTCCACATTCATTATTTCTCACATCAAAATCATTATTTGTGAATCGTTGAAACCATCTTTTGAATGTTGCTTCTGATACAACATGATCACCATATATGCACGTTTTCTTTAAGAAAAAATACAAGAAATTTCAAGAAATCATCAAATTTATAAAATATATGCTTAAATATTATATAAATAAATACAATACAAAAGCCACCGCATTGTTGAAGAAAGTCCGCATATCATATATATGGTAACATATATTTTTACATAGTCGCAAGGTGCACGCGATTTTCTCACATACATTTTCTCTAAATGTGCATACCGATGATATATAAGTTTTAATATATGTATTATTATTATTATTATTATTATTAACTTTTTTTCCTGTAAATTTGTGGCCTTTTTTTTCCTCTGTTCTTTTCCTTCATATATAAATAATATAATTTACGTACGTATATTTTTATATTGGCTCCGACTTTGATTCTTAGCGATATACGATATATATATATATGTGGGGACTTTTATATTATTTATATATTATTGTTATATAGTACAAAAGTACGTGCCCAGCTACGTATATCGATAAAATATATTGTATATATATATTTTTAAAGAGAAATGTATGTTATTATGAATTGTGTATGTTGGTACGAGTATATATATATTCATATATAACATATAACATATAACATAATAATATAAAAATCGCCTATGGCCATGTAATATACTCCTTTTTACTGATTATTAACAATGTTTTTACTTTGTAGCAAAATGGTCCCATAAATCTTAAAAGAAAAGAATGCTATGCGAAAGAAACAAAAATAAATAAATAAATAAAAAGAACAACATAAAGTCGTGTCGCGGAGGTGAGTCAACCGCAAACACAAAACAAGTAATTTTGTATAAGAAGAAAATGTAGTATATAATTCTTATTTCTATATAAAAATATTAAATACTAATAACAATATATCGCATATATAAAATTAAATATGTATAAAATCATATGCTATAAATAAATTATTAAACATATAAATATATCTAAATAGCATTGAATACGTTACATATAAATAATAATATTTTCATGTTTGGTGGACGCGGTCGATGGTGGTATAAGGAATCGTTGTTTTATGACTATTATATACTGGTGTGTTTAAAAATATTAATTTTTAATATTTATATATGGTCATTCTATGCGTATTTTTATGCTATAGATATGCTATACCCAAATAGCACACAACATATATATATTGTATATAATAATATAATAACAGAAAGGTAATTGATATACTAAAAGCCGTAAATCATACGTAACATATATAAACTATATATCGCATAATACTAATATTTCACTTATTTTAGGTATGTAAATAATTTATGTATTGTATATACCGTAGTCAGCCTATATATATATATATCTATGGCCGGGGTCTGTATTTATCGTAACAGTGACATTCTCATGTATTGCTTACATTTTAATATATTTATATAACACATGGTTTATATTATCGGAAACACTTATCGCAGTTATATACCATTGGAATGCTATATGAAATTCGGATAAAATTATAACAGACACACTATAACGCTTGAATTTTATATGATGAGTACAACCCTGTGCATGTGGATTTTTATAAAAAATGTCCTTGTATTATTCGTGTATATTTCCACGATGATAATTTCTAAGGATTCTCCTTAAAATTATTTCTCCTTGCTATATTATTCCACAGAATGAATTTTTGTGTATATATTTCTATTTTTTCTGGGCAGTTCCACGGATTTTGATAAAGATATCTTTGGATCGTCCATATGTATTTTGGCAAGTAATTTTATATAACTTCGCATCGAAGTATATAACAATTTACCAATTGTACTGTAATAATCATTATTTAAATATTATTTATCTTTGCTGGAAAAAGAAAAAACGTATTTCCAATTCATGAATTGTGAATTGTCTTTGTATTAGCAGAGCAAAATTTTCTTATACTCATATAGAGGATAACATGCCACTCTAGTACCACTGTCCGTAAAATTTCTGCATTATATGTAGTAGAAGTCCGTAGTTTCAATCCGAAGAAATATCTAAATATAGATTTCTTACGGATGTCCGCTGGAATTTTATGCAATCCTATCCATGTGGATTTTTATATAAAAAATGTCCTAGGATTATTCGCGTATATTTCCACGATGATAATTTCTAAGGATTCTCTTTAAAAAAATATTTCTCGTTGCTATATTATTCCACAGAATATCCATAGAATTTATATTCAAATTTTTTGTGAGCAGATTTTGATAAAAATATCTTTGAATTGTACATGTATTTTGACAACAAAAAATCGCGGATAAAATCCACGGAAATATATCGAATTAAGTTGCTGGTTGTTTTAAAAATTATGAAAATAAGTTACCGTAAAAAGAGTGAAGATTATATCTTTAGATAAGTGAAATATACAAAATTAGAACCCACCTGTCTTGGATAATAGGTGAAATAAATTATGAATACAATACCGAGCGGATAAATGTTGAACATATATTACCCTAACAAATCCAAAGATTTCAAATGACCTAAATAAAATACTAATTATTAAGTGGAAAATCTATGGATATTCTTTGAACAAATTCCAATTTATCTTTTCTATGCGAAATATGTGAGTTTTTTTCCACGGAAATTTTTCTCATTTTTTAAAAAGTATGGACAAATTGTTACTAGGGCGTAATCTATATAAGGAGGTATTATTTCATTTATATATATAAGAATTTCACCAGAGTCATATCCGCCAATAAATATAAGAATATTATAGTTATTACACAATAGTGCCACAATTGAATATATTTGAATCAAGATCATCCTCATTAATTTTAATAATAATAATATATAATTCAACCGCAAACACCACAGGTATATATTATATAATACACAATGCAATAGTAAAATTTATTCCAAAATATTAATTGTTTATCGAATATAGCTGTTCTACTACGACGAACGAAGCGGTTTCATTTGGTATAATGAAATTTCTTAATTGCCATAGTATATCTATTATAACATAGAACCAAAATTATGAATAAAATTAAGTGATAGTAAAGTATCTTTATAATAGATAATTTATTCAAAAAAGGATATTCTATCTATTGTATATAAAAAATTTAAGATAATAATGAATATCATTAATGTATGAGGAGAGGTTCATTTGTATAAAAAATAATGGAATTAAAAAAACATAATTTTATATAGACCGTAATTGTTAAATTGTTATTTATATAATATACCATCCGAAATAATTTACCCGCAGCTTGATTATAATTATAAGGTAATGGTAAATGATGTTATATGTTCCACTTGATGATGACTTTATGATGATAAGAAATATCAATTGATGTGGTGGTGTATGGGCGGGGTGGACTGTTATACAATGAAAATATTATGTGGGTAGATATACAGACAATTTTTTTTTTGTTGTAATTATGATAACGTCCAACGCGAACTTATATAAAAAAAACTCGTATATAATATATGCGATATTATTATAACTATAATCCATGTTTAAAATATGGTATTATAGGTACATCATTGATTGTGAACGTGCTGCGGCAAAAATCATCTCATAAATATATAGATGCAATTCACATAAAATGAAAATTATAATACATTAAAATTATTAACAATAAGAAATAAATTATATGAAAAGATTAAATAATAATATTAATAATTGTAATATATTGAATAATGCAACATTGTTGCAAGTATAAATTAAATAGCCATCGTTATTCTTATAAAATATATGTATGTTGTGCAAATAAATACATGAATAGAATAAGTTGAAAAAAGCACTTCATAAATAATACAATTCATATAAATTTTAATAATAATAAAATATATATTACAATAATAATACCACCTATTTCTAAGTAAATGTAAGGCTATAATGAAATTAAATGAAATATTGTATTTTTATATAATATGTCTGGCCGATCGATTAATAATAATCCACGTTTTCCTTTTTTTTCTAATTTTTATATGATCCGTATGTTTTATTTCCGTTGACTGATCTCACATTTTAATTTGATGAAATATATAAAAATACTTAGAAAATTTTAATATTTATGTGAAATAAATTAATTATGCATAACCAGATAAATCGATATGATAAATTCGAGCTCCCACCTCTCGTGTATGGGCAAAATATTTTAATATACCTTATACCCCGTACATAAGAAGAAATGCTTTAAGGTTAAAATCTCATCGTATATACTGTCTATTTTTTTTATGTTATATGTTTTTTTTTATGTTACACATAATAATAATAATAATGTTAAACAATTATGATTGTTTTTTTTCTATATATTTACAACAATGTCGTAGAAATTGATAAAAAAAAATACATGTATTATAATATTTAACGCAACGACGACTGGTGGCGGTGTGGTTGTCGATTATATCTGCTATTATTTTTTATTCTGTTTGAAACATTGTGTAAGTTAATAATTTTAAAATTATGCATTTATTAATATTTTCTTTATATACGAAAGTGTGAAGGAAATTGCAATGCATTAATGTTGAGAATTTTATGGTATATATTGTATTAGAGGTGTTATCATGATTTTTAGTTTAACACAAATCAATTTCAATAATGTTGTGTGCGTGGGAGTTATTCCATTAATTTTCAATTGGCTGTGTGATGATATCGCGTTTTTCCTTATCTTCTTGTATGTATATAAGGAATTTGAATTTTAATTTAATTTATATATGAAATTTGTTTGATAAACATCAATTTTTGTTATATTTTACGTTGAATTTAGTGGATAACCACAAAAAAAAACCTAATTTTTCCATCTATAACAATTATTTTCCATCGAAAGGAAATTATACAAACCAGAGGTTTTTGATAGGGAAAATCATATTGGTATAGTAAAAAAATAGAGTGGATTGTATCTTTATTTCATCATTTCAAAGGATGACACTGTGTCCGCACCCTTTTTTTTTTTTCTCTTGAAATTATCATTCTCGAATTAAATATATCTTTTTCGAACTGATTACAAATTTGTAATATGATTTGATCGTTTTTTTTTTGTTAACAATTCATTAATTTAATTTAATTTCGGTAATAATGGTAAATCATTTTTATTGAATATAATTACCGCATCTCGTTAAGTATAAACAATTTTTTGGCAATTTATAAATATCATTAAAATAAAATTGCTCATCTTTTGGTGCGATCAAAGAATCGAGCCAATTTTGGTTGTCTTTATAATTGTGGCAGCGCTGTGTACATAGAGTCTATGTGCCATCGATCTGAACTGGTGGTGGTAATCTGATCGAGAAACATCTGATGAATAGGGGCGGGTGTGCGGTAATACATCCCAAACGAGTGCTTTCAATGTTTCTTTTGCCGGTTTTGTGACATGAGGACGAGCATTGTTGTGCAAAAGAATCATTTTTCCATGTTTTTTGGCCCATTCTGGTTGTTTTTTTTTTTTTTTTTTTCAATGCTCAATTCAATTTAATGAATTGTTGTTTGTATAGCGCTCACCAGTAATTGTTGGACCAGGTTTCAACAATCACATAAGTGATTTGTTGTGAGTGGTTGTGTTTTTTTTTGATTATGTATAAACGCAAACAATTCGTAATTCAATGGAAAATTTTTATTCTATAAAATACTAGATAATTTTTGATGGTAATTTCGCGATAATTGAATATAACCATCACGTGGTTTCTATACCTGCGGTGTTACCACACTGAGTCGTGATAGTTCTTACAATATTCTGTTAAACTATTTTAATTTTTTTTATATATGAATCTTTAAAATTTCTAGAAATTGTAAAAAATGTAAAATTTAATTGACAAAAATCTTTTGTATATAAATATTTCTGTATTTGAAAATTTCTCGGTGAATAATTGACGGGGGTTTGAAATGAAGATTATTTATTTATAGTAGTAAAATTTATTGATTCATAAATTGTAGATATGTATATTTAATGTAGTTTTGTGAATTTACCTCTCTGGTCACAAATATAGTCGCTTTAGTGTATCGAATAAATGTATAAATCATATAATACAATCTATAAATTATTCGCCATCATCATCCTATCCCATAGATATACCTATAAAAGTCATTTTGTGTGTGTGTGTGTGTTTGCGTATCGAATTTGTGAATTGTTATTTATTTTTGTAAATGCTATATAATTATATATTTTATTATTATTATTATTATTATTTTAAATAAAATTATTTATGTAAAAAGTTTAAAAACAAAAATATACGGTACGTGTATTTTACTGAAATAAATTGAAAATTTCTTGGCTCATGACATTTATTTTTTATTTATTTTTTTTTTTATAAATACAAATACAAATGTAAATTTGTATATATGTAAAATTTTGCACAATATAATAAGAAATAAATGTTAATTTTTTGCAAATATAGGCGCCACATACAATAAAATGGTAATTAAAATATTACACTGTGAAATACTTCAATAACAAATAACAACAATAATAACAATAATAATAATAATAAATAACAAAATAGCGATAAGAATATTATTTTATAAATAAATAAATATACAAACAAATTTTTTTCTTACAATTTTTGTTATTTTTAAGCTTAAATATGTTTTACTTTTTCTCTGCTAATTATATTTTAATTTTGTGTTTTTTATTTTTTATATTACATAACCCACAAACAAAAATTTATGTTAATATTATAATAATTATTATTTTGTTTGTTAATTGTTGTAAAATGTTTTCAAATAATTTTTAAAAATAAATTATATGACGTGATAATGAACCTATTTCCGACCCACACTTGCTATTTCCTCCGACCTATTTCCATATAATAATTATATTCTCGAAATATATTTATTTATTTTATTTATAGAAAACGCAAAAAACCTTTCATCTTTTATCGCTAGCAAAAATTTTCATGTGGATATTTTTAATAATAATAATAAATTTATTATTTATTCGGTGACTTGTACCATATTTAATTAATTATATATTAGAATTTTGATTACGAATGGATTTGTTTATTTGTAATTTATTTTATTAATTATATTTTTCCGTTGATATTTGTATTATTTGGTTTTAATAGTTTATAATGAAAATATGGATCAAAATTGAAAGTAAAAATATTTAGTAGTACGACGCAGTATTTTTTTTTTTTGTAAATAATAATTTATCTCACATAAAATCTGTTTATTTTTATACTATTGTTGATATCAATCTATTCATATCTATTCAAATCATATACATTTCCGAAAAAACAATATTGTATATTAATAGATATTTAATTCTATAAATATTTAATTATGAACATCAAGTTTTCGAGTATTTGCGATCGAATCAGTGTCGAAGGTTGAGAAGTAGCATTCAGTTTTCAATATCACTATTTGAAATTAAACTAAATTATGTGGGTGATCGTCGAATTATATTTGCCGGAAAAATCGGCTTTTATAAATTATCATCTTTTTTTTTATTATTACGGGCCATATAGTTTTAACGGATTTTCAGTTTTGTATACAGAATTGCAAATTATAATCAATTTCCAATCTTTCTTGGAAGAGATTTTTAAAATCGATTCATGTGTTCAAAAAATATAACCGTTTTTCTAATTGATGACAGAGAAAATTTAAAGATATTTGTGGTACTTGGATAAAGTGAAAATGGTACAAAAAATTTATACACTACCATTTTTTCTATTACATCAAATGGAAAATAATTGGTCATACCCTAGTAACACTGTCCATAGTTTGTCCGTAAAATTTTCGCATTATATGTCGTAGTTCGTAGTTAATATCTATGGATTTTGGATACAGAGATCCACTGGAATTTTATATGATGAGTGCAACCCTGTCCATGTGGACAATTCTTTGGACAAATTCCAATATATATTTTCCATGCGAAATATGTATATTAATTTTGTCCGGAAATTTTCCTCATTTTTCAAAGTACGAACAAATTGTTATTAGGGTATCTTTTGAATTTGTGTGAATCGATTTTAAAAATTCCGTATATGGAAAGATTGGAAATTGATATTATAAAATGTGTATACAAAACTGAAAATCCATTAAAACTATGGTCCGCGTAATTCAAAAAGATGAGACAAGAATTTTCTATATAAATATAATTACTACTGTAACTGAGAAGGTAATTTTTTCCCATATTAATTATTTTATGTAAACTATATATGCAAAGTATAGTATAGTTAATATATTAGTAGCAGTAGTCAATCGATTACACCATAATATGTGCGATTCTAATCGTAATTTTATCATAATATATTCAAATCAAAAGATTATACGATCACTATAATGAATAAATATGCACATTAGATTGCGTAATTATTATTATATTGATTTGGAGCATATGGTGTTTAATTTAAAATATTTTTAATTACTATGTCGTCGTATTTCAGTCGTAATGAGTATTTTTTCAAATAAGATAATAATATTAGAAAGGAAAACGGTATAGAAATATTACTAAATTTAGATGTTTACGAATTTATGTTTTAATTTAAATGACCAAATAAATTATATATATAATTGTATGCGATAGACTATAAAAAATCAACGTTTATACACATACCAAATATTACATATACCAAATAATATATAACGATGACATTGAGTCATCTCATAAAAATTTCGGTTTCGGTTAATTAAATTAACATCATAGTTATTTTGCCTTGTGCGTTTTATTGTGCACCTCTTCATATTTTTTTATTTGATGTTGCCATAAATATTTGCAAGATAGAAATAAATAAATAAAATAAAATAAATATAGGGTAGTGTATACACTCATTATTTTTTTATATATGATCAGTGCAATCCTGTCCATGGATTTTTTTTATAAGAAATGTCCTTGGATTATCCGTGTATAGTTCCGCGATGATAATTTCTACAGATTCTCTTTATAATTATTTTTCGTTGCTATTATATTCCTACCGTATATCCTTACTTACTTACTTACTTACTTACTTACTTACTTACTTATTTACTTACTTACTTACTTACTTACTTACTTATTTATTTATTTTTTGTGAGCAAATGCACGGATTTTGACAAAAATCCGTCATACGACAAGTGCATTCGTATACAAACATTTTGTTATCACACGGTTGTAACTTATTGAAATAAAAATTTAATGTATTAATAAATAAGTAATAATTGCAAGATTAAATTCATATTAGTATAATTTTGTAGAGAAGTTTGGGAGATAAAATGCTTACATAAACAAGAACAAAAACCACTGATAAAATCCATGAAACGTCTTACAAATTTCCTAGGAAATATATATATATATATTGTAGATTTGAGTTGCTGGTTGTTTTAAAAATTATGAAAATAAATTGAAAGGAGTGAGGATTAAATATATAGATAGATAAGTAAAATATACTAAATTTGACACCACTCTGTCTTGGATAATTGTTGAAATAAATTATGAATACAATACGGCGCGGATATTTATTGGAAAATTTACTCTGACAATCCAAAGATTTCAATTGACCTAAATAAAATACTATTAAGTGGAAAATCTATGGACAACACTTTGGACAAATTCCAATATATCCATATCCATGCGAAATATGTGGATTATTATTTAACTTGTGTATCCGTGACGACGATGCGGTTTTACCAATAATTAAAATCACAAATAAGAAGCAAATTATTAAGTGTGTTCGATTGAGATGATTTTTACCCTGTACATGTATAAATAGAATTTACACGTGCTGTTATTAACTTCTTGCAAATCCTTTTTTAAATTTTTATCAATTTTTTTTTTCTTTTTAAATGTACCTGAATAAATTTAATTTATTAATAGCTTAATTTATAAATACGTTATGTGCAACGAGAGACACATACAAATACTTTTATACTTTTATAAGTTACACCGCATAGCTTGCAATTTATATAGACACGTCGTACAACAGATGCGAATATAGATTTTTTTTTTTTGTACTCAAATACAATACTTAAAAAATATGTTATAAAAATAAATTTCTTATGTAAATTATATCGAAAAATCTATTTAAGTTTAATGAATAATATAAATTTTATATATCATCAAAATCTATTTGTACTTACATTTTATAATGTCAGTGTTTTTATTTATATTTACTGTATTTTATTTATTTATGCATAGATTTTAATGTCGTCAATATTTGTTTTTTATATAAAGCGAGACGAGAGACACACCGATGGAATTGAATGAATGAATGACTGAATGGCTTAAGCGAAAGTCATAATAATATATATTTTTTATTTCTAATAAATAATATTGTCTTATACATTTAATTTAATAAATTAATAAACCAAATGGAAATAATATTTTTTATAAGAGAGTGGGAAAAAATTATATGTACAGATGAAAGAATGTGTCTGTGTGGTGTGGTGTGGTGTGGATGGATGGCGGTGGTGTGGTATGTAGGTTGTTTGAGGTAAATTTTAAAAATTACAGATATAAATAATAACCATCAATGAATCAGATAATAAATATCCAAATAAATTAATTATTTATTGTTATCAACAACGAAACTATATGAAATTTCAATAGTGTTTGTATATTGTCATCAATAAATAAATATAATATTGCCATATAAATACCATCCAATAATTCCATATTGAATTCAAATAAGGTGTAAGCGATTATATTTTTAATATTATTTTTTCAAATGATCTTTCAAAAACTCAAATATAATTGATCACCACATTACTGTTTCTTATAACCAGCGCAGTCATGAGAAAGCATTAAAATGAAAAAGATTAATTATAAAAATATAAAAAAGAAACCATTCGATCACAATCTTAAAAGGATATGATCTTCTTCCATAGGTTTTTTTGTTTTACATTGTCCTATAATTATATGACATCATCATTGAAACCGATTCAAATCCATATGCAACGATACACAATATCGAATTGAAACAATCGTGTTTTATAGAAAAATTAGCGACCATATTTGCAGTACTCGGCAGGTGTCTATAAAATATATAGAAAATAGAACAATCATTCATTTGAAATGTTTTTTGAACATAAAATATCTACCATAAATACATAAAATCCATACAAATGTGAAAAATATATAAATTATGTAATTATTATTTAGAAATTAAATTTTATTCATATTATTATTATTATTATTATTATTTATAATTGTTATCAAATAATAATTTATTATAATTCCCATATTTGTTCTATTATATTAAATGATAAATAAATATTTAATAAATTAATTGTACTCTATCTTTGCGTCCACAATTGACCACCACATATTCAACAACAATTACTTATATAAATAATAGAATTATATATATTGTTTATGTAATATATAATACAGGGTGTCTAAAAATTAACTATACATACGTTGCTATTTTATAATTTTATTATAACATTTCATATACACATACGGTACAACTGGGACTGTATACTATTTGTTAAATTAATATTCAATATATTAAAATAAATAAAATCAAATAAATCCATGCAATTCATCCATCGCAGCACACATGTAAAATTATATTAAATTTTAATTTTAACTCGGATATGATTTGATTTCGAATAATGTATATGGCTCATCTATACAAATCACTATTTCTAGATATATTGGTATATTTAAAGTCAAGGTTAACCTATCGCAATTTTCATGAATAATGCTTGATAGACTTCATAGTGTGACTTTATTATAATAATCCAGTCGCACTTAAAACCCTGTACAAAATAATAATAATAATAATATATTTATTTTATGGAATATTTACTTAAAAAATTATATTTTATTTATTTTCGGCAATGTTATATGTTACGATACAACAACAAAACTAATTCACTGTACTCTCTGTATATTAAAACAATAAATATTATTATAAACAAAATGCCAAAACATATAATTGTTAATTATATAAATTATGAAAAACTTGTTTCGTTTCGGCATTATTATTTCATATTATACAATTTATTATTGTATATAAATTTTATTAATACACGGAAATAGAATAAAGTATGGGTATAAGGTTTTAATAATTATTTAATCTCACTCGTTTTACCTTAAAAATTAGTACTTAATACGGTGTGTTAAGAAAAGCACAATGATTATAGAATTTCCCTCCTGAAATTGACCACCGCCCATCACACATATATATAACACTTTTATTCCCAAATGAAATTCAGAAAAATGTGTGTTTGCTTCAAAATTGTAGAATTTAGAATTTTTATAAAGATCAGCGTTGATTTTTTGAAGTTTTTTTATTCCATAATAATAATAATAATATAAAATTGTAACGCCAATTACTATATATGTAAACAACCTTGGCACCATACCATCGTTAGTTTATTTTTGACTTTTATAGTTAATTAGTACATTAAACTTTTAGGTTTTTTTTTTTTTTGTAAAATAAACAATTCATTCATAAAATATTATTGTTTTTAATTTTTCAGTTTTTTTTTCTATAATAATAATAAAAATAATAATAATAATAATAACACACATTAACTTTAATTTTATTAATAAATATAAAATAGTTATAGTTTATATATTAGTTATAAATAGAAATTTCATATAATAATATACTTCACAGTAACTTTAAAACCGTGTTTGGGGCACCCCCCCAAAAAATATAAATGCCTACAAACTACGTATTTTTAGTTGTAGGTAAACTTTAAATAACCACTAATTCATCAGAGAATTCATATATTGTTAAATAGTAATGATTTACTGGTTATTCCATTTATGCGGCCACCACAACTGCATTAGCTAAGAATTACTAGGAATGGTATGGTTACAACATAACCATCTGAATAATTTTTTCACTAGCACTGCACACAATTCACTGATGAACTTTTAAAAAACAATACAACTATTGTGACAACAATAAGATCAAAAACACTGGAGTTACCATTTATTTTCACTAACGCGAATGAAATAAAAAAAACGGGGTCAATTTATTTCGATATTTTACTATTCAGGTTCAATTTTTGTATCGTTAGTTACAACAGTAATACAAGAAAAAATGTTTTAATTTTATCAACAGCACATTTTACATACAGAATGTTGATGAATCCAAACAGAAACCAAAAATAATTCTAGACTACAACAGAAACGAAGGCGGTTGTTAACTCGATCGATAAAATGGTGAAATCATCATACACCTGTAAAAGGAGAACTAATCACTGGCCCATGGTGATCTTGTTTTTCAATATAATATAGATACAGCGACACTGTCCAGCATATCGTTTGTTCAACATAAATAATCGATTGTGGTCTAGAGATGCGTCCGGTAAACGAAAATTTTTTGCTGAAATCATTGGCAAAACTATAAACTTACGCTAAACGACATATAAAAACTTGGAATAAAATTGCAGTTCAAATAAATAATAAATTAATCATAAATAAATAATTTAATTTTAATAATATAATAAAAAAGATGCGTTATTATGAAAATATTATATTAAATTTTTTTTGGGACACACACTGAGTGCCCCCAATACGCGATGTTAAGTTGTTTTGCACGGTTTTATGGTTTTAATATTAAATTATAATGAAATTAAATAAAATACAAACTTTATTATAACATAAAAAGAAGGAGTATGTTCTGATGATTTTACATTTAATTTTTTGTACACCGTGAAATGATATCGTTGGCATATTATTCTGGGGGAGCAGTAACGTGATGATGATTCTTTCATATACCACTATTATTTATTATATTAATATTTCATTTCATTTCGATAATTAATTTAATAAATTAAAATCGGTTGATTTATATACAATTTAAAATTATAATACTGTACTATGTTGAACGCTATATATACTGAAAGATTTACACTCTGTCGGGAATACTATATTATATTTTATAAAAATAATGACAATCGCTTTGAATATTTCTTTGATATAGATGATCTCATCCAAAAATAATTAATACCAAATTGATTGCTGCGCGTATTGAATGTCTATATATTCGATTTTATATATGATCTACATTAAGTAACATTAGCGAACCATACGATCATCAATTATCATAAAATTGAATTGCGTTAAAGTACAATTTTAAAAAAATTGACATGTAATGTAATTTATGTAGAGAGTGTTAGAACTTTTTGAATCTTACGTATATAGATATAATGTTCAACACACAACATTTATGTATGACGGAATCCGAAATACATTATTACTTTCATATTATTTATGTTTAATATTTATGTCAATAATAAAAGCAATTAACAAATTTTTATTATCAAATATTTATGTTAAAAACAAAACGTATATTGAAATTATATTATATATTAGAATTATGTTATGATTATAAATATTATAAATTAAATGAAATCAATTTAAGCTCTATATTAGATATTAAAAATATATTAAAGTATCGATGTATACCTGTTTTTTTTTTAGACTCTTCATTTATTTCCGACGTTGGTGATGATCTGATGTGCATATTTTTATAATAATTCCTATATAGTAACATTTTAGTACTATATGAAATAATTCTGTATGTTGTGTAAAGATGCAACGCTTATTGATTGAATGCTTGGTTATATTCTTCGCAGGTCTCTAAAATTACATCGGCTCGTTGTTAACTGGTACATCGACTCTATATGCAAATATATATATTTTATTTGCCGCTTGCTTATGTTTATTTATTTATTTTCATTATTTATTTTATTTATATTCATTATTTTGTGTTACTTGATTTTCGCCTGTGATCAGATATTATGGGGAATTATGTAAATTTTTATAAATGCCATTGTAAATATATTATGGAGAAGAATATTTGTGAGAAAAAAAAAAAAAGGTTCAAATTGTTTATTTAATTTTTTTTTTTTTTTTTTAATATTCTCATTGATATTTTAATTTTAAATTTATTATTCGTCTTTTTTTTTTGATCTTTTGTATTTGTTAATTTATAAATATTATTAAATGTGCTGCTGCTGCTGCTGCTGCTGCTGCTACGATAAACTCAAACCAAATATTTTAGTTATGAAAATTTAACAAACTTTTTTCATATATAAATTTTACATATATAAAAATAAATAAATATCATTTCATATATTAAAATAATTAATTAAATATTGTAAATATTACTTTGTATTGTATATTTGAATTGAAAATTATGTATCCAATTGTGTGTGTGTTTGTGCTTGTGTGACATGTTTAATATATATATACAGATTTATTTTTAGAAAGAAAAGTATATAAGATTTTATTTATTTTCTTATGTACGAGTAACTAACTAGAAGAGGTATATAAAAATAGATTACATCTGTGTATTTGTGTGTGTGTGTGTGTGTGTGTGTATTACCTATAAATAAGAAAAAGTTGTATAGAGAAACGACTTCTTATAAACTTGTAACACCTATATATAAATATAACATTATATTATTTATTAATAATACCAATGTATAGTAATGGCAATGTCGTCTAGGTCAGGGAAGTATAACTTTGGACATTCCTGCGTTGATCATTGTTTTGGAATTTGAGGTTTGAAAAATTTTATTTTATTGAATATATTACTTAAAAATATGGCTGGTGTTGCTGAACTTATACTGTAGATTTAAAGTATTTACACGGATGCCTATTGTTACCAAAACCCGCACGTATTTATATGTTCAGTATGGACACTAAAATATTAAATTTATATAATTGATTTATCATTTAAATTGTCAATAATGTCGCACGACGTCTTTAGACACCGCCACATATATTGGTTGTGGTTGTGTTTAAACAGAATCTGCTGAATTAGACAAAAACGGATTATTAATATTTATTTATATAGATATTTTTATTGATAATAGACACTGATTTTACAAACAACTTGCATACATTTTATAGGTATTATTTTGGTATTATTATCAAAATAAATATAAGATAGATATTGGGTTTTTAATGGAAATAATATTAGAACAAACAAAATTATATATTTTATAATAATTACATGAAATTGATATTGCTAATATTATTGTTGTTGGCCTGAATATAATATTTGCTCTTTTCTGTTTATAATAAATAAATTGTTATTTAAACAATAGTTAATAAAATAATAATAATAATAATAAATAGTTCAGTTCAAATAAATATTAATTTTTAAATAAGCAAAGCTCAATCTGTTTCTCAAGTAATTATTATATTATAATATTGTTTCTTTCTTATTATTAGTATTATTAGTATTATTATTATTATTATTAATATTATAATTTATATATATTAAAATGTTGAAAGGATCTATAAATAAATATGAATTTATTTTTAATTATAATAATACTGTGTGTGACCTTTAAATCTTATATTAATAAATATTTCAAATATGATGTTTACACACAAAATTACGTTGCTTAAGAAAATTAATAATTTTATATACGCAATATATTTTTTTAATCGCTATATGTATATCTGAAAATGGCAAAGAATAAAGGAATTATATAGTTTTTCTTATAAATAATTTTATATTATCAATATTTTATATATATCCGGATAATTTAAATTAATTAATTTTCATATATATATATATTTATATTTTTTACACACACAGAACATGTATGGCAAGTACAAGTACAACGTAAAGGTTTAGCCGAAGAAAAACGTTTGATTGGAAGCTATCATTTATGTTTATCGGATAAATCGTTGACATTGGCACGTACGGGTTCGGCCACATCGTCAACGGGTGAAGTACGTTTACCAAATGTTGAATTTTTATTGACCACAATTAGAAGGTAAATTTTATTTTTTAAATATATGTTTATAATATCCCGCATTATCTTTTGTATGCTATTACAATTTTTTTTGCCGGGTTCTTCTATATCGCATAAATAATAAAATGAAAAAAAAGTGTTGAATTGGTTTATGAAAAATTATTTAATGACATGAATTAGCTCTAGTAACACTGTCCGTTTGTCTGCAAAATTCCCACATTATATGTAGTAGTGGAATTTTGCGCTGGAATTTTATATGATGAGTGCAACCCTGCTCATGGAGTTTTTAATAAAAAAATGTCCTTGGTATATTTTCGATGATAATTTCTACGGATTCTCCTTACAAATATTTCTCGTTGCTATATTATTCCACAGAATATCCATAGAATTTATATTCGTATTTTTTTGTGAACATATTTTGAAAAAAACATCATTGGATCGGTCTGGTATTTTGGCAAGTAATACCCGTAAATTGTCCGTGTTAGTAGAATAATTCTTATGACGATGATGTTAAATCGAGGTTTGATTCAGTTTTTTTTACCGATAGACCAGAAGTTCTACGAACACGAATAAAGAAGATGCTGAACGATGGCAAAAATTCATTTATTCTGCATTTTTTTTTGAAATAAACAAGAATGTACGAACAAATTGTTACTAGAGTAGTGTTTTTTAATTAATAACTCCGCTAACATTTCATGTACGATGTAATTTTTATATTTGGCGTAAGAACTAGTTCGTTGTGCCCACCGACTACGATTTTATTGCATGTTATATTCAAATGATGAAAAATTATTAATTGAAATTTCTATATATATTTTTATTTATTTTTTTTTTGTATTAGATCTGGTGCTTCTCAATGTTTTTTCTATATGGAAGTTGGTCGTCACAGTGCAATTGGTGCTGGTGAACTATGGATGGAAACTGATGATCAACTTATTGCACAAAATATGTATACAACAATAATGAAGTAAGTACAGTAGGATTTATTAGAAATTATAAATTTCGAATCTTTTGAGAATAATTTTAATCATCACTTCAACACATTTAACACCACATAAACAAAATATTTGCTATGGTACAAACACTTTGTTGGATGATGATTTTTTATGTAATGAGCAAATATTTTCGTCACTTATTGTTGCACCATAGAAGATACATTTGTCACAAGACATTCATATAGTGCGGCATACTAATTCTTTGGCCAAGGAACATTTGGTGAATAGCCTTTGGCCAATAATTGTAAATATTTTATAGTTGATCTGGTGTTGTAAAATTTTGTTATCGCCGAATACATTTTCGGTGGTGTCTGAATTTATTTATTTTATTTATTTATTATTATAAATAACACCCGAATATATTCGAAGTTTATAATTGGCGTATGTGTTCAATTAATTATTAAAACATTTTCTTTATATTAAATTGCAGTGCAATGACAAATAGTGGAAATCGACATCGTGATGATTTTCGTATACGTTCATCATCAGCAAATGAAGCATCAAAACCAATATTTGTACAATCAAAATTTATTAAATCATTTAATTTTTCATCGTCAAGCGGTAAGTTAATATTTTGTGGTTATTTATTTTTTTTTCAACTTTTCCCGGCCTATATTTTTTGTTATAATTTCTCTATATTTATTTTATGTTTTGTGTTTTTTACTTGAGAAATTCTTGTTTTTGAAAAATGGAAAAACTTTAATTCATTGTACAAAAATGTATAAAAGAAAAATTTTATGGAAATCTCTTTTCCTAACTCCTTGTGCTTGCGTAATTGAGGAGAGGTGTTTTTTTTTTAATTATTTTGTTTATATTGTTTTTTTTTTAATTTAAAAATATAGTTAGTTGCTTTTTTGTTTATTATTTTTACGGAGTAGATGACAAAAACACGAAAAAAACAACCGGGAAAAACAAATTTTTTAAATAATTAATTCCGAAGTGTAATTTTTGGTTTTTTATTGTATTTTATTTATTGGTTTTTTTTTATGGTGACAGAAGATTTATTTTATTTGTATTTTTTTTTTTTTTTTTGGTCTAATTTAGAAAATAATTTTATAACAAATATTTTGAAAATTTACCACATAATTTTTGATCGTGTATTATATATTTTAAAAAATATGGAATTTATTTCTGTTGTAGCACATTTTTTACTCTCTGGGTTTTTTTTTTCTTTGTACATACATAAATTAATTAAATAATATTTCATTTATTGATGGTGGAAAACTAACTGACGACGAATACAATTTTTATTATCAGATCTCGAGCATAAAATATTATTTTATCTATAAAACAGGAAGATTAAGAACAAAAAACCATTCTTCTTAAACAATAAATAATAATAATAGTTTTGGAAAATCTTATGCGTTCTGTTGTTGCCAATTTATTTTGTACATAATATTAATTAATAAGGCCATCAAAAAAATGTAGTTGCAATTTATATTTATAATTTTTTATTATTATAATTTTATATATATTTTATTATTTTAAATACGCGTTTAATTTTAATAAATTCACAATTATTAATTAATAATATTATCTCGTTATTTTTTATAATGATAATAATAATACTAAAAATAATCGTTGTTCGTTATTTTGAAATTAGTTTTTTATAATTTATTTATTTATTTATTTATTAAACTTTTTGTGTACTTGTTACTATTATTATTATTATTTGGGTTGAATCAAAAATAATATTAAAATAAAATTCACAAGAGTTTTTGCCGCGCGTATCAATTAACAATTCCATAAAAGTATTTTATTTAAATATTATTGCGTTTATAATTTGGGCATATTTATAGTATATTAAATTCTATTTATTTATTATTATAAGTCATGTATTGCTCCAAGTGGAGTTTTATGTCCGGTAATAAACATTTCATTACAGCCAAATTTGTAAATTACTCTACGCATGGGAGTATATAACAATTTACCAATTGTACTGCACAATTAACGAAAGATAAATGTTATTCAATATTCTATTATTTTTATATGGTTGATTAGCCCAGCATAGTGATGTGTATGCAGACATTGTTCTTGCTGTGTGTAGCGGCGTTCAACACCATATTTTCAAAGATATTCGTTTTATTCCATAAACGAACAAATGCTCACAAGCAGCAGCTGAAAAATTTTAGTATTAAAATAAATACCGAAAAATTTCCTATAAATAATAGTTTTATTTCGGCGCTATGCCACTGCGTTATTGAGTGATATTAATCCTATATAGTGTCCAAACTATGGCATCAATATGAGATTTCACAGACGCATTTAAGTTGAAGGGAAACGAATAACAATAATAATTTAGTTGCGATAGACTGTCTGTCGTACATTAATTTAATATTAATTTTTAATTAATTAAGAACAATATTAGCTGTCACATAGTCTATATTTTATAATATTTATTCTAATGATTTTATTCCATTTTACTGTTCAATTTTCACTATATTTAATATTACAACAAGATGATACCAAACATTAATTATATATTGTTAATTTGATAATCAATTCACCAATTGTTTATTACATCATGAACAAACGTATGATAAAACGCCCAAGCTAAAAAATGTCTGTATTAAAAGAAATTGAAATAAATTACAAGAATTGTATTGCCTGTATTTCATCACGGACTAGCATAAAGACGCTATCCCCAATGTACCACTGATTAAATTTTCCGGAAAATCGAATTTTATCATCTTTTTTAATTACGTGTCATAATTTTAACGGATATCCATTTTTGCTTACAGTATTACAAATTATAATCAATTTCCAATCATTCTTGGAAGAGATTTTTAAAATCGATTCACACACATTCAAAAGATATAACCGATTTTCCAATCGATGGCAGAGAAAATTTATGGAAGTTTACCATTATTTCATATGACATCAAAGGGAAAATTGGTCATATATCTTTTGAACCTGTGTCAATCGATTTTAAAAATCCCATCTATGAAAGATTGATAATAGAATAATTCAAATAGATAATAATTCTTAGAAGATTTTCCCGTAAAATTAACTAAGTGGACATGACAATTTTTTTTCATAATCTAGTAGACCTTCAACTCGTCTACCACAATAAATATTGTGACATCTGAAAACATTTTTTCACGCGTCCCCCACTGCTGAAATTGATCTTCAACGAAATATATGTAGTTTGTCCCATTGACCCATAGTTCATATTTTTTGTGTTTTTATCTATAGAATGGAAAAAACATTTTTGTTAAATCTGGAAAATTTTTTTTTAACAACACAAAATCAATTGTTTTCTTAATTTTACAATTAAAATAAAAATTTAATTATATAATAATTATCTTTTTAAACATTTGTATACACCATATTTTTTTTTTTATTTTGATTTTTAACGATTTTTTAACGGTCTATTTAAAACACTATAAAAATGAGCATAATTATTCAAGAATTTATAATTGGCATTTTCCCTTTTGTTTATTAATTTATAAATTAGAAATTAGAAATTAGAAATTTTAAAATAATATAATTAAAAATAAATTAAATTATATACTAAATTTTTTTTGCATTCTTTTGTGTGTGTGTGGCACCACCACAACCACTACCACTACCACCACGACCATCATCATCACCAACCACCCCTTCTACAAATCATCATAAAACTATTATTATTATTATATAAAAAATATACGGCCGAAATCATCGTTTCACATATTAAATAATATATTATTTATAAATTTAAATACATTTTCATCAATACATATTTATCAAAAAAACTATATCGAACAAATTTATATATTTAATTTTTGGTGGATAATATTAACTTTCAGTAGAAAGTCCACCACCGCCACAACCACCACCACCATCACAACCACCATCAACAACAATTGATAGTTCTTCAACAACATTATCAACACTTATTTTGAATAATTATAATATTAATAATAATAATAATAATAATAATAATAATAATACTGCTAACAGTGCTGTTAATCCAATTCATACTACACCAATTAGTAATAATAATAATTATAATTACAATAATAGTATCATAAATAATAATAATAATAATAATAGTAGTATCAGTAGTAGTAATAATAATAATATTAGTACAACTAATAGTACAACTCATCAGGAAACATCTTTTTCATTGGTCTCAACATCGTCATCAACAACATTACAATATTCTAATAACAACAATATTTTACGATCATCTGATTTATTAAATTCAAATGGTACGAAAGGAATATATATTAATATATTTTATTTTATATATTAAATTTGAATGTTATTTATTTATTTATTTTTCATTAATATTTAATATTTTATATTTTGTATAATTTTATATATATTTATATTTATATTTATATTTATTTACACTCATATCGCAAAATTGCCAAAATTTCATTATATATAAATTATTTATATATATTTTTCCTTGCAGCAGTATTATATTTGCGCATATATTAATCTATAGTTATAGCTTTTAATATTATTTATAAATATTCCATTTAAATTGTTTAATTGTGCTGTGTTTGATAGGAAATAGTTAGGGTAAATATATAAATATAATATAGGTTGCGTCAAATTTTTGTGATCACTTTCAATACCCTGTTGCGCCGAATGTATTACGAATACATTTATTATAAATATATTGACACGATTTTAATACCTTCAATTTTTCGGTATATCGTTTAATAGTTGCTCAATATAAATTGCCAATTCCAGAATTCACCAGAATTCATTATGGTTAATTGAACAGCTCGACCTTTTTAAATAGAATCAATTTAACCTATTATTTATGATTTTCGCAAACATAAATTATCAACTATTTTCCGATGGGCGAGTTTAATTTTTCTTTATGCCCTCGACATCATTTATGGCCAATTGTGTACATACTCTCATTTAGAAATCTGTATAATTATGCATTGTGTGTGTCTCGCACGTTATTCATCGTTAGAATATTATTTAATATATTATCACGTTTGATCATCGAACATTATCACATTTTTTTTTAAATATCTAAATATACTTTTACACTATGTGTGTGTGTGTGTGTGTGTTATTTATAAAATAAAAGTTGTGTGGAATAATATAAAAAAATTAAGTTATATAGTTATTTATAGAGATAAGAGAATGAAAAATCAGCTGATAGTGATTAATTAAATAATAATTCGTTCCCTACTAACACTGTCCGTAGTTTGTCGGCAAAATTTCCTCATTACATGTAGTATAGTTTGTATAGTTTCAATACGAGGAAATATCTATGGATTTCGTATACGGATGTCCGCTGGAATTTTATATGATGCAATCCTGTCCATGTGGATTTTTATTAAAAAATCTCCTTGGATCATCCGCGTATATTTCCGCGATGATAATTTCTACGGATTCTCCTTACGCAAGTATTTCTCGTTGCTATATTATTCCACAGAATATCCATATAGAATTTATATTAAAATTTTTTGTGAGCAAATTTTGACAAAAACATCTTTGGATCTTGTATGTATTTTGGCAAGTAATACCTGTGCATTGTCCGTATTAACAGTACAAATTTTCTTATGACGATGATGTCAAATCGCGTTTTGATTAAATTTTTTACCGAGCACGAATAATGAAGATGCTGAACGATGGCATAAATTCATTAATAAACATAATAAACAAGAACAAAAAACCGCGGATAAAATCCATGAGAAATCTTACAAAATTCCTAGAAAATATATATAGATTTGAGTTGCTGGTTGTTTTAAAAATTATGAATATAAATTACGAAGACAATCCAAAGATTTCAATTGACCTAAATAAAATACGATATTATATTAAGTGGAAAATCTATGGACAACACTTTGGACAAATTCCAATATATCTTCGTATTCATGGAAAATATATGGTTTTTTCCACGAAAAATTTTACCGCATTTTTCAAAGTACGCACAAATTGTTGCTAGAGAAGATAATGAAAAATCAGCGGGATAGCGATTAATTAAATAATAACTCGTTCTTATTTCTTATCCTGTATTTATTATGATCACAATGATTTGGCGTGGCATGGTTTTTTGTTTGAAAAACAAATCTTATCACAACTATTTTTTTTTTTATTTTTTAAGAGCTTATTACATTTTTTTATTTCTCTATTCAAAACAATCATTCTCAAGAAGTTTACGTGGTCTCGCTTTTTCTATACATAAACAAAAATAATGGTGCTGCTTCATTCAAATGGATTGCAAATTCAAAATTTTATTTAAAAATAATTATAAGAGAATTTAAATTGAATAATAATGTTTCGAAATATAAATATTAATTAAAAAAAAAAAAACTATACTTTAAACTCACACAGAGTGTCATCGGAAGAAAATAGAAATTACATCACAATTAAAATGTTGCCATTAATTAATCTAAAAATTATGAAAGGAATATCATTTCAGAGAAAATATTTCTAATTAATTACATTATGAAATTATGAATAGTGAAATAAATGGCATGGGAAAATTTGGTATTAAACAAAATCGTTTTCCTCATTATTATTTGATTACAATTATAAAAATAGGGTATTTTTGGAAATATTTTCTCTTAAGTGTGTGTGTGTGTTCACCACTTTCATTAAATAGTTTTTCAAACAATTTTATTATATTAAATTTTGTGACCGTCGCCGCCGTGGAGTGTGTGATGTGTTTTTTTTTCTAGTTTCTCCGACGACACACTGCGTCCACAAATTATCTATATAAATTATTATTATTATTTTATCATTCCAATTATTAAATTCATATATAAAAAATGGGGGGCAACTATAAAATATATAATATGGAATTTATTTTATAAGGATTATTTAATTTATATGCGATCGATATATTTTTTTTGTTGTTGTTAATCCATTTTTTATCAAAACAAATATAATTTTTATATAGAGAAAAAATATGAAAGATTATATTTTTGAATTTAATAGAGCTTAAATTTTTAACAATGTATCAATCAAATCAAGTCTCGAAATAGGATTTTAAGCAGAAATGGGTTAACAAATTAATTATATAATTTTTTTTGCATGTTTGTAAATATATATAATTTTATTATTATCTAACAGAAGCGCGCGCGCGCGTAATTATCCTTGACTTTTATCTTGAATAACTCGCAAATTTTTAAAATATATAAATAAGCTATTTATAGCAAAAAATGCACAAAATTTTATTATTAAATGGCATGGCTATGGTAATATCTCGTAGATTTTGTTGTATAGAGAATTTATGTCTTATGGATTATTCGTCGCATTTTAATAATTTAATTTAATTTATAAATTTACGCAGCAAAATTTCTTTTTCGCAGCGGAAATATAAAAGAAATTAAAATAACATTCATTTTGGCTGTATAAATTTAAATTGAAAATTACAATAAAAATATGCAATGTTATTTTACACCCTGTATACTTTTATATTAATTACAATATTATTTATTTAAATTATATGGAAAAATGAAAACACAAAACATCAACAATTTTACATATTATTTATTTATTTATTTATTTATTTATTTATTTATTTTATTTATTTATTTAAATTAATTTTTATGGTATATATTGTGCGATGTTGATTACACAAATTTTTAATTTTTTTAAAATCAACGCAAAAACGATTGCTATTTAAATAATATATACGACAATTTTATTCCATTATTAATTATCAATTCAACAATTTGCGATCGATATACAAAAATATTCAATATCAAATTCACATTATTAATTAATCGGTTTTTTTTTTAGTTTTTTAATGTTTTGTCTTTTGTCTAATGGTATTTAAATGTATTGCCGATTAATGGTATATAAATTTATAACAATTAATTCAATTACGTTTTTCGCACATTTAATTGATGGTGAAGAATAATTCTTCAATTAATAAAAATGGTTATAACTTTTGTATGCGCCGTATTTAAATTTAATGATATTATTAATATCCCTAGTAACACTGTCCGTACTTTGTCCGCAAAATTTTCGTATTATATGTAGTAGTTCGTAGTTTCAATCCGAGGAAATATCTATGGATATTTTACGGATGTCCGCTGGAATTTTATATGATGAGTGCAACCCTGTGCATGTGGATTTTTAGAAAAAAATGTCCTTGGATTATTCGCGCATATTTCTGAGGATAATTTCTATGGATTCTCCTTGGAAGTATTTCTCGTTGCTACATTTTCCACAAAATAGCCATAGAATTTATATTCAAATTTTTTGTGAGCAGATCCACGGATTTTGATAAAAAATATCTTTGGATCTTCCATGTATTTTGGCAATTAATACTCGTGAATTGTCCGTATTAGCAGAATAAATTTTCTTAAGACAATAATGCCAAATCGCCAGTTTTTTTCACCGATAGACCAGAAGTTCTATGAGCACCGCGGAATAAAAAAGCAGAACGATAGCCAAAAATTCATCGATTGTTCGATTGTTCATTTTTTTGTTGTTGTAATAAACAAAAAACCGCGGATAAAATCCATGAAAAGTCTTACAAAATTCCTCAGATATATATAGATTTGAGTTGTTGGTTGTTTTAAAAATTATGAAAATAAATTACGAAGAGTGAGGATTTTATTTAGATAAGCGAAATATACAAAATTTGAATCACTGTCTTGAACAATTGGTAAAATAAATTATGAATACAATACCGCGCGTATATATGTTGGACATATTACCCAGACAATCCAAAGATTTCAATTGATATTCTTTGGACAAATTTCAATATATCCGTATCCATGGAAAATATGTGGATTTTTTCCACGGAAAGTTTCCTCATTTTTCAAAGTACAGACAAATTGTTACTAGGGATATACAATATCACAACAAATAACCAAAAATTATATTATCATCCGGTATTATGTTGTCAAAACGGATCTTATGTCTAAAATCTAATAGTCTGACTTTTATTGATCTTTGGTGTTGGGCACGTAGATTAGAGATTATTATAAATATTTTTTATATAAATTTGAAAATAACTGCTATAAAAAACACCTACATCAGATTTTGCTTTGTTCCGTGACACGGGCAGCGTACACAAAAATAGTGCTTTGCTTATGTAATATAATATAATATATATATTGCGCGATTTATCCTCGTTCCCATTCTGAAATACATTTAATTGCACACAGAAAACACTCACCTTAAACCATGTGTCCAATTCATTTTCGTTGGATTAATCGATTTTATAATATCATTATTCTTCCAAAAAAAAGCATATATATTTTGTGGCACCAACAACAGAAGGATATTTTATGTGATTCTTCACATAATTTACTAGGGACAATTTTTAACCATTACATTTATATCAATTTACCAATATTGCGCTTATTTATTTTTAAGCAACTTAATTTTTAATTAATATATAATTCTTAATTGTATTCTATTGATTATTGATTGAGCGAATGTTTGAAAAATGTTATCGGTAATTTTATTGGTATATTAACTATTTTTGTATGCATCAACAACAACAACAGATTTTAGTACAAATATTTTATTAGAAAAAATTCCCTCTATTAATCCCAATATGCTTATTTTTAATGAATTTATAATTTATATATGTGGTGATGGTGTTACAGGGGGAGCAGGTCGTTTTGTTGATATTAAAACTATACGTGCTTTATTTAATTATATGGAAATAATTAATATTTTAAATTAAATAAATGTTCAACGAAAATATTAAAGAAAATTTAATTATAAATTAATATAATTACAAAATAGAGCATGTTTTCGTTTTAAGATTTTATAAATTATTTAAAAATTATTATATTCTTATATTTTTTGCCAAAAACAATATATTCATTAATTTCATTTTTTATTATTTCTATTTTTCATCCATTATTAAAAAATTTAAATAAAAAAATAAACGAATATATTAGGTGGTGCAGTGGGTCGTGAACGATCTGATAGTTTACCATCTCGTAATCGTACAACAAGTGATACTAGTCATCAATGTAGTAGTGGCGGTGGTGCTGGTGGTGTTATACAAACAATTAATATGATGATGCCACCGCCGCCACGTACAATGCCATTTAATCATCGACCACATTCAATGTATAATCATCGTTACAGTCATAGTCCACCGATAAATACGGTGGGTGGACCATTAAGCCCATCGGCCGGTTGTTCAGAAAGTGACGGTTCATCGTTGAGCATCGATGAAACTGATAGTTATGCATATTCCGAAGGAAATGGAAATTTTTCAACTAAATTTAAGTAATTCATAAAAAAATAATAAAATATAATATTTTTATTTTAATTTAAAATTGATTTAATTTTTTCCCCTATTTTCTATAAAATTAGCTCCCGACCATCTGGAGCAATAATACCAGAAGAAAATTATGATGATATCTGGTTTGAAAGAACTAAAAATAAATATGATAATTTGGGTACATCAACGTCATCATCAATTGGTGGTGGTGGTGGTGGTGGTAGTAGTAGCGGTGGTATTGGCGATGTTGATAGCGGTAGCAGTGGTACATTATCGTTGCCAATTACTAGTAATCAAAATTTAAAACAACGTAAAAATAGTCCAGCACCACCACCAAATGAGAATAGTCCATCAATCGTTGATCGTACTGATTATACAGAAATGTGTAGTCCTTGTGGTAGTTCACCAGGTGATAATCAAAATACAAGTTCCTATATATTAATGTCACCCAGTGTAGAATGTACAAGAAAGTAAGTGAATTCAAATTGTGTATACTAAATTCGTTTGTGAATAACATTCATTCAGTGTTAATAAATTAAATTTATTTAGTACATTTTATAGTGGAACATCTAGTAATCATAGTCGTGCCTCAAGTTTAGCCGAAGAAATGATTGATCCGGCACGATATATGGAAATGGATCCGAAAAAAAATTCAGCTAATATTGATAATAACAATGTTATCGGTGGTGTCGATAATTATAATCATGGTATAAATAGTATGAGTTCAGGTGCATCTAGTTGTAGTGTTACATCTGGTACACCATCTACTGATTTACGATTTGCTGAATATCATTTAGATAAAATTACATCACGTTTTACACCAGACGGTGAAGATACTGAGTAAGTTATTGCACAGCAATTATAAAATTGAAATTATTATAATGCGACAATATTTCATATTTGATATTTAAAATTTTGGTTTCCCATTGGCAATTAAACCTATTTGATATCACACTCAAAATTATAGTGGCCAAAGTGCGGCATTGACATGCGCCTCAGTGTCCTTCATAAGTATAGTCCTGCATGTATCATCCATATCTGATGATGCCCAAAACCACCATGTATTGCGATAATTGGTGAAAATTCCATAATCCTATTTAGATTGTTTGTTTCACATAAAGATGTGCTATTGATGAATGGCTTTTTCTTATAAATACACCAATGGACCACTTACTTTTAAGTTAGAATAAAGATTTATAAATTTGCATTTAATTAATTTTTTTTCTTTATTAGTAGTGAACGTCCGCTTCGTGCCTATTCTGTTGGAAGTCGTTTAGAGCATAATAAACGTAAAATGCGAATTGATGTATTAACACCAGCCGAACAAAATAATAATACCACTACAAATAATAATAATAATAATAATACAACAAATAGTACTAATATTAATATTAATAATAATAATAATAGCTCACGCATACGTGCATTTTCTGTTGGTTCACGTATGAGTAAAGTACCACGTTCTGATCAATATCGTAGTGGTATACTGACAGCAACAACCACAACACCATTATCAAATATGTCACCGCAAGAACATTCATCACAATTTGCAAATATTAGTAACATTATAAATTATGTAAAAAATAAAAAATCATCAAGTGCCCCAATTTTAATAAATAATAATAATAATAAAAATATAAATAATGGTAGTAATAGTGTTATTGGTGGTGCTAGTGGCGGTAGTAATAGTAATAGTAATAATGATCATCCAATGTCTGATTTAATGGAAATTGATTATGGTATTAATAAGACCGGTGATTATGTTGAACGTTCATCAAATTTATTATTTACAAGTAGTACACCAATAAAAGTATCAGTTCCTGTACCAATTGTTAAAAATAAAAACAATGATTTATTATCAAATTTATCACCAAAATCAATATATTTACAACAACCGCCACAATCACCAATTTCAACAACACAATCACAATTACTATTGGGTGGCGGTACTATAACAAAAACAACTGCACCAAATATTTTATCACATTCTGAAAATAAACCATGTGGTGGTTATGTACTTATGAAACCAGCATCACCACATTCTAATAATATGTTATCATCTCATCTACATTATAATCACCCACTACATAATCAAATACATACCGAAAATGGTTATATTGAAATGAAGGCACCACGTGGCGGTGAACTTTCATTGGCTGATACAACAAATGCACAAATAACATCAATTGCAACATCCACAAAGATGACGGACGATATTAAAACAAATGATTATATGGATTTATCATTACAAGAAATGTGTATTGATGAATGTGATATTGTTGGTATTAGTACGAATAATTTATCATCATCAGCACCACAACCACCACCACCATCACAATCATCAATGTTAGACGATGATTATTTAAATATGAGTCCTGGTGGTGGCGGTAGTGGTGGCATTATCTTAGATGATCTTGATACCAATTGTGGTATTGATGAAGTTGGTGGCCGTATCATAGGCAACGTTGATAACATTGGAATTGATCATTGTACAAATGATATTGTTTTGGATAAACCTATTTTTAATTATCCAAAAATGAATACATCAACAATTGTAAATGCACCAGAGGAAGGTTACATGGAAATGTCATTTAATAAGAAAAATGATAACACAACGAAATCGTTGAAAGGAGGTGGTGGTAATAATTTAGGTGTTAATTTTCGTTATACTTCATTACCAATAGCCATACAAATAAATCGTTTTAATCAAAATAATCGAAGTGCAATAAAAAATATACCACCAAATCCTACAATTGCAAATACGAATAAATCAATAAATCGTTCATTATCTGATTCAAAAGATAGTGGCATTACGGTAACACCATCATTATCATCATCTGGTGGTAGCGGTGGTACCCATTCATCAATATTTCCATTTAGTCCGGGTAGTCCTGGTCATCATCAACAACAACAACAATATTCTAGTCAAATAATAAATAAAAATAATAATAATAATAATTACAGTTATTGCATTAATAGTAATAATAACAATAATAATAATAATAATAATAATAATAATAATAATAATAATAATAATAATAATAATAATAATGATAATAATAATAATAATAATAATAATAATAATAATAATAATAATAATAATAATAATAATATAAATAATAACTGCAGTAGTACAACAAGTCATTTAGTTAATGAAAACGATTTACCACGTAAATGTTTAGTTGATGCAACAACTGGTACATTGAAACTATCTGAAGATGATATAACAACCACATCATCAACATCACATCATCATCATCAACATCCGCCTACACAATATGAAATGTTACTATTATCGGGACCATCATCACCATTATCATCATTATCTTCATTATCATCGGCAGCAACAACAACAGCATTAACATCGTCATCATCATCATCTCTGTCAACATCGTCGGCAACCTCTTCATCATTATTAAAACATTCGGCGGCCAAAAAAGATGCTGTACAGTCAAAGCATTCAACAAATACGGATTTATTTACACAAGTTTGTCATGAATTAAAACATATGGATACATTATGTAATGATTATGCTGATATGACATTAGGTATTGGTGGTGGTAAATTAACAACACCAACAACAGCAACAACAACAACATATAATAATATTAATGATACAAATAATAATATTAATGATACAAATAATGATGATAGTTATGCCTCAAATATAAATCGTGATTATGTTAATTATAGTCCTGCAAAAGATAGAATTGATCAACAGCAGCAACAACAAAATGATAATAATAATAATATTGGCGATTATGAATTAATGAATCCATTATTAATTCGTCAAAATGAATCTGATAATAATATTAGTGATTATCAATTAATGGAACCTCAACAGCAGCATCAACAACAATCGCAACAGCCGCAGCAACAAACTCAAATAAAAAAATCTGTGTTAATAACAAATCCGGATAAATTCCATACAAGGCGTAAATGTGATGGTTTTAAATCAATAGCATCAAAAACTGATGAAATGTTATTACGTAATAATAATGTAAATATTAATAATGCAAATAATATTAAATCATTATTTACAGCAGCTTTAAATCGTTCAGAACGTTGTAATAATTTAAATAATAGTAGCAGTGGCAGTGGCAGCAGTAACAGTTCAACTAATACAGATAATAATTCTGGTTATGAACGTTTAATATGTAAAGCTGGCCAAATTATAACCCAATCTCAATTACAATTATCGCAAAATAAACTACAAAATTATCGTACACGACCAAGTTCAGCAAATAGTATTAAAATTCAAACAATACAATCGTCATCAACAGGTGTGTATTTATTTACTATTTCGAAACTAACTATTCTATAGTGTACCATTATAAATTATTATTGCTTTATATAAAAATTCTATATTTCAGGCACAGGATCAGGAACATCTACAAAATATATGTCATCAACAATACATACATCATCATCATCATCATCATCGGTAATACGTCCAAATTCTGTAAATAGTGATGTGATATCATCATTATCGTCTTCCTCAATATTATATGGTGGTGGTGGTGGTGCTGGTTCATCATCATCGACATCATCGTCATCATCAACATTATGTGGCAGTAAAAGTCAAAGTCCATTATCAATATTATCATTATCATTAGCAACAACAGCTTCTACAACATCCACAACGAATACCGTAACAACATCACCGTCATCGTCATCATCATCATTATCGTCTTCTTCATCATCATCGTCTACATCGGCGACAGCATCTGCAGCAGCAGCAGCATCAACATTAATAAGTCGCCCTCTATCATTTACTGATAATAATAATGTGTTACTGTCATCATCACGTCCAAAATCAGTCAGTTCAATAAATGATACACAATTAATAATAACATCACGTCCACCATCGGTTAGTTCAGAACGTGAATTACATTATGCAAGTCTTGATTTACCTCCGCCAACAACCGTAGTACCATCATCGACTGTATCGACATCTGTTACAACACCGTCGACAATAACACCACCACCACCACCACCAGCATCAATACCAAGAACAATGAAATTAGAGAATTTTGAAAATAATAGTACAACAATAAATAATAATAATAATAATAGTTGTAGTAGTAGTAATAGTAGTAGTGCTTTTAGTAGTAACATTTGTAGTGGTCTATCAAATTCAGGAATTAATGATTTATCGGCAAATCCTAGCCCAAATCCAAATATTAATGATAATAATAATAATTTAAATAATAATATTGTATCACCAGTCGAACAACAACCACCACCGCCACCACACCAACAACAACAAACATTTACTTATGCTCAAATTGATTTTGTTAAAAGCGAAAAAATTGCTAAAAAACAACACCAACAACAACAACAACAACACCAACACCAACAACAAAATCAGTCAAAGAAAATGAAAAAAAATTAATTGTTGTTTTAAAAACAATGAAGAAAGAATAAAAAAAATAAAAAAATACCTAATTATTTTTTATGTTGCATTTTTATTTTAATTATTAAAATATTGAAATAATTTTTAATTTTATATATAAAAAAATAAAAAATGCAAAAAAAAAATAAAAAAAAGAATCAAATTCCTTAAAAGTTTATTAAATTTTAAATTAAATAAAAGCTGTATAAATAAATTATCAAAACAAAATAATAAAATTAGAATTAATATGTTTTTTCACATAATTAATTTTCCTTTAATTTTTATACATATTAAAAATATATGTTTTTTTTTTTTATTTTTATTTTTATTATCATTAAAAAATAAATAAATAAATAAAAAAAAAAAAGAAAACAAAAGTAGGTGCTCCCTCGTTTATTTTTAATATTTAAAATTAAAATAAAAATAATATATATATATAAAAATTAAAAAAACTGAAAATACATTATTAAATAAAATTTAATTAAGTATATTTTTTAATTATAAGTATAAGAAAAGATATATTAATTAAAGAAATACCTTTATTAAAGAAAAATTATTATTTTTATTATTTAAATTTAAAGTTTTATATTTGCTTTTAAAACAATTTAATTTAATTTTAAAAGTTTTGAATTTTCATAGTAAAAGTCATATTTAAATTAGAAAACAAACAAACAAAAATAACCAATTTTGATTAAATGTAAAACTTGAATTGATTTTTTATAACAATTAACATGGAGAAACAGAATGTACGTGTTTGTGCTACAATAACATTATTGTATAGTGGCAGTGATTTATAATATATTTAATTTAAATTTAATCGTACATTATTAAGAAATGATTAAATGAATACTTGCATAATTTCAAATAATTCAGTACTAAATAATACAATGGTTGGGGTTGCCAGCAGACGAACAGGTTTCTGAACTTTAACACAAACATGTTTTTGTGTTGCTTTAAATTTCATCCAACTGAAAATAATTCATGTCGATGTAATTTTATATTATTATTATAAACTTTCATTTTAAAAATATATTAAATTCAATTTTGATTTTGATTCACTCAGTCAGTCACCACTAACAAATTGCTTCAATTCAATAGATAAATTTCAAATATTAAAGTAATTGTAATTAATTCATGTATAAAACTAGAACATCTTGAAGGATTATTCGTCCTTTATTATTATTGAATTCATTCGGGCTCACAGCAACAATGTACGAATACCGAGGTTGTTCAAAAAACCGATTCGGCTGTAGTAACGAAATTAAATTAATTTTTTCCATAGTGATAATGAAAACGGCAAACAGCCCGTTCATGTTCTTGTAATATTAAATTATTTCCTCAAAAAACAGACATTATCATTCAATTTTGATGACTCTGTACAAATTTACACATTTTAAATTGAAATCATTTAAATAAATACCATACAACTACAATATATTGTTGAAGGATCATTTGTTTATTGAATTCCTTCGTGCTCACAGCAAAAAATGTACGAATACCGAGGTTGCTCTAAAAACCGATTCGGCTGTAGTAACGAAATTAAACTAATTTTTTTCATAGTGATAAAGAAAACGGCAAACAGTCAGTTCATGTCCTTGTAATATTAAATAATTTCATCAAAAAAACAGACATTATCATTCAATTTAAATGACTCTGTACAAATTAACGCATTTTAAACTGAAATCATTTCAATAAATACCATACAACTACAATATATTGTTGAAGGGTTATTTGTTTATTGAATTCATTCGGGCTCACAGCAAAAATGTACGAATACCGAGGTTGCTCTAAAAACCGATTCGGCTATAGTAACGAATTTATAATTTTGAACAGTCGAAGTATATATTTATAGTGAAATTGCCTATTTGCTTACCAAAACCAAAAAAATATAATATACAAATAGTCAATCTCATCTATCAAACAACGTCAACATTAACATATTAACTATAAACATTAAAGTTAGACTTAAACTTAAGTTAAGCATATTTTTATGGTAAAAGCCTATAGAGAAGAAGTGGTCGCATGAACCATTAAAATCACTGAAACTGTAATAACTAATGTAAGAATAATATATCACAATATTTCATGAAATCCTATTCAATTTTAATAATTTTGATTATCACAATTTCCATCTAATATAGAATGACAAACTTATATGAACATATTTGATATTACCAGATGATTAAACTTTGTAAATAAATTACAGTTCTTATGGTTCATAAGATTATTAGATGTTAACAGAAAATTAATTAATGGGATTGGAAATCAAAGATATTGCATTAATATTTTGGATACGAAATGTCAACTGTGAACATAATACAAAATTAAATTAACATTTAAAGGAAATGGATGTGCCATCCATCGATTCCGTGATTAATTCATCTAATATAATAATGTATTATTTGCATGATGCTGAAATTAATTATAATTGAAAAATAATGAAGTGAATAAGAATTGTATACAAATTAATACACAAGTTTAAATTAGTAAAAGGTTAGTAGTATAATTTTTCTTCTATTATTTATGTTACTTAAAATCTTGTCACTTGATAAATTTATAATAATTAACTTCAAAATATTCACATACAATATTTCTAATTGCTTCAAAATAGAATATTTTATACTTTATAAATGATCTGCGCTTTTATCCATGAAAATCAATCCTCACTTTTAACAATGTTAACATTTTTTTTCCACAGTTTATTTGTATGCGATTGATAAAATATGTAATTTCACGTCTAATTTTTAGCATTCTGTTGCATATAGGGACCATATTCATTTGTTGATATTTTGAGATGACAATCATCCAAAACCTATAAATATATTTAGTAAAAATTATTAAATAAAATGTTCAATCAGTACTTTCGGTACCCATTGCACTGTAAATTTCAGTTCACTCTTAATAAACTTATGCAAAGTTTTTTTTTTTCAGTGATTGACACATAATTATTTTACTCTTAAAATCGTATGCGGATCATCAAGCATACTGTTTAGCATATAGCCACAATACTACGGTTTTGTCATACCCAAGTCGTTGGTATACTTTGACGAACCGATCGGAAAATCATTGACAAACTTTAATCCTAAACGGATTAAGAAATCTGCTAGATTTTAGTGAAACTATATATATATTCTGTTGATCAAACGATGCTGTTGGCAACCGGTAGCTTCCCATCCATCTCTCCTTCATTTGTGGTGTGTCTGAAGAATTAATTTCTATCTCTTATTATTTCAATTTTTCAAATTTTAAATTCCTATAATTATTTTGAACACAAAAATAAAGTTTTTTTTTTTATTATTTTTACTAAAAAAAGATTTAAAAATAAGACGAATAAACGTTTAAAATAAAAAAAAAAAATACGTTTAATATTTTATCTCAGGGAATTTCATTGTTTTCATATTCAATTTAATTTTTAATTAATTTTATTAAATAATTAAAAATAAAAACATTAATAGAATGAATTTTTATAAACAAAAAAAAAAATAATGTATTAATAATTAAAAAAATAAAATAGCGACGAGGAAATGAATTTAATTTACTAATAAATTAAAAAGGCCACATTTTAAAATTAAAATCCATTTGCATTCTGACACACACACACACACACCCATACAAAACAATAAAATTAATTAAATATATATTTTTTTATAATACAAAAAACCGGCTAAATAAAATTTAAAAATATAATTCAAAGATAATATATAATAAAAAAAAAATATAAATTTTTAAAAATAAAATTCACAAAACTATAACTAAATTGTGTTCTTAAACTAAAATTAATTTGTAAATATATAAAAAATTAATTAAATTAATTTTATAATTATATATTTTTCCGCTCCGCGCGCCATCCACAAAAAATAATATATTTATAATAAATAAATTTAAAAAAAAACGGAATAAAAATTAAAACCCGAAAAAAAAAAACTATTTAATTTTAATAATTAAAAACGACAAAAAATTAGATAGTCAATTATACAAAACAGAAAAATATAAATAATTAAAATAACTTTAATTAAATTAATTAAAATTAATTAAAAACCAATTTCGCGGACTTAAATTTTAATTAAATTTTACATAAATAACAATATTTTCACACATCTATTGTTCGGTGAATATTTAATTTGCAAAGCTTAATTTTCTTTTTGTTATTATATTTTTTTTTATATAAAAATTATATTATTTTATTAATTTTTTTCACATTTTTATAAACTTAATAAAATTTTATACTAAAAACAATTTTTAACAAAAAAAATGCGTAATTATATATTTATTTATTAAGAAAATAAAATAAATTATTATTATTAATTTAAAAAAATTTTATATTATTAAAAACGCAAATAAAAAATATTGATGATCGGTGCGCTCGCATAATATTAATTTAAATATAAAAACATTATTTAATAAATAAATATAATATTATTAATTATATTAAAATAATAATAATAATATTAATAGAAAATAATTGAGTTTTTTTATGTTTAACTTTAAAGTTTATAAAATATTATTAAGCGGCGTGGTGTCAGTCGCCTTTATTTATATTTTATAGTTTTTAATTTATGGTTTCTATTATTATTTTAATTATTTTAATATTTTATGTTTTATAAGTTATATTTATTATCATTATTATTATTATTATTATTATTATTATTATTATTATTATTATTATTATTATTATTATTATTATTATTATTATTATTATTATTATTATTATTATTATTATTATTATTATTATTATTATTATTATTATTATTATTACCATTATTATTATTATTAAATACAAACAATAAATACCAATATTATATAAAACTACGAATGGCCGAACGTTAGCTAATCCACGCATTAGATGTATTAAAAACAATTAGCGATCGGTTGATCCGACAGTAGTTTTGCCTCACTAAAACTAAAGCGTTCAATCACCAAAAAATATGTATTTGATGTTGCACGAATATGTGATATTCTATTAACATTCCAGCTTTGCTGCTTCAAATGCATAATAAAATGATGGAAATAATTTTAAAGTATAAAAACTATTCATAAATTCAATCGAAAATCATTTATCGCTTATTTAATTATTATGTTTATTATGTCTTGTATAATAATATAAGAAGAATTTAACAATTCATCAATTGGTTTCAATGTTGCAATATGTTTTGATCTGCTACATATGATATCATCAAAGCCATAATAATGTAATAAATGTTACGGGTATCGATGATAAATCTTTCAAACACTTTTTTATCATTCAAAGTACAATGGAAACGATAAAATAATAAATAGCTAAATCTCATAGTTCATTCCAATCTAATTATTATATATACACACACACATATATGATTTCAATCGAATTGAACTCTGAAATCCATAACTATCATCTTCTATTTTGAAACACATTTAACACATTTTGATAAAAGCATACAAAATTCTTTACGATACAATATTTCATTCAATTTCTCTTTACATAATTACGGTTAGTATCAGTGGCGAATAAGGCTTAGAAATAGCATTCAGTTTTCTTATAGCCTGGATGAAATTAAACTAAATTATGCGAAAAAAAATCTGGGTATTGTCATCGAATTAAATTTTCCAGAATATTGACTTTTATCATAATTTTTCTTTATTAATTACGCGGTCCATATAGTTTTAACGGATTTCAATTTTTGCTTACAACATTATACAAATTATAATCAATTACTAATCTTTCTCGCAAGAGATCGATTAAAATCGATTCACACACACGTTTTAAAAGATATAACCGATTTTCCAATCGAAGGCAGAGAAAATTTTATGAAAATTTGTGGTACTTGGATAAAGTTTACAACGGCGAATGGTATAAAAAATTTATACAGTACCATTATTTCATATGACATCAAATGGAAAATAACCGATTATATCTTTTGAACGTGTGGGAATCGATTTTAAAAATCCCGTCTATGAAAAAATTTGAAATTGATTTAGTTAGTGGACATTCTAATTTTTGTTCCTCATAATGTATTCAGTACTTTTAACTTGTCTACCACAAAAAAGGTATTACAATCTGAAAACGTTTTTTCACACTTAGCCACTGGTTAGTATGTTAGAGGTTGCTTTAAATCATTTTTCACGATATATTGTATAAACTTGTGTCTCTGCAATAATCTTCGATTATCTATAATTAAAATGATCCATTTATACATAATTTTTATATATTACTCGTACAATATCGCGCCAACAAATATTCAATCAATGGACTAAGATCTATATCGTCGTCTATTTTCCAAATGGTTTTCCATCATATTGTATTTGTAAATGTTATGATATACCAATTTTCGTGTAACATCACGTATAGTCATCACGATCTGTAATTGATAAAGATGAAGCAACTGCAAATAATGAACATGCAACATAAGATTGGTATAGATAGACATAATAAAAATGAAAATAATAATAATAATAATAATAATAATAATAATAATAATAATAATAATAATAATAATATTAATATTAATGATGAAGTTGAACATCAGCAGAGGCAGCAGCATTGATGATTTTGTCACTATAGACGAAAATATTGATGAATAATTTAAGCATTAATTATTGAATATCAAATTAAACCTACAAATGTTTGAGAATTTGGGAACAAATTATCAGCCTATAGTCGAAATTTTATAAATTATTTCAAAAACGATTCTTAATTATAGTTTTACTATTTTATTACAAAACAATTTGTAATTATTATTATTATAAATTAATTAATTTTGGTATACACGCACAGTCGAATGTTCAACTATAACCTATATTTTATTATTTATTTTCAAATATTCCGAATTATATATATTCTCTTTGTCGAATAATTATCAACAATTGCTACATGTGCACGCAGTTTACCCTTAAATAAATGAAAAATTATACTATTAACAAATAATATACAAATATATTTGATCATAATAATAATAATGATAATAATAATTATAATTAATAATAATAACCATAACCAAAAAAAGGCTAGTGAATATTTTATTTTAACTAATAAAATTAAACATAAATCTATTTAAAAAATTAATTAAATACCAAGCTAATATTGTATTCAATCCAATATAAAATCACACGTAAAATCATTCAATTGATATGAAAAACCGATTTGAGTTAAATTTTCATATATATTGAAAATATTGTGTATTCAAACAATAAATTTATTCAAAATATTGTATTCAAGGGGATATGTTCACCGTAAATTTAGCAACTCCAACTAAATGCAATATTCACTGCGTATTCAAATTAATAATAGAAATAATATATTGTTTTAAATTTGCTTATTATCATATTATTATTATTATTTTGGTTTCTAATTACATACATCGTATTTTTCATTATCATATATTTAAATTATTAATATATTAAATAAAATTGTAATGAAAAAATATTATATAATTAATTATTTTCAACAATATATTGAATTCAATAAATAAATAAATAAATAAATAAATAATTAATAATAAATGACGAAGTGTTTGACGATAAAAATATATTAAACCAATAAAATAATAAATATTCGTAAAAATAATTTTGTATAGTATGAAATACATACAGCTAATGAAATCACTCTTTTATTTTTTATTTTTAAAATAGGACTACGATTGGTAATATATAAAACTTAAATTCCTGATTGGACCAGAACTAATCGGACAGAATTGGCGATATGGAAGGATATCTGACTGACGTGTATCCACATCGTATGTGTGATGCAAAACGTAATAATAAAACTATTTCATGTAAATTTTACAATTATATTAATATTTTTTTTTTCTAGTTTTATCTTTTGGACACCAGAGAGGATGCAAAATGTTGCTGGACATTGCAAATGTTGTCGATTCCTTTTCGTAGATCACCTTCTTCAAAAATAACTAAGTAAGTAACAAAATACAAATATTATATTATATTTAATTAATAATTCATTTTATTTAAATTTAGAAAATCATTTTGATGTTATTACTTCAATATGTTGTAGGGGAGTTGCTGGCTAGTTATTTTACGTTCAGACTCGCACAGGCAAAGGAATCCGATCCGTATATAAATAAATAAAGAAAATTTGTATATATAAAATACCCGGAATTATGAAAGCCAATTAATTCCCATAGTTGTAGTATTTTATATGAATGCGAAAGAATATTATTCTATTTATAATATAAATCAATAGAATTCCATTTCATTAAATTGATTCGGTACAGGATAAAGTAATTTAATAGTTGAAGTTAATTAGAGGAATTAATTTATAAATGTAACGAAAGAAAGAAATGGAAATTATGCTATTAACATTTGTTAGGTTACAAAGTGAATGTCATGTGACACCTTTCAAGCATTAAATATTTTCGTATACCATTTTATTTTGTTTTGACGTCGTTCGAATAGAAAGTCAGACGGGCAGGCAGGTCAGGCAGTAAGTTGTAAGTTTTTTTTATTTTTTTTTTCTTAATTATACTCTGAAGAAACATAATCTTTTTTTATGGTAATTTTTAATTTAATTTCTTTATATTCATACATTTTGTTTGATTTTCAATTAATATTAATTAATAACAACACTAAAGCGATTGTAGTTTGGTTGGTCGCAAAAAGTGATGTAAAAAAAATCGAATTGCAATTTTTTTTTCTCTTTTTTTTTCCAATTTTATTTTATTATTTAATTATAAAATTATCATTTCAAATGATGATAATTATATTTTATTTATTCCTTTTGCGGTTTCCAACTGAAAAGGAATAACATTCTTTTAAGGATGGTGTTTTCAAAATGTGTCTGATATCACATAACCTAAAAAAAAAAAATGCTGAAACAAAAATTTAAAAAAATAATTAAAAATTTAATTTCATATTTATTTCAGTAAAATTATGGTGAATGCGGCTGCAGTTTGTGGTTGTTTTGGTTAGCCATATGGCGAATATTTGTATTCATTATCAAATTATTGACTTATTTTCGAGTATGCTTCATTCGCAAAGAAGTAATAAAAATTATGCAGCTTGAGTCATGTTTCAGAAACCATTTTCATTTTTCATTCAGGAAGTTAAATCCAATTAGGGGTAATTTATTTTTTATAATAATTTATAATAAATCATTAATTCATAATAATAATTGTATTTATAATAGGTACTACAGCTGAAATTTTAATGCTACATGAACTGGGAACTGAGACGCAGAATAATTGGAATGTGCTCAAATGGTTTATGAACTGTGCAATGTATTGATGAGGTTAGTGTTAAAACAGAAATTGAATTAATATCCATTCGTACTATATAAAATGAAAGAAAAACAAATGCTGCTTAGTATTTTCCTATTTTCCTTCTGGGAATTGTATAATTATCGTTGACGTTCGCCGACAATTATGCTATTATAGCAATGTTAATATAGTTCTCTTACAGTTAAAGAGTATATTATGTAAGGGAAAATAGAGAAACATATAATTACATAGTGTTCGCAAATGTTTTAACTTGAATGACAGTATTACATGAATTTTATTTTTAATTTTTAATATTATGATGCACAATACTGTATCTGTAATTATAATTTTCGGATTAACAAAGACACCCAATGTAATAATACTACTATTGGGTTTAGTTTATAGTGATTTATTTAAAATTGTAGATTTGTTTACAATGACAAACAATATACACTTGCGTAATTGCGTACAAATATCTGTTAAACTACTATTCCATAAAATCGTATCAAATTCATAGTCGGTGGGAAAGAAAATATTTTGTATTGACGACTGTTTTGATATCGCTAGCATTGTTATCAAAGTTAACCATAGACAATAATGATAAGCTTATGATTATGATAACAATAATGTTTGTATGCATACTTTGAAATGTTTCGTTAGAGTACTATTTATTTATATCATTAATTACGGGGAACACAAATTTTCAGATATGTCTTTATGTGTATATAAATGCATAAATTTATATACTATATTTCACATTTAAATTAATTAATTAACATAAAATTATTATCATTTAATTATGTTGCATGTTAAATAAGTGTAGTTGCATGATATTTTATTAAACGTAGCAAATTTGGTAGACTAAATTTGATAATTTAATTTTATTTGCACCAAGAAAATTTCGGTTATTGTTATTAATTTTGAAATAATTGTATAATCTATCTGTAATATTGTTAAGAATGTTAAAACAATCTTTATGTAGAATTTTACAGTAATTTTTAGTTAATTTGTGTTGATTTTATACACAATCTATTTGTTTTTAATTTTTTTTATAAAATTTATCGATAACAAACCGAATTGACAGACCAACAATTTGATTTTAATTTTAAAACCTCACTTTTATATTATTTTCGTTTGAATTGTCAAAAAATTCACTCAAATGAGCTCATGTGTCAGATTGTCAAATGATCATAGAACCTGGGAGTAAAAAACATCGAATAATTAATTTATAATTGCGATTTTGGCCCATTCTCATGAACTCATGAACAAATGGTACTTTTTATCAAGCTCAACTGTCAACTGTCGACAATAAATTTCATTCTTTGGCTCTTCTCATATAAATTTTATAATAAGCTTAAGCTTAAGCATCAAAATGATTCAAGTTCTTGTGCGGTGTGGACGTATAAATTTATATTCTATTTGTTTTTAATTAAAAAAAAATGAATTTTAATAGAATTACAACTAATTTTCAACATATTCTAAATAATAATAGTTTAATTATTATTAAATTTAACAGTAATTTAATAATTTTAGTTTTTAATTAATTTTTTTTTATTTTTGGTTTTTTTTTTGTTTGGTTTATTTTTTTATTGGGTTTTTTTTTTTAAATTGATTTTTATCTTTTTTTTGTTTGGTTTTTGTTGTTGTTATTTAATTTTTGTTTCTTTTATTTGAATTTTGTTTTTTTTTATTTGATTCTCGCTTTTTTTATTGGATTTTTCTTTTTTTTTATTTGATTTTAGTGTTTTTTTATGGAAGTTTATTTTTTTTAATGGTTTTTTGTTTTATTTCATTTGATATTTGGTTTTTTTTTTGGATTTCATTTTTTTTCATTGGTTTTTTTGTTTTTTATTTATTTATTATATTTTTTTTATTGAATTTCTGTTTTTTTTTATTCGGATTTTTGTTTTTTTTAACGGAATTTTGTTTTTTTTATTTGATTTCTTTTTTTTTTTTTTCATTGGTTTTTGTTTTTTTTTATATGATTTTTGTTTTTTTTATTGGAATTTTGTTTTTTATTTATTGGATTTTTTTTTTTCATTGGTTTTTTGCTTTTTTTTAATGGATTTTTGTTTTATTTCATTTGATTTTTGGTTATTTTTATTGGATTTTTTTTTTTTTCATTGATTTTTTGTTTTTTTTTTTGATTTCTCGTTTTTTTTTTTTGATTTTTGTTTTTTTTTTACGGAATTTTGTTTTTTTTTATTTGATTTCTTTTTTTTTTCATTGGTTTTTGTTTTTTTTTTTATATGATTTTTGTTTTTTTTTATTGGAATTTTGTTTTTTTTTTATTGGATTTTTTTTTTTTTCATTGGTTTATGGTTTTTTTTATTGGATTTTTTTTTTTTTTATTGGAATTTTGTTTTTTTTTATTGGATTTTTGTTTTTTTATTAGATTTCTTTTTTTTTTTATTGAATTTCTGTTTTTTTTTATTCGGATTTTTGTTTTTTTTATTTGATTTCTTTTTTTTTTTTCATTGGTTTTTGTTTTTTTTTATATGATTTTTGTTTTTTTTATTGGAATTTTGTTTTTTATTTATTGGATTTTTTTTTTCATTGGTTTTTTGCTTTTTTTTAATGGCTTTTTGTTTTATTTCATTTGATTTTTGGTTATTTTTATTGGATTTTTTTTTTTTTCATTGATTTTTTGTTTTTTTTTAATTTTTCGTTTTTTTTTTTTTGATTTTTGTTTTTTTTTTACGGAATTTTGTTTTTTTTTTTATATGATTTTTGTTTTTTTTATTGGAATTTTGTTTTTTTTTTATTGGATTTTTATTTTTTTTTTTACAATGGAGTTGAAATTTTATTATGCAACCAAACGATCAATTAAAATGTTTACAAACCAAACTTGAACAATGCAATTCCAGAAAAGCGACCAGTATTTTGGCAAATCAAAAATGTATATTGAAACGCATCTTTTGGTCTGTCGACAAGTTAAGATGTGCTGCCACATCCACCATCATCAAATACTATTTATTTCGTTTCTTACTAAACTTCTTGACCCCTGATGAATTTGATATTACGCTCTGGATTGGTAAATTCGAAATAAAATCAAATAAATAAATAAATTCAAATAAAGCATAAATTAAATAAAGTTGCAAAATTTAATTACCAAAAATTGTCGTTAAATGATTCCCCGGAATTGTTCTTAATGTCAATATATAACAAGTTGCTATGCAAATCTTAGATATTTAACAATTCCATTCTGATCAGATATAGCGGAAGAGTTAATCTTATAAGTTTTTAAATTCACTTTATATTTTATTTCAATAACAATAAGTTGAGCTTGTTAAAAAAATATAATAATGTGATTTTCTTTATATCTTTTTTAGGTTTAAAATTATCAGATTAATGTTTCCTGTGCTATTAACAGTAATATCCATTGCAGAGTGCTATAGTGTAACATACAACCGCCTGAGCCACATTATCCAGATGATATTATTTGTAATTCAATGAAAAACAGTCCACATGGACCACCACAATCAAATGATTTTAATCCATATAAAATAATTGCAACATCAAGTGAAAGTTCAATTACTGGTAAGTGTGATCAAATATAAATAATAACTTGTTATTATAATATAATTTAAAAATAATTACTTTAAATTTAGTTATATTTCTCCAACTTCAGGTGATTCTTTGTGGCACTTTGTACGCTATTTTATGTTGTCGTCGTTCGAAGCGAAAGTCAGGTAGAAACATAATTTTTACATCGTTTTACAAAATTTTTATGGTAAATTTTAATAATTTTTTTAAATGTTAAATGTTAAACAAAAATTTTAAATAAATTAAAAATGTAATTTCATATTTATTTTAGTAATGCAGCTGCACTGTGTGGTTGCTTTGTTGGCGGCCATGGTAAAGACGGATCAAAAAAATTGTGTACCAAAATTATGACTATTAGTACGTGACGACAATAAAATGTAGTTTGGAAGAAATTTGTTTGTATTCATTACCCAAATTATTGACTTGTATTTGAATATGCTGCCTTAAAAAGAAAGTAATAAAAATTATGCCAGTAGAGTCACATGTCAGCGGTCAACATAAATGTTTTTCACAGTTCATTCAGGAATTTAAATCCAATTAGGGGTAATTTATTTTTTATAATAATCTTTAAATCATTAATTAATAATAAAAATTGTATTTATAATAGGTACTATATCTGAATTTTATATTTAAATGCAACATGGACCAGAGACGCAGAACTATTAGAATGTAATCATGTGGTTTATCAACTGTGCCACGTATTGATGAGGTTAGTGTTAAAACAGAACTTGAATTAATATCCATTCGTACTATAAAATAAAAGAAAAACAAATGCTGCTTAGTATATTCCGATTTTCCTTCTGGCATTTGTATAATTATCGTTGACGTTACGCTATAATAGTAATGTTTATAAATCTCTTACCTTTAAAGGATATGTTATGTAAGGGAAAATAGAGAAATACTTAATCGCATAATGTTCGCAAACGTTTTAACATGAATGACAGTATTACATGAATTTTATTTTTAATTTTTAATATTATGATACACCATAATGTATCTGTTATTATAATTATAATTTTCTGATTAACAAAGACACCCAATGTAATAATACTACTATTGGGTTTAGTTTATAGTGATTTATTTGAAATTGTAGATTTGTTTACAATGACAAACAATATACACTTGCGTAATTGCGTACAAATATCTTTTAAACTACTACTCCATAAAATCGTATCAAATTAATAGTCGGTGGGAAAGAAAATATTTTATATTGACGACTGTTTTGATATCGCTAGCATTGTTATCAAAGTTAACCATAGACAATAATGATAAGCTTATGATTATGATAACAATAATGTTTGTATGCATACTTTGAAATGTTTCGTTAGAGTACTATTTATTTATAACATTAATTGCGGGGAACACAAATTTTCAGATATGTCTTTATGTGTATATAAATACATAAATTTATATACTATATTTCACATTTAAATTAATTAATTAACATAAAATTATGTTGCATGTTAAATAAGTGTAGTTGCATGATATTTTATTAAACGTAGCAAATTTGGTAGACTAAATTTGATAATTTAATTTTATTTGCACCAAGAAAATTTCGGTTATTGTTATTAATTTTGAAATAATTGTATAATCTATCTATAATATTTTTAAGAATGTTAAAACAATCTTTAAGTAGAATTTTACAGTAATTTTTAGTTAATTTGTGTTGATTTTATACACTATTTTTTTTTATTATATTTAACGATAACAAATCGAATTGACAGTCCAACAATTTAATTTTAAAACCTCACTTTTATATTTTTTCGTTTGAATTGTCAAAAAATTCACTCAAATGAGCTCATGTGTCAAATTGTCAAAATAAATTTATTTATTTGGCTCTTCTCTTATAAATTTTTTAATAATCATCAAAATGGCTGAAATTATTGTGCGGTGTTGACGTGAAATTTTATTTTCTATTAGTTTTTAATTAAAAAAAATTTATTTTAATAAAATTATAACTAATTTTCAACGTATTATAAATAATAATTGTTTATTTATTGCTATATTTTACAGTAAGTTAATAATTTTAATATTTAATTAATTTTTTTTTTATATTTGGTCTGTGTTTTTTTTTAAATTGATTTTTATTTTTATTTTTTTTGTTGGGTATTTGTTATTTATATGTAATTTTTGTTTCTTTTATTTGAATTTTGTTTTTTTTTAATCTGATTTTGGTTTTTTTTTTTATCTGAATTCGGTTTTTGTTTTATTTTTTTTGTAAAAATGCAGGGATCGCCACACCTCAAAAAATACAGAACATTTAGTGGATTTTTTTTTTTTTATATTTGGTTAATTTTTTATTGGGTTTGTTTTTTTTTTTAAATTGATTTTTTTTTTTTGGTATTATTTAATTTTTGTTTCTTTTATTAGAATTTTGTTTTTGTTTTTAATCTGATTTTTGTTTTTTTTTATCTGAATTCGGTTTTTGTTTTATTTTTTATTGTAAAAATGCAGGGATCGCCACACCTCCAAAAATGCAGAACATTTAGTGGATTTTTTTTTTTTTTTTTAACCCCATTTATTTTTTTTTATTTGATTTTTGTTTTTTTTTCTTTGATTTTTGTATTTTTTATTTAACTTTATTTTATTTTATTGAATTTGATAGGTTTTCTATTTTGCTTTTATTTTATTTTAATTTATGTTAATTAATTTAGGTTTTTTCATTTTTGATTTTTTTTCAGAACGCATTTTACTAGTTTTATTTGATTGTCATCAATGAGTAGACGTTTTTATTTTATTTTATTAGATTTTAACATTAATAAATTTAATTTATTATCGTTACCACTCAACACTCATCAAGTACACATCAAGTCAAGAAAAGAAAAATGTGTCGATCGAGTCGGAGCGGAACAAAATAGGAAATATTGTAAGTAATAAATTTTAATTAATAGAAATAATGTTATTAATAATATATTTTTGTAAAGCATTATATGAATAAGTGAATTAAAATTAGTTCTTATAATATTTAATAGAGTGGTAATAAAATTATAGATAAATTCTGTGAAAATATATTTCTAACCTAAAATATATGGATGCTTTGATATGCCACATGGCGGTTAGTGGATTGCAAATGATTTATCACAAAACGAAAACTGATTTATTACAACGTACAAATAATACAACAAATTCAATATTTTAGTGTTGTATAAAATTGTAAGTATTATTTATAAAATTTTTCAAAAACAAACCATATTTTAGTTTAATCAACTGTTTTATAATTGATTTTATATTCGGTTTGTGCTTCGAATGAATGTCAATCATTATCATTATCATAATTTCCAACAACAACAGAAATTATTTTAAAATTCGACTGCTTTAATAAATTAATTAGTTTTTTAGTTAATTCATTGATGACTTTATTTACATCATTATATTTGTGTCATTATTGTCATCTTCTAATGATGATCTCAATTTTAGCAAATGATTTGAATCGAAATTGCTGAATTTCATATATCAATTTGCTTACAGAATAATGTGGTTTTTTTTTTTTCTCATATACATATTTCATTTTCAGATTTCTACAAGATTAACAACGTTCCTGTACCACTTCTGCAAGTGTCCATAAAAAACTAAAAGTTTGAAGTAATGACAATTAATTTTGTATAATACAAGAAATTGGTGTTAGGTGTTGATCGTGGTAATATAGATAATGTGACTCAGCATTATTAGCTTAAAATTTGGACCATACTGCTGAAAATTGATTATTAATGAATAAGGATGCAGATTTCATATCATCAATGTAATTAGTATCCAATAACCTTTTTTTTGGATATAATATCAATGTCAACATACAAATGCATTGGACGTAACAGCATGCAATACCATATGTTGAGTTAAATATATACAAACATTTGTGGAAGCATCATTTATTGTAGCCACAAAACAGCAGGCACCAAATTATTAATTATCAATGAAACAACAAATTTATGATATAAAATACCTGGTGATGGTGAGGATACGATGCTGAAAAATAAGCAAGAGACTGGAACCGATAATGAAACAAATTCATTCTTACATTATATACAAGTATAGCACAAATGGTGTTTGTAATTTAATATGGCAACGTATTGATAAATTTTTACCAAACTTGAAAGAAGAGTTATTAAGCGATGAAGGTAATTAATTTTACGTTAATTAGTTTACTTATATTATTATATTATGTTCAGTCTGTTATAGATATTATCCAAAACTGTTATAGTATATAATATTTTATTATTCTTTGTTGAAGTAGTATTAATCAAAATCTCTGACCAATTTTTTAATTTTTTAGATACATATACCTGTAATAATTTATATATTGTTTTTAATTAATTAATTTAGATTTTCTTTTAGATACGTTTAACTAAAATTTTATGTCTTTATTATTATTATATATTTATTGTAACACATTTTTTTTTATTAATATAGTTAGTAAAGCAAGTACAAAAATGTTAATACATCGAAACAGACAATAAATTACAAGCTGCATGATAGCGTTTTAGTGCCATCCAAAGGTTTATCATATATTCGTCATATTTTAACAATATTTAATATTTGCAAAGGTTTGTAATTTAATACTTTATATCCCTACTTTTCTATATGCATTTAATAATTAATTCAATTATACTCTTTTTTTTACAGATCCATCGAAAGTCACATTTTATACAATTAAAATTAATTGTAATTTTTTGCAAGTTGCTTAATGACGGAGAAAAACATTTGTCTATTGAAGATATAATAAAAAATGTTAGCATTAACAGAATAACAAAATAAAAGTGAGTTTATATTTTAATTTTAAAATTTAATTTTTTTTTTTTTTTTTTTTAATTTATTTAATTTAATTGAAACGAAGATTTTTATATTATTCAGTCATAAGTATATGTGATGAAAATTATAAATTTCTCGTAGCACTTTAGTCATATAGTAATAATTTAGAACCCTTCGCGAAGAGCAAATCACAAACAAATTGCACATACATAAGCTCAGGCTCAGCTAAGCCGGTATAAAAATACACGTATTGTGAACCTGTAATAAGGAGATCCTAAAACCATATTGATGATATATGGACATGTATCATAGTGCCAGAACTATCATTAGTACGATATCGTACTTACTCAGTATTATTTTCCGTCATTCGTAGTAAGGACAATTGTACTAGTAGTTGAATAAAAAATAAACGTAGAACAGAAATTTTTGCCAATTTTATTTCGCTCCAGGTTTTTCATTGTCTTCGACAATATACAATTCGACGTTATATACTACGTGACCCTAAAAGATTCGGCATGAGTATAATAAAACACTTTATTCAGTGGCGCGAGTGGTTACGTGCTACAATGCATGTTATATGAACATATTTTCAGTCTTTCATACAAAAAATTATTCAATTGAATGGGCTTATTGGATTACTTTCACAGATGCTAGGATATACACCAACTACTACTCTGACCAGGTTCAGCAGCTGCTTCTGCAAAATCCAAACCATTTAATAGGTTTTTAAAGTACTCGGACCATCTTTCGAGGCACCTTTCCTCTTGCGCCATAACCAGACCATCTCTGTTTTTGCACAAAAAAGGTTGTTGATTGTATCCGTTGTGAAAACGATTGACATTCCGGTACAATCTTCTATTATCGTTGTTCATGTTAAATTATTCCATTTCGACGTAAACCCTTCGTTCCAATTCTCGTTTTTTCTTACGAATCAATTTACGCTCGAAATCACTCTTCTCGCGATAGTCTTCCACAGTGGTCCGTGTAGCCCGCGTTAGCATTTTCAGCCTGGATGCATTTTTTGCATCCCGATCATTGCCACATTCATCATCAAACCGCTCATTTCTTACTACCATCGCCTTTCCAATAACCTCTGTTGCGGCACCTTCAACGCATGATTTTAATTTCTTCCACATACTATTTATACTAGTTTCCTGCTGGTAAGCCTCAAAATCTGTAATAATTCGTTGTTCCATTGCATCCATATACAATTGTTTTACCGCCGACTGTTCATGTCTCTCGACTGCCCATTTCAATCCTACGGGTTGTGTGTTATTAATGGCAGAAATTCTGGCTCGTAGCACTATCCGAACTAGATAATGATCTGAGTCAATATTTAAACTACGACAAGTTCGAACATCCATTATATTTGAACAGTGACCATCAATTAGTACATGATCAATTTAATTATTTGGTCTATCATCTGGAGACCTCCATGACATTTTATGAATTTCTTTATATGACCATGTTTTTAGACATGGCAAAATCAATCAATCTTAGCCCGTTTTCATTCGTTGATTTATGAAGACTATGTTTACCTATATGTGGTTGATATATTGTTTCTTGTCCCACCTTGGCATTAAAATCGCCTAGGAAAAATTTCGTTCTTACACGTAGTGTAGAAATGCGTTCATCAATCGGATTAAAAGCAATTACTGAATTTCTTGCTTTACCAAAAACTACGAAACCGGTTCCGAAATCTCTTCTTTTACTACAATCGTTGCCGCTGTAATAAAATTTGTATCCTTTTCCTGCCAATATATTTTTTCCGGGCCACCTAGTTTTTTGGATAGCTGTTGTAACCAATTTGGCTTTTCTTAGTGTATCAGTAAGTGCTCTTAAAGCACCTTGTCGTAACAAAGTTCTAACATTCCAAGATGCAAGTTTTAAATCATTGTCCTTAAATGTTCGTTGCTTGAGTCGTTGCCGTTGTCCGAGGCTCTGTTGTAGAGTTCATAACTGGTTGTTTTTCCGAAGTTGGTTGTTAACCATACGTCCAACCTACTAAACCATTCTGTAAATTCGTAGGTCATTTACAGGGTATATCACCTCTGCCGAAAGCAGTTACATTGGCGCCGCTGATTCGCCTACTGTGTAATCACTGAATCATTAACTCAGTTTTAATCGAATGCTGCTTTCACACAACACCCCAAAGTAATTCTCATACACAGCAGCCAGATGTCCGCGGGTACTTATTCTTTATTCGTAGCTAACCCATAAGTATCCAATCCCAAAAAAACAATTAAATTCACCACTCGTCAAATTACTTAAAACATAAACGTACTGTTCTTTAATTAAAAATAAAATTTTATCAGAGTATACATTTTATGAAATTTTGGAGTAAATACTATATCATCATTATTAACATTATACTAATTGACAATAAATTTACTACTATAATCGCTAAGTGACATTATATTTACAGTAAATTGATATTATTATTGGCATTATGCTATCGGTATTGACATACTTAAAACATTACATTTTATATTTTATATATTTTATCATACTTACGCTATCATTATTTTTATATTTTTACAGATAACAATATAACAGCAATTTTAGCCAATATTCAAAATAGAGCATCCTGAACAGCAGTCAATCAACATTATAATAGTGTAGATAGTGTTTATTTTGTAGTTTTTAAGTTTTATTTTAAGTATATGTTTAAGAATGTAGGGAAAGATATGTGTGCGATATTACCTGAATATATAAACAAGTATCTATATCATATAATGGTTCCCAGGTACATATTCAGATCGTAGGTATATGTAATATTAATGTATCTATATAAAAAAAACTGAGATATATAACTAGTGCCCCCGTATCAGGGTATTGATACTTAAATTTATGTCTAGGCCCCCCCCACAGAGACATATATCAAGGGTCCCAGCATTCACTATAAACATTTCAAATGTGTGTCGCGTGGTTAAGTATCTATTGAATTAGATAGATTGATACATATTCAAGACCTATGCATATATAATACTTATATGCGAGTGTACGTCTCAAACCCCACTAATCCCATTAGATGAGCGTATGTTGGTAGGTGTTCGGATATTTTATATGAATGCTTGGTTACATAACTCTGGGTCCAGTTTCATATAGATACATTAATATTACGTATACCTAGGACATGAATGTGTAGCTGGGGTCATTATCTGATATAGATACATAGTTATATATTCAGGTGCATCCTAAAAATATATAGATAATATGCCCTATCAGTCATATTATTCATATTATTCATCAGGCACAAAACTAGAAAACATTATCTTATTAGATAAACAAATTTTGTGAAACCAATTTTTGCAATCTAGTGGAAAATAGTCTGGAAAAGTACATTTTCTTTAAAATTAATTTTACTCCTAATTTAATTTTTCCAAACAGATTATCAAAATTCAATATATTTTCTTAATTCGTTGAAAACATCATGATCAAATGTATCATGAATTTTCCAAACTCATGAACCCCTCTCATGAAACTATAACATCAGGTACAGGAAATATATTAATATATATATCATGAATTTTCCACCAAGTACTAGGAAATATATTGATGAACCTATCATGTACTTTTCACTAAGGATTAGAAATGTATTGAATCTTCATAATCTGTTGGAGAAATGAAATTTTTCTATTTTAATTTTTCAAACAGATTATGATAAATTCAATATATTTTCTTTAATTCGTTGAAAACATCATGATCAAATGTATCATGAATTTTCCAAACTCATGAACCCCTCTCATGAAACTATAACATCAGGTACAGGAAATGTATTGATATATATATCAATCAATTTTCCACCAAGTACTAGGAAATATATTGATGAACCTATCATGTACTTTTCATTAAGTATTAGAAATATATTGAATTTTCATAGTCTGTTGGACAAAATGAAAATGGAAGAAAAATTAATTTTAAAGAAAATGTACTTTACCAGGTTATTTTCCATTAGCTTCCAAAGATTATGTTCACAAAATTTGTTTGTGATCTACGAAAAAAACATATTTAAATCAAGTTTTTCAGCAATGTTTTCTAGGTTTGTGTCTATTAGTATTTATTATTTATTATTTAAGTTTTATTATTTAAGTTTTATTATTTAAGTTTTATGTAAGTTTTATTTAAGTTTAAATTTAAGTATATATTTAAGAAAACAGGGAAATGGTATATGTAATAATGGACTGCATCTAAACAATAAACTCAAGTATGTAGCTAGCGCCCCCGTATCCGAGTACTGATACTTAAATATATGTCCAGGCCCCAATGGACATATATCAAGGGTCCCTGTATACCTATAAATATTCAGATGTGTATCTAAGGTGAATTAAATACTTAGATTAACATTAAAGACCTATATAGAATATATCCGAATGGATATTAAAGTGTATAGGTGTTCGGAGAGTTTATATGTATACTTGGTTATATATCTTCGGGTAAAGTTTATTATAGAAACAATATTATTACATATACCAAAGACCTGTGGACCCCGACCGATTTAAGATTCTATGTAACATTCTATAAAGAATGTTCAAATTTGAGTTAGCATAAGTTTTTTAATAAAAGTAAACACCAACACTTATTGGTTGTTTCAACATTGCTAAATATTACGTCAAATTTAGAAAGTTAACTCAGATTTGAACACCCTTTATTTAACAATCGATCCGCCTCTGATTGATTTAATAATCTATAAGAAACAAAATTAGAAAACATTACGGAAAATTATGTTTCACATATATTTTTCATATTAAATAATAACCAAATTTTGTAAACCCAATTTTTGGAATCTAATGGAAAATAGTCTGGAAAAGTACATTTTCTTTAAAATTAATTTTACTCCTAATTTAATTTTTCCAAACAGATTATCAAAATTCAATATATTTTCTTAATTCGTTGAAAACATCATGATCAAATGTATCATGAATTTTCCAAACTAATGAACCCCTCTCATGAAACTATAACATCAGGTACAGGAAATATATTAATATATATATCATGAATTTTCCACCAAGTACTAGGAAATATATTGATGAACCTATCATGTACTTTTCATTAAGTATTAGAAGTATATCGAATTTTCATAGTCTGTTGGACAAAATGAAAATGGAAGAAAAATTAATTTTAAAGAAAATTTACTTTTCCAGACTATTTTCCACTAGATTCCAAAAATTGGTTTCACAAAATTTGTTTATTATATAATAAGAAAAATATGTGTGGAACAAAATTTTCAGTAATGTTTTCTAGGTTAGTATTTATTATTTATTATTTAAGTTTTATTTAAGTTTAATTGTAAGTATATATTTAAGTTTTATTTAAGTTTACATTTAAGTATATATTTAAGAAAACAGGGAAATGGTATATGTAATAATGGACTGTAGCTAAACAATAAACTCAAGTATGTAGCTAGCGCCCCCGTATCCGAGTACTGATACTTAAATATATGTCCAGGCCCCAATGGACATATATCAAGGGTCCCTGTATACCTATAAATATTCAGATGTGTATCTAAGGTGAATTAAATACTTAGATTAACATTAAAGACCTATATAGAATATATCCGAATGGATATTAAAGTGTATAGGTGTTCGGAGAGTTTATATGTATACTTGGTTATATATCTTCGGGTAAAGTTTATTATAGATACATTATTATTACATATACCAAAGACCTGTGGACCGACCGATTTAAGATTCTATGTAACATTCTATAAAGGATGTTCAAATTTGAGTTAGCATAAGTTTTTTAATAAAAGTAAACACCAACACTTATTGGTTGTTTCAACATTGCTAAATATTACGTCAAATTTAGAAAGTTAACTCAGATTTTAACACCCTTTATTTAACAATCGATTCGCCTCTGATCGATTTAATAATCGATAAGAAACAAAACTAGAAAACATTACGGAAAATTATGTTACACATATATTTTTCATATTAAATAATAACCAAATTTTGTAAACCCAATTTTTGGAATCTAATGGAAAATAGTCTGGAAAAGTACATTTTCTTTAAAATTAATTTTACTCCTAATTTAATTTTTCCAAACAGATTATCAAAATTCAATATATTTTATTAATTCGTTGAAAACATCATGATCAAATGTATCATGAATTTTCCAAACTCATGAACCCCTCTCATGAAACTATAACATCAGGTACAGGAAATATATTAATATATATATCATGAATTTTCCACCAAGTACTAGGAAATATATTGATGAACCTATCATGTACTTTTCATTAAGTATTAGAAATATATTGAATTTTCATAGTCTGTTGGACAAAATGAAAATGGAAGAAAAATTTATTTTAAAGAAAATTTACTTTTCCAGACTATTTTCCACTAGATTCCAAAAATTGGTTTCACAAAATTTGTTTATTATATAATAAGAAAAATATGTGTGAAACAAAATTTTCAGTAATGTTTTCTAGGTTAGTATTTATTATTTATTATTTAAGTTTTATTTAAGTTTAATTTTAAGTATATATTTAAGAAAACAGGGAAATGGTATATGTAATAATGGACTGTAGCTAAACAATAAACTCAAGTATGTAGCTAGCGCCCCCGTATCCGAGTACTGATACTTAAATATACGTCCAGGCCCCAATGGACATATATCAAGGGTCCCTGTATACCTATAAATATTCAGATGTGTATCTAAGGTGAATTAAATACTTAGATTAACATTAAAGACCTATATAGAATATATCCGAATGGATATTAAAGTGTATAGGTGTTCGGAGAGTTTATATGTATACTTGGTTATATATCTTCGGGTAAAGTTTATTATAGATACATTATTATTACATATACCAAAGACCTGTGGACCGACCGATTTAAGATTCTATGTAACATTCTATAAAGGATGTTCAAATTTGAGTTAGCATAAGTTTTTTAATAAAAGTAAACACCAACACTTATTGGTTGTTTCAACATTGCTAAATATTACGTCAAATTTAGAAAGTTAACTCAGATTTTAACACCCTTTATTTAACAATCGATTCGCCTCTGATCGATTTAATAATCGATAAGAAACAAAACTAGAAAACATTACGGAAAATTATGTTACACATATATTTTTCATATTAAATAATAACCAAATTTTGTAAACCCAATTTTTGGAATCTAATGGAAAATAGTCTGGAAAAGTACATTTTCTTTAAAATTAATTTTACTCCTAATTTAATTTTTCCAAACAGATTATCAAAATTCAATATATTTTATTAATTCGTTGAAAACATCATGATCAAATGTATCATGAATTTTCCAAACTCATGAACCCCTCTCATGAAACTATAACATCAGGTACAGGAAATATATTAATATATATATCATGAATTTTCCACCAAGTACTAGGAAATATATTGATGAACCTATCATGTACTTTTCACTAAGGATTAGAAATGTATTGAATCTTCATAATCTGTTGGAGAAATGAAATTTTTCTATTTTAATTTTTCAAACAGATTATGATAAATTCAATATATTTTCTTAATTCGTTGAAAACATCATGATCAAATGTATCATGAATTTTCCAAACTCATGAACCCCTCTCATGAAACTATAACATCAGGTACAGGAAATGTATTAATATATATATTATGAATTTTCCACCAAGTACTAGGAAATATATTGATGAACCTATCATGTACTTTTCATTAAGTATTAGAAATATATTGAATTTTCATAGTCTGTTGGACAAAATGAAAATGGAAGAAAAATTTATTTTAAAGAAAATTTACTTTTCCAGACTATTTTCCACTAGATTCCAAAAATTGGTTTCACAAAATTTGTTTATTATATAATAAGAAAAATATGTGTGAAACAAAATTTTCAGTAATGTTTTCTAGGTTAGTATTTATTATTTATTATTTAAGTTTTATTTAAGTTTAATTTTAAGTATATATTTAAGAAAACAGGGAAATGGTATATGTAATAATGGACTGTAGCTAAACAATAAACTCAAGTATGTAGCTAGCGCCCCCGTATCCGAGTACTGATACTTAAATATACGTCCAGGCCCCAATGGACATATATCAAGGGTCCCTGTATACCTATAAATATTCAGATGTGTATCTAAGGTGAATTAAATACTTAGATTAACATTAAAGACCTATATAGAATATATCCGAATGGATATTAAAGTGTATAGGTGTTCGGAGAGTTTATATGTATACTTGGTTATATATCTTCGGGTAAAGTTTATTATAGATACATTATTATTACATATACCAAAGACCTGTGGACCGACCGATTTAAGATTCTATGTAACATTCTATAAAGGATGTTCAAATTTGAGTTAGCATAAGTTTTTTAATAAAAGTAAACACCAACACTTATTGGTTGTTTCAACATTGCTAAATATTACGTCAAATTTAGAAAGTTAACTCAGATTTTAACACCCTTTATTTAACAATCGATCCGCCTCTGATTGATTTAACAATCTGCCTAAGATTGCTAAGTCGGCCTGAGGCTGATAAGAATGTTAAGTCGGCCAGAGGCGGGCAACCGGCCTCCGGCCGGTAAGAATGTTAAGTCGGCCGGAGGCCGGCAAGAATGTTAAGTCGGCCGGAGGCCGACAGCCGGCCTACGGCCGGCAAGAATGTTAAGTCGGCCGGAGGCCGACAGCCGGCCTACGGCCGGCAAGAATGTTAAGTCGGCCGGAGGCCGACAGCCGGCCTACGGCCGGCAAGAATGTTAAGTCGGCCGGAGGCCGACAGCCGGCCTCCGGCCGGCAACAAACTTAATTCGGCCGAAGGCCGACAGCCGGCCTACGGCCGGCAACAAACTTAAGTCGGCCGGAGGCCGACAACCGGCCTTCGGCCGGTAAGAATGTAGATAGATACTTAGTATTAAGAATAAAAAAACATTGTTAATTTGTAGATAATTATTTTATTAATAAAAAATTACATAATAAAAAAAAAAAAAATTTTAACTTTTTCCCTGGCCTCGCCCTATACTTTCAGGAAGATTCAAAATTCTAAGAAAATATAATAACATATTCAAAACGTTACATCTTTCTGCAAAATTCTACGACCCAAATCATAAAAGAATTGTTTTATAACTCAGTTCATAGAATTTTGCAGGAGTAGTTCTGTGTTTTTTCTATTTCCTCGAAGTTTTCAATCATTCCTTTGTAATATATCATTTATTTGTCGTATTTTAAATATAGTATATTTATTAAATAAAAAATAAAATAAAAGAATCTATATAATAACAAATTATAAAATTTAAATATAACTTAAACTTAATCTTAACTATTAAAGGCTTATTCCTAGGTATAAGATAACAACATATTCTATATAGTAAAGTAAAGTAATAAAATATAAATTAAAATATACAACTCAATAAGAATGTTTGTATTGTACCTAATATAATCTTAAATTAATTAATTAATTACTGTTGAAATTCAAAAATTTTAGCCTAAAAATACTATTTGTAACATTCCGCGAATGTGTTTGAAGGATATTAAAAGGTATAAACTGACCTAAAGAACTGATATATATATATATTAAAATAGGGACCCCATACGAACTTCAATCAGACATGGTCCTCACATGGGACTACAACGTAACATATAATTATCCATGTAATATAATTCGCCGGTTATGAGTACAAAATTACTGCACATGCGAGAGTAGACCAATATTCAAAACAAAGGTTAAAATTTGTGTTTTTACCTATTTACATAGGGCAAATTTGCCTTCCTGCGAATATGAATGTCTACAATCACATGAATAATCGTTTCGCAACCAGAACAAGGGTCGTGCGCGTGCCAGGCCTCAATTAACGCTAATTGATAAGTGCCACGACCCCGGCCATAACATGGAAAACCTATTGACGATGGAAAAAAATAGTTAGATAATGTAGCTCCCAATGATTACACTACTGTTGAAATTCAAAAATTTCTGCCTAAAAATACTATTTGTAACATTCCGCGAAGGTGCTTGAGTATTAAAAGCCCCGTGGCTTCTGAATCGAACAAAATAAAAACTTGATCATTCGCAACTCAGAACGGTTTTAGGGAAAGCTTAGATTTATACTATAATTGTAACATATTAAAATAATATGGCAAAGTGATTCCCGCAGTTTAAATTTTAAAAATCCAAAAATATGAGAAATAATAACATTTTGACAATGTCATTTTAAAAAAATTCTCATATATAATTAAAATATAAAGCTAAATTGAATTCAATCCACGAATAAATTGTTAATACGTGATCACGAATCTATTATAAACTCAATCTTTTTATTGGTTGTCCGACTACACACATAGAGGGAAGACCAATAAATTGATTGAGGATATAATTGGTGAATTTTGTTTCAACTATCCAGAACCCTTATTATTTCAATAAAAACAACCAAGCTTCTGGATTAGTTTGATCGAAATAAAATTACACACTAAATGCCATATTAAATTAGTTATCGCGCTATGCAGAATATCTATCTGTCTTAGAAAATTTAGCGTTTACAATATCTCAAATAATAAAAATGTAAATTGTGTCTTATTAATTAAACTTAAATTAACTTAACTATAAACTTAAATTAAAACTTAAACTTAAATATAACTTAAACTTACACGAAAAACATTGTATATAGTAAAGTTGTGGTGTTTTGCTTGTGGAAGTTGTTGATAATTAACTGTTGATGTTAATATAATTAAGTCATATTACTGTAATGATAAATGTTATATTAATTCATTAATTTACAATTATTTAAACAAAATAATTAAGTTCAACCAACAGATTTCTGTTAATTAGAATTAAATATAAATTAAAATATACAATACAATAGAATGTACCTAAATATAATCTTAAATTGTATATTTAATTAAATAATATATAATTCTTAATTAACCTCTCTCTTCTGTCATGAACAAAGTTCTCGTGAGACATTCTAAGGAATTTTGTAAAATGATATTGGATTGTTTTTTAGGTTCGTACTACAATACCGAATGTGTATGAAGGTTTAAATGAACTGATTTTATATGTTCCATCATAAATTGTAAAACAGAATTTATTATAATTATGTTATTTGATTGGGTAAAATAACTTTGTAAGTCCACTTTTAAATTTTATTATTAATTTATAAATAATTTTGGTTTATAATTAATCATAAAATTACGTACGATAAGAATTTTATTTTAAATATTATTATTTTATGTAAAATCACACAAAAGATAAATATTTTAATTATTGTATTTTTATGTCATCCTCTGTTATAGGCTAAAAAAACACCACCGGGAAGTCGATTGATAAAAATTTAAATTGTATTGTGAATTCAAATTTATTTAAAAAACAAACATTAAATTAATAAAATATTAACATAAAATTGAAGTAATTTTTATTTAAACATTTAATATTTAAATTTTGAATTGCAATTGGTTACCATCTCACATTCCAAAGTTGATATTAATTTAATATTCTCTTTGATACATATAAAATAATGTATGTGTCGTGCAATACTCTAAATATAATTATATTTGATCTGTTTTCAATTACGTACGTACGAATCCATAAGCGGAAGGCAATACGTATGAATCGGAGGGAGTCAATAGCCATCTTAAGTCTTTCAAGCCGCCAAATAATAAAACTATAATGAAGAAGAGACGTTGGTACAAATACATCGGTAGATATATGTTTTGCGATAGGGATTATATCACCGACACGCAAAGAAAGGTTTATGCAAAAAAACAGGGGACAAGGGATACTAGAATAAGACGGTTTCGTTCGTATATATTCGGCAGATTTATAGTTTGGTAAGTAGTAGTTCCGGATTAATATGTTGAGTATAGCATACTTGCAATGCCAGTTGCGACCGAACGCGTCCACGGGTTGCGGATAGTGGAACGGCCTATGATACTTATGGGTTAGCTACGAATAAAGAATAAGTAGCCGCGGACAATCTGGCTGCTGTGTATGAGAATTACTTTGGGGTGTTGTGTGAAAGCAGCATTCGATTAAAACTGAGTTAATGATTCAGTGATTACACAGTAAAGGCGAATCAGCGGCGCCAATGTAACTGCTTTCGGCAGAGGTGATATACCCCTGTAAATGACCCTACGAATTTACAGAATGATTTAGTAGGTTGGACGTATGGTTAACAACCAACTTCGGAAAAACAACCAGTTATGAACTCTACAACAGAGCCTCGGATCGGACAACGGCAACGACTCAAGCAACGAACATTTAAGGACAATGATTTAAAACTTGCATCTTGGAATGTTAGAACTTTGTTACGACAAGGTGCTTTAAGAGCACTTACTGATACACTAAGAAAAACCAAATTGAATATAACAGCTATCCAAGAAACTAGGCCCGGAAAAAATTTATTGAAAGGAAAACGATACAAATTTTATTACTGCGGCAATGATTGTAGTAAAAGAAGAGATTTCGGAACCGGTTTCTAAGTTTTGGATAAAGCAAGAAATTCAGTAATTGCTTTTAATCCGATTGATGAACGCATTTCTACACTACGTGTAAGAACGAAATTTTTCAATCTGAAGAGAAAACTGATGATGTTAAGGATGAGTTTTATGAAAAACTGATGGCAACATATAGAGTTGCACCCGGCCACGACATTAAGATTGTCCTAGGCGATTTTAATGCCAAGGTGGGACCGGAAACAATATATCAACCAACTATAGATAAACACAGTCTTCATAAAACAACGAATGAAAACGGGCTGAGATTGATTGATTTTGCCATGTTTAAAAACATAGTTCATTAGTGGTACATACTTCCCACATAAATAAATTCATAAGATGACGTGAAGGCGGTACGCATTTTCCGTTTACATATAAATTATAGTATAAATCAATCAGGTATATGCAAATAACAAAAAATTTCTTTTATTCTATTATTAATTTATCCTAGAGATTTCGACAAATAAAAAAACAAGAAATAAAATCACAGAGATTAATAATGTCTCTATACACAACGCCTATTCAATTGAATAATTTTTGGTATGAAAAAGACTGAAAATATGTTCTCATGACATGTATTGTAGCACGTAACCACTGGCGGCACTGAATACAGTGTTTTATCATACTTATGCATATGCACATCGGTCACAAGTAGTTTAAGATTAAGCCGTCCATGTGTAACATAACGTCGAATTGTATATTGTCGAAGACAATGAAAAACCTGGAGCGAAATGAAAAGCTTGACAAAAATTTCTGTTCTACGTTTTTTTCATTCAACTACTGGTACAATTGTCCTTCGAATGACGGAAAATAATACTAAGTAAGTACGATATAGTACTAATGATAGTCCTGGCACTATGATACATGTCCATATATCATCAATATGGTTTTAGGATCTCCTTATTACAGGTTCACAATACGTATATTTTTATACCGGCTTAGCTGAGCCTGAGCTTATGTATGTGCAATTTGTTTGTGATTTGCTCTTCGCGAAGGGTTCTAAATTATTACTATATGACTAAAGTGCTACGAGAAATTTATAATTTTCATCACATATACTTATGACTGAATAATATAAAAATCTTCGTTTCAATTAAATTAAATAACAAATTAAATTTTAAAATTAAAATATAAACTCACTTTTATTTTGTTATTCTGTTAATGCTAACATTTTTTATTATATCTTCAATAGACAAATGTTTTTCTCCGTCATTAAGCAACTTGCAAAAAATTACAATTAATTTTAATTGTATAAAATGTGACTTTCGATGGATCTGTAAAAAAAAAAAGAGTATAATTGAATTAATTATTAAATGCATATAGAAAAGTAGGGATATAAAGTATTAAATTACAAACCTTTGCAAATATTAAATATTGTTAAAATATGACGAATATATGATAAACCTTTGGATGGCACTAAAACGCTATCATGCAGCTTGTAATTTATTGTCTGTTTCGATGTATTAACATTTTTGTACTTGCTTTACTAACTATATTAATAAAAAAAAATGTGTTACAATAAATATATAATAATAATAAAGACATAAAATTTTAGTTAAACGTATCTAAAAGAAAATCTAAATTAATTAATTAAAAAGAATATATAAATTATTACAGGTATATGTATCTAAAAAATTAAAAAATTGGTCAGAGATTTTGATTAATACTTCTTCAACAAAGAATAATAAAATATTATATACTATAACAGTTTTGGATAATATCTATAACAGACTGAACATAATATAATGATATAAGTAAACTAATTAACGTAAAATTAATTACCTTCATCGTTTAATAACTCTTCTTTCAAGTTTGGTAAAAATTTATCAATACGTTGCCATATTAAATTACAAACACCATTTGTGCTATACTTGTATATAATGTAAGAATGAATTTGTTTCATTATCGGCTCCAGTCTCTTGCTTATTTTTCAGCATCGTATCCTCACCATCACCAGGTATTTTATATCATAAATTTGTTGTTTCATTGATAATTAATAATTTGGTGCCTACTGTTTAGTGGCTACAATAAATGATGCTTCCACAAATGTTTGTATATATTTAACTCAACATATGGTATTGCATGCTGTTACGTCCAATGCATTTGTATGTTGACATTGATAATATATCCAAAAAAAAGGTTATTGGATACTAATTACATTGATGATATGAAATCTGCATCCTTATTCATTAATAATCAATTTTCAGCAGTATGGTCCAAATTTTAAGCTAATAATGCTGAGTCACATTATCTATATTACCATGATCAACACCTAACACCAAATTCTTGTATTATACAAAATTAATTGTCATTACTTCAAACTTTTAGTTTTTTATGGACACTTCCAGAAGTGGTACATGAACGTTGTTAATCTTGTAGAAATCTGAAAATGAAATATGTATGAGAAAAAAAAAAAAACCACATTATTCTGTAAGCAAATTGATATATGAAATTCAGCAATTTCGATTCAAATCATTTGCTAAAATTTAGATCATCATTAGAAGATGACAATAATGACACAAATATAATGATCTAAATATTGTTATCAATAAATTAACTAAAAAAAACTAATTAATTTATTAAAGCAGTCGAATTTTAAAATAATTTCTGTTGTTGTTGGAAATTATGATAATGATAATGATTGACATTCATTCGAAGCACAAACCGAATATAAAATCAATTATACAACAGTTGATTAAACTAAAATATGGTTTGTTTTTGAAAAATTTTATAAATTACAATTTTATACAACACTAAAATATTGAATTTGTTGTATTATTTGTACGTTGTAATAATTGTTTTCGTTTTGTGATAAATCATTGGCAATCCACTAACCGCCATGTGGCATATCAAAGCATCCATATATTTTAGGTTAGAAATATATTTTCACAGAATTTATCTATAATTTTATTACCACTCTATTAAATATTATAAGAACTAATTTTAATTCACTTTGAAAATGAATAATTCTTTATAAAAATATAATATTATTAACATTTTTTCTATTAATTTAAAATTCATACTTATAACATTGCTTATTTTCTTCTGCTTCGACTCAAGAGCCATATTTTTTATTTCTTAATGCCTCGAAGAGTGTTAAGCGTGTTGAGTGTTGAATGATGACTTTTGTTTTATATAAAAAAAAAAAAATCGAAATGTCAAAGTTAATTTATTTTTGTTTGTACTTCTCCATTTACTATTGCCCGATAGGTGTCAACATAATCAATGAATAAATAATATAATTCGCCTAAGGTAAATTCACATATAATAATTCACTGCAAATTTCCCCTTAATTGTCTCATACTGTTTTTCATGCAAAAATTTTTTTGTAGTCGATGATTTATTTTTCATCTTTACCTTAAAGTAATCAAACCGTACTATAATTAGTGGTTCATTCGATATTCTCAAGAACCCACACTTTGAAGACAATAGTAATTAGATTTTGTTGTAATAAAAAAAACAATGGCAAAATATAGATAAAATATACAAAATACAAATAATAATAAATACCTTTACCAACGTATTCAACGTTGTAAGAGCCATCAAAATAATTTTTGGAACATAAAATTTATTCCAATTAATGTAATCGCAACATCTATGTTGTAATAATGATTTATCGATTGTTGCAATAATGATTTTTATATTTGTAATGTTATACCATCAACGTGTAAGAGAACATATTTGACCTAGTAAATAATAAAGAGTAATAATATGAACATGTTTTACCAGCAATTTACTGGTTCTATATCCTCTAAGATATGTATACATAAATAAAATATAGTGTAAGCGACATAAAATTGAAATTGTAGCATAAAAAAAGGATTTCATATAATATACAACACAATATTAAATAAATAAATAAAATAAAATACTTCTATCTTTGAATTTTACAAATGTAATGTATATCTGTAGTAAATATATATGTATATGCATAGATAGATGAAATAGATAAGAGAATTTCAGATTCAGATCATTCTATATGTAAATGGTATTACATTGAATATCTAATCAAAGATTATAAAATTGTAATTATAATTTATAATAACGTTGAGTCATATCTCATCACAATATTAATACAAATCAATTATTTAAGAAGATATGACAACGAAACTATTATGTTAAAATAAAAACATTACCGCTGAAGTTAAAACGTTACCGTTACCTTTTTAATGTTACCAATTATGAATTGATAAATTCCAAAATTTATGAAATCTTACATTCACCATTTTGTTGAGAGCTGTATTATTATTCGCTTATATTTTAATTTTACTTAAATGAAAAGAACAAACGTGTGATTTTAAGAAAATGAAGGTTATGATTGACGTTAATTATGTAATGCATATAATGTTTCTTTTGTTTTGCAAAATTTTAAATTAAATAGTAATACTCACAATTTTATGTAATAGCCTTTTGTTTCGTTGTATTTCAGATACCAATATTTTGTGTTATATCTTTGTATATTTAACATACAAAAGCAACAGGTGTTCCTATGACATTTTTCTGGTTGAAAATATATCTTCGATTTCATTTTATTTTTCACTTCCAAAATGTTATATTTTATTATCTAAATAAAAATATTATTTATTTATAGATAAATAACTATAGTTTTCTTTCTAATTTCTCAACTGAAACCAATTACAATATAAATTATAAAATATAAAAGAACTAAACATTTTTTCTTGATATAAAATATATAATTATTGAAATGTCAAAATTAGAAAAAAAAATTATTTCAACACAACTATTTTGATTTTCAATACACTGGACAGAAACGCCACCAACACGGAATTATTTATCTAACTCACTAATCATATTCTTAAACCTTCTATATTCTATATTCTCAACAAGGTGTTTTCACCGCAAACCAAAGTATTTTCCCGTGTGTCCAAAACAATCTATGCCAACATAATATAATCACCAAATAAATTTCCGACACAATTATCCAGCATGAAAATTCAATAATCGTGAACTAATTAGAATTAAGAATAATTTTTAATTGTAAATTATTAAAAGCGATGTGCTCATTCCATTGTATTATGTTGTCATCCATAGGTCTACACTATTGGGACTGGCCATAATAAAACTACTATATCAGATCGATTTAAATTAAATGAAGTTAAATGTAATGACAACAATTACTCGGATTATTTTGAATTATTTGTTAAATAAATAATTAAAACAAATCAATTATTTGAGAAGATATAACAACGAAACACTACCACTGAAGTTAAAACGTTACGTACCTGTTTAATGTTATAAATTATGATGAATTGATAAATTCCAAAAATTATGACATCTTACATTTACCAATTTATTGAGAGTCGCAAGTGAAATGACCGTATTTTAATATCTTACAATCGCAGGAATTTGTGTCCGATGGTACTGCATATAAAGATTTTGATTGGCGCTGATTATGAAAAATATCATGCAGTTAATTATTTATTATTTTGTTTTTAATTATTACAATATATACTCACAATTTTATACAACACTTGAGTTTGTTGTATTGTTTGTTATATTTTGAGACTATCTTTTGTGAAATACCTCTTTTGGTAAATGTTAAAGCATAAAACATGCATGGATGAGCAATAGGTAAACATCTATCAGTTGTTACTGGTTGAAAATATACCTTCATATATTTCATTGATTATTGTTATTCATTGTTGCCTGTTAAATATAATAAGAATTAATATTTTACTTAATTTTTTTAATTTATCTTATGATTAAATGTAATTAGCTAACAGATAGTATTGAAAAATACGATTTTACGATAAAATACAATTAAATGCATTGATTTACTTTAACATTTTATCACAGATTTTCATAACTTTGAAAATATTACAACATATTTATGACCAGATATGAAGAGCATGGATTGACTATCTAATCAATTAGTTTAGTAAATAGAAGAAATGCAAGTCAAAAATATTGCTTTAATTTTCGAGAATGTACGGGTAAGCTTCTTTGTATTTGCACTGTGACATCATGTCATCATTAAATCCTAAGAAGCAATGGAACCCACTACATCAAACATTCATCCAGACAATCAATTTTATTGGATTTCTTATCTTCTTACTTTTTATATCATGTTCTTTGAACTATTTCTGTTTCTAACCGATATGAAAATATACTTTCCATATTTAATTGATGAATAATAAAAACACGACGACTTGAATCAGCTTCAAATGTTACATTCTTCATTGAGTGTATGGTATATTTATTGATTTTTTGTTTTTCAAGCATTTAATCTGTTTATTCCTACAAAAAATCAAAAGAAAAGTAATAAATTATACCAAATAAAATATTATATCTACCTAACTATAGCTAATTACTTACTTGTAATGGCGTCATAAAATTTCTTTGCAAATGAAATACATGTGTGGCTACGTCCGTAAACGTTTGAAGGTAATATTGTATCATCATAAATAATAATAATATATATTATTAGATGAAATTCCACACAAAACACATTGATGATGGTTTGTTAATGTGGTAAATTGTAAATATCATGTTTTATATCCAATAAATGTATCATATAACTTGTAATAAATTATTTCCTACAATATTTTTGAGAACCAAAAATTATTGATGATTTTTATGGTATTCAATGAATTTTATTCAGTTAAGAAAACATTTATTAAAAAACGTTATAATATTTTATAAATATAATTAATGAATTTTAAATAAACTTATAATTATATAATCTGGAGGAAGCAATTAATTATCTCCTTCTTCACATGGATCGAAAATGATTTTGATACAACTTCAACTAAAATGAAATAAATTAAAACAAAAGAAAGACACATAACCCTATAATCTTAATAAAATAAAGTGTCAAACACAAATGTGATCATTAACAATGGCAAATTATTTAAATATATTATCTAATATGAAAAACATATAACTTCAATGGGGTAAGTATTACTGCTTTTACAGTCATATTAAATTAATTGGTGTTGCGAAATGATTTTCATTTGGTAGGTACTATCTACTAATTTGGCAGAGGGATTTGATATGTACCAAATTTTAGTATGTTACTATTTTAGTTAGTTTGGTACAGTACGGTTTGAAATCACATTAGACATTCAACCAAATTAGTTGGTAAAAACAAATTTAGTATGCAAGTGAAAAATGCGGTACATAAAATTCAATGGACTGTAAGTTCAACTTATAAGGAAGAAGAAATCACTCATAGCCAATTTGCCTGCAACATTAAAATGAAGTACTTCCGCTTTTAAAGATATTCTGTGTAGAAGGGAGGTGACAACAAATATAACAACATTTTTAAATATGTAACAAGTAACAACAACAGGATAGGAATATGAAGGAATATACCATCACAAAAAATTACGAATTACACAAATTTAATTATTTTTAGAAAAATAATTTCCAATACGAAACAATTACACTTAAATACTAAATTAAAAAAAGGAAATGCTCGAAAATGCTAAACATAATTATATCTTAACATTAAATTACATTCACACACACGAAATAATTACATAAATTAATTTCAATTACTTTATGAATCTAATTTTTTAATTTTATGCCGTCGACATATTTGTAAAATAACATCACCTAATTTAATAGCTTTAAATAATTTAACAGCTTCCTGATGTGATAAATCATGACAAACATTTCCATTAACAGCTAATACTTCATCGCCGGCTTGTAAGCGATTATCTTCGGCAGCTTGACCATTTGGTAAAATACTTTTAATAAATATACCAAGTGCACCACGTGGACTATCACGTCCACCAACAATTGTGAAACCTAAAGATTTTTTACCGGGTCCCTTCTCAAATGCAACCGTATGAAATGAACATAAGCCATTATTATTACCAATTTTATTTATTGTCTGTTTATCATTAAAATGCAATTGTTTGGTACGTCTTGGTAATGTACAATAGTTTCCAGGATTATTATTAATAATTTCATGTTGTAACGAATCACCGCATTCTTTTTCTATCTCAATGTTATTATTATTATTATTATTATTATTATTATTATTATTATTATTATTATTATTATTATTATTATATGGATTTATAAAACTTAAAGTTAATTTTTCGTCGTCACATAAATTATAACTACTTTTTGCTATATACTTTTTATTTAATAATGGTGAATTCTTCTCACCATTTATAATATTTAAAATTTCATTATTAACGCTGTCTCTCTTATCATTATTATCACAATTTAATTGTTGTAGTTGCAGTTGCTGTTGAAGCTGTTGTTTACCAATTAATGAACGCCTAAATAATTTATTAGACATACTTGAATAGGAAATATGATTTTTTTGAAATTGATTTTGACGTCTTTTAACCGTATTTGTGTCGGCAGTTGATGATGGCATTGGAGTTAATGATAAAGGAGCCGATGGTTTTATCGTTTTGGTAATTGAATTATCACTTATTAATTTATTATCCATTTCACAATTTTGTATTGCTTTTTCTGTAGTATTAATTGTATTTTTACAATCTACATCTAGTGATCCGATTAAAGGTATTGCTGGAAGAGTATTTGATGTTGATTTTAATACCGATAAAACTGGTTTTGTTCGACGAGATGTACCAAATACATTGTATTTACCATCAATTCTGAAAAAAGAAAATAAAGTTAGTGACCAGTGACCAGTGTTGGGTTGTCGATTAGATTTCAAGGAAGTGGTTCACAGGAATGGTTTTTTTTTTATCAAGAAAATAAATTTATTACAATATTATCTCCAGAAAACATTATTAAAATAGAGAAGTGATGTTAAATAAATATGTTTACCTTAAAGCTGTAGATGCATAATCATTTCCTTTAGCATTATCAATATTATGAGAATCATATTCAGTGGTTAAATATGTATCAACAGAAACAGTTCGTGATTTTTCTTCAGAATTGTAATTTTCTTGTTGTTGTTCATCCTTATAACTCTTATCATCCTGATCATTATTATCATCATTATCAATATTTTTAATATTATTTACTATGTTGCGACAAATAACAAAATCAATTTCATTTAAATCATCTGGTTTTCCTTTGGTAATATTTTTTAATAAGTCTTGCACTTGTAACATTGTTAGACCACTTAAACGTCGCCCTAATACATTTACAATTTCATCATTAATTTTTATGGTTTTGTCTCTGTAAAATATAAAATCATTAATAATAAGTAAATAAGATTTACGGAGGATGGCTAGAGAAGTATAAATTAGATAATTTTACAAACTGTTAGTTTAAAATATATTAAATTAATAAAGATATGTTTTTACGTGTTATTTTATATTATTAAAACTAAAATAATGTAGGATTGAAGATTTTTGGTGCATGAATCTTGATGCATTCAATCTTATTAACTGTTAATAAAAATCCTCTTATAATAGGCAGCGATAGAAACTCACATCATACATCATCTATGGCTGTACAAATGCAAACAACAGAATGTAATATGTATTGGCATTTCATTTTCTTTGCTAACCGTGAAATAATAGACGTGAGGTAATCGATATTATCTTGTACTCTAATGTTTATGTTTAATTTTTCAATACCGACATCATTATCCGTAATGCAAAAAATGCAAATTGGTGGTTTTTCTGTGAAGATAATGATAAAAATAATGTAACTCCTTACTGGGAACTGGGAAACCGTTTAGAATTTGATAAACAATGAAAACATTCAAACACCGAGAATAGATGAAATTTTTCCTGCAATTATGCAAATGGATAAGAATAAATTTGAAAGATGTGATGCACCTACATAAACAACAAAATTGAGCGAGTTGTTGAAGAAGTTAATTAAATATAATTATAGGTGTGTTATAGGTGGAACAAACACAATTTGTACAATATGTTAATTATATAGATGGATAAGTTCTAATGATAAAGAGCTACGTGTTGATATAAAGATGACGAAACTATAACATAAATATAATTCCACTTACTTATCAACTAAACCACCTGGTAAAATACTAACAACCTTATAACCACCAACACATTTATTTCCATTCGTTTGTTGTTGGTGATCATTTACGATTGGCGCCAATGTAATGCCTAAACATTTTGTTTGCTCTTTATTAGTAAATTGAATGCGAACAAATTTAAATTCACGTTGTACCGTCAGATTATTTGTCATTTCATGATTTCCATTTTTTGTCATACGTAATGGTAAAAATGGACAATCAGCCTCATCATCATTGTCGCCATAATTATTATTATTGTTATTATAATTTTTATTATTATTAACGTTGCTATCAATTGAATTACTTTCATTATCATAATGTTCAATAACAATTGATGATTGCCCAGATTCATTAATTAAAATACCAGAGTCGGTATCATCATTATTATTATTATTATTATTATTATTATTATTATTATTATTATTATTATTATTATTATTATTATTATTATTATTATTATTATTATTACTATTAATATTATTTTTATTATTATTTGAATAATGTTCATCCGATTTAATAATAGAAGGTTGATGTGGATATGACGGCGGTGTAGTTTGCAGTGATTTAATTGGTAATTTTGGAATTAATACATTTCGTTCGCATTGTTCTGGTTGTATAACTTCCGATAAATTTTCATTAATTTCTAAATTATTTATTATTAAATTTGGTTTATTCAGATCGAAGATATCGGTTAGATTTCCATAGCTTAAACTTCGTCTATTTTTTGTAATTTTTTTATCATTATTATTATTATTATTTAAATCATTACTTTTAATTAGAATGCCATCGGGAATATTTTGTTTATTATAAAATTTAGCAAATAATTTTTGTGTACGATTTGACATTAATTTAAATTTTTCGGATAAACATGATGATGAAGATGTTCCGGTTGATTGTGATGATGGTGACATTGATTTCTTTTTATTATTATTATTATTATTATTATTATTATTTGCCATTTTATTATCATTTGTAGACGATTTTATAAACGTTGAAAAACCATAATCATCATCATTTTCATGCGTTATATTTCGATATATTAACGAAGATGATGGTGGTGTCAGTGGTTGGGAGGAAGAAGATGACGTTTCTTGAATTTTTAAATTTTCAGATGATAGTTGTTGTTCCAATTTAATAATTGATGACAAACTATTATTGTTCGGTTGATAATTATAATATTTTGATTGTTTATTTTTACTTAATTTTAAATCAATTGTATGATAAGAACCAATTAATGCATTCATATCACCGGAATATGTACTATCACCACCCGATGAGGAATTATTTGATGTTGTGTCATCGATTGTTGAATTTAAATATAAAAAATCATCAACCGATTTATAATGTATCGGTGACGATGTTGAAATATTATTTAAATTTAAATTATTATTATTATTATTATTATTATTATTATTATTATTAATATTAATATCATCAATTTTTGGTTTATAAAAACTCAGTCTTGTACTTTTTAATGGATTTTTCTTTTCCGCTCTATACGATAGATTTCCACTTGTTGTTGCTGTTATTAATCCATTATTATTATTATTATTAATTGTATTATTTATAATTAAAGAATTTCCATCTTGCCAAGATAAACGACGCGTTGAAGAATTATTTAAATAATTTATCGAATCTATAAATTTTTCATTATAATTTATCGTATATTTATTTAAATTTGGTAATGTATTGCTATTTCTACAACCAGACGATGATGAAATTGATGTTACTGGGGTTATAGATGAAGGGGATGCTGTTGTTACAGTTGAAGATGCCGACGATGACAAATTGTGTGATAAAGATTTATTTTTTATACGAACTGGTGATATATAACGTCCACGTATTGGTTTACGTATTTCAATAATTCGTCCTTCTTGAATGTTATAGCAATTTGTTGCTGTTGAACCATAAATGCGTTTTTTTTGTATTGTTGTATCTACGCAAATAGAATAAAAGTAAATATATTTAATAATCGTTAATATTTCAATATTTTTAATTGGTGCAGGAATTTTTAATAGAAATTGTTAAATAAAATTGTGTCAAATATTGTTACTTATAAATTGAATATTAATTTATGTGACTATAGTGAATTTTGTACATCAATTAAATTCATTAAACGGTTTCAAGTCATCATTTTAGTTTTAGTAAATCACAATGTATATGGAATGATAGATGAATAGTAATTAATAATCCAAACACATCCGATCAGAAACTGGCGATGGGAAAAATTATTAAAAACAGTAATTTAAATGGATTACCTTTTCACCACCACATTTTGCCCACAAATCTTTTTATGCTAGAGCCGACTTGGAATAACTCTGCAATCGTTGTATTGGTTTATTTACTTACTCATTATACAGGCAGACATTTTATATGTTCTATAAATTTTACATACCACAAGTCTATTATTTATTCTTCCCATCCCAATATAGAAACTACAGAATATATATACTCTTTCAAAGTCAAAATCAAATTGACTAATTAAATTTTATATCACTACAGATAATAATATATATATTTTGAAGTTATTTTTGGAACACACATTTTAGGCATTTTGCTCCTAACTCCAATATAAATAAATGTAAGAAACTTGTTCGAATGAAAACTTTATATTCTCGGTTTGTACTTTGAAAAATGAGGAAAATTTTCGTGGAAAAAATTCACAAATTTTCCATGGAAATGATATATATTAGAATTTGTCCAAAGAATGTCCATAGATTTTCCACTTAATATAATAAAGTATTTTATATAGGTCAATTGAAATTTTTGGATTGTCAGGACAACATTTCCAACATATATTGTATTCATAATTTATTTCACCAATTATCCAAGAAAGATGGGTTTAAATTTTGTATATTTCGATTATCTAGATATAATCCTCACTCTTTTTTATTCATTTTCATAATTTTAAAACAACCAGCAAATCAATACATTTCCTAGGAATTTTGTAAGACTTTTCATGGATTTTATCTGCGGTTTTTTTTTTTGTCTATTACACAAAAGAATGCACAATCGATGAATTTTTTCCATCGTTCAGCATCTTCATTTCGTGCTCATAGAACTTCTGGTCTATCGGTAAAAAACTGAATCAAACCGTGATTTGGCATCACCGTCATAAGAAAATTTATTTTGCTAATACGGACAATTCACGGGTATTTTATTTGCCAAAATACATGGACGATCCAAAGATATTTTTGTCAAAATCCGTGGATCTACGCTCACAAAAAATATGAATATAAATTCTGTGGATATTCAGTGGAATAATACCAACGAGAAACAATTCTAAACAAAATCCGTAGAAATTATCATCGGAAATATACGCGGAAAATGTCCAAGGACATTTGTTATAAAAATCCATAGACAGGATAGCACTCATCATATCAAATTCCAATGGACATCCGTATCTAAAATCCTTAGATATTACCTCGGATTGAAATTACGGACTACTACTACATATAATGCGGAAATATTGCGGACAAACTACGGACAGTGTTACTGGGGAAATGTTTATTATAATAATAATGATATAAATAAATTAATTTATAATATTGCTTACCAAAATAATAATATAATATTATTATATTATAAAAAGATAAAAAAAAATAATCAATATTGACTTTAATTTAATTTTGTATTAAAAATAATATAAAACAAACAATTTTAATATTTTATGACACCCCTACGTCGTCCAACAAACAAACAAATTTAAATTTAAGTGTTTTATATTTTCAAAAAATTACAAATATTAAATAAATAATATGATTCACTCTTATTTATTTATAAATAAAATAATTACTTATAGTAACTTATATCAAAAACGCGAGATATTAAAATATAGTATAGGCACGATTTGTTTGCCTAATTGTTGATATTGTAATTTTGTCTATACACTTTGGCTGTAAATTAACGCCCGTTTAATAATTTATAAACTATGTCAAAAATATTGCAAATTATATAAACAAAAATGGATACATTAATGAAATACCGAAAAATTTCGTAGTATTAGACACTATTACCCCGAATGAATTAACTATTTTGGATATTCTATTGTATTATATACACACACTCTCTGTATTATACCATAAATATAACTAAAATTAAAATATTGCAAGTACTTTATTTATATATGCGACTATATTCTCTGAATTTATAATAAACATAAAAGTTTTATTATATTATTTTTATCTTATCGCGCGCAACGAGCGATTTATATTTGTCAAGTAATTTTTATTGTATGCGTATTCTATTTTTTTTAGCAAATTACTATATGTTAATAATAATATATAACAAAAATAACATAGTACACATATTATGTATAGAAAATTCTAAATATATCCATAATATGACTATATAGTTTTCAGTTTGATATGTGTATATTAATCAAGTGACTCATTTTCATTCCATTTTGCGTATAAATAAAGTGAATAATAATATTGTATGCAGATGAGAAGAATAACAACAAACTTATTTCATTTTTTTATTCTTGACTAATTTTTATTTTCCATATATATATATATAGATATATTGTGAGTGATGCTGAGGTGGTCGTCAATTCATCCCATATTACAGTACATAACATTTATAGTGCTCACTCAACTCAACTCAAGTTACACCACAATTTATTTAACAACATAATTAATCATTTTTATTGGTGTTTTTTTGTTTTTATTGCGCGTATACACACACACAAATCATTGTTAATAATGAAAAGAAAAATGAAATGTCTTGTCTTGTCGCGCGTGCAATGTGCAAAACATCTTTTAGTTGTTGTTTCTTCGTTATTTATTTAATTGATGATTGATTTTCTATTCATTTGTAAACTTCAACTATAATATGTATATTTAAGATATTGTTGTTTGATCTGCTCGAATACCCCATTAAACAATTTACGATAAATAATTCACAGTGTTTTTAATATGTTTGAATAACAATAAATAGAGGGTCAAGGTAAACTGTTACACAAATAATTCTGCGGTTTGATAAACAATACTCTAAGTTTTAGCTAAACTGAACCTAGAATGGCATAGCAGAATCTTTTCGATGCCTTAAAAAAATCGTTCAATAGATCACCAACTTTTTATTTCACTGCATGGATTCCGATTTCTTATTTAAATTAAAAAAATATCTGTATAATAATAACGATGTACTGGACTGCTGCTAGACAAAAACATTATGTTAAACAAGATTTGTACTATTCATTTGAATTTTTTGGGGTAAGAATTTTTTGACACTAATCTTATATACTTTACACAATTCTAAACTAATTTTTCGAATGTTTTCAACAACTTCTTTTTAATTGGAAGCATATGGACTGTGTGTGTGATGGACTAAGTTTTACGAAAAATAATCTATATGATGCGAATAGTTACTAAATGTAATACGTATGTATTACTTGTACTGATTGTATGACAAAGCAGTTGAATTTTGTCGAAATAATTTTTAATACAACGTTTTTCATCAATTTTATGGAACACTGATGATGAAGTAATTCTAAATGCAGTTGAAAATAGTGATCTAATCCGACAATCAATTTTATCGCAATGAAACATATAAAATCTGTGAATTTGTAACAGAAAATTAAAGGTAAACATTTTGATAAAAATGAATTTTAGATATTATTTTTCTTTTAAATATAGTTACAACTATAACTTTTCAACTTATACCAATATATAATTTTAATGATATCGCGCGATTAGACCTATAAATTTTGATATAAGTTCATTATAATTTAAATTCAAAATATATATTTCCGTAAACTATTGGATTATATAAATATAAAATTATGTGCGATAAGAAAAGCAACCAGCTTGAATGAAACATTATATTATTTATTTTAATTATAAACAATAAAGATTAATATTTTTTATCATTGGATATGAAGTTTATTTCCTATATTAATCGTTACCATTCCAAATACTCGTATATATAAATAACTACTACATTTATATGTAAATAAAAGTTTAAAGATCAATTTAATATAATCGATATTGAGTTGATATTTTTTATAATACTAATAACCATTTATCAACACTACTATTTAATATAACGCTGGAGTGAGGGCCGTAAATATTGATAAACAAGGAACGATTTTTACAAAATAATCGTTACACAAGGAGACAGATATTATTACAGGCTAAAAAAAAACAATTCGAATCGAAAGCATTAAAACGAAATCTTCAGTGCAAACTGTATACAACATTAATACGCAAAATATTAACGTATCGGTCGTTGTACGGTCAACCGCAAATATATTGTCAAAACATTCAAAATCAATAGATTAAGATGGACACATATTACGCATGAAGGAGGAGTGTGTACAGAAAAAACTGTTGAATGGTAATGCAGCAGATAGACGGCGAGCCGGAAGACCTAAGGCAAGATGGCTAGATGCAGTAAACTGTGATATAAAGACCTTTTAAAATACTCGGGATTGAAAGACATTGACTGCGGGGATAGGTCAGGTTGGAGAAGCGTGTTGGAGAAGGCTAAAACCGTGCCTGGATTATAATACCATGGAGTAAGTAATATAGTAAAATAAACAAAATATTTTATAATAATTGGAAGAAAAGGAAATAACCAATTGATTTTTCTTTATTTTATTTTTCATTATGTTTACAATTTTCTCATGACCGGCACACACTTGATCCAGCGATTACATAAATGTTAAGACGATGTATATATTTAATTATTTCTAATATAACAGTGTGTTTGATAAAAGTATATGTGAATTGTATATGAAATACACTAATTAGGTTTAATTAGATCTCTATTGTTAGATCAATGTATTCAAAACTGTAGGTATAGTGAAGGTAGTGTTTAGAAGGAATTTTCTATGTATCTAGTGAAACAGATCTATTGCTGGATTCTTGTACATATGCAAATATTTTAAAATATATTCTTATTTATATAAAACACATACTATATTTTTATTTGTTTCCTTTTGCGATACTTATATTAATCTATATGTAGTTGATTGATGGCCATTGACGGTATATTTAACTATATAAAGATTAAAATCAATATATAATTAAATGAATATATGGTAGATGTTGATCTGAAGAGCATTTCAATATATAGAATAATATAATATTATGTAAATTAAAGGGTTTTATATTCTAATCTAATGTATAATTATATATTTTATCTCTCGTTTATTTATTGTTTTCCCTGTGGCGGCGACAATCATTAACAGATTAAAATGAAAGAAAAACTTAAATTTTTATTTTATATATGTCCAACGCACTTGATGTTGGATTCAACTTTAAATTGGTAGAATAATAATGACGATATAATAACATTTTCTTACTAGAGATTATGTGAATTTCACTTATATACCATATAATCCTCACTCTTTTTAAATTATTTTCATAATTTTTAAAACAACCACCACCAGCAACTAAAATCGATATATTTCCTGTAAGAATTTTTTAAAGACTTTTCATGGATTTTATACGCGGTTTTTTTTTTAATGTAAGCGTATTAACTGCCAAATTTCTACAAAATTATACTACGAATTTATTAATTTAATTTTACAATTATAAATTATTTTTTGCATAAGAAAATAAACATATTGATTTTATTTCGTATTTATTACATTACATTTGTGTTTCAACACAAGTTACAACCTACGATAACTTAATGTTTGTGCGAGTGCACTTGTCGCATAACGTATTTTTGTCAAAATTCGTGGATATGCACTCACAAAAAATATGAACATATAAAAAATCTACGGATATTCTGTGGAATAATAGCAACGAGAAATAATTCTAAGCAGAATCCGTAGAAATTATAATCGAAAATATATATAGGGATAATCCAACGACATTTTTTTTAATAAAAATCCATTGACAGTTTTGCACTGATCATATAAAAATACAGCGGACATCAGAGTAAGAAATTCATATAGATATTTCCTTGGATTGAAACTACGGACTACTACATTTAATTTTGCCGACAAAATACGGACAGTGTTACTAGCGATATAATAAAATTTTCGAATAAAAGGAACACTATTTATGAAAAAAATGGTAATTGAGAACAAATTGCCGGATGGGTGATCGCCAGCACATCACACTTTTGAAATAATAAATGAAATTTTGTATATTAATTGTTGAATGAAATCTTATAAAATATAGACCGACGTTGCACTATTTTTATGTCATATAAATGCAGTTATAACGAATGGTGATGTTATTATTTTTAATATAAATAAAATGCAGGTCAATTAATATTCGCGGGAATTGGCAGAAATTATCCTATATATATTATCAAGTGAATATGGGATTTGATGACTACTGATAAATTTATATGGTAATTTTTTGTTTCACATTTTTGTTCCTCTGACACAGTATGAATCTGAGTTTTATGTTATCAATCACTATAAACTGTCTATGTGAACGCGGTGGTCATTCGTTTAGAAAACTAAGTTTTGTATTTTAAATTTTACAATTATAATGCTGGAATGTCTATATATTTTATTCCATGTGTATATAAATAAAATAGAATAGTAATAGTATTAATCTCAAATTGATTGGCAAACAAAGTATTAATATTATAATCATTTCATTTTCTTTAAATATTAAACTAATGTATAATATATAATTAGCTCATAAATAAATATATATACGAGGTGTCCACGAGCGGTGTGCATTCCTTCAAGCGGATGATGGATAACATAATTCTAAGTCGAAATTACTAAATGACCATTTTCGATTTGTGGCTGTGTTTTCGAGATACGACTCTAAAAATTTTTCTCGTTATAGTCTCACCATTAATAGACCAATAATTTCGAAAGTAAATTAAATACAGAAAATTTATAATAGACCGAATTTGTAGAGAATTAAATTCTGAATTAATTTGTGTTAAAATTTTTTTTTCTAACTTACTTCAGTTTCGAGTTATGGAACAATATATTGTAATTGAAAAATTACTATCTTTTCTCAAAAATTTCGTACTAAAATGAATTTTTTTAAAAATCTAACGTTGCAATATATTATTTTTATGTCAAAAAAGATTACTCGAAACTGAAACAAGTTAGAAAAAAAATGTATAACACAATTTAATAATTCCGAATTTAATTATCTACAAATTTGGTCTACTATAAATTTCCTGTATTTACCTTACTTTAGCGGCTATTGGTACTTTAGTGATGGACTACTGGAATGCGCACCGTTCGTGGACATCCTGTGTTTATAGCTCGCTATATATTAGTTCTTTAAATTATATTTAAATAAAAATTCAATATCATATTTATTTATATCATAAATTGTGAATCCATTAACGTAAAATTTATACAAATGGTATATTGGCAACAAATATACATATTAAAATAATAAATTCAGTGTTGTATTCGCTGTTGTAATCGATATCAGAAATAAATTGTGTGTAAATAAAATATATACTAATATTTTTATATTATAATTTGCTACTGGTTTCTTTCTTTCGTTTATGTATTTTGCGGTGTTTTTCTCTTTAATTTTGTAACAAATCAAGATGAATATATTTAACAACAAAAGATCTGTATTCCCTTGGGCTATTATATGATTTTTAAAGTATATATATAAAATATGTTATTTTCAGTTTCCGAAACATCATATTTATCTATGTATTAATGTTTTTTATTTGTTCTTTTTGTAAAGATAATCATACGCTCTGTATAGAATTCATAAATATAGCACTATATTTATATATACAATAGTTGGTTTATAAACGGTAGCAACAGAAGCGCGGCATAACCTTTTTCTTCTTATCCATATGCTATATGCAAAAACACAGTCATGCAAAATAGTATTCGTAAACTTATATTTTATTTTATTATAGTATCGCACTCACATCTATAAAATATACAAATATCCGTATATAATCCGTAAATACCAATTCTCATGGTATAGACTGGTGGAGACTACATTCAATTAACTTGAAGACATTTAAATTTGGCCATGATATTTGCTGGCTAATACATACGAAAGTTGACATACAAAATAAAATAGAATTGTTGCAAAGTTGTGGGTCTTATGATTTTTTTTAAGACATATATTGCTCCAAGTGGAGCTTTATGTCATTTAATAAGCCTTTCATTACAGCCAAGTTGGTAAATTACTGCGCATGAGAGTAATAACAATTTACCAATTGTACTGTACGAAAGATAGATGATTTTCAAAATACTATTATTTTTATATGGGTGATTAGCCTATAGTGATGTGTGTGTGCAGACATTGTTAATCTTTGAATAGCGTCCAACATCATATTTTCAAAAATATCCGTTTTTCTTTTTATTCCATCAACGAACAAATGGTTCCCCGCAGCAGAAAAATTTCTGTATTAAAATAAATACAGAAAAATTTCCTATTCGGTTCGATGGTCTGAAAAAATTTATAATTAGGAAGAGGTGCAATCGTGGAAAGATGTGATGTAACATAAATAAATGATGATGATATCCTTATATTGAACTAATTCTAATGAACTATATTTCTAAACTGACATCATTGCACAATAGTTCATCCAAACAATAGTTCTATCTTAATAATTACATATTTTTAAAAATTGAAAACTAAATAAATACATATCTGAGTAACTGAAAAACCATTGTGCTATTAGCATAAGATGTTATAAGGATCGTATAGCTCATATAATTGATGCGACAAAACTAACATATATCAAACAAATAAGAATAAAAAATGTTATGTTTGTTAAAAAATATACGAATACCATTTTGTCTGACTGTTTCTTTTATATTTAAATATTCGGAAAAAAAAAATAATGATAATAATTTAAATTGCAGCTTCTAAAGAATTTTGATACACACACACACACATTTATACTTAAATATATGAATGAAAATAAAAGCACGACCATCATTCAACATTAAAATTCATAACTTAAAATATATAACCGAAAAAAGATCAAAACATTTCGATAAAAACATAAAGTTTTTATTAGCTTAGATTTTTAATCTGCGGTATAGAGCTTCAAGAAAATAAAATTCATAACAATGCGATTATAATTTAATATTGTAGTTTTTAATGTAATAAATTTATGCGTCTTATTGTGCGCCTTAGTTATCACTTTAAACAATTATACGACAGCAGCGTATTCATTACGTGTGCAACACGTTATTATTTTTTTAAGAATGCTTAAAAAAATCCTTGATAGAACTCCATGACATTAAAATAGAGTCGCAACAAACTCTGTGAACAAACAAATCGAAAGTAAATTTTTATTTTTATTGCAAATTAATTGCACTTATTTATAGATTGTGTGAATATTCATAATAATTTATTATAGTTATTATTATATGGTTTAAATTTAAGCAGTGTCTTATCAGATGTTGTCGCGTTATTATCGGAACGAATAGTTTATGTATGCGAACGGTGAAAAAAAGTGGACTTTTTATTACAAAGAAGCAAATTTTGTGTTGAAGCGAAAAAGGTACAGCCCCACATCGATAAGATCAAGCATAAACACTGCATTATAAAATTCTTTAATAAAATATCTTTGAATTTTATAATAGGTTATTATAAATAAATTAGTGATTTTAAGGGTGATACATTAAAAATAGTGTAACTAACTAACTAAAATAGATTGAGATGTCTTGGACGCGTATTATACGCATGGCGGAGGAGCGTGTGCCGAAAAAACACTGTTGAATTGAAATCCAGAACATAGAAGAAGAGCAAGATGGCTAGATGCAGTAAACTGTGATATAAAGATCCTTAAAATTCGGGATTGAAAGACATTGATTCCTGGAATAGGTCAGGTTGGGGAAGCGTGCTGTTGGAGAAGACTAAAACCGCGCACCTAGGTTATAATGCCATGGAGTAGGTAAGTAAGTAACTAACTAACGTTTAGACGCACATTGTAAAATAAAAAAAAATATCTATTTTCTATAAATAGCGATCAAACAACACCCGTTTATGAAAAGAAACCAATATTTTTTTAACCAGATTAACTTTTTCAATAAACTTTCATTGAATTATTATTATTTCAAAGTATTATTTATATATTATATATAAATTGTAATATAATAATATAAATTTTATATTTATGGATAGCAATAAGTAAACGCACAAACGAAATAAGAAGAAAAAAAATGTATATGATGAGTGTAATAAAAATGAAATTGTGATAATCGATTTATCATAAAAATAAATTAACAATTTGTAGAAAACTTAGGTCAGTTCAGTGTACGACTCTTTACCATATATATATACTTTTATTATATATTATATTTTATATATGCTACCGCCATCAGTTACATTTATGTATAGATAATTGTAAAAATAGAAAATTATAACTGATAAATAAGTACTGCGTATATTTAGAGATATTTCAATTTCCGGTTTTCTTAACAATTATAAAACTATATACGTATAATTATATACAGAGTAATGTTCCAGTAGCGTATACATTCATATATTGTATAAATAGATATGATTGCAAACACTGAAATAATATACAGGCTGTATTGTAAAACCATATTTATAACAATTTTTTAAATAAAATATTACCACAATTTGGGACACCCTGTATATACAATTTGATTAATTAGCCATATACTCCAAATTATACACCCGTTATAGTAGTATGCCAGTCGTTTTAAGCAACCATAACATTGAAGTCAATTTAGTAAATTACTCCGTACCCTAGTAACAATTTGTTCATACTTTGAAAAATGAGAAAAATTTCCGTGAAAAAAATCCACATATTTTCCATGGAAAAGATATATTGCGATTTGTCCAAAGAATGTCCATAGACTCTCCACTTAATATAATATAATAGTATTTTATTTAGGGCAATTGAAATCATTGGATTGTCAGGCTAATATATGTCCAACATATATCCGCGCAGTATTGTGTTCATAATTTATTTCATCAATTATCCAAGACAGATGGGTTCAAATTATGAATATTTCGCTTATCTATAGATATAATTCTCATCCCTTTTAATTTATTTTCATAATTTTTAAAACAAACAGCAACTCAAATCTATATATTACCGAGGAATTTTGTAAGACTTTCATGGATTTTATCTGCGGTTTTTTGTTCTTGTTTATTACAAAAAAAAATGCACATTCGATCCAGCATCTTCATTCCGCGGTGCTCATAGAACTTCTGGTCTATCGATAAAAAACGGACAATTCAAGGGTATTAGTTACTAAAATACATGTACAATCCAAAGATATTTTTGTCAAAATCCGTGGATCTGTTCACAAAAAATATGAATATAAATTTTACGGATATTCTGTGGAATAATAGCAACGAGAAATACTTGTAAGGAGAATCCGTAGAAGAGATATTTTTGTCAAAATCCGTGGATCTGCGCTCACAAAAAATATGAACATAAATTCTATGGATATTCTGTGGAATAATATAGCAACGAGATATAATTCTAAAAAGAATCCGTAGAAATTATCATCGAAAATATACGCGGATAATCCAAGGACATTTTTTATAAAAATCCATTGACAAGGTTTCACTCGTCACATAAAATTCCAGCGGACATCCGTAAGAAATCTATAGATATTTCCTCGGATTGAAACTATACGGACTACTACATATAATGCGGAAATGTTACGGACAGTGTTACTCTAGGGAATAACTATAATAAGAAAGAATATTTATAATAAAAAAGTTGCATTTCATTGATTTCTTTCTTTTATTTTTAAGAAGGAAATTAATTTTAAATTCTTAAATCGAATAATATTTTAATTTAATAAATAAATATTGTTTTTAATTTTGAATTGAAACGAAATCATATTTAACATAAAACTTGACTTCTACACAAAAATACTAATCTAAGTAGTGTAGCTGTGTCCTCCATTGTCAAATATCTTACTAAAATTCGAAATTTTGATAGTAATACAATAAAAAATTTTAAGATTTGTCTTGTGGAAGATGTTTTTGTAAATATGCAAACGATTTGGAGCTCTGCTAAATTTGTATGAAATATTTTGAATTAAGCGAATTTAATGGTCCACGCTATTCATTTATAATAGTATTTACCGAATGGACAGAAAGTTGAGACGTTAACATTTTATTTTGATACATAATTAATTGATTATTAAATTTTTAATGTAATTTTTTTGAATTAGATTTTAATTTAATGAATAATGTTAAATTGTTTTATAACATTATTTAGGTATTTTGCGTAAAAACATAATTGGAATTGCAAAGTGTTGAAATTATATATTTTTCTTATTACAGAGAAATCTATTTATCTTAAATTTAAATTCATCTACAAAATTATAAGAAGATATTCTATTGTTAATTAAAATAATATAATAATAATAGTTATTGATAATTTAAAAAATGAACCTTTATTTGATATGTTAAATTAATTTAATATATTTGAATTAAATAATAAAAATATCAATTGTTAAAAATGATAAAATAGTCCGTCGTACAAATAATTAAACTATTTATAGATTAAAAAGAATCGCGTATAATCTTCAAATAGAAAACGTATTTATATTAAAACAATTTATGCTTAAAAGTTAAACTATCAATCATTTTGATTTAAGAAGAAATTCAATCTTGATTTAAAAATCAAAAATGATTTGGCTAAAATCTATTACGAGTTTTTCTATTTAAAATGCATTTGATTTAAAATAGTTTTTGTATTTTGGTTTTAAAATTTTATTTTTCTGGGTGAATTTAACATTGAAGTCAATGTGCGTATATATCAAGGCATTGTTAATCTCTGAATATCGTCCAATGTATAGGCTTTTACAGATTTTACGTTACACACAACACTGTATATATAATATATTAATTAAATATCTCTACTTTTTCTTAAATATTCCAATGTACCATTTTAAATTAACTATAAATATATGTAATGAACATAACTGAAATGTATTTGTACGCAGTTTGAAAAAAAATGCATAATATAATTAAATTGGCAAAAGAGAAAAGTCAATAATTTCTCTATATCAACTACAATAAATATTTTCATTATATAGATTGTTTTTTGTATATACCATATCAGTTAATTACTTTGAATGACCACAGCATCAGCATTAACTGTTAGACATATCATAAACCTGAATAATGATATCTATACAACGCGTGTGTATATATAATACACTCTATACCATAATTATATGAAAAATAAATATTTATAAAAGTGTCACTTTCAGTTTCCTAGAATATTTTATATGTTTTTTTTAGTATATATACTAAAATATATAATACAGATAGATAGAGTAAGGTGAGGTATACTATATTTATATTACGTTATAAATTGCAGAGTATCCATTATTATATATATGCTTTTGTTTTATAATAATAATAATAATAATAATAATAATAATAATAATATACCATTTTAGTTCGTATAATTATTATAAGTATTATTATTCTCATAGCTATGTTTTATATATTGTATTAAATTTGTTACTGCAGCATCCACAAATTCTTAAATTCTTTTATATATTGTACAAACTATGATAATTTATTGTCTTATAAAATTACTATGGTATACATATGGTATACCATCGGAGACACAAAAGCGCAAATAATTATTGTGATACGATAAAATAGGCAAACAAATAACATATAATTATTTTAAATTCGCATCACTATAAATAAAATAATAACAATAAATGTGTAAATGAAGAAGAATTTCGCATTTAATTTTGCAATTGTTGCTTTATAAATTGTATTTAATTATCTGCTTTTTTTTCCTTCATGTATTACAATAATATTAAACTATTTAAGGTAATTTATTATTCTTATACGCATGTTTTTTAAAAGGAAATGACAATATTGTTAGGATTATCTGTTGTACATTACATAAATATATATGTCGAAGAATAGGAAATTATCCTTATTATTTTATTTTACACATAAGAAAAATATAGTACAAGCAAAATCATAAATTATAGTAATTAACAGTGGCAAAGGCTGCGAGAAATAGCAATCACTGTTCAATGTAGCTATATTTTTTTTACAACCTGGGGTGAAATCATGTAAGTTGGTGATTAGTGATAGTCACTGTCACCTTTTATAAATGTTGCATTGGCTCGGCCGATATCACCGGTGGCTATCAACAAAAAATGACCGATTTCCAGGTGATAGCTTCTTTGCTGTCGTTTTGTGCTTAAGGTCTATTTTTTTTGTTTGTGGAAAAAGAAATTCTTTTATTGTTATTTGTTTTGTGAATCGGTACGTGGAAAATATTAAAATAAATTAAAGTAAAATAATTAGTTTTTTAATATTTATATTCAAGAATATATTTCGCAATTTTTTGTTAACATTTTTAAATGGGACATCATAGAAAAAATATATTTTATTAAATATTTGTACTTGCGTTTTTAAGTATGGCAGAACAATATATTTTATCAATTTACATAAGGCAATAACCAATAGATAATGTTCTATAATTGTGTTAAAAGATAAATAATGATATATTTGATATACACTCACGATCGGAAATTCAATTTAAATATTTTAAATTGTTTACAAATTATTTAAAATTCGTAAATTTGTAATTGTTTTATTTAATTTTTTTTTTTTGAAGATTACAATGAAATTCTAAACCAATGTGTTCGTTATAGTCCCCGAAGAATATTATTCAATCGAAACTGAACTAAACAAATTTTTTATAAATTTCACAATGAAACAAAATGTTAAAATGTATTTGTTTATCACCAGCGATACGAATAACATTATAAAAATCAACTTCTGGTGATTTTAAAAGTGATCACCTTATATGATGCCAAAAAATAGTTGATATATATTTTGAATATCAACACAGTGACTGTCACTTATCATCTTATATGATTCTACGCCTGGGTGAAATTAAACTAAATTATGACCATAGTTTTAACGAATTTACATTTTACAGCAATACAAATTATAATCAATTTCCAATCTTTGTTGAAAGAGATTTTTAAAATCGTTTCACACACGTTCAAAAGATATAATCGATTTTCCAATCGATGGCAAAGAAAATTTAAAGAAATATGTGGTACTTGGATAAAGTTGACAAACCGCGAAAGGTACAAAAAATTTATACATTATTTCATACAAAATTTCAATGATATCAAATCAGTTATATCTTTTGAACGTGTGGATGATCGATTTTAAAGATCTCTTCTATAAAATATTGGAAATTGATATTATAATTTGCAATTCTGTATACAAAACTGGAAGTCCGTTAAAACTATTACCCGCGTAATTCAAAAAGATGATAATTCTTAGAAGTCAATTTCCGGAAAATTAACTAAATGGACATTGCAATTTTTTTTTAATAATCTAATCTACTTTCAACACGTCTACCAGCAGAAAAATACAGTGATATTGCAATTTGAAAACATTTCTTCACTGGAATTAAGTAATATATATAAATTACTAAATAATTAAATGGTAAATTTATATAATAGCAATAAAAAATAATACGAAACACGAATATTCAATTTTGTTATAAAATTGGAAAAAATATTGCAGATATAAAATTTATGGGGTAAATAGATCGTGTGTGTCAGACGTCCAAAAGTTTACATGTCGTTTTCATATTAGGAAAACTGAATGTCCAGACAATGAATATAGTGAAAAGATTATGTGACATCATTGCAGAATTTTTTTCCACACAAAAAGGTAGTGAATTTTATTAAAAAACTTATACCAGAACTTTGATTATAAAATAATTATATATCTGGATATTTGAATTCCCAATCACTCATTATATTATAAATTCTATCGAACATTATTCCAACCACATTATTATTTATTTAAATTTATATTTATGTTATAATTGTTGTATAGAAATAAATATATTGTATTACTTAGATTTGGATTAATATAATCAAGTTGTTAATACAGCAATTGTATATATTATTTCCGTAACTGATTACTATATTTATAAGCAGCTTCATATATCCTCTGTATTATATAAAAAGCACATGAGATTTTAGAATGAAAAAATTGTAGAGCAAGTATTTTCATTATACGAACGTAATGTTGACATTCGACTATAGCGAAGAGATAGAAATTTATCAGTAGCCTTATAGCAATTTTATTATCATTACGACTAAATACTATATTCTCCGATCTTGTAAATATCAAAAACCAAAGTGCTTCACATTAGCCTTTGGTGAAAAATTGGTTTCAGCAATAGACTGTACAATATAATGTTACACCTACGCTATCATTTTACAATCACATTTATATATATTGCTTGTATTATATAAACTATATATTCAGATGATATAAGAAGCGTATAGTTAGTAATTCGGATACGAAAAATATACCAATTACAATAAAAACTTGACAATTTTTCTTTGTATTATTATAATTTAAATCTTATTATAAATTTAGTTATACAATGTATTAATTTGTATCCCATATATTATTAAAACGTAAAGTAAGTATATTAAAATAAAAATAAATAATTGAATGGTTCACGGATCAAAAGAATTTATATACCACAAAAACAATCAATTTTTTAATTAAAAAATTTATTGGTCCATACGCGTGATAGATATGTGCATTGTGTTATTTGAAATGTATTGTACAAAAAAATTAATACGGTGCTATTAACACCACATCCTGTTCCAAATTTAGTTTTTGTTACCATTTTCTATATTCTATATATTTATAATGAGTCTTGTCATATGAGATTATAAAAACTGAAATATTATTATGTGCGGAGATAATTCTCTAGTAACAAAAGACACACACGCACAACAATATTAAATTTAAATATAAATAATTATATTAATTCTCTTCAGTGTAACATTTTATTTAGAAGATTTTTTCCTCGGCCGTATAACATTTCCTGTATACCTTAGTAACAATTTTTCCCGTTCTTTGAAAAATAAGGAAAATTCCCAAAGAAAAAACCTAAATATTTTCCATGGGAAAGATATCGTTGGAATTTGTTCAAAGAATGTCCATAGATTTTCCACTTACTATAATATACTATTTTATTTAGGTCAATTGAAATCTTTGGATTGTCAGGCTAATATATGTCCAACATATATTCGCACGGTATTGTATTCATAATTTTTTTCACCAATTATCCAAGACTTTTATTACAAGAAATTATTTTCATAATTTTTAAAACAACCAGCAACTCAAATCTATATATTTCCTAGGAATTTTGTAAGACTTTACATGGATTTTATCTGCGGTTTTTTGTTCTTGTTTATTCCAAAAAAAAAATTATAATCGATGAATTTGTGCTATAGTTCAGCATCTTCATCGAACTTCTGGTATATCGGTAAAAAATTGAATCAAACCGCGATTTTGCATCATCTTCATAAGAGAATTTATTCTGCTAAAACGGACGGAATTCATGGTTATTACTTGTCAAAATACAACATGGACGATTCGAAGATATTTTTGTCAAAATCAATGGATCTCCTCACAAAAAATATGAATATAAATTCTATGGATATTTCGTGGAATAATAGCAACGAGAAATATTTGTAAGGAGAATCCGTAGAAATTATCATCGGAAATATACGCGGATAATTCTAGGACATTTTTTTAAAAAATCCACATGGACAGGGTAGCACTCATCATATAAAATTCCTGCGGACATCCGTATCCAAAATACATAGATATTTCCTCAGATTGAAACTACGGACTACTACTACATATAATGCAGAAATTTTACGGACAAACTACTGTCAGTGTTACTAGGGTTTATATAAAGAAATATTATTGCAATATTGTTTCGGAATGACGTGATATGGGATATAAAATATGACGTGATATGGGGTATAAAATATGAAGTGGTATAAAGCAGCATCATCTAAAACGATATACGTCTAGCCTAATTTTTATGTAATGAATACAAATGAAAATATGTATGAAATTCTTATGTAATGTTAATTAATATGATCAATTTGCGAGTTCTACAGAGCACAATGGAAGCAATGAACAGAAGGATAGCATTGCAAGTCTATGAATGAAATTTATAGAATGAAAACAGTATATTCTATGCGGAAAACATTTTAAACGTAAATAAATGCAAACGAGAAACTATCGTATGTGAAAGAAAACGTGTGATTCAAAAATTTCAAAGGATGGGAATATTTATTGATATTTTACACAACATTAAACAGTAAAAAAATTTACATCTATCTATAAATAATATATTTATGTGCAAAACACCATCGCCATTCAAATTGATATTATTGATATGATTGTTGTATAACGAAAAGAAGTTATGGTCAATATCACACATTATAATAATTAAATAATTTAATTTACATATTAAAATGTGTATAATATTTGTGTATTTATTATTCCATTTTCATTTTCATTTGAGCATATAATTATTTATTTTTTAAATTTGACTATGAGACGTGGTGTAAAAATATTTTATGAATATTTAAAATACAATGTAAAATTTTATATTACTAAAAAAAAAGGAAATTTAAAATTTTTAAAGAGTGATATTGAAAATAATTACGTAGTTCTTTTTAAAATTGATAATTAATTTAAATTTAAATATATTTTTTAAATTTTTTTTTTTATTGCTGATTGTGTGTGTGGGTTTGTTAAGTTTTTTTCAAAAAAAATAATATTATGAGTAAATGCTTAGAGATGATAAATATATTATTTTATTTTATGACACTGTTTTTTTCGTGTGCCATGTGAAGATTTCACTTATAAAGAAATGTTGTTTCAAAACAGCTTCATTTTTGTTATTTATTATTATTAATTTTTGTTTTTCAAATACATACGAAAAGTTAATGTACATTTAATTATTTTATAATTTTTATTTCATTTATAGTTAGTTGTATATTATAGATGAAAATGGTAGAACAGACAAATTATTACATATGGAAGCAAAATAGAAATAATAATAATATAGATTTTGACCTCGAAAGATGTGGCTCGCTGCAGATTATTTATTTATGTTTGTTTTTTTATTAAAGTAAATATAAGTTAAAAAATATATAAAACAATTACGTCATTATTTCTAATACTGTTGTAATATATTGACAAATTGATTTTTATAAAGTATAAAAATATTCGAATATATTTCCTTATGACGAATGGTGATCTGCGCTTTTTGTTATTATTGTGTAAACATTATAATGAATCGGATAGCTATACCAGGTGTAGAAATATACGGAAATTATCGGTAACACAAATTTGGCTCTGCACTTAAAAATTAATGTGAACGTGCCGCCGCTTGTACCAGAAAATCATCGCATTTGCGGAAAGTTAAATTGCATTATTTTTTCTTTGAAGAAAAATGCAACTGAAGTGTATCGAATTTCATTTATCAAAGCTTATGGTCATCATGCTCTTACAGAAGAAACATCAGTAGAAATAGGTTTCAACGCCGATTTAAATCATTAATGATTTGAGAAATGAAGCGAACGTGGAAGACCGCACCGAAAAAGTTTAAAGACAGTGAATTGCAAGCATTGTTGAACGAAGATGATACACAAAGTCAAAAACAAATGGCAGAAATGTTAAATGTTTCACAAATGATAATTTCCAATGCGTTTAAAAGATATGCGGGAAAGATTTAATAGTGTGGAAAATGGATTACTCGCATGAATTGACTGAAAGACAAATGGAAAATCGAAAAACAATCTGTGAATGTTTGTTTGCCAGACAGAAATGAAACAGTTTTTTGCATCGAATTGTTTTAATGGTATTGGAAAAGTGGATTTATTTTGAGAATCCTAAATGCAAAAAATCATGGGTTACACCAGGTGAAACCAACAAAATCGATTCGGTATAAGAAGAGAATGCTTTGTGTTTACGGTGGGATCAAAAAGGTGTGCGGTGTACTATGAGCTTCTGAAACCAGGTGAAACTGTTAATACTGATCTCTGCCGGCAACAAATGATCAATTTAAATTATACATTAAACGAAAAACAAGCAGTGCGGGCAAAAAGATATGGTAACGTTATTTTACAACATGACAATACACCGTCACACAGATCAAAACCGGTTAAGGATACGATCAAAAAGCTTGGCTGGGAATTGTTACCAAACCCGCCTTATTCACCAGACTTAGCTCCTTCTGATTACCATTGGATGCAACACTCTCTTGCCTACCAGCACTTCAGAACATCAGAAGAAAATTGGTTATCTAATTGGTTTTCATCTAAAAAAGTGAACAATTTTTTGTGAAATGTATCCGCAATTTGCAAAAAAGGTGGTCAGAATGTGTAGAAAGCGATACTTTGAATAAAATATATTTATCTTTTTGCTTTAAAATATTAAGTTCATTTAAATTCAAAATATTTACGAAAAAGAATATTGCGCGAATTAATTATAGGAATGCATAGAAATTTGGTGGAAATTATAAATTTAAAAAGATAAAATCAATAAAATATTTGCGGTTGTGTTTGATATCAGAAAAAGGTTAAAGCACAATATGAAAATGGTTTATTTTTATGGAAAATTACAATGGTATATAAGATTCATATGGGGTTTTCAGCATTTCTTATAATACTATAGTTTTGTTTCTCAATTTCAATGAGGCACGTAATTTATACGCAGACAGATACTTCTAGTTTTCTCTCCAATACACATTTTTCTTATAAGTAAAATTTTTTTTTTCAAATTCAATTTGTGCAAATCAAATTGTTTTCTGCAATTTGATCTTGCTGCTATTATTCCCTAACAAAATAATCTATTCTATAAGTTCCAGTGTAATATACAAATAAAATCTAAATAAAGTCCATTGGTAATGTTTCAGACAGATATTTTAATTTAAATATAATAAGTGTATATGGTATAACTTTTTATCTTCCTGGTTCAATTACATTTATTTGTGTGAACACGCACGACTACTATTTATCTGCATATAATTTTATATATAAATTAAATATGTGAAATCGAACTGTTGATGGTTATTTTAATTTGATAATAATAATAATAATTTGTTTTAATATAAATAATTATTGGCTTCTATTTTTTTGAAAGTGTTGATAACAAATTAATCGTAAATGTATATACAATATATTAATAATGAAGATTAAAAATTATTTATAGTTTTATGGATGTGGAGTGAAAGGTGTGTGTGTGTAGTAATAAAATATGAAATATAAATAAATAATGTAAATAAAAATAAGTAGTAAATAATTACCTAAACGTGATTTTCTATTATTTATATTTAAAGTTGGTTGTGGTGATGGAAGTATTGTTGGTATTTCTTTTATTGATGGCGCTGCATCCATTGTGGTTCTTGTTTTATCATTAATAATATTTCGTAAATTTCGTTGTTGCTGTACGAGACTATTTTCGTTATCATCATCATCGTCATCATTATCATCATCGTCGTTATCATTGTAACCATTACCATTATCATCTTCCATTGAGCGAATTATTAAATTTGTTTGTTCATTATTTCGTAATGGTGATAAACTTAATAGACGTGGTGATTCTATTGATGATCTTCGAAACCATTTCATTTTTTTAAATGTTATTTTATAATTATTTTTTTTTGTTGCTTTATTATGAGCTATAAAAATAAATAAAATTAAATTAATTAAATTAAATTAATTATTTAATTTTTATATAAAATTTTATTTATTCATTTTTATGTATGAATGTAATAAAAGTAGTTGGTAATTGCCGGTCATAGGCTCCACCACTTGGACCAAAATATGTATATCTTCAATAGAAAATTTTTGTGAATGCAATTCGATAATTTCAATATAAATTAAAATTTATTGAGAATTAAATATTTTTCGCGTCATAAGTATAGTTCAAATGGTGGAAAAAATTGTCATTATATAGTTGAGCCAATCATTTGACTAAATTTTTTCGATTTTGTAGTAACCATCAGTTGTGTGATGGATTAATTAAACCATATAAAAACTGTATGAATGATATATTATTTTTATATTGTTGGTAAACTTGCATTAAAATTATATAGACTTTGAATTTGTATACTATATTGATTCTGAAGTGGTGATAACAATTATTAATACACATTATAAATTGCAATATATAATGTTTTGGACATATTATAGTCATGGAATTTTAACATATTAAAATAGTAAATTCGTAAATGTATACCATAAAAAAGCATATGTAAAATTTTAAATTAATGTTATTATAAATAACATATTATGCATTTAACATAAACTTATAAAAAATATACCAACAAATTCAATTTCTCTTTTCAAAATAATAATTAAATATTGAAATAATATTACATAAATAACAGCATATGCAAAATTTCGATTTTGGATTATGTGCGATCATTCTTTCGCACACAGCATTAACTGATTATTACGTAAATATATATAGGAACATTCCATAGGAAGTATAAATGTATAAATATAACAATTTGCCAATGAAGATTTAAAAGCTGCAGAACAATTTATCGAATCTCTATATATTTTTATATATAAAAACACAAATCGGTAACAAAATTTTGTGGTGTTCGATCAAAATAAAATTAATTTCCTCATACACATTTCTGGTAAATTAATCCCAAGCATTTTTTAATGAAATTTAATACTGTACTATTTCACTATGGTCTATTTTCTACCTGTACATAAATGTATGTATGGTATATTCCTCAACTCTTTTTTAAATAAACTAAAAGTTAGATGAATTAAATTTTTTTATTTTCTTATTTACTTCGAATCTTCAATTTATATAAATTCAATAAAAATTATGTTGTACATACACAACTAAAGACACAAAAAAAAAATTGAAAAAACCTAAAGGATAAAGTTACATACAAATAATAAAATAGAATCATGTTGTTATTTGTTATATTAAAATAAAATTTATTTAAAATAAAAAAAAAACACCACGATGTTAATAAAAAATATATAAAATATACGCGCGGCACACGATGACGATGATGATTATTATTATTATTATATTGTATATATAAACTATAAGATGATGGTGAGACATATAGCATGGAATCCAGCGACCTTTATCTTGAAATATCAAAGGTATGCCAAGGTCGTTGTTGAAATAAATAAATACAATATATAAATAATATAAATGGATGGTATGTAAATAAATCTATATATACATTCATACATTCACATACGCATAGAATAGAAACCACGCCATCGTAGCAATTATAATATGAATATAGGGTAGATGATATTTTCACCGATCAATTCTCAAGTCTTTAGACGGACACTCCATACACTTGAAATAAATTTTTACCATTATAGAAATGTTTAATTATAAAAAAAAACATGACATTTTTCTGTGGATAGAACACACACACAATTTTCTTCCAATTCCAATATATCATATAATATTCGTTATTAATTTTGATGACATTTATTTTCATTTAATACCCTTCCCAGTAACAATTTGTCCGTGATTTGAAAAATGAGGCATATTTCCGTAGAAAAAACCCAAATATTTTTCATGATATAAAAGATATATTGCGATTTGTCCAAAGAATGTGCATAGATTTTCCACTTAATATAATATAGTATTTCATTTAGTTCAATTGAAATCTTTGGATTGTCAGGCTAATATATGTCCAACAAATATCCGCGCGGTATTGTATCCAAGACAGGTGGGTTCAAATTTTGTATATTTCGCTTATCTATAGATATAATCCTCACCATTTTTAATTTATTTTCTTAATTTTTAAAACAACCAGCAACTCAAATCGATATATTTTCTAGGAATTTTGTAAGACTTTTCATGGATTTTCTTGTTTATTACAAAAAAAAATGCACAATCGATAAATTGTTATCATCGTTCAGCATCTTCAATTCGCGGTGCTCATAGAACTTCTGGTCTATCGGTAAAAAACTGAATCAAAGCGCGATTTGGCATCATCGTCAGAAGAAAATTTGAATCTGCTAATCCGGACAATTCACTGGTATTATACTTGCCAAAATACATGTACAATCCAAAGTTATTTTTATTAAAATCCGTGGTTCTGCTCACAAAAAAATAAATATGAATATAAATTCTATGGATTAATAGTTAAACAAATCTTGAAAAAATTGTATAATAATATATCTCAAACACTTTATTTTAACTAATTGAATACATCAGGAAAAAATTCTAAAACCACTACTGCCTGCAAATTAGACAAATATTGGACAAATTGTACTTGCCAAAATACATTTTTGTCAAAATTCGACGATCTGCGCTCACAAAAAATTAGAATATAAATTCTATGGATATTCTGTGGAATAATATAGCAACGAGAAATACTAACGTAAGGCGAATTCGTTGAAATTATCATCGGAAATATACGCGGATAATCCAAGGACATTTTTTTATTAAAAACTCCATGAGTAGGGTTGCACTCATCATATAGAATTCTAGCGGACATCCGTATCCAAAATCCATTTAGATATTACCTCGGACTACTACTACAAATTTTGCGGACAAACTACGGACAGTGTTGCTATAGGGAACATAAAGAAATGCTATGCAATATAATATTGTGAATCGTGGTGGGAACATAAGTTTTATACTACCATAAAATATTGTGTTCCTCGGTATTATTATTAGTTTTGTAATAGGCAATAAAAAATATTTAAATATAACTTTAAAACTCTTGTTTTTTAACATCAAATGTGATTAAATATATAGAAAATTTGTTAATAATTGGTCAAAGACTGGACACAATACCCTACAGATATATATTACATATTATAATAAGTGTATCTGCCATATTACGATGAATGTTTATGAACAACAAATTCCCCATAAATATTGTATAAAATAATATGAATTTTTTTTTGGTGTGTGTGAGTTTTTTGTAATGTTTTTAATCAAACAATATAATATGAATAAAAAAACTAATAATAATAATAATAATAATAATAATGATTTGTTGTAAATTGGCGGCGGCACCAATGAACTTTGACTTGTTCTATCTGTATCCACATATGTCATATACCATATATATTTATAAGCGTCCGTATATACACGGTGCACATATACACACGATACCAAATACATAATATTTATTTATTTAATTTGTTTATTTCTTCGCATCTTCATCATCTCCAATGTGGCGTACACAAAAGAAATATATTTATATTTGTAAAATAATCGAATCGAAAATATATGTTTCGAGATGATGAGATGATTAATTTTTCCTTATTTATTTAATTATTATTATATAAATACGTATATATATGTAAAATTTCTATACACGGATCTTCTTCTTTTGATTCATATAATACGTATTTTTTTGGTTAAATTGTTGAGGAAAAAAATTTTAATTATTATACAATTTATCAATAAAAAATGTATATATATTTTTGTATAACAATTTTTGTTTATTTTCTTTATGGTACATCGACGAGATTTACGATATATTATATTATTTGTTTCGTATTACCATAATATATGGAGAAGAACAGGAAATTCCTTTTAATTTTAAAAGAATGTCAGTTTAAAATCTTCTTTTCTGTTTTTTTTTTCCTATAAATATATATTGTATATTATTTTTTTTCTAGATGAAAAAGAAATTCAATATAGATAGAAGATCAACATCCCAATGTTTAAAACTGTTTTGTGTGTGTGTGTGTGTAAAGTGTGGCTTTATTTTTATGTAATATACTACGTTGACTATAAGCAAAATATGTTGAGACATGTCTTTCACACAAACTTGTTTAATGATTTTTCTGGTAAATAAATTAGAGTACCATTTATAGAACAAGTGATTCAGTGATTACACACATTAACGGAGAAACGGCGAATCAGCAGCGTCATTATAACTGATTTCGGAAGATGTGGTGATAATACCCCTACGAATTTACAGAATGATTAAGTAGTTTGACCGTATATGGTTAACTACCACCAACTTCGGAACAACAACCAGTTATGAATTCTACAACACGGCCTCGCATCGGACAAGATAAACAACGGCAACGACTCAAGCAACGAAAATTTCAGGACAATACTTTTAAAACTTACATCTTGGAATGTCAGAAAGGTAAGATGACTAGGTGCAGTAAACTGTGATATAAAGATCCGTAAAATTCGGGATTAGAATACATTGATGGGTCAGGTTGGAGAAGCGAGTTGCAGAAGGCTAAATCCGCACCTGGGTTATAACGCCATGGAATAAGTAAGTATTTATAGAACAATACAAAGGGCATAAATAAATATAAAATTTTAATTTTACATTAATAAGAAATTTTTCAACAGTTTTAGTTATTATTTTACGCTACGCTTTACGGAATCAAACGATAATTGACAAACTTATACACATACAGTGATTTATGAGATTTTAAAAATAAACAGATTATATATGGGTTAATCACAATCATATGTATAGAAATAATGAAATTAATGAAACATCTATTATTATCTTTAGATAATTATATACAGACCAATTGATGATTTGTTATTTATTAATGATCGCATGCCGAGTAATTACATGTTTGTACATATCCTAGGAATGTTTGCTATATAGATATTTATACAATATATGCAGACACTTTTGAAATTTGATTATGATAGGCATGTCAAAACACTTGATGATGATTAAATCAGTGTCTAATCAAAGGTATACATTAAACATTTCATTCGCCATCAACAATTTTTTCTATATAAATTTATTAATAATAATTTATTTAAATTCATTATTGCTGTTTGAAAAACATAAATAATTGCATATAGAATTATACAAATCTAAATATCAAGGATCGAGAGAGAGAATTTCAATTTGATACAGGTCATATAGATGATCTTCATCTTCATCAAGTTATATGTTACTCCAAAATCGAGCTTATATGACATCTATACCAAACATTAATTACAATCAAGTGGGTAAATAACATCACATAACAATTTACCAATTGGTCTGAAATTATCGAAAGGTATGCAAATGTTAATTCCATGATTTTTTTATATGAGTAATATTAACCCATTTAATTAATTATAAAGGTAAAAGACCAATTAATATATTTTTGGTTGGAAGGCTTTTAATATATATTCACTTGCTATTAATTTATTAAGCTGAACTCTGTGACAAAACATTTAGGATCGCATATTAAATGTGAACAAATATATTTTTATATTACGAATTGATGATAGTTACTATAATATATTGGATTGACATTTTAATTATTCAATATATGAGAAAGCGAATAACTGACTTAATCAAACAACAAAGCCTTCAGAATATGCTTGTAATTGTGACTCTATCAAAATTTTCACAATAAATATATTTAAAACAATTTGAATTTATAATAATAATAATAAAATTAATACTAATTTTAATATAATTATTAATGCGGTACAACTTAACTTAAGTTTTCAAAAGCATGAATTTAGCAACTAATAATTTACTTATCTATTCAATAATAATAGGTACAGTAATATGATGTGATTGTTTTTTTAACAATTAATTAATTTAATTTCGGTAATAGTGGTAAAATTTTTTTAATGAATATAATTACCATTGTTAAGTATAACCCAATTCCTAATTTTTTGGCAATTTATTATTATCATCAAAATAAAATTTCTCATCTTTAGATGCCATCCAAGAAACGAGCCAATTTTGGACATCGCTTCATAATTGTGGAAGCGCTGTGTACATAGAGTCGATGTGCCATCGATCTGAACAAGTGGTAATTTGATGGAGCAACATCTGGTAAATAGTGCGGGTGTGATAACACATCCCATTTGAGTTTTTCCAATGTTTCTTTTAAGCGGTTTTGCGATATTAGGATGAGCATTGCCGTGCAAAAGAATCACATTTCCAAGTGTGTTGGCCCATTCTGGTCGTTTTTTTTTCAATGCTCGATTCAATTCAATCAATTGTTGTTTGTAGCGCTCACCAGTAATAGTTTGATCTGCAGATTTCAACAATTCATAATATATCAAGCCACCACCAAATATACAATAAAACCTTCTTTTCATGGATATTGCGTTTTGGCGTCAATTTTACTATGGTTGACCTGGATCAGTCCAATGTTTAGTTTATTTATAGTATTATCAAAATAAATCAATTTTTCATCACCACAGTGACAATACGATACCAAAACGAATTCCTTAGCTGTCCAATCAAAATTTCACATGTGGTTTTACACTTTTCTTTCTGCTTCTTTCAGTCAATTCATATGGGATTGACCATTTTCCTTCCATTTACATCTTACCCATTGTGTTTAAGCGATTAGAAATAGTTTGTTGACATACATTTAATGAATGTGCCAGTTGTTGTTGCGATCGTCTTCATCCAAAATAATGCTTGCAATTTCGTATCTTCAAATTTTTTGTTGTTTATGTTTTGCACGTCTCTTTGTCATTCAGATAAAAATCAGACCACTGTTCAAGCATGTTCACCATAAGCTTCGACAAGAATTTTATGACTTTCAGCAGCAGTTTTTTGCCAATTAAAATATGTTGTTTACACTTTTAGCTCGTAACACAAACTGAATGATAAAGATACAACGGTGAATACGTTCACAAAAGAATTTTTAGTGAGTAATCAAATCATATTACTATACCTATTATATACAAATATACACATTCTCATATTATAAATATAGATATTTTATTATTCTTTCGTTGTAATCTCTGTTAGAATATACTAGTAATATAATAAATCAACTATAAACCATATGTGCTGCGTATATTGTATTTATGTATTTAGCTATATTTATAGATGCTACTAGTCTTAAGTCATCAGTGCTGTAACAAAGGATTTTATATATATATGGAAAAGGAGACAAAATTTTAAGATTTATAAAAAAATTCTATAATTAATTAATATTATTTTTTTAATAAATGTCCAACCAAAATATATATGCGCCGAGTTAAAATTGCGAACAGAAAACGGTACAGGACACTGTTACACGCTGGTTCTGCATCACCATAATTTATATATACCATATATAATATACAATCATCATCATATAAAGAGATGACTATATCAAGTTCTGTCAATTGTATTTTGATATTATTATATTAATCGATTGAACTTAAAGAAAACAGAAAACTATTTATATTTATAATTCAATTTAATTTTTTGTTTGTTTGTTTGTTGGTTTGTTGATTTGTTTGTTTATTTATTTGTTCATTATTATTGGTATATTTTTCTTTCTGACTAAATAAATTATTTTATTATTGATTGCATTTGATGTAAAAACAACTTATTTTTTGTTATAAACACACATTATTCTATTTGATTTTATTTTATAATAAATATAAATATTAAACTCCAAACAAGAACTAGATGTTGTGACAAACTGCAGAGATAACATTTAAAAATTATATATATATAGAGAAAATTTCTATATAAATGGGCATCGAAAAACAATAATAATAAAAATAAAGACGTACACAATATTCCATTTTAGGTTTTACTTTTTAAATAAATACCACTTTTATTGAGGACTCTAAGGAATATATGTTTAATATATATGATTTAATATACTTATGTCAATGTTCTGAAGTAAATGTTATTATATATAAATATATATTGAGATATACGATGTTTTGTTGTGTGTTTATACATATAATAAGATGTTGTATTTTGCAAATAAAAATCTATATAAAGTACATAGGCACGCAAGTATAAAATGATTTCTCAAAATTTAATATATAATCTGTTATTAAAAGTATACAATTCTATCACATAAACCTCAGATCAGCAGTCACATCATAGTCGTCTATTTATTAATCTTTTTATAAATGACATTGTTTCGTTGATATCATATATAAATGCCTTGGATGATTTAATAGATTTTTCGGGTTGTAGCATCCCTCTCCGATGCTATATATCACTTCAAAATTACCTGCCCGCATGATTTCTTCCTGCGCGGTGTGCTCTAATAAATGAATATGTACCTAAACGTGGATAAATGCAATTGTGTTTTGTTTCCATCGAAAGTCAATTGTTTTAAATTACAAGATTTATAATTCGTCCCTATAAAACGGCTTAACAAAATACATGATCTTGACGTTATTTTCGATCGTAAATTGTCTTTTAAACTCCCACGTTGATTACATAACATCTATAGAGATTCTATGCGGATGGAGTTATCGAGAATTTTCTGATCCATATACGTGTTGAGGAGCTTATACTGTACTTTTATGAGATCTCAATTGGAATATGATTCAGTACTATACTACGATGAACACTCTAATTCCATTGAGTCTGTACAAAATTTGTTTTGTATGACCTAAGGAAGAAACTGGGATGGACGGATGGTTATCGGCTTCCACTGATAATAATAATTTTTGATTTTTGTATTGGATTATATTTATAATTAGCGGTCGATATAGGGTACACTTTGAAGCCGATTGACCAGTAAATAAATAAATAAATAAATAAATAAAAATAGAAAATTAAATATAAAATATGTGCGATATTGTTGTAAATGCAGGAAATTTGCATGAATTTAAAGATTCACAAAACACCAAAACCCACCTTATCGCAGAGATATTGAATTCTAACAGTTTATGTAAATTTACGTGCGACAGCCCAAATTTATCTGCGATCATTCATTCTTTCCATTTTCAAATATATATAAAAACATCAAAATATATATCTAATAAATATTAATGTCATATATAAAAGACAATTAAATAATATATAAAATAAGTAAAATATACGTGAAAAACAAGATATTTTATTGTTCGAGTACAATGTCAAGACAATAAATTCTTTATGGAAAACAAAATAAGAAATAAAAAAATATGCTCGTTTTATTTTATACATAATTTAGTGTTAGATTATTTATACAATAAACTCACAATTGTGACATTGTCTTTATACATATTTATTTATAATATTGTAAATAAAATAAATGTTGTGTAATTAAAAGAAAAAAATAAATAAAAACAGAACAATTTCTTAAAGTTTGACAGTTTTTTTATTATATTGCAGATAAAAAAAATTATGTGAACTACTTAATTTTACGTTTTGTTAGTTTATTATTGTTGAAGAATATTCTTGTTTTTTCTTTTAATGCAATATATAAAATAGAAAACTTATGACATGATTCCATTTAGAAAAACAAAAAATTAAGTTCAAAAGTTTAAAATATTATAAAGCTTTTTTAACCTGTACGAATTAATTTTTTTCCAATTGTTTAATTTCTTATTACATCAGGTGTATTAATGACAAACAAATATTTTGTTATATTATATGCGAATTTGAATATGCACAGCTGCGGGTACATCATGCGTAAAAATATATCTATTTGATTAATAATAATTTAAATATTAATATATAATCTCTAAATATAAATATACGACACGCAGATAGTTACCAAATAGAAAATACGCACGTATTTAGAAAAATTTTAATTTTACATTTAAATTACGAATATTTTTTAAATTTGACCATAGTTTCTTTTAAATATATGATATAGCTGCAAAGTTATGTATTTATAATTTTGGAAAGTTATCTTTGTGGAAAACTGTCTTCTGGATACAATTTTGTGGAAATTCCATTGAAAATTTATCTTATTAATTTAATTCATACGTAAATAATATTAGATTTAATCAAAATTGAATGAAAAATGATAAAATTACAAAGAAACTGGAATTTTATTTCGGCAAACTGTTATCATTTTTTATACAGAAAATTTAAATTTAGAAAATTTTATTAAAAGATAAGATCTAGCTCCTTTTTCATGAGCAGTAAAATCCCATCTTGTTTGTCGATTATTTATTTATTTATTTACTTAGAAGAAACATTAAATGCTAATGTGTTACAATATCGTTTTTCAGTAAAAATATTAATATAAATAAGATAACTACAAAGTTGTAAATAAATAAATACGAAAAAAAAATAATAATAATGTGGATATAGTTATAAAGTAACAACTATTCCACACGTCTAGCCCACACCAAGACTCCACAGCTGAAACTGCCCACCAAACCAATGGTCGCAGGTGTTATGAAAATCAGTAACAACGACAGATTCAGAACCGAGCAACCGAATAATATAAAAAGCACCGTAGAATATGCCTCCCAAAAATCACCATATAAGTAGAATGCAATTGCCAATAATTAGCCAAATATGGCTATAATGCAGTGCACAATCCACCACAACCCCAACACACGTAACATATAAGAGGACCAAAACACATCAAATTTCCAAGCACCAATGGTTTACAAAACAAAAAAAAAACACCCAATAGCGCAGTTGCATATCGTCGAATTATTATATTATTAATCATGAAATATAGCAGGTTCAATTCACGCTATTTTTCATAGGAAATTTTTCTGCTGGTTGACTGAGCATTTGTTCGTTTATGGAATAAAAAGAAAAACGAATATCTTTGAAAATATGGTTAATTGCAGTACAATTGGTAAATTATTATATACTTCCATATGCGAAGTAATTTACAAACTTGGCTGCAATGAAAGGTTTATTAGATGATCCACCCATCACACAACAACACTGCACGGAAACACAATGCTAAAAATCATACAAAATTCATAGTGACAACGCCCAAAATTTTTGGGTAAACAGCAAACATACTCCACCGCAATCACCAATGCCAATAAAACGAATCCACCTAGTCAGACGAAATTTCTAAAATTTAACACATCAACATTATTATATAAAATTTAAATTTAAAACCATTACTATTTGTCATTGTCATCCATAATTAAAAAATCGGAACAAGAATTATAAATCATTAGCGAAATCAGGTAATGGATTAAAGCGCCCATAATTGGTTTGTTAGTTGAACCCAATGTTTAACTCAAAATTTAATTTATTAAGAATGCCAGTGGCAAGGCAATCAATATTATATTTCAATAAATTACAAATAAAATATATTTTATGATAGATTATGGAAATTTTTAAATCTATATATGCTTTAATTTGATGTCAGAAAAAAACCATTTCGCTTATTATATAACAGAACTGATTCCATATTATACAAAATAGAGTTATTGAGAAAACGGCGACGCACATGAATGGAATCTAAAACAATATAAACATATGTTTTACTGACTGTGTGGTTTTCTATTGATTTTTGAACCGAACTGATAATGAATCGTATTGTTATGCATATGTGATAGATAATATTATAATGGAATAGAAATCGATACACAATATATTAGAGTTATATAAGATTAATTAAAACTGGTTGAGTAAACATACCCGACATCAAAAATAATAATTTAATACGGAGACAAAATTGTTTCATTAAAAGACAGATCAACAATTTATATATAAAAAAAAAAATTAACAGTACCAATACATACAGAAAAAAAAAACTTGTTATCAACATTATAAAAATAACCACAAGATTTATCCATCGCAGACCTACCTCAATAAAAAAAAAACCACATTTACGAGTATATATATTTTGTATAAAAAGCAAATAAAAGTAATCCGATCCGGAAGTATACAAAAGGAGTTTATTTTCCTTTTAATTTATGACAATATTTCACAAACAAAATCAATCATAATAAGTTATATAGTTTTTTTGTGTATAATTAATACGATTATGGTTGATTTATTTTCTCGATATATAATATTTATGTAAATATATTATAGACAATTAAGAAAAGATTCCCTATACCTGCCATACATACACCTTCATCTTCCATCTGTTTCATATCGTTTCGATTATATATTTATAATAAATAAAAATTAATAATATGCAGTGTTATTAAAGGAAATTTAATAATGTGTTAATAATTTTACATTTATGATAAAAAATAACCACCTCGCAGACTAGTGCTAACATCCTGTGCTTTATTAAAAATTATAATAAAACAATTTTAATTGGTATAATAATTCACAATAAAATTTGTAAATTATCCGTATATTTAGCTTTTAGAATTAAAGCTATCAAATGTTGTAATTATATTTTGGATTGGAACATCTTTTATGGAACCACATTCGCGGTTACGATAGTTAATATATAAAGTCAATAGAAAAACAATCAAAATCAATCACACCCAGAAAAAAAATACATTTTAAATTAAATAATAAATTTACATTTTTTTTTAAAATATTAGTAATTAATTTTTAAAGTATTGTAAATAGAAAATGCTATCGAAATAAGATCTGATGAAAAATAAGTCAAATTAAATTTTATAATAAATATATAAAAATAACATTTATAATAAAAGTGGCAATTCATTGATTTCTATTCTTTTTAAGAAGAAAATTCATTTTAAATTCTTAAATCGAATAATATTTTAGTTTAATAAATAAGTATTGTTTTTAATTTTGAATTCAAACCGCTTTAATAAATCATTTCAATGAAGCAACATTTATTTAACTATGAATTGATTTTAATTTAATTTTAAATTGAATAGAAATAGCTATTAAATTAAATTTAACTCATTAAGTTTTGATTTTACCAACAATATTTATCGAATACCACTTCAATAAATATGGTATATTATCGATCTCCGAACTCAAAACAGCCGCCTATTTCAAAAGTATAAACTACAAATGTGGTTATTTTGTAATTAGGAAATGACATTTTTATTATTTGATTTTAATTTAAAAAATAAATTTCTTTTAGTTAGGTATTTTTCGTAAAAACATAATTGGAATTGCAAAGTGTTGAAATTATATATTATTTTTATTACAGAAATCTATTTGTATCTTAAATCAAATTTAATATTGAAATAATAAGAAGATATTCTATTTAAAATAATAATAATAATAGTTCTTCATAATTTAAAATGAATCTTAATTTGATGTTAAGTTAATCTATATTTGAATTAAATAATAAACATTTCAATTGTAAAAACAGATTATAGATTAAAAAGAATCGCGTATAATCTTCAAATAGAAAACGTATTTATATTACCATAAGACAATTTCGGCTTAAAAGTTTAATTTTCAATCAATTTGATGTAAGAAGAAATTCAATCTTGATTTAAAAACCAAAAATGATTTGGCTAAAATCTATTACAAGTTTTTCTATTTAAAATACATTTGATTTAAATAGTTTTTAGTTTGTTTTAAAATTTTATTTTCTGGTTGTAGATTAAGATGGCTTGGACACGTATTATACGCATGAAGGAACGAGAAATACTTGTAAAGAGAATCCGTAGAAATTAACATCGGAAATATATGCAAATAATCCAAGGACATTTTTTATAAAAACCCATGGACATGCATTGCACTCATCATATAAAATTCCAGCGAAAATCCGTAAGAAATCCATAGATATTTCCTCGAATTGAAACTACGGACTACTACATAAAATGCGGAAGTTTTACGGACAAACTATGGACAGTGTTACTAGGGGAAATCCATATTTTAAACAATTGTTTTACAAGTGTTCTTATGGCTATACATAAATATTATAATAATCGTGAAATTACGTTCTTGTGGTACAACAAATGATATATAATCTAATGGAATTTATTCAATTGCTGCGATTTTTCCACTGATCATATAGTTTCCAATTTATTGCCGCTATATACAATAGAATAGAATATGATTTCATCAGAATTTCCATTTAGTTAAATAATGGGAGATTAATTTGTTTTAAATATACCGTTTATCTAAAATGATAATTGATTAAATTAAATCAATGCAAAAAATGGTATATATATTAATATTGCAATTAATCATAATTATTGTAAATTATATATAAAAATGTATAAAAATAAAATAATGCAACACGCATTTCTATGTTATAAGTTTAAGTTGCTATGTGTGTAACCTCAATACTAAAACTATATCTAACTGAAATTATATATTAATTTTAAAAATTATTATTTTATACATCATTTTCTTTGTTAGTATAATAAATAAATAAATAAATAAATAAATAATTATAATTATAATTATAATGGCATAAAAACATACATAAAATATACGATTACAAACGTAAAAGTGCGTCTCTCTATAATTTGTGCAATATTTTATATCAAATTATTTCAAATATATAAGGTTTTAATGTTTTTTACTATTTTTTCTTATAAGAAAATACATTAAAATTGTATTGTGTGAATTATTATTATTAATTTATATAAATTAAAAAATTATAAAAACATATCATCATTATAATACACGCAGCCCATTACACACAACAGATTTCTATATACAAATTATGCAATAATTATTTTGTATGTGCGAATTGCACATAATTATTAAATTTTTATTATTTTGCGTTATTACATTAATACATACGTGTATTTTATTAATTATAATATTGATTTGATTATTTGGTTGTTATTTTTTAATAATATAATAAATGTAATAATATCTCTAATGTATACACGCAATCACAGTCAGTAGCTTAAATAAATGTTGAGAGAAAGAACGACGATTTCCCAATGTGACCTTATAGTAATTTTGTTTTAACCATATATAAAGATATAATATTATTATTGGAAATAATAATTGAAATATATGTAAATATATGTTAACAATGATCAATTCAATTTAAGTAGTAGTAGAATAAGTTTGAAATGGTTAAAAAATCCACTTCAGTTTGTATATAATTAAAATTATCCTATAATGTTTCTAATCTAGTGTGTGACCTTATTTAAAAATTTATTAAGTAAACAACAAATCTTACTAATATATGCAAACGATGATATGATACAATAATATTAAATGTAAATTGTATGTGATAATAATAATAATAATAATAATAATAATAATAATAATAATAATAATAATAATATTAATATTAATAATAATAATAATAATAATAATAATAATAATAATAATAATAATAATAATAATAATAATAATAATAATAATAATAATAATAATAATAATAATAATAATAATAAGGATAATATAAATAAATTGTATTGGTTTTTTGTAATGTGAGCAAAAATCACTCACTTAATACGCAGCAGCAATACGCATGCATTTACGATACAGAACAACTTTATCATACTTAAGAGAAAAATTATACGGAAACGTTAATGCATCGAAAATTCAATTGTAGCAGAATAATTGTTTAAAATAAAACACAAAACTTATATATAGCAGAAATATTTTATTGAATAATTTCATATATTTTTCAATGCAGTTTTCTGCAGTAAAACAATTAACTGAAACTATTGAAAGACATCAAAGACGAGGAGACAATTCAAAGCTGCTTAGAACAGAAACAACAGATTACCCCTCTCACAAGTTACAAGTGGAAACATTTATTAAAAAAAGCGAAATAAACCCAAAAAAGGCACCAGGGCTTAATAAAATCACCGGAAAAATGCTAAAAGAACTTACACCCGCACTATGCTGTGAAATATTTAACATATATTTTCAACGCCATCTTAAACACAAATAGATTTCCAGAACAGTGGAAGACCACTTAAATTATTCTCATACCACAAGTCATGCAAAAAACACAACGATGTAAAATATATATAATCCAATTAGCCAGCTATTACCAGCTACCAGTTAGATGTGGAAAACCGTAAATTTATTGTTAATCATCTTGAGGAACACGCACAACAATTTTTCCAATAATGGCTGGGGTTCCGCAAGAAATTGTTTTGGCCCCACTTATCTCATTTACACGGCGGATTTTCCAACTACGAAACATACCATCACGGCAACTTTTGCAGACGACACAGTAATCATGACAACGCATATAAATCCAACGATGGCTTCAAGAATACTGCAAGAATAGTTGAATGAAATTCAAAATTGGCATTTACCATGTGTAGGTTAAACTGTCCCGCAGCAAAAAGATAAATAATAATACGTTACATCATGCTAACTCAGCAAAATACCTATAGGCAATAATATCTGAATAGGCGCTTAAATTGGAAAACGCATATTATAAACAAAAACAAAGAACTAAGACTCAAGTTCAACAAACTGTATTGGTTAATGGAGCGATTGTCCCTGTTATCACTAGAGTGCAAAATAACAAAATCTGTGTATGTGATTTCACACATATAGAGATGGATTTGTTGAAGACAACAAATAATATTGTATTTTAAATTGAACTTATCGAATATGCCAAAATGGTTTTAAATTAGCTCTTACAATGAATATATATGCGGTTTAAGAATGATATATGGTCCAAAATAACACAGCCAGTATGTTTATGTTAATGTTGTCAAAGTAATGTGTCTATATCCGTGTTTGCGTGAAGTTAATAAATAAATATACAATTTATATAATATTTATTTCGTTGCTAATAAATATATAAGATATGAAATATAGTAAATACGCAACAAAATATATAAGTTAGCAACAAAAATGTCATTCGTTATTATAATAATTGTGGTGTTTATCAAATATTATATTCATTTCACAATCATGTTTTTATTCGTAGAATTTTTTATCATTATTATTAATATATTTATAATTATTATTATTTTCTCATATTCATTTAAAAAATAATAAAAAAAAATTTACATAAAATTACTATTTTATGATGCGAGTCTCTCAACTCAACTACCACACACACACACACACAGCAGCAAAAACATTGTTTTTATAAATATTAAGTACAAATATTTTAATATAAAATATATATAAATGTAATATTATATCACCACCCTAGTAACAATTTGTTCGGACTTTGAAAAATGAGAAAAGTTTCCGTGGAAAAAACCCAAATATTTTCCATGGAAAAGATATCGTTGGAATTTGTTCAAAGTGTTGTCCATATATTTTTTCCACTTAATATAATATAGTATTTTATTTAGGTCAATTGAAATCTTTGAATTGTAAGGGTAATGGTGTTCAAAATATATTCGCTCGGTATTGTATTCATAATTTATTTCACCAATTAGATATAATCCTCACACATTTTAATTTATTTTCATAATTTTTAAAACAACCAGTAAAGATATTTTTGTCAAAATCCGTGGATCTGCGCTCACAAAAACAAATATGAATATAAATTCTATGAATATTTTGTGGAATAATATAGCAACGAGAAATATTTGTAAGGAGAATCCGTAGAAATTATCATCGGAAATATACGCGAATAATCCAAGGACATTTTTTATAAAAATCCACATGGACAGGGTTGCACTCATCATATAATATTCCAGCGGACATCCATATCCGTAATCCATAGATATTCCCTCGGATTGAAACTATACGAACAACTACACATAATTTTGTGGACAAACTACGGACAGTGTTACTAGGGTACGAAAGCAATTAATATCATCATATCAGAAGAAGGAATTCTAGTATTACATATGGATACTATTATTATTATTATTATTATTATTTTAATATATTTTTGCGTATGCAAATTTTTTTATAAATTTATGGAATAATACACTCGTGCCCAAGTGCTTATAATAACATATATACCATAACATGAAAAATGTGCATTATGTTACATTAATTTGTGCAACATTTTATATACATTTATTATCGTTTTCACATTAACTATTAGAAATTATATATGAGCAAATGTATTTGAAAAAAATAAATATAAATTGAAAATATTGCGCGTGGGAATAAACATTAATTTAAACAGGTATGACAGTTTTTTTTATTACGACACACATAATATATTTAAGAATTGTATCGATAGAATTTAACTGATAATTGTAGCTTAATTTCGATGATGCTATAAATAAATATAATATTAATATATATTGTTAAACCGATTATAAGAATGTATACGGTAAGGCTAAAAAGATGATGGTTATTTAATCTACCATCGCATACATTGAAGAGTATGTATAAAAATAATATTGCCGAAATGATACCATTCGAATTATTAATAATTATAATAATAATCAATATATAATTTATGTAAACAAACAATTTCAAAAATAAATTTCAAGTGGCATTAATTATTATTAATTGATAAATTATTTTCGTATATTGGTGCGCACAATTAATTGCTGTGTGTATACAAATTACAACATTATATTGATATTTCAATCAAATGATAAATTTATATACCTTTCTATTTTTATACCATATACAAACATTTCAAATTATTAAGCAAATCATATACACACGATGGCAGAGGATAGATGTTAAAATTATAATTAATTTGCATAATTTGTGTTATTACATATTATTTTATTTTATTTTAATTTGATACCATCATATAATTTTAGTTTATTTATACGAAAACATTTGACTATTTCGTTATAATAGAAAAAACAAATATATTAATGCTATATTGTGCTGGGAGACTTGAAAGAAAAACATATTAAACGACATATCCAATTACATTCATTCAATGTATTTATATGTTTTGTCGCATATACATTTGTATTACACAACGTATTTAATTAAATATAAAGTGTTATATAAAATTAAAAATTATTTTAGATTGTATATTGTTGGCTGCTAAAAAAAAAGGTAAAATTTAATAGTTTTCAAAATATATATATAAAAATTGCATGTACGATATCGCATGATAATCAATAATTTCGTGAGAAAATATTTATTTATATTGAAATTGTTGCAAATTTGTTGGCAATAGATATTGCAATTATATCAAAAACTGACTGGCTTGCCTTTTGCATATATGATCTATTATAGCGTGAAATCAGATCCACTATATATTATTGTTATGCTGAATGGAAAAAGATTTGAACAGTTGGTGGTAAAACAATTGTACATTTGGATGCAATGGAACAACGAATTATTACAGATTTGGAGGATTACCTCAGCAGGAATGTAATATAATTAGAATATGTGGCAGAGATTAAAATCATGCGTTGGAGATGCCGCTACAGAGGTTATTGGAATGCGGATGATAGTAAGAAATTTGTGGTTGTTTGATGATGAATGTGGAAATGCTCGGGATGCAAAAATTGCATCCAGGCTGAAAATGCTAACGCGGGCTTCGCGAACCACTGTTTTGAAGACTATCGCGCGAACCGAGAATTCGAGCGTAAATTGATTCGTAGAAAAAAAAACGAGAACTAGAACGCGAAGGGTTTACGTCAAAATTGAGAAGTTCAACAAAAACAACGATAATAGAAGAAGATTGTACCGGAATATCAATAGTATTCGCAACGGATACAATCGAACACCCGTTTTTGTGCAAAAACAGAGATGATCAGATTATGGAGCAAGAGCAAAGGTGCCTCGAAAGATGGGTCGAGTACTTTAAAAACCTATTAAATGTGACAACGCCATAGTGAATAAACTGTGGAAGATGTGCAATTTCAAACAGCCCAGTCATTCATATAGCTGAATCATCAATACATACGAAGGTCAGGTTGGAGATACGTGGTGTTGGAGTAGACTAAAACCGCACCTGGGTTATAATGCCATGGAGTAAGTAAATAAGAATGAAAAAATACCTGCATTTTACTATCGCAGTTCAATTTCCTTATTTTTATAGGTTTGCGATCGTATACGAGGAAGTTCACTGCATATTTTACCCTATATTTTATTATAAATGTGTATAATTGTGTACAAATTATAAAGAATTTCAATTTTATGAGAAAAATATAGAATAAAAAAAAACCATTTAATCAAAATCAAAGTAAAAAAAAAGAAATAAGTATGATGATTATTTTTTTTCTTGAAATGAATGAGTGTGTGTGGTGTGAATTAAAAAAATGTATAAAATGACTAATTTTATATTCATCGCGTATATATATTTAAATAAGTGTAAAAGCTCTGAATTATTCGTATATATCAAATGCGACGTGTATAATGTACTTCTTTTTATACACCTATATTAAATATATTATATGTGCGCGGTGATCGATCGATTGTTTTGAAATGCTTCAATGAACATACCAAAACAATTACTAATTTTTTCTTTTAAAAATCTGTGAATAACAACAATCGAGGGCAACGTATAAATAATAATGATAATAATAATATAAAAAATATAAGAAAGCAAAAACAAAATAATATAAAATAATTATATTTCTTTTAATTTAAATGTAAATTAACTATATAATTTAAAAAAATAAATTTGAAAAAGATGAAATTACAAAAAAAAATTGATGGTTTCAAATGATTGAAGATTATTAGTTACTGGAATCTTAGCTAATCTTTGATGTGTGTATGTGTGTGTTTCTCAAAAGTGTTTCTTTTTGTTTTAATATACTCTATTTTATTTGTTTTTCTAATCAATTTTAATATAAATGACTGATTTTATTTTTCAGACAAAATCTAATTTAATTTAATTTTAAACGTCGTTAAATAGTGAATGTTAAAATATAACATTTAAGATTGCCAAATCAAAAAAATGCATAAAATAAATGTAGCTCAAATATTTTCATATTTATTTAGTATTAATTATTATAAAAATGGGTGCGGAAATGACGAAACTATAAAATTTATCAGATCACAAACTAATATGGCAATGATTAATTAATTTATCTTTTCTAACTATAAATTATATAAGTTGCTCTACCAATTAGTGTAAGTAATATAATTATAGCCGTCATATGATAATGCCAATAAATATTTAACTGATCCTTGTTTATATTCTTTAAGCCACATGCATCCCATCCATCAACAACTAATTATTAAATAAGGAGTTAAATGTGTGTCGACCAAAATAATTATATTACATGTAGTAAAAAGTGTTAAATGACAGAATTTCTATTTTATTCGTTCTTAAATCAATATTTATAGTTTTACCCATGTCACACCCATGACTTATATTTCTACTGCCAGAATAATAATAATTATTAAATAATTAAATATTTAACACTGCACAAAATCAAATAATTGAAATTGTATTTATATAAAACATTGGGTATTTGCATTGAAAATTAGCTTTTTTTTTATATATATTGTATAAATAAAATAGCATGTGTTTCTTTTTGCAGAGAAAGCAAACAACACTGAATTTATTGTCGTGTCAAAGTATTCGTCATAATCTAAAAATGTTGTATCATTCGTTATATAAATTTTAATTCATTGATTATGGACAATTTTGTGTGAAAAAATTACGCAGTGAATATTGTATTATGTTTGTTGAAATTGAATCATACTATCAACAACTAATCAAATAATTTGAAGTGATGGTTGATAAGAAAAACGACTAAAATATATTTCAACAAATAACAATTCCACAACACATATATTTGGAAAACCGCATTATACGCATCAGGTGTTTCTTAATAAGACTATCGTACTTTTTCAGATCGATGGCAAATGGGCAGTTTATGTACGCAGTGCTACCACAATTATGATGGAAGTAATTGACTCGATTTTTTTAATCACTTCAAAGTAAATAAAGCACTTTGTTTTTTGGTGAATCCTTTAGTGTGCCCGAAAGATATAAAACCACAGATTGTATAATAACCGATGGATACTACCAATTAAAATAAATTTGTTAAATTTTCAATGTAAATACCCGAAAACAATTTTTAACAAACCCAATTTCAAAATATTTTCGGTAATAAATCAAACGATGGTGTTAACACATAATATTTCTCCCACTGTAGCAAATATTTTGTGAATTTATATTGCAAATAAATAAATTGAATTTATAATTAATGATTTATATTAAATTTATTTATATCATTTGCATTATTTTTGTGGTATTGATATTTATAATTTTTAACACATTGTTAATTTATTTAACACATTATTAATTTTTTTTAATTATACGCACGCATATTGAAAGAAGAAAAAATGATCAGTCATCATAACATGATCGCAAGCAAATATAAGATCAAATTTTATATATACGATAAACAGATTACAAATGTATACACGCACAATACAAATACATTATAATATTATTATAAACGAAGTTATCTTACAAATAGATAGATAGATATGAATGTAAAATGAACGAGTTGAAATAATTAAAATAAGACAAAGGTATCTAATAATTATTATGTTTTAATTTGTATACACATTAATTAAATTATATGTAAGATTAAAATCTTAAAGTTGAATGCGTAAATTTATAAAAATTATAAAACCACACACACACCTTGAAGTAAAAACAAACAAAATAAAAATAACAAATGAGAAAATTCCAAATAAAATTTAGTATTCTTTTAGTAATAAATTTAATATTATAAGAAAAACTTTCTTTCATCCCATAGCAGAAATTAATTAATTTTACAAATACTACTTTCTTATGGTCTTTCTTATTGTTTTTATTATAATATAACACAGAGGAAGTACATATTTTCTGTTGTTTTTTTATTTGGGAAATATAAATTTTAAATTTATCAATGAAAAATCATAATCATATTAATGCTTAAAAAAATTTAAATTATTATGCTCAAATCACGTGTGTGTGTGTGTGGCATCGGTACAAAAATGAAAGTTGCTTCCTAATTTACGACATTTATTCTATTATTTAAAATTCTATATAGATCCAATTATTTATTTCGGGGTCAAAGTCAAATCAAACATCTTTCATTTAGCGCATAATACACGCGTAGACTGATTTATAAATTTTTGTTCTTAATAATTGTTATACGAAATTTATTCCGTTTTATGGTTTTATTAGTTAAACTAATATTGATAATTTCTTATAATCTATAATTGATTTATTTTTTCTTTTGCATAATCCATAATCCCCATACGTTAAAACAATATTGATTTAAAAAATAAACAAGAGAAAAAATTAAATAACACTATTTGAATGAATTAATTATATTAAAACAATATAGCAGAAAAAAAAAAAAACCCGTACGAATGTTTGTTTTGCCTAATTTTTGTATATTTATAATTTTTTTTTCTTAATTCATTTTCTGAATCTTATAACATTAACAATCGTGTCATTTCCATTTATTTGAAGAGAGTGGAAAAAAAAGTATTAATAGAATTGCAGCAGTTGTTAGTTTTGGTAAAAATATATATATAAAAAACCAATTTTTGTTTGTTCAATAATATTCTCAGACATGCAAAAAAAAAAACAACTCCTCAATAATAATAATAATATACAGAAAATAAAACCGAAAAACTCTAAAAATTGAATTTATTATTATTTATAATCATAATAATAATGTTGTCTTATTCAAATAAATATAACAAAAAAAGTTTAAGAAAAAAAATTTTTTAACCTACTTAATTATTCGTAATTCATCGTAAAATAAAATTAAAAAAAATTAAATAAAGCTGTTTTATTTTTAGTATATTATTTACAATACAATTTTTTGAATATATAATTGAATATATTATTTTGTGTATACGAGACACGACGATGCTTATTTATAATACATTATTTAAGAGTTATTTCTTATTGCTTGATATGCACGTGAAACAATTTTTTATACAGGGTGTCCACCATTGGTACGCATTCCTTCTATTGGTACGCATTCCTTCTTCAAGAGCGGACATAATGCTAAGTCAAAATTACCATTTTTAATGACCATTTTCGATTTGGCGATCTGTTTTCGAGATACGGAATTTTTCTCGGTAGTCTTATCATTAATGGACCAATAACCGCGAAAGTAAGGTAAATACAGAAAATTTATAGTAAACCGAATTTGCAGAGAATTAAATTCTGAATTAAATTGTGTTATAAATTTTTTTTCTAACCTGCTTCAGTTTCGAGTTATTGAAAAATATATAATTGAAAAATAAATATCTTTTCTCGAAAATTTCGTACTAAAATGAATTTTTTTTTAAAAAATCTGACAGAACCCCAAATCGGAAATTGTCATTTAGTAATTTCGACTTAGAATTATGTACCGCCTTGAAGAAGGGATGCGCACCACTCGTGGGCACCCTGTATATAGTATCTATATATATATATATATACTTACTCCACTCACGTATATATGCAATACAATGCCATTATTATTAGTATTTAACATTATACGGAATATATGTATAGCGAAAAATAAACAATATAATAATAAACGCATAAGAAAATATGTGTCTATAACTAAGTCCTGGGGATAATCTGATGATTTTGATGTTAGTGATGAAGAATGCGTTACAGCACCAAATTTGAAGACGAAGAATTGGAAATGTAGTGTATTATGAGCTGCTTAAACCGGGACAAACCATCACTGCTGAACGTTACCGAGAGAAATTAATCCAATTGAGCCGAGCATTGCATCAAAAACGACCAGAATATGCCAACAGAAGATATGACCGTGTGATTCTGCAGCGTGGTAATGCTAGACCACACGTTGCAAGACCGGTCAAAGACGCGTTACAAGCACTTGGCTGGAAAGTCCTACCCCCAACCGCCATATTCACCAGACATTGCTCTATCAGACTACCATTTGTTCCGGTCTATGCAGTCAGCCCTTTCTGCACAGCGGTTCAATTCATACGAAAATATGAAAAAATGACTGGATTCATGGATTGCTTCAAAACCTAAGAAGTTCTTCTATGATATTTTTTCACAAAGATGGTCAAAAGTTGTAGCTTCAGATGGTAAATACTTGGAATAAAATATAATGTAGCGTTACTTTCAAATAATTGTCTTTTTCTTACCAAAATATCTCAAAAACTTAGTTATAGCCTCAAGAATATAAGATATTCAGAGAGAAAGAAAGAATATAATAATATGCAATATGTCTTGTATTAATATTTTTGTGTTCATTGCTACAATTATCACATATATGTGTTTTTTATTCAAGACAAAAACTTATATTAAATATTGTAAACATATGCTATTTACCATAACAAAAATATATATATATATATTTTTAAACAGATCCTTTTATGAATAATAATAATAATAATAATAATAATAATAATAATATGCGAAAATGATATACGTCAAACGTCAAACATATTTTTTTATATTGCATATACACATAATTTCTATGAAATAATATTACTGCGGTGAGAACTATCAATTAAATATAGGCAATATAATATATGAATATGGAAATATGAGTGCACACAATCAATTAAGTTATACGAAATGAATAATAAAATTAAATTATTCTATATGCATTTGATATAATAATGAACTGACTATTTTAAAATTTGAAATTTAAAACATAATTATATTAGACGAACTGATTAAAACGGATTTGCAGTGACAGCTTCTGAGAAATATTTGAATAAACTTATTCAAAACATATTTTTCTTTAAAGTCACTCCAAATAGTATACATAAATTGTAAAATATTAGCTCGGAGGCTAATGGTAAATTTTCTGGAAAATCGATTTTTATAAATTATTAAATTTTCTAATTACGAGCCCCCATCCATAGTTTTAACCATTTTTTATTACATATTTATAAAATTTTAATCAATTTCTTCCAGTCTTTCATAGAAGAAAGAAGAAAATTGCTTTACGCATTCAGAAGAAAATATAGTCGATTTTCCAACCGATGTAATGGAAATCAAAAAACAAAAATAATGGTACTGTATTTGAAATAATATAAAAAATGATACAAAAAATGTATACAGCAATTCTCGAAATATTTGGAAAATTCGAGAAAACGTTAACCCAAAACAAATATTATTTATAGATTTTACAAACAATAGATTATAAACAAAATTAAATAAATTATATATTTCAAAAAGATTGTGCTGTGATAAAATTGGTTTGGCACAAAATTACTTATGGATCCAGTAAATAGTGCAAACATTTTACTATCTCAAACAGAACCAGTAAATGGTCAACAACAACCAGTTGATTCCCTGCAACAACTACATTCTCTTGTATTTAACCATTAGTGTCTATTATATATATATCAATCACAAATACCACAACAACAATCAATGCAATAATAATACACAATGCATAAATGTTATAAGATAAAATTACGTCAATTATATCTGCATTCAAAATATTGAATGTAATTTAACTATTAATTTAATATATTGTTAGATAATGTTTATAAGACTTCTAGATTTACGTATATATATATGAGATCATTGTAAATGTTAGAAATCACTATATATACAATAAACACACATGGAAGCGGTTGCTGGATCAATAGGTAATTGTTCTTTTTTTGTTATCATTTGTATAGTTTAAAAAAAAAATATTCGGAGGAATCATTTTAACCATAATTCCACATAATAAATATAATATAATATAAAGAAACTATAATGATTGTACTCACTTTTTAAAAGAATAAATATGTATTCAGCGCTTCCGCCACTTTAGTTTGATATGGTCTGCAAAAACATACGTGAAAACTGAAAATAAAAAAAAATTGCAATTAAAATTAGTTAATTACTTTATATTATTAATTTTCATATTTATTAATATAATATTAAACCTTATTAATAATTAAGTCGTCTACAACAGAATACCCTTGTAACAATTTGTCCGTACTTTAAAAAATGAGGAAAATTGCCATGGAAAAACTCCACACATCCATGGAAAATATATATTGGGATTTGTCCAAAGAATGTCCACTTAATATAATATAGTATTTTAATTAGGTCAATTGAAATCTTTGGATTGTCAGGGTAATATATGTCGCAACATATATCCGCGGCGCGGTATTGTATTCATAATTTATTTCACCAATTATCCAAGACAGATGGGTTCAAATTTTGTATATTTCGCTTATCTATAAATATAATCTCACTGTTTTTAATTTATTTTCATAATTTTTAAAACAACAAGTAACTCAAATCCATATATTTACTAGGAATTTTGCAAGACTTTTCATGAATTTTATCTGCGGTTTTTTTTATTTCTTGTTTATTACAAAACAAAAATGCACAATCTTCATTCTGCGCTCATAGAACTTCTGGTCTATAGGAAAATTTATTCTACTAATATGGACAATTCACGGGTATTTTACTTGCCAAAATACATAGACGATCCAAAGATATTTTTGCCTAAATCTGTGGATCTGCTCACAAAATATATGAATATAGATTTTATGGATGTTCTGTGGAATAATAGCAACTAGAAATATTTGTATGACATCCGTAAGAAATCCATAGATATTTCCTCGAATTGAAACTACAGACTACTACATAAAATGCGGAAATTTTACGAACAAACTACATATAGTGTTACTAGGGTTCATGATGGTATATGATGGTATGATGGTACATTTTTGGGTTTAGTATCACACCAGCATAGGGAAATAACCGCTCAACTGGTGCCGATGATGGAATAAACATAATTTATCATTTTTTATTTCAAGGAAGTACATAAAATACTATACTTTATTATTTCCAATTTAAAATACAGTACTGAAATACTTGATAAATTAATGCGGATAATAAAAATTATTATATGTTCAATATAATTTATAGTATACAATCAAGATACACCTAAAAAAAATAGGTTCATATGAGATTTCAGCGTGGTTTGAAATGCATTACTATATATAACATGGCATGCCATCGTTATATAGAAGATCGCTGCAGTCAAACTATATGTAAATATCGGTGTATAACATATACAATGATCATTGGTCGTGACCTTGAACAGGATTAATAAAATTTTTGCATCTCTATAATGTATTAAAAAAAAAAACATTATTATTATTATTAAAAATATAAATAATCCTATACTATACAAACTATTTAATAAAATACATATATATTGGTCCAGACAAGTTTTATTGCACGCTGTCGCTTGGTCTTTTTTTATTATTATTTATCAAAGTAAAATATTACCTATATATTTTTAATATCTATCTATATTTTGTATACAAAATACAAAGTAAGTAATTGTCACAATTCGTAAAAAATATATGCGTCTATGCGATGCGTACAAACATATAAACCTTTTCTCTCGCCTCAGACTTTTCCAACCAGAGCCTGTGGATATGTAGATAGATATTGTAGAGGCATAGAGATATGGAAATAAAAAGTATATAAATTATCGTGTATTATTATTTTTTTTTCCATATACTCGATGCTTATTTTGTTGTACATACATTTTTATGCAATTTTCAGAGAACCAATCTTCAACGTTAATAATAATAACCACAAATAAAAAGATCATTATTATTATTATTATATGGAGGAGTTGTTTTTTTTTTTTGCAGAATTTATATCCTGCGTTTTTTTTTAACAATATAACAATATATAAATAAGATATTGAATGTATGATATCTTTTCTTGTTTTTATGTTAAAATTTTTTCTGTTTTATACACACATAAGATAAAAAACCAACAACGAACAAAAACAAAAACTGTTTTCAAATAATTAATCTAAAGATGACCTTCAAAGATATTTTATGAAGAGAAAAAAATAAATAATATAAATAAACTTGTACTCCTCTCGTACCTAATTTTTGCTGCCTGATTATTATTTCTTTTATTATTTTTACATAAATATTTTATGTGCTGTTTTTGGGTCTGGTTCAATCTTGTGCGATCACACACAAAAAAAAAAGGTACTCGCATCGTATCTCGCCGCGTATACAAATAAAAATATATTTATAGAGTTTTTTTGTGTGTTTATTTTAGTCTTTGTAATGCGATTGTACAAATTTATTTATTTATTTAATAATTTTTTTGCCAATTTAATAATAAAAACAAATAAAAATGCATAAACAATTTTAAAAAAACCGGAAATCTAATCCAATAGACAAAACAATTAATTTGTTTATTCATCTATACACACACAACAGTGTGTCGAAAAATTATATATTGATTCCTGGTATCAAAAATCTTTCAATGTGTGCTCACCAGATTTTGTGCTCACTACCTAGTAACAATTTGTCAGTGATTTGAAAAATAAGGAAAATTTCCGTGGAAAAAATCCAAATATTTTCCATGGAAAAGATATATTGGAATGTGTCCAAAGAATATCCACAGATTCTCCGCTTAATATAATATAGAATTTTATTTAGGTCAATTGAAATCTTTGGATTGTCAGGGTAATATATGTTCAACAAATATTCACGGTATTGTATTCATAATTTATTTCACCAATTATCCAAGACAATGGGTAAGAATGTTATATGTTTCGCTTATCTACATATATTTCTAACTCTTCGTATTTATTTTCATAATTTTTATAATAACTAGCAACTCAAATCGTTATATTTCCGAGGATGTAAGACTTTTCATGGATTTTATTCGCGTTTTTTTGTTCTTGTTTATTACAACAAAGAAAATGCACAATCGATGAATTTTTGCATCTTCATTCCGAGGTGCTCATAGAACTTCTGGTCTATCCGTAAAAAAATTGAATCAAATCGCGATTTTGCATCATCATCATCATAAGAAAATTTATTCTGCTTATGCGGACAATTCACCGGTATTACTTGCCAAAATACATACTCCAAAGATATTTTTGGTAAAATCCGTGGATCTGCTTACAAAAAATATGAATATAAATTTTATGGATATTCTGTGGAATAATTGTAACGAAAAATACGAATCCGTAGAAATTATCATCGGAAATATAGTGGACATTCCAATTTTTTTCCTCCTAATGTAGTCTACTTTCAACTTGGCTACCAGAAAAATATAGTGATATTGTAATCTGAAATCATTTTCTCATATTGATTCAACACAATCATAGACAAATTCTTCAGCCATCCTACGCTAAACATACATTTTACCATCGTGGTCTTTATTCCCATTTTGCTTTCTTCCCACCATAACATCATTTTCCTTTTTAGTTTATATCATTAATTTCATAAAATTTCTTTCTTATAAATTAACTTTTCATAAGTAACTTTACGGCATAACTAAATTCATTTATAATCTTCGACTAATTGTTTATCTCGTAAAATGTTTAAGTTCGGTTGATTTTAATATATATTTCGTTGTCATGCTGAACCAATTTTCAAATTTTCATCTATCAATTCAATGTTGGTTGTGTCTCTTGGACGACGCTTTTAAAGATATAAACTACGTGAAAAAGATGTTATGATCGGACGAAAGTAAAATTAAAAGAATTTATACCACAATGGTATAAAATGTATATGTTTGGCGAAAGAATAGTGAAGAGTTTGCATAAGAGTGTGTGTTGAATCAACATTTAAGTGGGGACACAAATAAACTATATAAACAATATAAATTTTGAGGTTTTAGAGTAGACTACTTCACCGAAGCCGGCCCCGACTTGTTGACGACTGGAAAATTTGTGGAGCTACCGCATATAGTTATAAAAATAAAAGCCATGAACTTTCTGTTAATATCAATTAGTAGTGGTGAGCTACTGATTCAATGTACACAAGTAACAATTTGTCAGTGATTTGAAAAATGAGGAAAATTTCCGCCGTGGAAAAAACCCACATATTTCGCAATGAAAAGATATATTGGCTGTTGTCCAAAGAATGTCCATAGATTTTCCATTAAATATATATAGTATTTATAATTTAGGTCAATTGAAATCTATGGATTGTCGCAGGGTAATATTTCCAACATATATCCGCGCGATATTGTATTCATAATTTATATCACCAATTATCCAAGACAGAGTGTTTCAAATTTGGTATATTTCTATAGAAGATGCAATCATCACTCTTCGTAATTTATATGTTCATAATTTTTAAAACAACCATCAACTCAAATCGATATATTATTTCCGAGGAATTTTGTAAAACTTTTCATGGATTTTATCTGCCGGTATTTTATTAAATTTATTCTGCTAATACAGACAATTCACGGGTGTTATACTTGCTAAAATACATGGACGATCCAAAGATATTTATGTCAAAATCCGTGGATCTGCGCTCACAAAAAATATGAATATAAATTCTATGAATATTCTGTGGAATAATAACAAGGAGAATCCGTGGAAATATACGGATAATCCAAGATTGCACTCATCATATAAAATTCCAGTGGACATCAGAGTGAAGAAATCCATAGATATTTCCTCGGATTGAAACTACGGACAGTGTTACTAGGGAAACTCTGATGATACATTGGAATTGGATATAATTTTACGACACACACTGTATGTTTTTATATTTTTATATAGATAATACAACAAAACTGTCATTACAAACATATACGAAAATAAAATCTTAAATAAAATTTTAGCATTTTTATTTATAAATAAATGTTTAAAGCGCTTTTTTTTCTCCAAAATTGTACTGCGTCCGCATAGAATTTTTATGTTTATCATATTTTGGTATAATTATTTATAATAAAAATGCATGTTTTTATTCTAAACATATAATATACTTGTAATAGCATGTTTTTTTTCTATTGTTTGTTTTTATATATTTATTTGTAAATTTACATTCTTTTCTTACGATAAGATGATATTATAAATTCTTTTTATAATACCAAACATAAACAGATATAATATATGAAAAATAAAAAAAAATTAAATAAATAAAAAGAACTCATTTGTTTGTGAACTTAAGATAAAATAAAAATTATGTAAATAATAAGTTATATATGAAACATAATACATTCTCTTAATAGTTCTCACAACAATAATATATTATACGAGTGTAATTATAAAATGGTATAAGTTTCCGTAGAATATGCACTTTAATACACTTAATTAATTATAAAATGTATAACATAGAATCATTTAATTATTTCTGTTTTATTTAATAAAGCATATGCAAATAATGTTATGCCGTTATCAAAATGTGAATATACAAAATAATATATATTATTATAATAATAATGTTTTCTATATATTGTTTTAATTTTCTTGCATATAATATAAAAGTTTAGTAGATAAGAAAAATTATGTATTTATTTTTAACCCATTTGTTTTTCCAATGTGATAAAAATATTTTACCAAAGATATTCCAATAACATAATAGCCGACATAGTTTTGTGATTTAAAATTTGCTATAAAGAGACTATGAGTTTTAAAACGGAAAATTTTCAAATATATTATATAAAATAATTCCATATAGATGAATTTGTTTATCTAATTTCATTATAATATATTTACAAAACAATTAAACAAAACGAATTGACCTTGTAATAACACTATATTTAAATCTTATATGCGAATATAAAAACTATATATATATAATTTTATTAAGCCTCACAAATATATTATCCACTATTTTTTGAAAACAAATCACTCATGTAAAATTAATAGAATTAAAAAAACGTTTATGTTTTGACAATAAATTGTCAAATGGTAAATTGTAAATATATAATGCAGAATAAAATATCTGCGCCTATAATTATAATGTCTGATATAGATGCTGAATATGCTCAATTGGTATAACCGCGAAATACTACTGTTTTGATGCGTGGATATTAGAGACCTTATTGATGTCTCTAAAAATGTACAAAAATTAATTTTTATAGTTCTTTGGTCAGATTTTTACAGATGATAATGACACATATACGAAAAATGGTTAAGTTAATAAATACGTCAATGGGGTACTATCTAAAATATATTATAAACATTTTGGATATAGGTCTCTAATATTTTCTTTTAAATAAACCCACACTTATAAACAATAATAACTTTTATTATTAATCAATAGTATAATTAGCCTAGTAAGTTTGTTCGTACTTTGAAAAATGAGAAAAATTTCCGTAGAAAAAACCAACAAATTTCGCATGGAAAAGATATATTTGAGTTTCTCCAAAGTGTTGTCCATAGATTTTTCACTTAATATAATATAGTATTTTATATAGGTCAATTGAAATCTTTGGATGGTCAGTGTAATATATGTCCAATATATATTCGCGCGGTATTGTATTCATAATTTATTTCATCAATTATCCAGGACAGGTGGGTTCAAATTTTGTATATTTCGCTTATTTATATAAATATTATTCTCACCTATTTTAATTTATTTTCATAATTTATAAAACAATCAGAAACTCAAATCGATATATTTCTCGAGGAATTTTGTAAGACTTTTCATGGATGTTATCCGCAATTTTTAATTCTTATTTGGATGTAAACGTTTTATCTGGCAAATTTCTACAAAATTATACTATGAATTTAAAAATTAAATTTTACAATTAAATTATTTTTTATATAAGAAATTATTATAAATATCATGCTTTTTATTAATTTACGTATTTATTACATTAAATTTTTGTTACAATAAATTAAAACCTTGTCGTGTGACGTATTTTTGTCAAAATCTGTCGATCTGGGCTCACAATAAATATGAATATAAATTCTATGGATATTCTGTGGAATAATTGCAACGAGAAATACTTGTAAGAAGAATCCGTAGAAATTATCACGCAGATAATCCAAGGACATATTTTATAAAAACCTATGGACAGGGTTGCACTGATCATATAAAATTCCAGTGGACATCCGTAAGAAATCTATAGATATTTCCTCGGATTTAAACTACCAACTACTACATAAATTACGGATATTTTCCGGACATACTACGGACAGTGTTACTTGGGTATAAATTGGTGATTTTCAATATAAATATGTGTCGTAATTACTAATAAAATAAGTTAGTTAGCGTAAAATTAAATTAATTAATTACTTTTTTGGATTGAATATGAAAAGAAAAAAAAACATAAGGAAAGTTTCTAAACGCAGATGAATTTACAAAAGAAAATACAAGTGTAAAAATGTATTCGATGACAATAATTTAAATTTACTTGAAAAATAATAATTTTGTATAATTATTAAGAAATTGGTGTTGGGAATTAAAACTATATAAATAGGTGTGTGACAAAACATAGTATCAATGAAATTAATTCTATAAATCACAAAAAAATTCAAATATTTTCAAATATAGAGTATAAAATATTAAATAAATATATGTTACTTCTAGTTAGATAAATTATTAGGATATAAGCCTAATCATCATCACACCGCATGCACCCACAATTAGTTAATATACGCACAAATACAAAAAAAATCCAGTTTATTTGATAATAATCTTATTTTAATTTTTAATTATGTGCTGCAGATTTTGAATGGGTTAATAATTTTTATATCTTAAGCTTTATAATAGCATCATCTGCAGCATCATCTTCAGCATCATCATCATCAAAAGTGGTAAGTGTATAATAATACATTTTTTTTTATTTAATACAATATAATTTAAGAAAAATTATAATCTTATTCGTGTACGATTTTGTTTGTTTACACATATGCATTTGTTTATGATATGGTGAACGAAGAAGTACAGTGGCGAAGACTGTGAGAAATAACATTCAGTTTTCAATATCACGCTATATTTTTCTTATAAACTGGGGTGAAATTAAACTGCAGAAAAAATGTGGGTGTTCACCAAATTAAATTTTCCGGAAATTATGAATTATCATCTTTTTTAATAGTTTTAACGGATTGCCATTTTTGCAATACAGTATTGCAAATTAAAAATAAATTTCCAATTTTTCTTGGAAGAGACTTTTAAAATCGATTCAGACACGTTCAAGTGATATGTAATCGATTTTCCAATCGATGGCAAAGAATATTTAAAGAAATTTGTGGTATTGTATAAAAATGGTACAACAAATTTATACAGTGCCATTTATTCATGTGGCATCAAAATCGGTCATATATCTTTTGAACGTGTGTGAATTGATTTTATGAAATCCCGTCAATGAAAGATTGCAAATTGATAATAATTTGCAATTCTGTATACAAAACTGAAAATCCATTAAAACCATGGCCCTCGTATAATTCAAAAAGATGATTTTCCGGAAAAGTTAGTAAGTGGACATTTCAATTTTCTTCCATAATTAATAGTCTACTTTTAACTTGGCTACCACAAAAAATATAATGTTATTGTAAATTTTTTCACGCATCACCACTGGAAGATGTATAAACACATTTAAATATACTTAAGATATGATGTCGTGTATATATTTTTAAATAATATAAAAGTACAATATGTAAGATTTAATAATAATAAAAACGGAATATTTATATATTACACAAAAAATAAATATATAAATAAATAATATAACAAATTTGCAATAAATGAGCACAAGATTATAATGAGAATTATTTATACTGTTACTGTTAGATAATATATTGCAATTATGCATTGAAATATATATAAGAATTATTGAAATTTTCTTGTAAATATTACGTGTAATTACACACACTTATTTTTTATTACTACTTTTGTATATTATTACATGCACATAAATTATATAAATAAAACAGAGGTATTTAAATAATGGAACAGAAAATTAATCAGCAGAAAGTGTTAGATCTTTAAATACAATATATAGAAATGAAGATATAAAGTTATTTCGAATTGAGATTGGTTTTTTTTGTATTTTCTATAAATTAACAAATTTTTAATACCAATATAATCAAATCGAAATGAATGTATGTAGGTAAAATAAATTTTATTATTCTAATTATAATTGTAAAAATTTACCAATCAAAAATACCATATTTATATAATTTGCATATCGCCGCATATTTGTAAAATTCTAAATACTATATATTGATGAAAATTATGTACGTGTGCGTGTGTGTGGGTGGGTGCCTTATGCAACATATTTATAATAATATGATGATGGGATTGCCTATATATATTTATTATAGACTATCCCAATGAACCAAATTTAGATTATAATCATGCAAGAGTCTAAATTTTGAAGTCTAGAATCTTCAGTAGATTTGTGTGTGGATTTCATCTACATCGAAGATCCTCTACGCAAATATCGTTGATATGTTGAAACGAAAATTAATCAGTTATGAACGAATTGTTCTATGATAGAAAAAAACGTAGAGATGTAGCTTTGCAAATTATACCGAATTTATATATAGAAGAGTAATTTCGTTAATTGAAAATTACATTTTATGTTCGACAATATTTTCTGTCCTGACCTGCAGATATTTCCGAAGATATACACTCCATGATGTATTATTTTCGTTAAAATTTACAGGTTTTTTTGTGACCATATTATTCTACAGATATGCGTTTAGAATATTATTGAAAAATTATCTATATACGAATAATTTACACGGAAATTATTCTGGTTTTATCTACCCTAGTAACATTGTCCGTAGTTTATCCGCAAAATGTAGTAGTCCATAGTTACAATCCTAGGAAATAGCCAAGGATTTCTTACGGATGTCCGCTGAAATTTTATATGACCAGCGCAACCCTGTCCATAGATTATTTTTAAAAATTTTCCTTGGATTATCCGCGTATATTTTTCGATGATAATTTCTACGGATTTTCCTTACATTTATTTCTCGTTGCTATATTATTTCACAGAATATCCGTAGAATCTATATACGCATATTTTTTGTGAGCGAAGATCCAAGGATTTTGACAAAAATACGTCATGCGATAAGTGCACTCGCACGCAAACATTTTGTTATAACAGATTGTAAATTGTGTTAAAACAAAATTTAATGTAATAAATACGTAAGAAATAAATAAAAAATATGATATTTATATTTTCTCATGCAACACCAGTACAAAATCCGTCAACAATACAAGCAGAAATTCCGTTTGTATACCACATAATTTTAGGTTTATGCTATATATTGACTATAGACCTTGCAAAAGAAATCACAGCGTTCTATGTGAAGTAAACTGGAGAGGCTATAGTTGATGTATTTTTTTCCATATTGCTTTTCATTAATTCTATAGGACAATGTCACCTGTCGTCATCTACAAATTTATATCTGTAGATAAAATTGTAGATACAAAAAATATACTAGAAATAATACAGAAAAATATAGAAAAGAATTTGGAATAATTCGTGAAATTCCACAGTGTAATCTGTGTATAAAGTATAGATATTACTCTAGAAAAGATATAGATAAAAATACTGTAATATTGCGTGGAATTCCGTGTAGAAATCTGTATAATCGATAGAAAATTGTTTAGAGAAAAATATAGCTTTCACCACAAATAACACAAAAATAATTCGTCCGAAATTATCGAAAACAGTGCAAAAAACATTGTTAGAATATTACAAAACAAAAAAATGGTTTAAATTTGTATAGAAAATATTCAGAAAAATTCTACAATTATAATACTTAATAAAAATCTTTAAATATGTCAGATGTTGTGGAACATTCATACACTTTAATTGCGAAACCGTGATCTAATACATTAGATTGTGTAGGATTTGGTAAAATTTACCGAATTTTATAACGATTTCTATATTTTGTTGTTCATTGGGATATATATAATAACGAATAAATACAAGTACATCAATTTTAATAAATTAATAATTTATTAACAAGCATAAACAACAATTGAAAATTAAATAAATAAATATGAAATGTGTGTGTGCGAGGGTGGTATAAAATGTGCGAATAAAGTGCGAAGATTCGGATTTTATAAAATATATCAACAATTTTATAAGAAACATTTATTTTCCAGGCTATAATATTGATATATAAATTTGATTCATCTCATATTTATTTCTTATAACATATACAAGTTTCTGTACTTATATTGTTTGGCTGGTCGATGATGCATATTTATAATAATATTATTATAGTAATTTCATATGTAGAAGTAAAAGAATATATACATCAAATAATAACTAATAAACATTGAAAACTGATTCCCAATTATAATATTGTTATTATGCGAAGCTTTTATGATTATGCATAAAAGTCTCCACACACTATTATTTGAAATGAAATTTAAATTGTTATTATTGTATTTTGGCTATATGCTTTTCAGGGGCGGCTCCTGAGAAATATTTCCATGAGCTTGTTCCAAATATGTTTATCTTAAAGTCACTTCTAATACTATATATAAATTGTAAAATATTACCACGGAGGCCAATGGAAAATTTTCGCCGCTGATGCTTTTACATAAAATATAACATTCATTCAACAAATCGGAAACGGAAAACATTAATTTAAATAATAGTAATAAATCGATGAATTTATCTATGTAGAATAAAAGTATAACTAAATAATATTCCTTCTTTAAGGTGGTGGTGGGTCGTCGTATAGTAAAGAAATAAAATAAATCGATAGTCGATGTATGTAAAAAAACAAAATATACATTGAATCCATAGAAATTAAATGGTCGAATATATTTTGGGGTATGTCGCATAATGTACATTTAACAAGTGATATCCATCATTGGTAAATTCTAATCTAATATGCGTGCGCTTTAATAACTTTGTCATTATACTGCAGTTTGAATGAAATTTTACATATATTATTTTAGAATGGGATCAAATGGACAGCAGTATACATAAGCAATTATTTCCTATAAGCAATTTAGGGTAATCAAATATAGGGGAATGTTATATGTTAAAATAAAGAATATATTCTTATATAATCTATTAATTTTTTTTCATAACTGCGTTGTAAACCCTCTGCTATTGTATTATGTATTTTATTTACGTCAATCTGGACGCTAATTATTATTATTATTATGATTATAGTGACTCGCCGAACTGCATCAAGTTATCAAACATAATTTTCACACGAACAGAAAAAGTTAAAGAAATTTTTATAAAAAAGTGTATGAAAACTTTGTAGTATTTTAATTTTTATTATGTGATAAAGTGCATATTGATATCTCTATTATTGATGAATTAAAGGTAACGCACTCAATTAATGAAATTATTTATTTATAGTTAATACTTTTAACTCTGTTGAAATACTTTCAATTTTTGATTAATTAACATTGCTGTATCAAGAAAATCAGTAGCAAATGTGACCCGTTTAAAAGAAATAGAACATACCTGTAGAACATAACGATCGCCTATAATGTGGTCGGAAAATAAAAAAAACCACCGAACGAATGCAGCGCATATTAACAAGGATCATATAATATGAAGGAAACTCGTACGGAATCAACGAATCCATTAAAATTAAATTAATTGACTAGCCGAATCAATATTTCAAGGCAAACAATACAAAGACGATTTAAAGAAAAAAGTTTAAAGTTCAAACGTCCAATAAAGTAGTCGCTTTTAGAAAATCGGAAAAAGAAAAAACGTTAGGATTTTTATAGACGCTAAAAATACTTCACGTAGTAAAACGTCGGCCAAAAGAAAATTTTGTTTACATCTCCATTTACTTTTTATTATTAAATTAATTTTTATTTCAATTATTTTATTCATATATAACAAAGATTTTCTTCACCGATGAAAGCACCCGGTACGTTCTGATCTTCCAAGCAATTCGTTCGGCAGCGAAAAAACGAACAGTTATGGATCCTACTTGCGTCATCGAAAACCATTAAGCATTCTACACATCGGTTATAGTTTGGAGCGCCAGCAGCGGCCAAAGTATTATTTTTGGTTGACGGTATACAATGAACAGTATGAGACATAAAAATAGTTGGGGCTCCGATTCGTACAGCGAAAATAGTGAAAACATATATCTACTACGAAAAGAAATACATATTTTGGAATGGCCACTGAATTCAACTGATTTGCAGCCCACACAAAAACGTTTAGAGTACATAATCGTATTTTTTTGATGGTAATTATATTGATTAAAGGAAAATTGTATATATTTACAAATTAGTTACATAACAAAAACACATTGATATCTAACTATTTTTATATATTTAACAAAGGAATAATTTTTGTTAAATTTTATCGACGTGTTTTGCATATATATCTGTAACTAATTTCAAATATTGTATTGCATTTATTATATTATTATGTATTTTGACATACATTTTTAAATTTATAATAATCTACAATATTTTATTTTATATATAATTTATTTTGTTGTGTTTTTCAAAATAATATGTTGAGATGAAAATTATGGTATTATTTTTCTTCAATAAATAATTGGTAATCATAAATATTAAATAACTGTGTTTTTGGTTTTTATCGTAACACATAAACAATATAAATATAAATAATAACAATATAAACAATTTAATATATTGCACATTTATATAATTAATATATATTATTACAAAATCAACGTATGAAAAAATACATAATGTGGCCCAAATATAATTGGTATAATAACTAAAAGTGTCATTGTCACAAATATTTTATGGTTAAAATAATTATATACAATAAAAATAAATATTATTTATTTATTTATCGTATTTTATATATAATTGTAAATTTTGTTTGGTATACCTACTAACATTTAGAGTTAGTTACTTATTTTATTACAATATTTCTTGCACACATACGACGACGAGTACAATATAACATTTTTTTTTTAATAGTTGATTATACAAAAGATAAAATATATAATTTGGTAAATAAATACAAATTTTATCGACGTGCGATCTTTTATATAAATTTAAATATGTGACACAATTATATATTGAAACTTTTAAAAAAATTAAACATTGATATTTTCGAATCAATCATCATATACAGAAATTTGAAATTAAAAATTGAAAACATCAATCGCAAAAAAAAACAAGAATAAACAACGCGAGGTGTGTGCGTTTATTATTAAACATAAAAATTGAGTTAAGTGAGTAGAAATAAATTCGGATATATTAACATGTGCGAAGGCAATCCAATAAATTACCTATATTGTAACAACATCAATTTGTAAATATAATATAAATTCACATTGGAAATAACAAACGAATATCAAAAATGATATGGATAATAGTTTAGGAAATTGACACCATCATATGAAACCATTGCTTCTTGGGTAGGTGGTCGCGCGTACGAGTGTTAATGACAAAGAAATAGTTGGAAGATTAATAACAACTACATCCATTAAAATCATAAGAAAGTTGTGGCAAAAAAAGAAAAAAAAAATGTGTGAGTTTGTTGAGATGTTAATAATATCAAAAGAAAGTGTTGAACATATTTTGCACATGATGAATTGCATATAAAAAAAATCTATCTGTAAGATACGAGTGGCGATTTGGTTAAAATTTACTACATATACTTTTTTCTTAGGTTATAAATTAAAATATAGGAAAAATATCGGAAATATACTTTCCATAAACAATTAATTAATATTATATAATAAAATGATATAAACGATAATGTGTAAAATGTAATAAATAAAAGGGTACTCACCAATTTACTTTAACCACAAATTAGCCGGTAAGAGAGGAGCCGCCGGTAACAGATGAATGAATATTTTGCACATACAGTTCAATTTGTAATTTCATTTCACAAATAACAAAGTCGAACCGCCAGACACATTTGCTATAGCTAAAAAGACAAGAAATAAATGAATTTTATTATTATTATTATTATTACATAAATTTAAATAAATATTGTATTAGTTTTTTTTTCCGAAATAATTTGGTACAATAATAAACAAATGCGGCAACAAGAACAACAAGAATAACAGCAACAACAATAAATGCTATATAAAATATATATTCTGTTACCACGGCGTCACACAAACATAACCAAATTTTTTTTTTTTTTGCGTATGCATAGAGGAAAAAGTTAAAATTCAATTATTAAATAACTAAAAATCTATACCATCTTTTCCAATAAAATTAATTATTGAATAAATGGATAATTGTTGGGAAACAAATAAAATAAAAATAATTAAAACAATTACAATATTTAAATATGGTAATGTATAAAATATAAATAATGGAAGAGCATCACTTACCCATCATTAACACACAGACAAGGAAAAAAAGAAAGTTAAAATTTATTGTAGGCATTTTTAAACACACCCAAAACTAAACACTGTAATAATATATAGGGAATAAAACTTAAATAATATTAAAGATTAATATTTGGTTTATAAATTTAAATAATAATAGATTATCTACTTTAGATTAATTATATAAATATAAAATAATTAAATGCGATTAATATGCAATTTTTTTTTCTTCTATTTTCCATTTACTACGCGATGTGACTGACACAAGAAAAACAAAAACTATAGCAATAATAAAAATCGAAATCAAAAATGTGACATAAAAAATTGATGACACAGAAAATAAAAAACAATTGAATTTATTTCGACGATATAAGAAATTCGAATTTACTTTTTATTATTATCGTAATTTTTCAAATTTAAAAATTTGCTCATTATTTGAAATTTATTCCAATAGTAATAAAATGATGATTTAATAATTTGATGTATTTTTCTATAGTAATGAAATTTGCTTACAAAATTTAAATTTATCGATTTTGATATTATATTTAATATTATTTAAATTATTTGGCATTAGATAATTTTGAATTTTAACCAGCTATAATAGGAAACTGCTCTTTTCGTAATATGATATGTACCAGCCGGTTAGACTGTGAAACTTATGCACGAGAAAAATCAATTAAATGCCGCATAAACATGAACTCAAAGAAATAATCATTGATAGATAGATGCTCTGCTAACTAAAACCAACTTAAAAAATTAAATAATAATAATTGTTCGCAGTAAAAATGTTTCATTACATCCTATTTCGGTTATTGCATACAGCTCTGCAGGACCTGTTACATAAATTTATGATTTGATAAATTTGAACGATAAAAACTATATTTAGGTAATGGGATGAAGAAAATAGGATTTGTTTACCGAATCGAAAAATACAAGTGACGCTGCATATCAGAAACACATAAAAAAAATCAATCAAAACAAAGGGTAGCACGAGATGGAAGTGCATAAAAGAAGACAAAAACAGAAAAATTAGCAAGAAAGGTAATGGCAACTTCATTTTGGGATTCATCGACTTCTTGAAAAAGTAAAAACAATAACATAACGAAATTGGTTCACATCCACAACAACCACTAGAGTCAAGATTTTATGTAATACAGTGACTTCTTCTTGTTTCTAAAATCTAAAAACAGTGGCTGATGGTTGGCAAGAAATGTATATACATCAAATGATATGATTACCGCTGCAAAATCTAAAGCATATATTTCGAATAAGGTCTTGAAACAGAGTATTTTATAGACGGAATAAAAAAAAAACTTGAAAAATGTTTGATGAAATGTATTGAGTTGAAAGGAGAATTTGTGGATAAATAAAGAAAAATGTTGCTACAAATACTTAGAAATCTTAGGTTAGTATGACGCCATCGGTGCTGGTTCACATGTTACCTTAATTATAGTGCCACCCAATAGTAACAATTTGTCCTTACTTTTTAAAAATACGGTAAAATTTCTTTGGAAAAAATCCACATATTTTCCATGGAAAAGATATATTGGAATTTGTCCAAAGTGTTGTCCATAGATTTTCCACTTAATATAATATAGTATTTTATATAGGTCAATTGAAATCTTTGGATTGTCAGGATAATGTGTTTCCAACACATATCCACACGGTATTGTATTCATAATTTATTTCATCAATTATCCAAGACAGGTGGGTTCAAATTTTGTATATTTCGCTTATCTATAAATATAATTCTCACTCCTTTTAGTTAATTTGCATAATTTTTAAAACAACCAGCAACACAAATCTATTGATTTCCGAGGAATTTTGTAAGACTTTTAATGGATTTTATCTCCGGTTATTTTTTCTTGTTTATTACTAATAAAAATCGATTAATTTTTGCCATCGTTCAGCAACTTCATTCAGCGGTGCTCATGGAACTTCCGGTCTATTGGTAAAAAATTGAATCAGACCGCGATTTGACATCATAGTCATAAGAAAATTTATTCTGCTAATACGGACATTTCAAGCGTATTACTTGCCAAAATACATGTACAATCCAAAGATATTTTTGTCGAAATCCGTGGATCTGCTCACAAAAAATTTGAATATAAATTCTACGGAAATTCTGTGGAATAACAGCAAGGAGAAATTAGAATTCTAAGGAGAATTCGTAGAAATTATCATCGGGAATATACGGATAATAGGACATTATTCATAAAAATCCATGGACATCAGAGTAAGAAATCCATAGATATTTTCTCGGATTGAAACTATATGGACTACTGCAAATATTGCGAAAATTTTGCGGACAAACTATGGACAGTGTTACTAAGGTTATGCAAATTTTTCCAATATTTCTCGATCTCGAATTTACCGAAGTTCTTGTTCTTATACAACATTTTACATAAATTTAAAATTTATAATCCAACATTTGTTTACAATAGCCAATTATTTTTCCTGTGGTTCGAAAAGTAGTGAACAGGATGTAATTTCAGTAAATTATAAAATTACAACATTAACTATGTTCTATGTGTATTTAAATAAATGGAGCACGCGCGTTAAAAGACCTACTATAAATACTTAATATTGTATATAAAGCCGGTACAAGTTATATATTTATTCATATACATATAAAAGTTCAATTTAAAATACAACAATTAATGGATCATGTTACAATGAAGTCTCTTCCACATATAATATTATATATAATTGTGCAAAATTCCAATCAATATATAGTAATAAATATACATAAAATATATAACATATACGAAAAAATGTTGTATTTGTGCGTATAATATCGTATAATAAATGTCGTTCATATTTTCTTTATCTTATTTTATTATTATTATTATTATTATTATTATTATTATTATTATTATTATTATTATTATTATTATTATTATTATTATTATAAATATTATAACATAAGCGCCACAACTATAAGATATACAATATAATAATAGATATAGAGAGATAGAGGTGTATAACTATATAAAAGAAATATGAATATAAAACCTGATAACTAATTAATTTATGTGTAATGTTCAGGGCTAACATCTCTGCGTCGTATAAATAATTGTCAATTTTTAAATTTCTATAAATAGGAATTTGTATAGTAATAATAATATAAATAGTTTGAATTTAGTTGCCCCAAGGTATTATATAGGAAATATGTGAAATAGAATTTTTACAATTGCTAGTATAAAAAATAAATAATACAATACAATACGAAAATTTTAAATTATTAACATATTTGTTTACAAAATACTTATAATCCGTTCAGTATTTATTTATGTATGGTGTGGGTAACCCTTAGCTCCTCTAAATATAGTATAAATTGTACAAAAGCTATAGACGACTAAAGAAAGAACAAAAAAATTAATATCAAATCAAGATTTTATTTTGTGGTAAACATTTTTTTATACTTCATTTATTTTTGCGTTTTCTATCTCTTCTCTAAATTATTATATCATCGGTAACCAAAAAAAAACCATTAGAATAAATATTTTCTATTGTAAATATATACTCTGCGTTTGCGACAAAGTTTCTGGTTTATTTCTATACAATACACAATTACAATATAATCATGAGTATAACAGACAAAGGCTATTAATATAATGGAACTTTACATATACTACTGATGATATTTTAATAATGATGAAATGAATGAAACTATAATCTTTACCTAAATGTATAAATATATATATATTTTAAATGGAAATACTCGGGATGCAAAGAATGCATCCAAACTGAAAATGCTTGTACAACGGATTTACGTCGAAATTGAGAAGTTCAATTCGCAACGGATACAATCGAACACCCGTTTTTGTGCAAAAACAGATGTGGTTAGATTATGGAGCAAGAAGAAAGGTATGCCTCGAAAGATGGGCCGAGTACTTTAATAATCTTTTAAATGTGAACACGCCATAGTGAATAAACTGTGGAAGATGTGCAATTTCAAATAGCCCAGCCATTCATATAGCTGAATCATCAATACATACGAAGTAAAGAATGTTATTCAAAAGCTCAAGAATGATAAATCAACTCAAAGATGGCTAGATGCAATAAACGGTGATATAAAAATCCTTAAACAGTGTTTACCATAAAAAAAAAGAAATATAATATTTTGTTGGTTAAGTTTACTACAGTCTTTTCTTATTTTATAAATTAAAATATAGGTAAAATATCGCAAATCTACTTGCCATAAACAATTAATTAATATTATATAATAAAATGATATAAACGATAATGTGTAAAATGTAATAAAAAAAGGGTACTCACCAATTTACTTTTACCCCAAATTAGCCGGTAATAGAGGAGCCGCCGGTAACAGAAGAATGAATATTTTGCACATACAGTTCAATTTGTAATTTCATTTCACATATAACAAAACTGAACCGCCTGACACATTTGCATTGGCTAAAAAGACAAAAAAAAAGAAATAAATGAATTTTATTATTATTATTTTTATTATTAGGTAAATTTAAATAAATATTGTATCAAATCAAATTAAACATATTTATTTTATTAGTTTTTTTTTCCAAAGTAATTTGGTAAAATAATAAACAAATGCAGCAACAAAAACAACAAGAATAACAGCAACAACAATAAATGCTATATAAAAATTTCTGTTACCACGGCGTCACACAAACATAACCAAATTTTTTTTTTTGCGTATGCATAGAGGAAAAAGTTAAAATTTAATTATTAAATAACTAGAAATCTATACCATCTTTTCCAATAAAATTAATTATTCAATAAATGGATAATTGTTGGGAAACAAATAAAATAAAAATAATTAAAACAATTACAATATTTAAATATGGTAATGTATAAAATATAAATAATGGAAGAGCATCACTTACCCATCATTAACACACAGGCAAGGGAAAAAAGAAAGTTAAAATTTATTGTAAGCATTTTTAAACACACCCCAAACTATACACTGTAATAATAATATTGGGAATAAAACTTAAATAATATTAAAGATTAATATTTGGTTTATAAATTTAAATAATAATAGATTATCTACTTTAGATTAATTATCAAAATATAAAATAATTAAATTCGATTAATATGCAATTTTTTTTTTTCTTCTATTTTCCATTTACTACGCGATGTGACTGACACAAGAAAAACAAAAACTATAGCAATAATAAAAATCGAAATCAAAAATGTGACATAAAAAATTGATTACACAGAAAATAAAAAACAATTGAATTTATTTTTTATTATTATTATCATAAATTTTATTTATAATTTAACGAATTTTCAAATTTAAAAATTTGCTCATTATTTGAAATTTATTCCAATAGTAATAAAATGATAATTTAATAATTTGATGTATTTTTCTATAGTAATGAAATTGGCTTACAAAATTTTAATTTATCGATTTGATATTATATTTAATATTATTTAAATTATTTGGCATTAGATAATTTTGAGTTTTACCCAGCTATAATAGGAAGCTGCTCTTTTCGTAATATGATATGTACCAGCCGGTGAGACTGTGAAACTTATGCACGAGAAAAATCAATTAAATGCCACATAAACATGAATTCAAAGAAATAATCATTGATAGATAGATTTTCTGTTAACGAAAACAAACTTTACAATTAAATAATAGTAACTTTTTCGCAGTAAAAATGTTTCATTACATCCTATTTCGGTTATTGCATACAGCTCTCTGCAGGATTTGTTTACCTAATCGAAATGTTCAAAGGACCCTGCTGATTATAACTCCATGGAGTATATGTAAGTAAATATATATATTATAAAAAAATAACAAAAATAAGAGCTACTTGCTATATTTCTTGTAATTCTTCTACTATTGTAATATTATAATTATTAGGTATTATTTGAAATATGATATGGCGGAAGAAATGGTGTGTATGTGTTGTTTGTTTTTTTGTGGTCATTGTGCATAAATAGTGAAAAAAAGAATAATGTTTTTCAAACCTATATAGACGGTAAAGAAGATGTATGCCTTCATCACTTTTTGTTTTTATCTTTCTTATAAATAAACCGCATATTGCAGTTATTATAATATAAAGGGAATATATTATTATGTCAACATATTAGCCATACCACAATATCTATCTACCAACCACTGACTGACGACTATATATATTTTTAGTAATAGAAAAACTTATTGCAATGAATTCATTTTATATCATATATTTTATAAAAGAAAAAGTTCTTTTCACAATCTATTTCAAGAAGCTACATTTTTATTCAAAAGAATTTCTTTTATGTATAAGAATAAGAATAAGAATAAAAAAAAAACACTTTATAAATTTTAAAATAAAGTATAGAAAGAAATATATTGGAGTATTTATTTTTTTTCATTTTTAAATCATATAACTATAAATATTCTATTTATGTTACTTGAATGAAACCCGATGACATATTATTAAATCTATATATATTTTTACTATTGTAAGACACACACACACACGCAACAAAATAACAAATTCCAATTTCCTTATTTTTTTTATTTATTTTTTACATTCATATTTTTAATTTTAATAAGAATAAATTACACGCACATACATTCTTGCTAAAGTCGACTCTTAATAATGGTAATGGGTCCGGTATTATTAGAATTTTGATTGAAAATTTAATATTTTAACATTGTTGCACAAATTACAGAAGATGGAGAAGGCGAGAAGCAGATGATTTTTATTATTAAAATTATACATGTGTTTAAGATTTTCCTTTTGGTGGTGGTGGTGGTGATGGTGTTATTGTCACACCTGCATAAATGCAATTTTATCTATACATAAGATATAAAATCTGTGATTAAATCAATACTGCAGTTTTATAAATAAATGCGGATATAGAAAAATAATTTAGTTTTATAGATTTTAGCAATTTTATACGAATGACAGAATTTTGGGAAACTTTGCGATATTATACGAACAGTAAAGAATCGATTATGGTAAAAACATTTATAAAATTTTAGCGAAACCATAGAAATAATCTTTAGTTTTTAATACCACTAAATTTTTCTTACAGACGCTCAGACATAAAATATTCAATTCACGCTATTTTTAATAGGAAATTCGTTGATGGAATAAAAAAAAAACGGATATCTTTGAAAATATATGGTGTTGGTTGGACTCCGGCCACTACTAAAAGCATTAACAATGTCTGCACGCCCACACACACACCACTATGGGCTAATCACTCATCTAAAAATAATAGAATTTTGAAAACATCTTTCGTTAATTGTGAAGTACAAATTGGTAAATTGTTATACATTCCCATGAGGAGTAATTTACCAACTTGGCTGTAATGTGAAAGGCTTATTAGATGACATAAAGCTATGGGCCATAGCTTAAACGGACTTCAATGTTTGTATACAGAATTTAACAAATTATAATTAATTTCCAATCTTTCATAGAAGAGATTTTTAAAATCGATTCACGCGTTCTAAAGATATAATCGATTTTCCAACTGATGGCAGAGAAAATTTAATTTATCATTATTTCATACAAAATTTCACTGATTATAAACTGGAGGATCGATCTTGCGTAATGCGTAAATCGATTTTTAAAATTTCTTCTATGAAAGATAGGAAATTGATTATAATTTGCAATTCTGTAGACAAAAATGTTCAAAATAATTTATTTCACCAATTATCCAAGACAGATGGGTACAAATTTTGTATAGTTTGCTTATCTATAGATTTAATCCTCACTCTTCTTAATTTATTTTCATAATTTTGAAAACAACCAGCAACTCAAATCTATATATTTCCTAGGAATTTTGTAAGACTTTTCATAGATTTTATCCGCGGTTTTTTATTCTTGTTTATTACACAAAAGAAAATGCATAATCGATGAATTTTTGCCATCGTTCGGGTAGAATATTCATTCCACGGTGCTCATAGAACTTCTGGTCTATCGGTAATAAATTGAATCAAACCGGGATTTGGCATCATCGTCATAAGAAAATTTTGATCTACTAATACAGACAATTCACGGGTATTTTACTAGCCAAAATATATATGATCGATTCAAAGATATTTTTGTCAAAATTCGTCGATCTGCGCTCACAAAAAATATGAATTTACGGATATTCTGTGGAATAATATAACAACGAGAAATACTTGCGTAAGGATTCTCGTAGAAATTTTCATCTGAAATATAGGCGGATAATTCAAGGACATTTTTTTATAAAAATTCATGGACAGGATTGCACTCATTATATAAAATTCTAGCGGATATCTGTATCCAAAATCCATAGATATTTTCTTGGAATGAAACTACGGACTACTACAAATAATATGGAAATTTTGCGGACAAACTACGGACAGTGTTACTAGGACATTTCAATTCATTCTTTCATAATGTATAGTTTACTTTCCAATCCTCGGCTAACACCAAAAATATAGTGATATTGTAATCTGAAAACGCTTCGCTTACATATAATAATACTAAAATTTGGATAATGAATTTATACAAAAAAAAATACAATAACATTTTTATACACTCCAGATAAAGTTATATACGAATTACATTGATTTTAAGAAATCCTCACACATCGCCGGGCTCCCATATAATTTTTATTTGTTTTATCAATCAAAACACAAAGAATTCTACCATGAATTAATTCAAATAATAAAATTACAATATATCTACAAAAGAAGTGCATTTATTCTAACACCAATATGTAATGTATAATCTGATGTTTGATAGATTGATGGAGAATATACATTAGAGCGGCGCTGCTGCAGTATTATGATAATTACATTATTTTGTATAATAATAGTATTATGCATCTAATTTCCTTTCATACATTACATGATATTACAGCATTTAAGGCCACAACGGGTTAATAATATCAATATTACAAAAGAAGTAAATAAAAACAAATGCATACATCATTTTTTTCTTTCGTTTTTATAAGATAATATAACTATAATACAGGATGTATTAGTAGTATTACAACCAATGAGCCACAGTGCAAATGATGAATTTACAATAATTTTTACTTTATATAAATTCATATACGGTTAATTTTTAATGTTATACATTATAATCCTGGAAGTTATAAGAATTTCACAAACACTTCACATACGCATAGATATAATCAGCACGGTGTTCGTCGTGTTGGTGTTGGCTGTTTTAACACACCACACCCGGTTCAAATACAAATTATATACATATAAAAGATAAAAAGGAAATAATTTGTTTGAAAATTGTTTCTTTATTATAATTAACCTTTTGTGTATAATAATCTCGTGTGTAAATTACTGATATATACGATATATAAAAATATATGATTGAAATAATCCCATTTCGATTAAATTTTGTAGAATACATTTATCATATATTTTTAAATTATTATTTTAAAAACTGGTGTGTGTGTGTGTATAACTTGGCGTATATTCAACGTACAAGACAGTACAGTGTTGGTAAAAATTAAAAAAAAATATAATATTTATATAATAATGACATAAAAACTACAAGGACTATATTCCGATACGAAAAATGTCCTGTAAAAAATTATGGCAATAAATAATAAACATTTTTAAATAACTATATTAAGAACGATAGTCTATCCCGAATGGCATTATAATTTTGGCAACAAGACAGAGGAATATAACATACATTCGATTTAGTATTTGTGACCGGCACTGTAATACATATATAAATCATTTTTCTCTCATTGTCTCTGTATAATTATTAGTTAAGTAAATTTAAAGATACTTTATGATGGAGGGAGACTGGGACTCATTATTTATCTTTTCAGAAGTTTTTCCGTTTTGTTTTCAATATCGCATATATATTATGATTTTAATTGAATGTTAAGCGAAAATATTTTAATTTCGAGTAATAAATGTAAAACAAACTGATGGTATGGTAGCCGTTAATATCTTTTAACGTTCATTGTTTATAAGCCAGCCAATAAGCGTATTAAGAGTATTACACTATATTACATATGTTTTACACTGAAAAACCTTATCGATCTCTCACTCCTCATCAACCAATTCTTCCCAGCTTCTTATCTCTTTCCTTATATCACTTAATTCCCATTTTACTATAACAATTTGAACATATTCTAATATATCTTGAACATATGCGTGGCTATTATTTATTATACAAGTTTTTGGTTTACAAATAGAAATACCCACCCACACACACTCACACAAATAACCACGATTCTTTGTAATCAAATTCAACAAATTCTTAAAGCTATTTTTTATTTAGTCCAATGTTATTGTATGAAGAAAAAAATATATAAACATAAATTTGAAAAGACTAAAATTATCCTATAATTTGTTTTATTATTGTTATAAAATTCAAAAATTAATTATTCCATTATTTCCAAAAATTCTGTATATATATTATAAATTTATATTATACGATGCGAATAGAAAATAAATAATAATTTAATCAATAAATAAAAAAATATAAAAAAGACTTAAGTTAAGTATAGTTATAAAAAAAAGACCAAGGTATAGACTTTGTTTGAGAGTTTTTAGATTTTATTTTAGCAGCTGTAATTTAATTCTATATTGATATTGATGAACAAACTTCGCTAACATAAAACCTTTAGCCATACGTGAATTTTGGTTCCATTGGGTATGTCTGGACGTATTACTAATATTGGTATTTTAATTACTAGTCATACGCGAATACGAATGTGTTTGCTATTCTCAGTGAAAACATAGCCTTAATAATTCCACTTACAAAAAATTCGTTAACAAAAACTCTTTGTAGTTATTGTATTGATTTATAATAATTTGATATTATTAAAAATTGGTTGTTGTTGCTCAATATATAATTTCAAATGGGTTAAAAATACAAGGTTGCGATAAATTTCACAAAACTATTGTAAGAAACAAACAATTTTTCTATTACAATTAAAAACACATTAATTTTCTTTTAATTTTTCTATATAATAAAGTAAAAATAATTAAGGCACATAATTTGCATGACAATAATCATCAAATTTAATTTTTTCAAAATAGCAATACTGCTCGTCGACACGCAGTTACAAAAATATATGTAATTAGGTATAGTAATATGATTTGATCGTTCACAGATTAATCGCTGTAGCCGCCATAGTTTTAAATTTGTGTTACAAGCTAAAAGTGTAAACTACATATTTGTTTGGTTTGCTAAAAATGTCGTGTCGTTTGTACCGCAGAAAAATTCAATTTGCGGTTTGTTGCTATTATTTCATTGACAAAAAACTGGTGCTAAAAGTCATAAAATTCTTGTCCAAACTAATGAGGAACTGGCTTTACATTAAAGTCATTGAAAATATTAGTGGTTTCAACGATTCAAAAGTGGTGTGATTTTGATCTGAATGACAAAGAATATGGAAAACGAACATAACAAAAAATTTAAAGATACAGAATTGCAAGCATTATTTTGGATGAAGACGATCGCAACAACAACTGGAAGATTAATTAAATGAATGTCAAAAAACCATTTCTAATCGCTTTAACAAACAATGGGTAAGATGCAAAAGGAAGGAAAATGGTCAATCCATGTGAATTGACTGAAAGAAGTAGAAAGAAAAGCGTAAAACCACATGTGAAATTTTGATTTGAAGACAGCTAAGGAATTCGATTTTGTGTCGTATTGTTACTGTGATGATGAAAATTGGATTTATTTTGGTTAATCAACTATAGTAAAATTTACGTAATATCTATGAAAATAAGGTTTTACTGTGTATTTGATGGGACCAGAAGGGCGTGGTATATTATGTGATTGTTGAAACCTGGTCAAAATATTACTGGTGAGCGCTACAAACAACAATCGAATTGAATTGAATCCAGCATTGAAAAAAAAACGACCAGAATTGGAAAGTGATTCTTTTGCACAACAATGCTCATGTCACAAAACCGGTAAAAGAAACATTGGGAGCACTCGGATGGGATGTGTTTATTACACCCGGCCATGTTGTTCCATCACATTACCACCACTTGTTCAGATCGATGTCACATCGATTCTATGTACACAGCGCTTCCACAATTATGAAACGACGTCCAAAATTGGCTCCATTCTTGGATCGCATCAACAAATGAGAAATTTTATTTTAATGGTAATCATAAATTGCCAAAAAATTGTGGGAATTGGGTTATACTTAACGATGCGGTAATTATATTCAATAAATATATTTTAAGAGTTATTATCGAAATTAAATTAATTAATTGTTATAAAAAAAACGATCAATTCATATTACTATACTTATTATATACAATATTTGTTTTTATGAAATTTACATTATTCTTTTGTCGACGCTGTAGAAAGATTAGGATTGACCCAGGTGTGGTTTTTATATTCTCTCTTTATATTATTATATTATAAATGGTATAGATATATACGTTGTGCGATGGATATTTATAGCATATCATAAATCTATACAAAACATAATATTAAAATATTATGGTGTATAAAATGTGGATAGATAAGTTGAATAGCCTTTCGTGACTTGTTTAATTTTTTCAAAATAATTAATTTCTTTTACTATTCACATTTTAATTTCGTGTAAATTAGATTTAGATTTGAACCAAAAAAAAAGGATGTACTATTTGTAAATGTTAATATATGTTTGCATTTATGCGGCAGTTAGGTTTAGTGTTACTAAAAAATTGACACATTCGTAATTGTTCTATAAGATTTGGGTGCAGTTGAAATGGGATGTCATGACATTGCCGTTTAGTGTGATAAGACAAGTACAACTGTGTCGCAAAACATTATCTATTACTATTTTGTTCTTTTTACAATAACATAAATATCATATCACACATAATAATAATTATTATACAAATAATTAACATATTTATTTCTATTGTATATATTTTTATTTAATACAAATATAACCATTTCTTACCGTTTGTACGTAAAAAAATTAATTTAATTATAAAAAAGTTATAATAATAAAAATGACAATGAAATAATGAAGTCAAACAAATTTGTTTATAAAACGTGTAGCTATTTTTTTATTTTATTTATTTTAATGTATAGTTTATTGTCCTCATGCCATTTTTTTGAAAATAAATATTCTCATTCACATACGTACGTAAAATAAAATAAAATAAAATAAAATACCTAATTTTTGTCAGTTATTGCAGCATAATATTATAATTAACGCGCGAAATAATAACTAAAAACGTGACACAAAATTAATTACAAGTTCATTGTCGCAAAGAAAATATAATAAAATAATAAAAAAATATAAGTAGATTTTTGTAAAACAAATTTATTCCGAAAACAGAATAATTAAATAAAAATAGTTAATTAATTTAACAATTTAATGACACTCTTGTAATTTTTGTGAAAATTATAATTCAATTTTAAATTTATTGGCTATTCAAAAAATTCCTAAATCGACTGTAATCAAAGATTAACTTTACTGAATTTAGGATAATTTATAGTTTTTATTTTAAATTTATCAAAGAATTTTATCATTTTATATAGAATAAAATTTCAATTATATGGCTTAAATTACTGTTTTTTAATACGTGATTAAATAATTAAAAGAAATATGTAGTACTCATCCTCATCGATACTTATAACTCACTGTAACCATACACTAATGTCGTATATCGGGACTGATACGTTGTCCTATTTTAACTTATTGGCAGTGACAATAAAGAATAAATCAATTGTTAATAATAAAAATGTGGCGCGAGAGACTAAATATTCATTATTTAAGAATTTGCTAATTTGTTAACTCATTCTATTTTAATAATATTAATAAATTTGGTCAATATAATGTAAATGTCATTTTTAAAAAAGTTTCTGGCATTCATAACAGTTCAATCTTTTCTGTATTAATTGAAAATTTAATGATTATATTAAAACTTCCTTGAAACTGAAAAATGAGGAAAATTTCCGTAGAAAAAAAACCAAATATTTTCCATAGAAAAGATATATTGGAATTTGTCCAAAGAATGTCCATAGATTTTTTCAACTTAATTTAATATAACATTTTATTTAGGTCAATTGAAATCTTTGGATTGTCAGGCTAATATGTCCAAAATATATCGTATTTATAATTTATTTCACCAATTATCCAAGACACTGGGTTCGAATTTGGTATATTGTATTTTGCTTCTCTTTAGATATAATACTCACACCTTTTAATTTATTTTCATAATTTTTAAAACAACCAACAACTCAAATCGATATATTTCCGAGGAATTTTGTAAGACTTTTCATGGATTTTATCCGTGCGGTATTTGTTTCTTGTTTATTACAATGGTACAACAAATTTATACAGTACCACAATTTTCTTTAAATTTTTTCTGCCATCGATTGGAAAATTAGTCATATCTTTTGAACGAACGCGTGAATCGATTTTAAAAATCTCTTCTATGAAAGATTGGAAATTAATTATAATTTACAATTCTTTATACAAAAGTAGAAATCAATTATAACTATGGCCAATAATTCAAAAAGACTTCATTCTGATATTAAGGAAATTTATATAACATAATATTATCAGGGGTATTGGGTGATTCCAAAATAGTAGTTTTTATACTAAATTTAGATCTTTATATACGAAAAGACAATTAGTTTAATAAAATAAATAAAATATAAGGCATTTGCTGTTCGTCATAATTTAATTTTGCCATAGTTATTTAAATTTCGACGAATCATATGGCACACAACAACTCTTTTATCAAAAAAAAAACACTCTTCGATTATTTTCTTGATATTAATTGAATTGACTGTATCTTTACATTATGTATAACTAGAAGAAGTTCACAAATAATAATTGCAGCGTAGTCTAAGAAAATTCTGAACATCTAATTACAATTTCATTTCCAATTTTAATTTTTTCCGTGAAAGAAAAGAAAAGAAAAGAGTTGCCCAATACTGATTAGCGTTCAATGTGGACGCTAACTTTGTTTGATCCGTCTAATGTAATTATATTTTGAATGATTATAGAAAATATTATCGTTGTATTCAATTTATTGAGAATACGAACTTAGAATATAATGCAGTGTATATGTTGTAAATTGTATAAACATAATACGTGGAAGTATGCAAATTTCTATTATACGAATCACCCATTTTAATATATAAATAATAAATAAAAATTTACATATAAATCGATTAAAAAAATGTCTATATATCCATTACTTGGTGCACTGCTTCCATATGGTATTTACAATTATACATAACAAATGACAAATAGTAGTAGTTTTAGAGTGGCAAATTATAATATTAGTTTAAAAGAGAAAAAAATCTATAATAACAATTAATAATACATAAAATGACTGATATACTTAAAAGGAATTACACTTTCTCCTTGTTATATTCATAGACTGCCGCTGCTGTTGCTGCTGCTGCCGCACAACATTATATATATTTATTTTTTCCAATTTGGTCCATTTAATTTAAATAAATGGTTAGAGGCTGTTGTATTTAAAAAAAAATATACCACTACCTTTCCATATGCATTTACATTTTATTCACTATTTAAATATACGTACTCGAATATATAAACAACGACAATTCAACAATATTTACGAGTACAACAAAATTATTGACTAGACTTTGTGTCGTAGTTTTATACAATTTACATATTACGGCTAGGTGCGACTGAAAGTTATTGAAACGTAAAAATTAAACTGTACTAAATTAAATTGAATCCAAATTTATTGATGATTATTTATATTCAATCCGTATCGTAAACCTAATGTTACATTTAACATATGAAGACCTTGATAAGTACCTTCTCGGGAGATATCCCGCCATCATTGATACATAGTTAATAATGTAATAATAAAGCAAGTCAATAATAAAGAATTATTATTATAATGATGGAATCATATGGTTAATCCTGTTACAAGAGAAAAAGTCAGGTCCTATTAATTAACTAAATGACAGACATGATTAGAATGTGTTGACATATAATTTATTGATTAATGTTATTAAATAAAATTATTAGGAAACTACTCTAGAATATAGGGTTCTTAATACTGTAAATGATACGTAAGATTGAATAATTGAAATGGCTAATTCTAAAAATAAATAAAGTAATTTGTCTTAATATTACGATTCAAATTAATGTTAATGGCAGAGGTAGGTCCATTGTTTCCTAGTACGATAAGTAAAAGATGACCTGCAATTATATTAGCTGTTATTAGCGAATTGTAAGTGTTCCAGGACGAATAATATTTCTAATAGTTTCAATGCATACATATCCTATAAAAGATATTAAAATTGAGGGAGTTCCAGTTAATAGAATACAAATTGTTACATATAATAAAGTGTTTTTTCATATCAATTGATGGTTATGCAAACCGTAAGGTACTTTCATTGTTATAATACATATTACACCTTTCTAAAATTAATTTGGTACAATATGTTGAATGAAAACCTAATTTTTTTCAAAAAACTTTTAATCTGTCCATAACATAAAAATATATAAAAATAAGAAAAATGTGTGTATATAACCCTAGTAACAATTTGTCCGTACTTTGAAAAATGAGGAAAATTTTCGTGGAAAAAATCCACATATTTTCCATGGAAAAAATATATTGGAATTTGTCCAAAGAATGTCCATAGATTTTCCACTTAATATAATATAGTATTTTATTTAGATCAATTGAAATCTTTGGATTGTCAGGATAATATGTCCAAAATATATTGTATTCATAATTTATTTCACAAATTATCCAAGACAAGTGGGTTCAAATTTAGTATATTTCGCTTATCTATAGATGCAATCCTCCTCACTCTTCGTAATTTATATGTTCATAATTTTTAAAACAACCATCAACTCAAATCGATATATTTCCAAAGAAATTTATAAGACTTTTAATGGATTTTATCCGCGGTTTTTTTTTATTAAATTTATTCTGCTAATACGAACAATTCACGGATATTTTACTTCCCAAAATACATGTACAATCCAAAGATATTTTTGTTAAAATCCGAGGATCTGCGCTCACAAAAAATTTGAATATAAATTCTATGGATATTCTGTGGAATAATATAGCAACGAGAAATATTTGCGTAAGGAGAATCCGTAGAAATTATCATCAGAAATATACGCGGATAATCCAAGGACATTTTTTTTATAAAAATCCATCGGCAGGGTTGAACTCATCATATAAAATTTCAGCGGACATCCGTATCCGAAATCCATAGATATTTCCTCGGATTGAAACTACTACACTACATTTACAATACAGAAATTTTGCGGACAAACTACGAACAGTGTTACTAGGGTATAGCTAATAATTTACATATACTTTCAAGTATTCATTCATATATGTATAAAATATATACACAACACTCGTCCGCACGTATATATAAACAATTTCTTTTAAAATTCCAAATTTATTTCAAAATATTATTGACATTTTCGAACAAGTTTTATAAATTAAATTACTATATTTATCGAGAGAGGTATATTTAATAATATTATATTAATAATAAAATTAAAAAATCCAACCAACAAATCATCGATATATTTTATATTACCAAGTGTACCTCCATATATAAAAAATATACAGACAACACAAACACAAGGCAAGAGAAAAAATAACGCCGCAGATTTATAAGAATTTTATGAAATTTATTAAATATGCAGGTGAGATTGCATAAGAAACATGTTTTTAATTATGTATATACGTTTTGTATTATACAATATGTATGTTTTCGAATATATGTACCAATAATGTGAGCATAGATATATCTAAATTTAGTTTATTTAACATTTGATTTGGGCTAGAGGTTTACAAATTGTTTAAACTATAAATTGTAGTACCGTTATGTAATTAGAATTGCTCCCAAAAAATAATAATGTTTGTGTCGAAACTAAATCTTAAGGGAATAGACGTTTTAATAATTTTATTGAGACTTCATATTAATTATATATTATCCGTTTATTTTGAAAGTAACTTTTTCAAAAAAAAAATCAAGTTAATGATAACATTGATTACAATTTAATGGTCTCTTCACTGTTAAACAAATTTGCAATCAATATTGTTGAAAACTATTGTGATTTTGTACGAAAGAAATTTTGCTAGTTAACGATATAACAAAAATATGTTAATTGGGAAAGTCGCTGTACTGAGGAAATTAATTGCGAGGCTTATATGGAAACCACCTGAGGTATCCCCTCCTGATTCCAGGTTGTAGTACTAATGAAAGTCTAGAACAAACATATTTATTTTTTCCTTAATTTAAAGATTTTTAATAATTTACTTCAAAATAAAGTCGATGAAGAACCATTCTTCACCTTTAATTTGAGCCATAATTTTCTAATATAATATAATTATGTATATTACTGATTACTATAGCATGATTGCCGACTACCTCAGAAAAGCCGTCACAGTACCTAACATGAAAAAACACGATTTTAATTCACCACAATCCTTGGAAAAATCTGTTTCAAGAAAAACAATAAATGCAGACCAAAACAAAGTTAATTGGTTAGAAATTCGATGGGTAAGGTTTTACCATATAATATTCCCTATATAAAATGTTTTATAAACTAACTTTAGATGAAAATGATTAATTTCTAACTTTGGGTGTGTCACCAATAGGCGTTATTCAGAAATAGAAATGGATCCGTTATACGCTGGTTCTCGTCCTGTTACTTCACCAAAAATGATAGACATGATGGACTTGCTTCATTATATACCACCAGTTATTTTATAAATTAGAAGCAAAATACGATTTTCGAGGACTTAATCACTCCCATAATAATGACAATGATTAAAATGAACTGATCTGAATAAACCATTATATGAAATACATGATTTAAATTATTATTATTACTGCAATACTATATGCAATTATTCATCAATTTCCCAAAATCACCGTCCTTTTAAAAAATTACTGCAGTAAAATACATGCGGGACAAAATTAATATAAGTAATGAAAAACAATGATATTTCAATGAATAATATATATTTCCCAAAGTTACCATCAATATTTTTAAAAATGTTAAAACGCAAACCCTTAACTAACTCGATTTAAAAACAAAGTGACTTATGCCACTTCCAAAATAAACGGCTCATATATTAATTATATTTATAATTTACTTTTAAAACAGAGATAATATATAACATATGGTTCAATGATTGCAGAATCGATTGCCAAAGATAGCCTAACAAACGATTGCATTGTATTTTTATATGTGGTATATTGTACCATCACAGTACAAATAATTTTATAAGGATCAAATACATCCTTATTTCATAATTCAGCATGATTATTATTACGTATTGCGAATCACAGTAATAATTATTAAAAAAATTGAACACAACACATCGCTCACACTTTATTTTTTCCGTTTATGACTGCATAAACTTACGGTCGATTAATTAATATAAATTTAATTAAACATCAACATATGATTCAATGATTGCAGAATCTATTGCCAAAGATATCCAAATTGGAACATACAACGATTGCATTGCATTTTTATGTGATATTATAATACGAACAATTTTATAAGGATCAAATACATCCTTATTTCATAATTCAGCATGATTATTATTATTATTAATACGTATAGCGAATCACTTGCTAATAATAAATATTAAAAAAATTGAACACAACACATCGCTGCTCACACTCTTTTTTTCCGCAAATGTCTGCATAAACTTACGGTCGATTAATTAACATCATAATGTATAGATGACTAACTTGTTCCGTTTCGTGATATCGTTGATCTTATTAAATTTTACTTTAAAACTGCAAATGTATAGCGAAAAAAATAACCATAGGATGACTACACACAGAAAAATAGTGATTCAGTGGTTATTTGTGATTGAGATTAAATTCCGGGTATTGACATAAGTAAAATATCATTCATATTGGTGTGGATTTGGCAAATATGAAGAAGAGCCAAACAATTATATTTTACAATTTCATTATTATTATTATAAGGAGAAATTACAACATTACAAATACAAATTATTTTAGAATAATAGTTTCAATGTAATTGAAATCTATGGAAGCAGTGATATTATTTTAATACTCAGGGTATAATATAATATATTTTTCATATCCGTAAACAATGTGTTTCATCTACACACACACAATATAGACGATTTGATTTATTCCGAGTAAAATTTATATTGATCAAATATACGATCAAATTGCAAGTACATTACAAAAATAAATACCATTCACACAGAGTTCAGATTTATCTTAGATACTAAGTATACAAACAAATAATAAGCGCTAGTCATTATTTATTTACACCTGTTTAAAATTTAAAATATTTTCAACATATGACTACTTCATACAGTATTGGTCAGAGAAATAGCACGCTTGAACACGTTTCAACAAAATTCTGTAATTCTCTTAGTCATGACTTATAAAATAAAATACAAATTAATACACAGTCATTTTATCGATGAAAAGAATAAAATTAAAATATGGGTGGATTTGTTTTATACTTTTCAAAGTTTTATCATTTTAGTTGTTTCAAATAACCGAAATCGTGTGTGGCCACAAAAATAGCACACCTAAAGTAAATAATCCAAAAATGATATAGAGTTCAAATAAATGAAATTGGTGAAATTAAATTGATAGTAATATTTCATTATAATATTAAAATTAAAAATATTTAATATATTTTGAAATTATTCTACAATGGGTTAGAGAAAAACTCTGTGTAGAGGCAGAGAAAAGTGATGCTGTAATTAATATGAAATCAATGACAATTTGTGAAATTTAGAAGAAGAATTTGTGTGTTTCTAGAAAATTAATTTATAATGCTCTAATACGAATGTACAAAAAAATATAACACCACAAACAATGTAAAGAGACCACCACCACCAAGAAAAACAACAACCTTACAAGATCGCCGAATCACCAGAGCAGCTAAATTGAATCCACTTTCAGCAATTTAATCCACGTGAAGCATGCGGTGTTTAAATTTGAATGTGCTCACACAAAGTATTAAAAAGTAAGTAGCAAAACTGTACGAAGGCGATTAAATGAAAATAAATTAGGTGAATGTATAGCACAACGTAAAACTACTTGTCTCAACAAAAAAAAACGCAGAACCAATGAACTTTTTAGGAAAAACGTACTATGGAGTGATGAATTTGAGTTTAAAATATTCGAATCAGATGGAAATTGTATTGTGTGGCGTCCACCAAATCAGCAATTTAATCCACGTGAAGCATGCGGTGTGGTGATGGATGCGTGATGGTATGGGCTGCATTTTCATGGCACCCAATTGTTAAAATTAATAATAAAATGAATCGTTTTTTGTACAAAATTATCTTGGAACACTATATGATGGAACCATTTGCAAAAACGACAATTTACCACTTTCATGGATCTTTATGCATGATAATGATCTTAAGCGTCACTTCAAATTTTAGGAAGAGTTGGCTTAATGATTTAAAAAGTATCTATGTGGTGGTGGTGGTAGAGTGGTTGTTGGCGATTGAGAATTTATAGAACGACGTAGAAGCTTATGTTAAGAAGGCTAAACCGAAAAAATTTAACTGAATTATGGGCATAGACATCCGCAGTGGATGGAAATTAATTCCAGTTAAACAATTTTTACGCGGCTTCAATTGAGAGTTTACCGCAACGATGTGCTGCTGTGTTAAAAAATAGTGCGGGGTTTCCGCAACAAAATATTGATAAAAAAATCAAATATAACAATGCATAATTTTAAAAAATTCGATAATTATTTCAGTGCGGGTGTGCGCTATTTTAGTGACCAACACTTTATATAATAAGAAATGATTTTTAAACTATTGATTAATGCAAATTATTTGTTCATAGGTTACAAGTTACACTATCGTTTTATATTAAAATAAATTGATAAGAATAAATACAATATAATTTGTATAAATGTTAAACAATTGTAAATGTGAGTGGTTCAAAATATTTCTACAAAACAATCAACGATTATGTTGAATATCAGTGTCGTTTGGAAGTTATCTAATGAATAGAATTTCAAAAATTCCTTTATATAAATCCTGTTGTAACTAATTAATGTTTATTAATACTGGCGATATGATTATATTGACAAATAAAAATTAAAAATAGTGTTGAACTGAATTTATCTACAGAAACTTATAGATCTACTCTCATATTTATTATTATGCACATAAATTTTATAATCAAATAATGCATTGATTTTATTATTTCATGTTTTTTTTTCTCACAATAAATAGTGTGTTGTGTGACTAATCTTCATTAAAAATATACAGAGTGTCTCAAATTTCCATGGTAATACGAACACACTAGGTTCTGTGATCAATTCACGTGAAGAGTTGATTCAACTTATTGAAATCTGTATCCAAAAACTTCGCCTTAATCCACAAACGAACACAAAGAGTGGTTCGGTCTACTGAAAAGCATTGTTGTTTATGCATTCGAGCAGAAGGAGCACATTTTTAGCAATTACTTTAGGCTTTGTTTGTGTAAAACTGTGGTGATATGCGTGCGTGCGAGTTTGTGGGTTTATGTGTCCTCATTGTTGGTTCTGGGTAAAACAAAGAACAGCTAAAACTATTTGTCAACATTTCTGTTAGTATCTTCTGGTTAACCATATGCCCGTATTGGGCTTATCTTAAAGCGTCAAATTAAAGATCTCGCTATGCTAATATAGTGTATCAAAAATTAAAAATCGGTTAATTAGTTATTAAGAAATTGATCCCAGTAGAGTGTAAAACATGGTTTGATTGAAATTTTGGTAATTTGCGTGTAACTTCGTAGCGAAGTTGAATCGGCCAAAATGTTATATAATATTTTCGACGCAAAATGCCCCCAAGAACCTAATGTTTTTGTATTACCATCGAAATTTGAGACACCCTGTTATTACACAGAAAAATAAAAGTCATATCGTATTTCTTTATATAGAAAGATGATGATTAGCACAAATTTGTTATTACATACATGAAATACATGTTAAAATATTATTATTATTATTATTATTAATCATTATCACAAAACAATATATTGTTATTCAAATACAAGATATTATAACACATTTTCCCGGCTTCAAATAAATTTTAATATTTTAAGAAGGAATTTGGTTTTTTTTAATTTTATGTTGTTGCAGGAAATAAATTTCATATAGATTTGTATTTGTTTATAAATAGAATTACACAGGAAATTTGTCATTTTATTATATCGTAAATTAAAAATAATTATATATTATTAATAAATTGAAATTACTTAAATAAAAACGAAAGTATCACAAGATTTTATTGGAAATAGATACACAAAAACAAAAAACAAATACGAGTTTTTTTTAGCGATAAATGATAATTTTTTTTAGTTTTTTTATTATTATTAACAATTATAATCAAATTTGCAAATTTACCAAATAAACAACAAAAATAAATAAACAAAAAAAATAAATAGTTGTTCACCTTTAAAAATTGATATTAAATTAAATTGTACACGATTATTTTTGCTGCTGTTATATGAAATATTGTTATTGTTGTTGTTGAAGTTGTTGAAGTTGCTGCGCAGCAAAAGAATATTTAATTAAAATATTAAAATTTTTATATAAACACAACACTTTTTTTAAGCCTTCATCAAAATTTCTATTTATATTTTTAATTAAATTTATTAACAACAAAAAAAAAAAAACACACACACACCTTCCTTTAAATAGAAATTATATTTTAATATTAATTGTTTTGTACACTTCGAAAATATTATTTTAAATGCGTGTAAAACTACAAAAATTTTAACAGTAACACACAATTTGTTTTCTATTGATTATTTACAGACACACATAAAACATATTACACAATCTCGTCGTTATCACTTGAAATTTTTATGTATTTTTATAAACTGATCAATGATCAAAAAATAAAACGAGTTAAAAACACAAATATTTACACATTATTAATGTTAATATTATTAGATTAGCAACAATAAAAAAATTAAAAACACACCGCACATATAAAATTTATAAACAATTACGTACGTACACGAGAATTTTGAATATATTCGATAAATAAATGTTGTCGACAGAACGATGTATTCAAAACGATAGCCTAACCGTAACTGTTTGATGGTGAAGAAATAGAAAAAAATAATAACACAAAAACGAAACTCGCAATACAGTCAGCCGCAGCCAGAGTATTCATCCAAATTCACTTACCACCGTCGTATATTATTGTATTATTTATAAACAAACGAAAGCAAGAGAATAAAAGTGTGTTTAAATTTTTATTCCACAATATAAAAAGAAAAAAAAAAAGGTGTGTGTACACTCTTCCATAAATAAATTCTTACAGTTTCGATCAAAATAATATATAGTCACATAATATTAAAATCGAAGTTAAGCAACAAAGATATCGTGGATCAATTTCACACATAATTTCAGAGATATTGTCCATAATTAATTGTAAAAATTTTAAACTATATATGTTTTTTGTTTCACATTACTATTTCAAGTCATAAATAATAACTAATATATACCAGGTGTAGAAATATGAAATTATCGGTAACACAAATTTGGCTCATGCCAGTTAAAGATTAATGTGTGAACGTGCCGCCGCTTGTACCAGAAAATCATCAATAGGGGGGAAGTTTTATTGTATTATTTTTATGAAGAAGAAAAATGCGCATCGAATAGTTATCAAAGTTTATGGTGAGCATGCTCTTTCAGCAGCAACATGCGTAGAAATTGGTTTCAACGATTCAAAAAGTTAATGAAGCGAACGTGGAAGACTACACCGAAAAAGAAGAAGATCATTATTTAAATATTATTTATCTTTCCTTCTGAAACCTGATGAAACTGTTTGATACTGATCGCTAGCCGACAACAAATGATCAATTTAAACCATGCATTAAACGAAAAACGACCAAAATGTTATGGTAAAGTTATTTTGAAACAGGACAGACAATGCACCGTCACACACAGATAAAAAACCAATTCAGGATACAATCAAAACGGTTGGCCGTTGTTGTTGTTCCCTCATCCGCCTTATTCACCAGACTTAGCTACTTCTGATTACCATTTGTTTTCTTCGATGCAACACACTCTTTGGCTGACTTCAGCACTTCAAAACATCAGAAGAAGTCGAAAATTGACTTTCTGCGAATGGTTTTCAGCCAAAAAGAGGAACAATTTGCAAGAAAGGTGGTCAGAATGTGTGTAAAAAAGCGATGGTCATCAATACTTTAAATAAAATATTTTTATCTTTTCACTATTAAATCTTTGTCCGCACAGTTTTTGTACATAAAACATAGAGTGGCAATTTATTTTCCAAGACAATAACAATAACATTAACTGTGTATTTTAGGAACAACAACTGCAAAAATTGTAAGATTTTTGATCCGCGGTTTTTTGTTCTTGTTTATTACCAAAAAAAATGTACAATCGAAGAATTTTTGCCATTGTTCTAGCAACATCTTCATTTCGTGCTCATAGTACTGGTCTGGTCTATCGGTAATAAACTGAATCAAACCGCAATTTAGCATCATCGTCATAAGAAAATTTATTCTGGTAATACGGACAATCCATAGATATTTCCTCGGATTAAAACTATACGGACTATTACGACATATAATACGGAAATTTTGCCAGAAAGCGAAAGCAGTTCTTAAATTAATAATGGGTTATACGGACGTTGTACAATTCAATTTTAGTTTTTCATTAATAATAATTGTGTTACGTTCAAGTTAATTTTTACCAATTAGAATTATAATTAAAATACAAAAAAAAGGACTATTAAATGTTTTCACTCACCCAGATTAAAAGTGTTCAGCAAAAATGTCCATCCTTTTGTCATGGTTAAAATATTTTGGCTATACCAATTTTATAATGTTAATTTCTATAGTTGTATAAATATAATTTTCAATCATTTTGAATCCATTTTTATCCATCCATTTATTTATCTTCGTAAATTACAATTCAATAATTTTATAATTATTGTATAATTTTAGCAATAATCCCTAAAATTTACAGAATATTTGGAATTAGTTAAATCTTATAATTAGTGTGTCATTATCTGAGTTTTAATAATTTTATTTCTTTGTTATTTTTATTATAAAACGGGAATAATATATGTGTATGATGACAGTAGCTTCTTATAATGTTTAACTATAGATAATTATAATTATGTTTATTTATTAAAACCATAAAGCATAACAAAAAGTATTGTATATAAATAATATATTGAAGATTAGGTATACAAATGAATTCGTTGCCTTTAGATACATTTAATAGTTTTGCTTTGCAATTCAGATGATCGCATAACATTATCATATTAAACTAAGTCAACTAATAAATTATAAACATAATATTTTTTATGGAAGCGCTGCATCAGTTAAAGGCGAAAGATTGAGTAAGTTAATTCGAAAAATATTTGGAACTAATACTTCAGTTCAATGACAATCGTTATTAGAAGTTGTACTCAAGGAATTCTATTTCGATTATTTGAGGCATATATGGATCCACCCATATGGAGAGCAAATAGTATCATATACTTTCACATATCGTTGTATCCTAACAATCAGAAAAATTATGGTTCATTAATTATTCCAATCGCAATGTTCACGTCTTATATATAAAATGTATATGGAAATTACTGGTTGTAGAAAAATTTTAAACCAAAATTGTTTCAAGAAAATATTATGGTTATAATGTTGGCTTTTAAATTGCACTGTGAATTAATTTGTTCGTCTAAACATTAATTTTTTATAAAACTGTAATGCATATATTTGCTGCTGCTGATTATGTAAAGGAAAAAAATTGTAGAAAATAATTAGTAAGTTTTAATAAATGTTGTTGATTAGTTGAGTGCTAATAAAGAATCGACTGTATATATTGTATAAACAAACAATCATCACCATCATCGCAGAGGTGTATATTTAAATATTATTATATAATTTATTAATAAATTATATGTATGTTTAAGAGACAAACGGCAACTAAATCGTGACATTGTGTAATTTACTTATCTTATTATATTGCATATATAGTCTCTGTACGACGTATACGTAAACAGTGGTGTTGCGTGCATGTAAACAAGATTGTACAGTGTTTACCATAAAAAAATGGTCTTTTTTAACGAATATTTTGTATCAATATTTTTGACACAGGCTGTATTTTATATATACAATTGGTTAAAATTTACTACATATACTTTTTCTTAGGTTATAAATTAAAATATAAGGAATGTCGCAAAACTACTTTCCATAAACAATTAATTAATATTATATAATAAAATGATAGAAAAGATAATGTGTAAAATGTAATAAATAAAAGGGTACTCACCAATTTACTTTAACCACAAATTAGCCGGTAATAGAGGAGCCGCCGGTAGCAGAAGAATGAATATTCTCTGCACATACTGCTCAATTTGCAATTTCATTTCACAAATAACAAAACCGAACCGCGAGACACATTTGCTATAGCTAAAAAGACAAGAAATAAATGAATTTTATTCATAATAAATTAGGTAAATTTAAATAAATATTGTATCAAATCAAATTAAATATATTTATTTTATTAGTTTTTTTTTTCCGAAATATTTTGGTATAATAATAAACAAATGCAGCAACAAGAACAACTACAATACCAACAACAACAACAATAAATGCTATATAAAAATTTCTGTTACCACGGCGTCACACAGACACAACCACATTTTTTTTTGCGTATGCATACAAGGAAAAAATCAAAATTTAATTACTAAATAACTAAAAATCTATACCATCTTTTCCAATAAAAATAATTATCGAATAAATGGACAATTGTTGGGAAACAAATAAAATAAAAATAATTAAAACAATTACAATATTTAATTATGGTAATGTATAAAATATAAATAATGGAAGAGCACCACTTACCCATCATTAACACACAGCAAGGGAAAAAAGAAAGTTAAAATTTATTGTAGGCATTTTTAAACACACCTAAAACTAAACACTGTAATAATATATAGGGAATAAAACTTAAATAATATTAAAGATTAATATTTGGTTTATAAATTTAAATAATAATAGATTATCTACTTTAGATTAATTATCTAAATATAAAATAATTAAATGCGATTAATATGCAATTTTTTTTTCTTTTATTTTCTATTTACTACGCGACGTGACTGACACAAGAAAAACAAAAACTAGCAATAATAAAAATCGAAATTATAAATGAGACATAAAAAATTTATGACACAGAAAAGAAAAAACAATTGAATTTATTTTTTATTATTATTTTCATAAATTTTATTTATAATTTAACGAATTTTCAAATTTAAAAATTTGCTCATTATTTGAAAATTATTTCAATAGTAATAAAATTATGATTTAATAATTTGATGTATTTTTCTATAGTAATGAAATTTGCTTACAAAATTTTAATTTATCGATTTTGATATTATATTTAATATTATTTAAATTACTTGGCATTAGATAATTTTGAATTTTAACCAGGTATAATAGGAAGCAGCTCTTTTCGTAATATGATATGTACCAGCAGACAAGACTGTGAAACTTATGCACGAGAAAAATCAATTATATGTCGCATAAACATGAATTCAAAGAAATAATCATTGATAGATAGATGCTCTGCTAACTAAAACAAACTTAAAAAATTAAATAATAATAATTGTTCGCAGTAAAAATGTGTCATTACATACTATTTCGGTTATTGCATACAGCTCTCTGCAGGAGCTGTTACATAAATTTATGATTTGATAAATTTTTTTCTAAAATTATTGTAATTGTATTAAATTTTAACGATAAGATATTTTTAGGTAATGGGATGAAGAAAATAGGATTTGTTTACCAAAATCGAAATGTTCAAGGGACGCCGCTGTACGTAAATATTCAATGTTAGTACCTTGATTTGTGGGTGCAAATATGATGATTTTTCGATATAACAGACAGTGTATACATAATACAATACATAATATTATTAAGCTGTTGTGTTAACATATATATGAAATATTAGATTTGCATAACAAATCTATTAAAATATTCAAATTAGAAACATTACAATTATTTTAGAATAGTGTTCTATTTAAAAATGAATTGAATTGCAAATTTGAAGTGGAATACATTAAATTTGCTCATGATAAAGTGATATGATAGAGCAATTTGGTATAGAGCTATTTGCAGCCTATTTAACACAAATATTGATTTGGTAATTGGTCGATAGCAGTACTGTATTGGAATGGATGCGATGTATATGGATTTATATATCGATATATAAATTAAACTTATCTCAGAATTTAAAATTGTATCAAATTACAAATTAAAAAGTTATGTTTCAGCAAAACACAAATTATTTTCATAACATTTTTTTTCTATTGTACAATAATAACATATTCAAATAATTATGAAATATTGTAACATTATAATTAGGCATGGAATGGCGTGATCATTTATAAATAACAATAAATTATTATGTATTGTAATAGTATCCATACAACACAAGGTGTTTCAGATTAAGACAATCACATGTCAATAATATGTGCCAACTGATTGATGATTTTTAGTGTCGTAAACATTTTTTTTGATGTTTAATTAGTGAATCAGGTGTTTCGTAAAGTCGAAAACTATTTCACAACAACATAGTTTCATGGTAAAGGTCTGGCTGGAAATGTGCTTCTTCATCTCAACATCTGAATTAGCTAGTGATGCTAAATCTATATACCCATCCAATTTCATACTATTGTTATCGACCAATCATTATATGTTACAATCTTTAATCCATAAATATAAATTCTGCAGATTTAAATGTAGCGATATGGTATTATCATCATCATCTCTGGCTAATTAAATGTATTTAAAAATAAATTATCCGCAGTGGATCTATTGGTGTGTATAATTATAGATATCCAGGACACACTCTGTAAACACCAAAATAAATAAAAATTTAATTTATACAAATAATACTTTGTCATAAGGTCATTTATTATTATTTTATACATATAAATTCATTACCATTATGGTAAAGAATATAAACAACAACAAATTGTTTCTTTGGACTGATAACTGGTCGTTAGCTACTGCTACAAATTATTTTATTTTAATAATATTATGCAACTCTCTATAACATACAATTCGTTCGTAATGTATTATAAAAAAAATTAATTTATATCTTTTACTTTTTTCACAATTTGTTAATCTAGTTAAAAATTAATGCATGAATACTCAATTTATTATAAAATTAACATAACATTTCATTTCACTACAAATACATTGTGACATTGAATAATTTCATATTATATTTTAATAAAATTAATTATAATTTATTTATTTTCATTCACCAAAAAATTTACTATTCAAATTATAATAATTATCAAATTAACATGTTGTTAATATAAATTTGTAAATATTTAATTAATTAATTTGCTAAAAAAAAAAAGCCATGAGAATGTATATGAATTGATTTTGTGATGCGAATTGAGTGCACCGAAATATTTTTAAAGGTGATCCTTTTTGCAGCCACATCAAACATCCAAAGATGGCAAACTAGGGAGAAGCAACTGCTGCCAAATGAGGTGTGAATGTAACATCAATATTATGCTGATTTTATGGCACAAATTATTCTATAATATTGCTTTAGATGTTAGCATAGTATTTCTAGTCTTTTGGAAGTATCATCAATATTTCTCTTCTCTTCGTAAATAAATATTTACATTTACATGACGGTAAAATATTCAGGTGTATGCTGCATAAAGTTCTGTAAATTAGCTAACATTGTAGCAACAACAAATGTTTGTAAACGTTTAATTAAAGCTGTTTATTTAATATTTTTTGGTGTTTACATCATTCATCATGGTTTGTATACTTTATTTCAAATAGAATATATTGGTCATAAACTATAATCCAAAGCAAACGATTACTTTCAGCGGAATAATTTTCTTAAAATAAATAAAATATAAATATATAAAATTAAAAATATTTTGCTATGTATTTGGTGGGATCAGAAGAGTGTGGTGTATAATTACTTGCTATATATATAAAATACATCATGATACAGTTGCTGACGATCGTTAAGAATAATAAATTAATTTAATAGGAAACGTCAATTGATGAAGCATCAAAATAAAACAACAAATTTTCATCTAAAAAAAGAAGAAATTAGAAAAAATTATATTATAAGCATAAAGTGTGATCAGAGAATTTACCTCGGATTCGTACTTGTCACTTCATGCATTCCAACGTCATGGCCACCAAATCTATCAGTTTTTTACTTTTTTGGAATACCAAACTCTTCGATAATTTTCCATAGCTTTAACCTAATGACGCCGCTATCATATGCCGCTTTGAAATCAACAAACAAATGCGGTGTATATCAACATTGAATTCCAAGATCTATTATCTTATAACACTAATTTATCTTTGTTGGATTTTCCACTGCATTAATATACATATTCCATGTGTGATCGAAATAAGTAACTATAGAAACTAAACAATATATTAAAACATTAATTGAAATAATTGTTAATACAGAAAGAAGTTCAACATTTATTTTAACATTGAGTTCCATCAGCAAATTTCATTATACAATTTTAAATTAAATTACTAATGATAGAACGTGACATATATGACGTACTTATATTAAAAAAACAAACAAACTAAAATAATAGAAAAATAAATCTGTGTGAAAATACAAAAAAATTTGTCTGCAGAAATGAAATTTAATTACATAAATTAAAACCACAGAAGTAATCGTCTGCACAGCAAACGCCTAACTCTATAAGATTCATAATGACGAGACCCATTAACGATGTGCAGTCATTAATTAGGAATGCATATGTCTTAAAATTTTCAGAACCAGATAACATTTCCTTGTTTATGTACATTTTTTTTTTAATAATACTTCTGTTGTTCAGCGATCATAATATTATTTTTGATATTATGACTGTGCCACAACAAAAATATCATGTATGGGAAATAAATAATAAAATACAATAATTACATGAAGATTAATTATTTGTTAAGTTGTCAGAAGTAGATTAGTTCACATTTTGTATAAAATTATCATATTTACAACCAACAACAAAACAAATATAAATATTAACAAATTTTTTATTACAAGCACACGACGCACGGTTGGGGGAGTTTAAAAGAGAAATATAAATATTTTTTTAATATAGAAAATAAGAAAGAAGAAACATTTTGATTATTATCTAAAAATAATTATAATAATTCGAGAAGAAAAATTATTGTGAGAAGTTCTTGTATTATTAATTTTATTCTATTTATAGAATTTCGTACACAAGCACTTTTTTCAAATACATTTTAATTGATTGATTTGATATCATTGTTATAACTATAATTATATAAAAAATACGTGTAAGCTGCATTTATTAGCATTTTACACAGTTTCAAAGAACAAATAATAATAAATTATTATAACAATTGTGTATATTGGAGAGGACATAAACATCCAGAAGTTTTTTGTTATAATTGATGTAATATTAATTAATTAATATATCACACACAGTCAGTTTGTGGATTTCTTTTTGTTGTTCATATTATACACAATACTGACACAGTCCATTTCCCCCATGAGATTATTCATTACACTTAAGATGAGTATTTTAAAACACCAATTCAAATTATCATTAAATAAATATATGGTAATAAAATGAAAGTGAATTAACACCACATTAAAAAAAAACCACAGACACAAAATAACAACATTATTTAACAATGAGCTATTAATATTTAATATTTAATTTGGTGAAATTTACATAAAAATTAAGTTATTTATAATCGCACATTAAAAAAAACACACGCACATTTAATTTTGCAATGTCAAGTTTAAAAATTGTATTTTAACAAATATTATTAATATAATTGTTTATAAAATTTTATTTCAACAACAAATCCGTAAACCTTAAAAAATTAATTATGGCTATTATTTTATTTATTTTTGGTATTTGGATTGATTTTAATTTCGTTTTATTTTGTGCTGTACAACTAAAAGCACATATTTTTATAGAAAAGAAAAAGTAAGTATAAAATCCCACAATTAATTAGGCACCTTTTTTTTTATTTGATAAATTTAATTTAAATAAAAGAAAAATTAAAAACAAAAAGAAATATTTTGTGGGTCACAAGTAAAAATGGTTGGAAGATATAGTCACAAAATTTTGTATGATAAATTTTCAAATAAAATTTACTATTGTTTTGTATTAGATATTTATTTCTTTTTTTTAAGAAAAATCTATTTTTAATTATTTACTTAAAATCTGAGATTATTGTTAACTATAAAAATAGATGTTAATGCGTTTTATTCAACATTTCTAATTTCTTCGTATTTATATTTATTTTTTTTTATCTACACTAAATCACTGTTTCAATGAATCGATTCACCTCATTGGATTAAATCCTAACATTAAAACGTTTTTCTAAACTTATTAAAATATTCATCTATAAAGAAATCATCCAAAGTACAAAGTTATACCTTGAATAGAAACAATTATGTTGTAGATGGTCGACGAGAAAAAAAAATCACCTGGTTTTTTCTTTCATAACATGGAGTTTGCTTAACATTTTCAATAAAATGCATGATGGCTGCCGTCACTTCACACGTCTTAGTTTATTTTTACGACCACAATTATTTTATATATTTTATTTTGGTGGTAGAATAAAAATGCAAAATTTCATATGCTTTTAATTTGGAAATTAAATCAAATTGCAATTTATCTGCACAGCATTTTAGCTAACATTACATATTTCTGTTTTTAAAATCCATTGTTAAAATAATTAAAATAATTTCAGATGCATTCATTAAGATTCAACAACGGCATTGAAATTTTTACACGTTAGAATTTGTCTTCTAGAAAGAGAAATTAAATTAAAACCGATTAAAACCTATTTATATTATTTATTTATTCACTGCACTTACTTTTCCATTAAAATCCATTAATTGTGTAAAAACCAATTGCATCAGCCAAGAATAATTAGATATAAAATAAAATTCTAAGGCCATAACCGATTGCTGCAATCATTTTCACTGCTTTCACCTCAATTGCATATTCTTTTCTCTGCTAAAAAAAAGCCAGAGGTAGACAGAACAGTTTACAGCGCACGAGGTCCTTATTAATAGCGCCATCTATTTGTGAAAATTTAACTATAGCGTCGCCCGACGTCTATAACCACAAATTTTTATTACTGGTAAAATGTGTCCTTTTTCTTTTGTAATTACATGACGATAACAATTTTTGGACATTTGGGCGTACATTTTAACCGAATCTAGGAAATTAGCTCAGGAAAAACCTTAGAAATAAAAAATGTACAAGAAATTAATTGCGATAAAGTAAAAAAATACTGGAATAACAATAAAATGTAAAATGATTAAACGTTCGTACACTTTGATGCACAACATCATCCAAGTATCATTATTTTATTTTATTCGAATTCTTTACTTACTGTGAAACCAAAATAATGTTTTACTTATAATATATATAATACTTCTCATTTTTTCGTTTTAATAATAATATAAACAACTTATTTTCCATAAATAATTGATTAAATTTTTTCGATCTGACGGCATAAGCACAAATAATTTTATACCATAAAAAATACATTTTGTTCAGCTATTCAGAATATAATAGAATATTTCTTCACTATGTTTTAAATATTTAATGATTATTATTTATTATTATTCTACAGTAGACAAGTAGATAATATAACAACTTTATTGCTTAAAATAATTAAAAAAATATATAAAATTTATATTAAAAACAACACAATGTTATTCAAAACGTAAACAAATATGTTTACAAATATGCAAATTTGGAAATTAACTGAAGATTGATAATAAAAACATCATAAAAATAAACTGAATTTTTATTATTGTGAATTTAAAATGCTACAACTTTATTATCGATATATTTTTTTAGGCGCAATTTGTAGCGTTTATTGAAATGTCATTGCAGTGTCAGCCAAAAAATAAACAATAAATAAAATTTACTATTTTCGTTTTGAATTTTATTTATTTATTTATTTAATTATAATTTATTTATTTTAAATAAAATTTGTAATTATAACAATAATTATTATTATTTACTTTGCCTTTTTTTTTTGTTCACATTAAAAAATGAACTCGGAATTAATGAAATCATGTTTTGATGAAATATCACATTTAATTTTTGATGCCGATAAAAAAGTATAATAAAATAATAATTGAAATTGTTTTCCTATTTGCATTAATTAATTAAAATTCAATCCTTTGATTAGGTAAATATATTTAAATTAGCAAATGACTGGAATGTAACGGTTAATGAAAGTGAAAAAATCTTATTAAATTGGTTGAATGATAACGAAAATAAAACATTGTCAAAAGAATATTTAGTAAGAGGACGATTTTTGCAGAATGGAAATTGTACAATTACGGTAATATTGAAAAAATAAATAAATAAACAACATTTATTTATTAATTGAAAAACTAATCTTGGTTTATTTTAGATTATTCCTGAAAACAAATTATCTAAATTTGAAAAACAACTCGACAAATTTACTAGTACACTTTTTAGTTTAGAAATGCCATCAAATACAAATCGACGTCTAAATACTAATAAATTAATTGATTGTTCAATGTAATGTGTTTATTTATTAAATTTAAATTTCAAATTGCAAATTTTATCTTTATTTTTACTTTCAGGATTAATTTACCGTTCAATAGTGGCGAACGAAATTGTAAAGGTAATTAGTTATTTAATTTTAGTCGTTTTAGATACGCTTACGCAAAAGATTTATCATTTGCATTTCAGAATATTTAAATAAAATTACAATTTCGTTAATGTTTCACAGTATTACCATTACCAAATTCATCGCCCGTCAAAAAATTACCAAACATTAAAAAAGAAGAATGTACACAAATTGATAATGACAATAAAATACCATTAATTAATGTTGAAGTAAAACGAGAAGAAACTGTTATAGAAAAAACGCCAATCAAAAAAGAATCGTCAGTTAAAGTTGAGAAAAAGCCGGAAAAAAATGAATCAACTAAAAAGAAAGAAGTAAAAACTAAATTGATCTATTTTCTATATATTTTATCAAATTTTTGACTATTATTATTAATTTTTTTTGTATAGCCTCTATCGAAATCGACAAAAACTGTTACTGGAAAAGCATCAATTGCATCATTTTTTCCATCAAAACCTGTTAATTCGAATGCAACCACAAATCCTGTAAAATCCGAGATCAAAGATGAGCCTACAAAATCATCATCATCTTCGTCGCCAACAACTGCAACTAAAGAAAATAAACAAAAAACCATTTTAATGTCATCGCAAAATAAACCAATTAAAATAGAACCAAAGAAAAATGAGGATAATAATTTAATTGTTAAAAGGAAAAGATCTTTATCGGATATTGGTAGAATAAAATAATATTTATTAAATTATATAATTATATTAATAAATAATATTTTTTACTCAGTTGATTCAGATTCAGTTCATTCATCGGATGGTGATGATGATAATGTTAAAGTTATACCCAATACACCAAAAGAAGAAATAATATTACAAAAAAATAAAAAAATTAAAACAGTTAAAAAACAGAATGCCAAAATAACTAAAGAAAAACACAGAAAACGTATACTTCAATATAGCGTAAGTAGCAGTAGCAGTAGTGATGATGATAACGTGGATGATGAAAATAATAATAAAAATAGTGATTCGGATAATAAAATAAAAACGGAAAATACCAACGATGAAAAAACGTCCCAAGCTGATAACAATGATATGAAAATGGATATAGATTCGGTGAAAAAGCCACGTTATAAAGCAAGACGTCAAGTTGTTAAAACATTCGAAGGTGACGATGGTTATTTGGGTATGTATTGTATTAATTCTTTTTACCATAACATGCTATAGATAGATAGACCATTCATATGTCAAATTGGTTATAAAATAGATGCCCGGCAATAATACCACAGAATTTCTTTTGGTGTCCGATATTAGAAATATTTTATATAAATTATTCATTGTTTAAAGATTAATACTTACAAACGTGCGTTCAATACACAATATTGGCTAGGTGTTCCGTCGGGTGTGAATTCGTATTATTGGTTAAAAGCATAGCAGTTTACATATTCTTGATCCCTTATCAGTTTGTATGTATTGCATTCTAACTACTGACGATGACATCATTCCGTTCTCAAGCTTTCTTATTGCAGTCGCGGTGTACAATATTTTAATAAAATAATTGGTTTTGGGAGTAGAAATATAGAATTTTTAATGAGTGTTTATTTTAAAGAACATATATTTTCTTATGATTGTATTTTTCCTTTAGTTACCGTTCGTGAAATGGAACAATATAGTTGCTCGGAGGATGAGGCAGATAAGAAAGTAAATGATTCTAAAATTGCAACAGAAAATAATGGATCATCATCAGTTGAAGGTTCTGCTGCTGCTGCTGCTGCTGCTGCCAAAAAACAATTGGATAATAAAGTGAATAATAAAAAAATTATTCAAAAATTAAAAACTTCCACAAAACAAGGTTTAATAAAAAGTTTCTTTACAAAAAAATAATTTTAATTGCAAGTTTAATTTAAATTTATATTGTAAACATTTAATTGTTGGAAAATAATAATATAATAAATAATTGTTTCTCAATAATATTATAATTTAATTAAGTTTGATAGTAATCTACACAAAATGTCAATCTTTAATTATTTAAAAACGCTTTTGGCTTTTCGAAAATTGTTCAATGATTACCAATTATGCGTATGGGATACGAACGTGATAGCATCTAGCAACGGGCAATGTGTTATACTTTTTGAGATTCACATTCCGTTGAATTTTACAAGTACTTTTTTTGTAAACTGATTTTAATATCTACCTTTTCGGGTTTAAATCAGTATCAATTTATTTCTAGCCTAATGTTTTGCTATTAGTATTCAGTAAATCCAGCGGATTAATAATATACTACCCCATTTATTATTATTATTTACTTAAAAATATGCATTTATTCATTTCAGCTAAAGTCCAAATACTATGAGTTGAGTGTCATATCATTTAAAATTAGATGTACAATTCATGTTCATGAAGTATTCTATTTCATTTAACATGATATAAAATAGACTATAGAGATTTTATTATTCAGTATGCCATTATAGAAAACTGCAGGTATTACAATAATATAATTTAAAATATTTTTGAAAATTATTTACACCATTTCAGGACGACGATAGACGTTAATCTTCTTTTGGAAACATCCTGAATATTACGATTTTATTTAAATTAAAATAAAAACTAGTGTCCATAGACCATTCAAAGATGGCACAGGTAACAGATGTACACTCACAAATAACAAAAGATTTCGTTTTTAAAATGTTGGTAAACGTCATCTTTCCTTCTTTTTCCCCTCCTCTCCTTCTTCGACATTTCTGACGTTCTGAGAGAGATGAAAAAAGAGCAGGTACAAAATTTTTAACACGTATAAATTTTCCTTTAAATGTTGCAAAAAAAAAACATCAAAAAGAAACAAATAATTTTTTTTTATTATTGTTTATTCTTCCAAAATAAAGTGTTACAGAAAATTTATTGCAATAAAATGAAATATTAACAATTTATAGAAAAAGGAATAAAAAAAAACATTTTGTGATCTATAAATTATAATATAAAAATAAAAAAATTACACTGACTAAGGTAAAAAAAGAAAATAATATAAATTTTTCATACTTGCAGGTTTTTTTTTTAATTTTTGATGTGTCACGTGTACAAATTCTGTCAAAAAACAATATGTGTTAATAAAAAATCAAAATAAATATCAATAAAAAGGTTTTTTTTTTATCATATTTATTAATTTATTATTTATTTATCATTTAATTTTAGTGATGAAATAACACGAACATACGGATATGAATTTGAAAAAAATTTTATATGATTAAAAGAATTTGAATGTTCAATGCTACATGAAGAAAATAAATAAATCCAAAAATTAGAAAGAAGCATTCTGTTAGTGTATTAATAAAGTTAGTGAGTGTTACCGATACTGGATAAAAGTTAAAAAAATGTCATTTGTAAGCGGAACAACTGGAAGTGAAGCTGCCCAACGATTCCTAACTATTTTGCAATCAGATTTTAAGAATTTAGGACAAGAAACAAAAAAGAAATATCCACAAATTAAAGAGGTATGTTGTTTTCGATAAGGTTTTGAAAAATTTAGAAGAATTGTTGACATCTTTGCAATTAAAACAATCTACATTAAACTGTAGATTAGCGTATGCATTTTTCTTTTCCAATCTGTTATATTTCAATGCGATCAAAAACAGAAAACATCATTATGGTACCTTCACCAGCCCACATTCATTACATTCACGCTGGTAAATTACTCGACCTGATTCACCAATTCGTCTGCAATTATCCAAAGATAAATGTTTCCTTAATTTAATTGTTCTTATATTAGCTATAAATCCATATTCGGTACGCACCGAAATTGTTAGTTCTTTAAGTAGCGTTCAATACCTTATTTTCAAAGATTCAGTTTTTATTTAATAAACGAACGAATTTCAATACAAATAAATTCGAATTTATTGTAGACCAACTAATTATTCCTTAAAATTCATCAGTATTTTATTGGTATTTTGATTGCTCCGTTTTCTTTTTATAAATGATCACATGAAATTACATAAATATGGGACGTCATGTCACAATGAATAATCACAATTTACATTTTAGTGTAGTTTTACCAAAGTCTATTATCAGACTGTCGATTCTATTTATTTTGCGCGATGATTTTATTGTGGTAATTGATCTTTGACACAGTAATTAGAAAATAAATTGTCAGACTTATAAACAGACAGATGCAATAACTTATGGTTTAATTATAGAGATCTTTCTAAACATTTGTACTAGAAATTGTGCACAGTCAATTGATACTGTCGCTTAAATAATATAATAGGACTTCGAAAATTTAACATTTGTTAATTTTTATAACATTCGTTTTACAAGACAATTATAATTTTACAATATATTATTATTATTTAATATTTATATAAAATTGTACATATTTCCTACACTTTATTTGTATATATATTCTTATCGTGACAAATAGCACCATATTCGATTAACAACTTACACATATTATCATCGGTTATATTCAATGCATAATCGAATGACGTTAGACCATAAACATCTTTTTCATTAACATTTACACCTTCTTTCAAAAACAATTTACAAATGTCTAAATAATTTCCACATATGGCATCATTTATTGCAAAGAAATCATCGTTACATACATCATTAATTGTCACACCATTTTCTAATAATAGTTTACATATTTCTAAATGTCCACCGCGTGCTGCATAATTAATAGACCGATTTCTAAATTTATCTTTTTCATTAATATTTGCACCATTCTTTAGTAATAGCTTACAAACTTCTAAATGTCCATCGATTGTGGCAAGCAGAAAAGGATTTTGTCCACTTACATTTTTTTCATTAATATTTCCACCTGATTCAATTAATAATTTACAAATCTCTAAATTTCCATTGGATGATGCCAACATCATCGGACTGACACGTTTAACATTTTTTCTATTAACATCTGCACCATTTTCTAATAATAGTTTACAAATTTCTAAATTACTTTTCTTAACTGCAATATTGATTGGGATATTTCCATTCTTATCTCTCGAATTTACATTTGCACCATTTTCGATTAGTATTTTACAAATTTCAAAATTTCCATTTTTTATGGCATCATTGATTAGAAAGCAATCCGCTTCACCATAATTTTCATTAATATTAGCACCATTTTCTAATAATAGTTTACAAATTGCTAAAATACCCATCTCAACTGCATAATTAATTGGAACATTTCCGTCTTTATCTTTCACATTTAAATTCGCGCCATTTTCGATGAGAAACTTACACATTTCAACATTTCCACTTTTTATTGCATCATTAATTACAAAGAAACCTTTGCCATATTTTTCATTAATTTTTGCACCATTTTGTATTAGCAGTTTACAAATATCTAAATTACCAATTTCAATTGCATACGTGATCGGAAGATTACCGAATATATCTTTCAAATTTAAATTTGCAAACTTTTCGATTAAAAATTTACATGTTACAAAACTTTCACATATTATAGCGTAATTAATTAGTAGACAACCATCACCATAACTGTCATTAATATTAACACCATTGTCTAATAATAATTTACAAATTTCCATGTCATCGTTTTCAACTTCATAAACCATTGGATAACATGAACGTTCGCAATGTTCCATTTTTATAATGTAATTATTAATTATTAACAATTTAATAGCTTTCAAAATATAAATGCAATATGTTTAGTATTTTAGTTACGAACTTATAATGTTTGAAATAATTGTTAAAATCAGTTTATATATATATATTTTTAATATTTTCAGTTATCACTCTGTCTAAATATAAATATTAAATATTATTATTGGATTATTGTGTCAATGCGATAGCTTATTATTTTTAAAATCCAAAGTATATAGTATTATTTATTATATTGTAATCAATGGAACGATTATCAAAGTGGACTATCGTCGACATTGAAATTTATTATTTTCTTGATTTCCAATTGGAATAAAATAATTTAAATTTATTATTACACAATTATATGTTGGGAATGTGAAATACGTAATCGTTTATATATTGTTTTATTGCATTATTTTGACTCATACGTGCACCGTATTCCAAGAGCAATTCACAAACGGCAATGTTCTTATCTTGCCATGCATAATCGAATGGATATAAACCATAACGATCTGCTTCATTAACATTTACATCATTTTTTAAAAACAATTGTAAAATTTCTATATTCCTATTTTTAATAGCATCATTAATTACAAAATAACCTGCACCATATTTTTCATTAATATTCGAACCATATTTTAATAACAATTTACACATAACCACATTACCCTTTCGGACCGCATAATAAATTGGATAATTTCCATCTCATCTACCGTTTCATAAATTTAAGTACTAAAAAAACCTAAGCAAAACATTATACACATTTACAAAGTGTCATTATTATTATCATTTAAATATTGTTTGATTGCATTTTGTTGACCCACATTGGCTCCGTATTGTAAAAGTAATTTACATATATTTATGTTTTTATTTTGCCATGCATAATCAAATGGATAATATCCATTCTTATCTTTTCTATTACAATTACCACCATTTTCTAATAAGAGCATACACAACTCTAAATTATTATTTTTTGTTGCAATACCAATTGGACAATTTCCATTATAATCAATGGCATTAATTTTAGCACCATTTTCCAATAATAATTTACAAATTTCTATGTGATCATTACTGGCTGCCAAATTTATTGGAAAATGTATCGGTTCATCGTTATCCTTAACTGCAGCACATACACCACCATTTTCGATTAGCACTTTACATACTTCTAAATGTCCATTGTGGGCTGCAACATTGATTGCAGTATCGCTATACTGATTCATTGCATTAACATTTACATTATATTTTAATAATAATTTAAGTATATCTAAATATCCATTTTGGGTTGCATAAATAATTGCACAATCACCGTACCTATCTTTTTGATTAACGTTGGCACCATTTTCTAATAGAAATTTACAAACATCTAAGTGTCCACCTTGTGCCGCAAGCATAATTGGACAATTTTCATATTTTCCTTGTTCATTAACATTTGCACCACATTCTAATAATAATTTACAAATTTCTTGATATCCATTATGTGCTGCACAATTGATGGGTGCATTTCTAAATGTATTTTTTTCATTAACATTTGCACCACATTCGATTAATAGTTTACAAACGTTTAAATGTCCATTACGAGCTGCACGAATAATTGCATAATTTCCGTACATATCTTTTTCATTAACATTTGCACCACACTCGATTAATAATTTACAAACATTTAAATGTCCATTACGAGCTGCACGAATGATTGCACAATCTCCATACATATTTTTTTCATTAATATTTGCACCTTTTTCGCATAACAGTTGACACATGGACAAATCATTTTTCTCAATCGCATAAATTATTGGCACATTTCCATCTTTATCTTTTCCATTTATATTTGCACCATTTTCAATTAGGTAATTACAAATTTCATAATTCGCATTTTGTACAGCTTCATTGATTAAATCGTTCCGATCAATTCTAGCACCATTTTCTACTAATAGCTTACACATGTCTATTGAACCCAAACGAATTGCATAATTAATTGGAAAATTTTCATATTTATCTTTTGCATTTACAAGCGCCGTACCATTGGCGGCCAATAATGACTTTAAATTTTCTACATTTCCCGATAATATTTCCGAAACAAAAATTGACTCTCTATCCGCCATTTGAATGTTTTTAATTCGTTTCTAAATTTTTCACTTTAATGATTTTTATGTACTTTAGTATGTTCTAATAATATATTCAATTGCATATTACTATTTTCACACATATTCATTAATACATTACGTCATTGTCTAATACTAATACTATTATTAATAAAATATTATATATTCCTTCAATTAATGATTATATTTTTAGAATCAAAATTTGCACATTATTTTTATTATTGTTTTTTGAATTTATATTTTATATTTCCTTTAATTTTTGTAATTTTTATTTATATCTTTTTCTTTATCGCATTTATTTTTATTGATGTATACGCAAATGTTAATATTATCACACTTTATGCCGGTGTGACGGTATATACATTTCACTATGACTGTTTATTTGTGTTTATTCAATTTTATTTCGCTTATCTGTACTAAAATATTATAGAAAACAATATAAGATTAGATATTTTATTAAATTATATTCCATCTATACCTACACCAATATTGTTGATCACTTTGTGTGAGTAAATATTTTTATAACATATTTATTGAGTCGTATAAAATAAAAGAATTCATTACGACAAAGTACACGTAGACCACAATTTATATTATATTCCAAATGCAGAACTTATCGGCATCATCTATCAAACATACATTAAATTAAAGTTGACTCCGCATTAGACTATATAATAATTCACCATTTGGTGGTCTGCAGTTATGTATCATTATTTTTATATACGACTGATGAGCCCAACGTTTCAACTGATAGCAAATCCTAAAAATTAAAAAATGATTAGTATGAATATTTTAATTTGAGGATTAATTAACATTTGAGCCGGGGTTATACGATAAGAATAGAGAAACAGATCGTGTACCTCAGCATTACCTGTATTTTATTATAGTATATTAATATTCTACTGTATTAATTATTATATGACTGAATCATATATGAGTCACCTATTTATTTATTAACAGATCTATTGCGAAATATTTATGTACCGTATGTAATAGAGGTATCTTTGAAGATATGGAATTGGATGCTATTCATATACACACAACACAATATAGAAATAATTCCAATTATAAACATAAATCGAAATATAATTGCAGACCTATGTAAGAATTGTTTTATACTAACGTATGTGCGATTAATGTACCAACAATGTTAAATATGACTTGAGGTAAGCTTGAGTAATCAACGACACTCGAAAGGTGATCTCATTCGATATCCCCCAAAATATTTAAACATTTGAATAGCAGTACCCGAATTCCTGTATTCTTAACTTCGCAATAATAATATAAATTCCATTTCATTGCATATGTTCAAAATTGTAATATAGATGCGATGATGCAAATAACCCAAAACTATCAAATTTAAAGAATTAATTATATAATTATGTTGTTTAGAAATGTTTATAATACAAATTATTAATTTTTTTTTAATTTTCTAGTCATGTGAGGAAGCAATAATGAAATTAAAAAGTGCAGCTGCAAATCCACAAACACCCGTATATTATGTTGTCAATCAAATACTATATCCATTGGTACAAGGTTGTGAATCAAAAGATTTAAAAATTATAAAATTTTGTTTGGGCATGATGCAACGTCTGATAACCCAACAAGTTGTGGATCAAAAGGGTGCACGTTACATAACCGATACATTATGGATGTTAATGGAACACGGTACCGAAGAAGTTAAAGTATTACAAACTGTTACATTATTGTTAACAACAAATTCCATTGTACATGGTGATACGCTGGCCAAAACATTAGTACTATGTTTTCGTTTACATTTTACAAAAGATTCGACAACAATAAATACGGCCGGTGCAACTGTACGACAATTGGTGTCATTGGTATTTGAACGTGTGTGTATGGAAGAACGTGAAACAATGACAACAACCGCAACCGCAACAACCGCGACATCAATAGATAATGATAATAAAAAACGTGAAATTAATATAGAAGAAATAAAATTAGGTAATGGTGTGCCACCAAAAGGTTTAAAACCATGTGCAGCCGATGCTTTCCTATTATTTCAAGTTAGTATTAATACCATTTTTGTAAAATTATTGACGTTCACACATAATTTCTGTCATTTAATTTTACGAATCTTAACAATTATGTTATTTAAATGTTATCTATAATTGCTTGTAATGTATTATTCTTAAATTTTTTTCAGGATCTCGTGCAATTAGTAAATGCTGATCAACCATATTGGTTATTAGGTATGACTGAAATGACCCGAACATTTGGTTTAGAATTATTAGAAACAGTATTAACAACGTTTACAAATGTATTTTATAAAAATCCTGAATTTTCGTTCCTATTGAAAGAGCGTGTTTGTGCATTAGTTATAAAATTATTTTCGCCAAATATAAAATATCGTTCAATTGTACAACAACAACAACCGCAACAGCAACAGCAGCAGCAGCATTCGCAACAGCAACAACAACAAAATCTACAACAATCAATAAATAGTGGTGGCGTTGGCGGTGCTGGTGATAAACCATATTTTCCAATTAGTATGCGTTTATTAAGAGTTGTTTCAATTTTAATACAAAAATATCATAGTTTATTAGTAAGTTATTAAAATTTGTATTTATTTAATTTTAGCCATAGACTGTATCGGTATTTTTTTTTTGTATGATTTGTAATTATTATTTAACCCGGTTAAAATTTTATTATATTTTAAATTTATATTCATTTATTATTTTTAGGTTACCGAATGTGAAATATTTTTATCACTTATTGTAAAATTCTTAGATCCAGACAAACCAGCGTGGCAACGTTCATTAGCACTAGAAGTTATACATAAAATGACAGTACAACCTGATTTATTAGTATCATTTTGTAAATGTTATGATTTAAAAGATCATGCAACAAATATATTCCAAGATATTATAAATTCATTAGGTGCATTTGTACAAAGTTTATTTGTATCATCACAATTTATTGGTGTTACAGGTATATGAATTCTGTAATTTTAACTAGCACTAGCATGTACATGTAACGTCTATCACATGACTAAATAGGCGAATAATTTTCAGGTAATGCAACACAAACACAAGCGCCAGCATTAATTGGTGGATTACCAGTTGGTCCTGGTGTATCACCACAACCAGGATTTTTATTTAGAGGTGTTTGGTTACCAGTAGTCACAACATTTCCGACTGGCCAAGCTAAACCGTATTAGTGCGTATAGAAAAATTAAATTGTAATTATAAATTGTTTAAATATTTAATTCTATTTTTGTAATATTATAGTTTAGAAATGTTAGATAAAATGGAACCACCAATAATTCCAGATGGTTATGGAATATCTATAGCATATGCATGTTTATTAGATATTGTACGTTCAATATCATTAGCAATTCAAGGTCCATCTAAGGTAATGGCGAATAATTATAATAAATCATCCTTTTATTGTTATCTTATTTCTATATTATTATAGTTGGGTGAAGAGGATGTAACACCATATAAAGATAAAGTAACCGATGATGAACGTGCATTACATACACAAATAATAACATCAAGTTGGTGTGGTCTATTGGCAGCACTTACACCATTAATTGATGCTGCCACCGATGAATCAGCAACCGAAAATGTATTAAAATCAATGCAAAATTATGCTGCACTTTGTGGTACATTAGAATTACATACACCAAGAGATGCATTTATAACAGCAATTTGTAAAGCATCGTTACCACCACATTATGCATTGGCTGTATTAAATATGGGCTATCAAATGGCTGGTATAAAAAGTAATTATATTTTTCCGTATTTATTTTATCGATCGTAATCTGTGAATGTCTGTGTGAAACACTTTCAATTAAATAAATAATGTATCGTTATGTATATATTTTTAGCACATTCAAGAGGTAGTAGTCAAGATTTAGGCAATCAATATATGGCAACGGCATGTGGTGAAAATGATTTTCGTCATCAAGTTGTTGCTGTTGGTACACCATTACCCACATCATCGTTGCCAATTGGTGCCCAACAAGGACCGGTTATGTTAACGGCAAAAAATTTACAATGCATGCGTGCATTATTACATTTAGCACATTGTCACGGTAGTATTTTGGGTACATCATGGCACATTGTTTTAGCAACATTACAACATTTAGTATGGATATTAGGTTTAAAACCATCAACGGGTGGTAGTTTACAGGTAAATAGTAAAATATTTCTTTAACCTGCGCAAAAAAAGCAAGCAACAATTAATTAATATTTTAAATTTTCTGTAAATTAAATTAGTTTACTAGTAATTTTTTTTAAATTTTCATAGGCTGTACCAAAACCGACAACTGATACAACGGCCGGCATAACAACAGCGGTAATGGCCGATTTACCGGTGCTATCACAAATGTTAAGTCAATTATTTGAATCCAGTCAGTATTTAGATGATGTTGCATTACATCATTTAATCGATGCATTATGTAAATTATCACAAGAAGCTATGGAATTGGCTTATTCAAATCGTGAACCATCATTATTTGCTGTTGCAAAATTATTAGAAACTGGTTTAGTAAATTTACCACGCATCGAAGTATTATGGCGTCCGTTGACAAATCATTTATTAGAAGTGTGTCAACATCCACATATACGTATGAGAGAATGGGGTGTTGAAGCGATCACGTATTTAGTAAAGGCTGCGCTACAATATAAATATGAAAAACCGTTAAAGGATAATTTGGTAATTTAATGAATTGAATAAATAATAAGTAGTGATTGATTGATAATTTAAATAAAATTAATTAATGGTTGATTTATTGTCAACGAAAAACAATTATAGACACTTCAAACGTTATTATTAAATCCATTAGCTGAATTATCATCGGTACCGCATGGTGACGTAAGACAACGACAATTAGAATGTGTTTTACAAGTATTGAATGGTGCCGGTGAAACGCTATCACATGGTTGGCCATTTGTATTAGGAATTATTGGTGCTGTTAATGATCATCATGGGTAAATATTATTACAACAATTCAATTGTTCTGCGGCTGCACACCACCGAATAATTTATTTTTATATTATATTTATAGTGAAGCATTAATTCGTATTGCATTTCAATGTTTACAATTGGTGGTAACTGATTTTTTACCGGTAATGCCATGGCGATGTTTACCATTATGTGTAAATACAGCTGCAAAATTTGGTTCACAAACACAAGAATTAAATATATCATTAACAGCTGTTGGACTAATGGTATTTATTAATATATATATGAAAATTTATAACAACAATTTTTAATTATTTTCTATTTCAGTGGAATATTTCTGATTATTTTAATCAAAATCAAGAAAAACTATCACATACAGTAATTGAAGATGTATCTGTGTTACCCGATTTTCCTGGAACATTAAATATGCCACATTTTGATAAATTATGGATGTGTTTATTTGCACGTTTAGGTGATTTATGTGTTGACATAAGACCGGCTGTACGTAAATCGTCTGGCCAAACATTATTTTCTACAATATCGGCTCATGGTAATTTATTGAATCCACCAACATGGCAAGCTGTCTTATGGCAAGTATTATTTCCATTATTGGATAAAGTACGGAATTTATCAAGTTCGGCAAGCAATGAAAAAGTTGATACAAGTGGAAATATTTTAATACATCATTCACGTAATACCGCACAAAAACAATGGGCCGAAACACAAGTTTTAACATTATCTGGTGTATCACGTGTATTTAATACAAAACGTCAATTATTACAAATGTTAGGTGATTTTCCACGTGCATGGTCATTATTATTAGAATTCATTGAAAATGCAGCATTAAGTAAAAGTAATGAAGTGTCATTGGCTGCATTGAAATCATTTCAAGAAATTTTATATAATAAACCTTCGGATGATAATAATGATATGCTAAATTCACAAACATCAGCAGCGACGACGACAACAACAACAACAACTACAACAACGACTGTAAATAATAATACAAATAATTATGGTGATAATGATATATGGGATGTTGCTTGGCGTGTTTGGTTAAATATTGGTATAGAAAGTACAAAACCACCAGTCACATCGTCATCATCATCGACAACCGGACCATTATCATCATTAATAATTGTCGATCGTTTACCAGATAAATGCGATGAAGTTTATATTCCAAGTCAAGCCTTTTTAACAGCTTTAGTTCAAATATTTCCAGCACTTTTTCAACATATTCGTACAAGGTGTGTGTGTTAAGAGTTTGTTCGTTCAGTTTAATGTATAATTTTCTTAACTTTATTATGTTACTATAAAGAGATGTGAATCTTTACTAAATTTTATATTCTTGTTTTTGCTATTCAACTGTTACAGTAATATTATAGTTAATTTTACTATTGATTGGCAGTTATCTTAAAGTGAAATCTTTTCTCTGGTTTCTAATCGTTTATTTCCTACTAATGTGATTATGATCATATTTTATATCTATCATCTCGATTACATTTTCGAAAAGCAAAATATTTACTTAAATAATAATTGTAATAACATTTTTTATAGATTTAACAATAAAGATTTAACACAATTATGTACGGTATTGATGAATGCAGTTGCTGTGCCTGTACATAGTGATTCAACACCATATATTATGTCAACAGTATCGGATTCATTATTAACACCATTGCATGATGGTGTTTTAGATTGTATGGAATTATTACAAAAGGTTACATTACATTTTTATTAAACCTATAGATTTTTTTAAAATTTTATGTTTCTAATACTATGCATTTTAGGAAGCCATGTCGAATTCATCAAATTTAAAACCAATGATACCAGCAATATTTAATCAATTATTAAGTTTTAGTAAATTTGCGTGTATACCACCGACGTTTGATCGTTTAGAAACAAGGTAACATTGATTTTTTTTTCAGTGTTAGTGTAATTAATTAATTAATTAATTGAAATGTATTAATATTTCAAAAAAATTAATAATAATATTATTTGCGTATTGATCTGTAACAAAAGATATGTTAACAATTAATGTTAAAACGTAACGCTAAATTGTCTGTATTATGTTTCAATACTAACACCTATGCATGCTGACTATCAGCCGAAAATGTAGCCATGTGAGATGGTGCAGACGTATGCCTATGCAATTTACGAAACAATATATTTTCTAACAATATCTGATCCCATAAATTGCTATCTTTTAATATCACTTTATACGCAATTTTAGATATGAATAAAAATATCGTCAGTCAGTTGCAAACTATTTTCAAAATCTAAGAAATGAAGGAGAACGTCTTTTATGGCTTCGCTAACACAGTTATATTAACATTTCATATTAATATTATGAAATTGATTTGTGATTTGATAGCGATTTGACTTTAATACATTTTACGACTAATTTTATCTATTAAATATATATTATAGAACTTCTAATAAAATACTAATTCGACTAATTATTAACTAACTAATACCTTTATGTTTTGGATCAAAATTATTAAATTTTTAGATCTTTAAAATCAATTAGAAATAATCATCAAAATCATAATAATAATTCGTCAACAGTTGAATGGGTTAGTATGAATTATATACCATTTGGTGAAAAAGCATTATCAGTTGCTGTAAAATTATATCAACAAACGGCTAACGAACAAACGGTTATTGATGGACAAATTTTACATGAAATTATTAAGGTATGCAATGCAATTTTTCTAATAACCATAACTCTAATTTTAATAAATAAATATTTAAATTTATTTACAAGGCCTTAAAATTACCATTATCATTAAAATATAAATGTATGTCGTCAAGTACATGGAAATTAGCAATATCTGGATTAATGTCCGTGCTACATACTGGCTTAAAAGTAGCACGTATACATTCACAATCATTTAATGGCATTTGGACAGATTTATCAGATACAATTGATCAATTTTTATTTCCAACAAGGTATGTGTTATAAAACTATCAACGTCAATTATTAACCTCTTTTTAAATAGTTTAACTGAAGAAGAAATAACGTTCTGTCCTCTCAGAGATATTACTTTTCTTAAAATTCAAATCGTTAATATCTTCATTTTTTTTTCTATAATTTTAGTATTTGTACAATTGAAGATCGTGGCATTGATGAAATTGTTTTAGATGAAACAATTGATTGTCAAGTTATTGAATTGTTACGTGATGAAGTGTTACCTCATTCACATGAAATATCACATCAATTTATATTAAATGTTGTTGTTATATTAAATAAAGGTTCAATACATTCGGCGACAACATCAAATATTGGTTGTGATGTTACCGAATTAAAATTACGTGAAGAATTTGCTAAAACATGTTTTGAAACGTTATTACAATTTTCCTTGTTAGACGATAATAATTCTGTGTCAAATGTAAATAATACAACAGCTGCTGATGGCGGTGTTGCTGGACGCTTAGCTGTAACTGCATTATTACATCGTTTTCAAGAAGTATTGAAAAAATTTAACGACGATGAACGACAAAGTGGTAAGTGTCCATTACCAAGATATCGTTTATCAGAAATATCATTTGTTTTAAAAGCGGTAGCAACATTAATAATTTCAATGAAAAAAGCACCGCCCGTAAAAGTCGGTAAGACAGCATGGAATCAATTAATTGATTTATATCCGTATTTAGTTGATTGTACAACAACACAATCGTCGGAAGTGTCACGTTCGTTACGTGAAGCATTATTACAATATAGTGATTTAATATTTCCACCACCATCTGCCTCTTTAAATTCTGCAGCACAATCATCGTCGACGGCAACAACCGGTAATCAACAAATTTCAAATGGTTTATCCAATCATTGTTAATAAAAGCCACGAAATGTTATTGATTCATGATAAGGATAATTGTTAATTTAATTATTATTATCAAAAAATCACTAACACACAATTATTATTTGTCTGAAGTAAATCTTGTCTAATTTAATTTTTAGTTCTTTTTTTTTTACACATTTATCTTTTTTCTATTTTTTTTATTTTGTCGCTAATCACTAGACACCCCAAAAATGTGCAATTAGAACAAAAGAGGTTGTAAATAATTTATTTTATCTATATTTAACAAAATATAATTTTTATTTGTTATTGTTGTTGTTGTTGTCGTCGTTGTTGTTGTTGTTATTGTTGTTCTTTTACACGGGAAATTCCTTTTTGTATGCGAAGAAAATTGAGAAATTTATTTAAAATCGTAAAAGTTAATAAAATCTAGCATTTTATGAAAATGATAAGTTTTTGATTTGAATTCATATTATTAATTTTGTCCTTTGTTATTTGAAAAATAAATAAAATAAAGTTATTAATTTTTGTAGTTTAATATTTAAAATAATGTGTACCTTTAAGTTTTTTTTTTTTTTTTTAATTAAGTATAAATATAAATTAGTAAGTTTTAATTTTAATTGTTTTTCTGTTAATTTAATTAATGGTATACCCTCCAGTCGATTAAGAATTCCCTCGTATTTTATTTATATTTTTTTTGTTGATTTTATGAAGATTTTAAACGGCATCATAAATTCAATTTAAGCGATATTTATCTAGAACGAATATAATTTCCACCAATTGCTCTAAACTATTTCGATAACAGAATTTTTCTTGTAAGTAAACAGTAAAGTCTTATAACCATTTTAAAGAATGTTAGAAAGCTAATATTGAAACAATTTTGATGTAAGTGTGTAGCATTTAATGCATTTTATAATTTCATACAGAAGTTATACTTACATTTGTTTTCAATATTTTTTAGCATTCGTTTTATTTCCTACTTAAGATAAATTTCTTGGTAATTAAATTTTTCCGATATCCATTCTAATTTTAATTGCAATAAGAAATCTGAAACTCCAATTATTTACTTTTTCATATAATGGTATTCAACTTTTTGGTAATTCAATTTTTCCGATATCCATTCAATGTGTTAACATATACAATATAATTTTTATGTAGAATTTTATGGTTTTGTATAAAATTTGGTTTTATCTATCATTGATAATATTGCATTTTTTATATTCCTATAGAATTTTAAATAAATTAAAATTTAACTAAAAATACAAAGTTACAGAAACACATGAAATAAACCGTTTGTTATTTCTTTTAAAAATGGCAAAAAAAGAAATGTCAAATTATTTGACAATCCCACAATAATCCCACAAAAAGGGAATAAAATTTTAGCGATTTTGGTGATGTTGGCTTATATCAGGAGTATTTATGTTATTATAATTTTGTTATATATTATTATTTTCATTATTAATTATTTGTATTAATAACATAAATTTGATGAGCTAATGTGAAATGAAATTAACGTAATTTAAAAAAAAAATGGTAGAAACAAATAATCGTTGCGCTCACTGCGGTCACTGCTCTGTAAAATAGAAAGAAGAAACAATAAATGTATATGGTTCTTCCCAAAATTCAGTTTTCGTTTGCTGGTGTTCATCTTTAATTAAAATATTTTTCCTAAGTTAACGCTGTTGACGCTTAGTACGATAGACATTCTCTATGAGTGAAAGAAATAAATGAATTTAAATTTTTAAATAAAACCAAATATGACGTAATAGAAGGAAACAATTTGTTAAATCAAAAAATTAGTGGTAATAAAATAACATTTTATGTTCAAATTACTATAATTCTGACAATTAATTAATTTGTGCAATTATAAACAGCCACGAATACTATAAAAAATTTGGTTTAAAGTTTAGTGAGAGATTTTGTACAGCGTCATTGTAGGCGATCTGCGGCACCAGCGTAAAGAGCGCAGCGACATTGTGTTTCTACAAATAGAAGCGAAAATAAACTAATAATCGCGACATCTGTAGTAGTTAATGAAATTAAAATTCTCATTTCGAGTGCAATGAACTGTGATTCGGTGCAGCTGGCAGCAATGGCCACGAAAGTCAGAGTAAGTGTTAAGTGGTGTGTTGTGCAAAGAGAAAGTTACTGATGAGGAAAAATTAGAAATTAGAAAAAAGAAATAATAAATTAATAATTTATTTGGCTGATTTTAGGTAAATAATTTTGTTTATTGTTATCAATTAATATTATTAATAGTAATAGATATATTTTTTATATTTAAATAACATTATTTATAAGTTATTTAAAGAAATTTAACAAAGTGCGTAATTTGTTTGGCACATGGTACGCATTGGAAATGTTAAAAAATGCAAAATGGTGTCTGTGCGAATATATAAAAAAAAAAAAGAACTAAGTAGAAAAAATTAAAAAAAATAATTTATATGACCGGTAATTTTTGGTAAATGAATTGTTTTTGTTGTTATCGATTAATAGAAATGGACATATTTTTTTATTTAAATAACATTATTTAGAAGTTATTTAAAGAAATATAAATATGTATGTGTGATGAACATAAGAAAATGTTAAAAAATGCAAAATGGTGTGTCTGTGAAAATGTACAAAAAAAATTAATAAGAAAAAAAAATTAAAAAAAAATTTCATAAGGCTGATGATTTTTGGTAAATTAATTGTGTTTGTTGTTATCAGTTCATAGAAATGGATATATTTTTTTTATTTAAATAACATTTAGAAATTATTTAAAGAAATATAAATATGTACGTACATTACTTTGCACATGGGTGGGAGGAGGATGGGCTGAAATTGTTGAAAAATGTAAAGTGGTGTGTGTGTGAAATTTTATAATAAAAAAAAAAATATTTATAAGAAAAACTCAAAAAAATATAATAATTTATATGACAAATTTTTAGTTGAATTGTGTTTTTGTGTAAAATAGTGTTTGTTTGTGTTAATATTAATTTAATAATTTATTGTCTATTGTGAAAAATACAACAATAAAAACAAAACTTGTTTCTCCTAGAACAAAGAACGATAGAAAAAAAATAATATGGTATCATGAAGCAGCGTTCAACCTTTTAAAATCAGCTCAGCTTTAATTTTGTCTATGTTTATTTGTTTAATTTTAATTGATGTGTGTGCACATTCAATTATTTTGTGACACGCATTTGGCAAATAAATACACTGACGATAAAATTTAAATCGGTGAGTTTATTTTTTATATACATTTTTTTTTTGATTGCTATTTTACTATATTTATAAAAACTTTAATTATTTGATTGAAGAATATGTAATTCCATTTTGTTTTAACATAAGCAATTATTTATAAAATCATAAATTTTGTATGTAGTCGTAGAAAAATGCTCAATAACAATCGAAACAAAAGCAGACAGATGTCCCATTCTTCATTCTTTGGGTTTCCCATAGATCATAAATATTTCCAATTGTATAATTAGAAAATTATAATAGTAGATATTGTTTTGTCAATATTTTTCTACACTTTCTATTTTCGGCCAAATTCAAATTGATTTATGCCGATGAACTGTTAAGTAGTTTATTCTGATTTGGTTGTGTTCAAGTAGTTTGAGTAGGAACAACTTTTTTTTTGGAATTTAATTTAAAATCAAGAATTAATATTCAATACAATTTTTTTTTTTATTATTACATCAGGTTTTTTTTTTTAATTTTAAACAATAATTTATTAAACATTAACATTTCATATTATTTAATTGTATTTTAATTGGTTTTTACAAAATAGTTTTTATCTTATTATAACAAACATTACTTCAAAAAAAAAAAAAAAAATAATATATATATATAAAAAATAAAAATAAAATAATAATTATTATTTTTTATTATTAATTTGTTAACAAAAACAAATAATTATGTGAGAAATATATAAATAAAAAATAATATTTTACGTTATTTTTTTATTCGATTTATTTCTTCTTTTTTTTTTAATTTGATTTTGTACATTTTTAAAAAAAAAACATTTTTTTTCTACTTTATAATTTTATCAATTATTTAAATAATTTCTTAAAAAAATAAAACTAGAGACTTATTATTTTTTTATTTTTTTTAAACCATACATTGTTTTTTGTCTTTAAATTTAATTTACAAAATAATAATTAATTATTTTATCACTAAAATTATTATTTTGTTTGATCGCAAATTTACGTGTGCTCTATTTTATTTTTTTTAATTACATTTATTTACTTTTGTTCATTTGAATTTTAAATTTAAAAACATAAAAGGAAAAGAAAATATACTGGCTTAAAGAGGGGAAAAAAAGGATTAAAATAAAATTATTATAAAATATACAATAAAAGATTTCGGAGAAAATGGATAGATTAAATATTTACACAATTAAAATTGTATAGCAAATATTCGTTGAAATTTGTTCGCAGGACAAACGGTTGTCCTGAAGCGGCAAAGAAACAAAAAATTCATAATAAAAAATATATGGCGACTTATACACACACTTTCACTAAATATTTATTTTAATTAATTACGTTATTTTTTTTATTTTATTTCATTTATACTTTTTTTTTGTTTAATTTATTTATTCTAAGTTTTTCCTTTTTATTTTTCACATTGTTTACTATAAATTTTTGTATTTTATTTACCAATAAATTGTGTTAAATCGGGAAATGAAAAATCACTAAACGATGAAAATGTATTAAATGCTCGTGACCGTGCCGATCGAGCTGGTGGTGGTGATAGTCCAGGAATTCTATTATTACCACCACGTTGTAATACTAAACCACATTGTGCACTACAAACGTCGTCCGCTAATATTGCATCTCTTGACCATTCACGTGATAATTGTCCACAATCGGTAATACGAAGTGATGCACATTGAGCCTGTGTGTATACAAAAATTAATAAGACAAATTATTGAATAACTATTTCTAATAACTCCTATGACAATTTACAGATACACTAAATATATTTTGGATATGGTCATAAGTAATGCACTGGAAATTTTTCCGTATTAATGGAAATATATTTCAGTGATTAAAATCATTGATAGTCATTGAACTTATCTTCACTATATGATCATTGTCACAGTTGTATAATTAACTGAATCAGAGTACTAGAGACGATCATAATGTGTGTTTTGAACGATAAAATAGATTAATTAACACCAAATTTAATTAAAGTCATTGTTCTGCAGGCTATCAATTTAATCTACATGCCGTAAATGATCATTAAATGTTAAATTGAGAGTTCTATAAATTATTTGTAAGATAACACAATGTAAAAAACAAACAATAATTTTGTATTCCGTCCGAAATATCTATCAAATTTGGATTTTATATATTTTCCGGATAAATAAAAATATAAGCGACTACTGAAACATTAGCTTGACACACAAGTAATAAAATAATCCTTTATGCAAAAACATATTAATTAAAAAATTTCCAAAAATGCAATAATAATTAACTTACCCCTTCATTTGTGCAAATACAACTTGTACATGGTGATGGGAACGCTGATTCACCAATGCCAATATGTCGTCCTCCAATTTGACAGCCTTGTACAACATTTTCACGCCATGCACTTAAATCAATTTGTGGCATTGAATGACATGGTACACGTGGATTTCTATAAATGCATATTTTAAAAAAAATAGTTTATTAATTAATTATGAAAATAATTCTATGTAATATAAATATACATACAAGAAATTGCTGGGTAAATCAAATGCAGCACGTTGCATTTCACCGGGTACATCTAAATTTTCACAAATAATTTTAGCCAATGTTGTTTTACGTATTTCATTGAGTTGTGCTTCGGTAAATCGTAAATCTGGATCATTTGTTTCAAACCAAAAACGATCACATTTACGTGCCTGTCTAAATTGTATACCAATAATGCATGCAAATGTTGGTCCAACTAATCCACCTTGTAATGGACGTTCAGACATACCGCCGGGGAATAAATCAATGTCATCAACACTAGCATAAATACGTTTAAAACGACTAATAACTTCTGGTGGTATTTCACGACTTAAATCTTCCCATGAACGTGCCCGTTTTAAATTACACAATGCTCGATAATTATTATACGATGGTATACCATGATCACGTGCACGTTGTACATTTAACGAAACTAAATCAATGCCCGAAAATGGTATACGACGATCTTCGAATAAATGATTTGTTACTTCACCGGTTATAAATTGATCAAGTGTTTCCATGGGCGTTGCAACCAAACCACGATTTATTTCATCCAAAATACTTGGTGCCAATAGATTATCCACTTTAAAGAAACCATCACGTAATAATAGCGGTGGATCAATTGGTTGATGTGTTATACTTAAACGTGGTATGTGTGGCCGCAATAATGAATGTCCAATACGGAAAGCAGCCGCTGCAAATTCTGTGAGCGCACCTGGATTACATGTTGAATCGTATTCGGTATAATAACCTTGTGGCAATAATTTTAAACCATATAAATTAACAGCATTCCAACTTAAAATACGTGGTAAAAATTCATTATATGTTAAGTGTTGATTTTGTGCAATGACAATGCGACGTGCATGATTAAATAATTGTTCACCATCCCAATGTGGATTAACACCACGTAAACCTTCAACGATACGATTATGTTCACGCAAAAATGTTGTATGTATTGCGGTTAGGCCTGGTTGTTCGGATGCACGTCCGTCTCCAGCTATGAAACAATAACCACTCGGCGATTTACATTCCGGATGAACCGGACTTTGTGGTAACAATTCTTTACCACGTATCGGATGTATTGTTGAATTTAAACGACCCGAAAAACCACGTAATTTTGTACATATACAATTATTTTCACCATAAATTTGTGATGCATCTAAAAATCCTGTATTTTGATTAATTTGTTCACGCGGTCCAAGTGTCTGTTGACCCGGTAACGATCTCATAAACGGAAAACATAATGGTTCACCACTTGATACATTAAATTCTGGATAATAATGATCACCAGCTGGTATACGTATTGGATTACATTCTGCATGTACGGTACGTGGTGAATCACATGGACGACATTTTGGTATAGATTCATGAAAACCCTTATGAATTGGTGTCATTGTTATGTCATGATCTAAAAATTGTGCATATTGCATAACAATTAAAGCATAACGTGTATGTAAATTTGATATGTCTGGATGGATTAATGCTGATACAGTACGTGGATTTGGTAAGGCGACACCGGGCACAACCGAAGATACACGTGGTCTTGATATACCGTCTTCATAGACTGGCGGTAATAATCGAGCAAAAGTTGTTAACGATTTACCAAGTTCTGGATTCGCTAAATTATTACAATGTCCAGTTAATGTACGGAATGGTGTGGTTGGATCACATGGTGCTGAGAAATCTTCACATTGTGGTTCCAATGATACCGGTGATATTGAACCAGTTAACAATGAATTGACATCAATATTTTGTAAACTATTTGCAAAATCATCACGAAATACACCCAAATTATTATTATCAAATGCTTGACGTTTACGTCGATGAATACTATAAAAAAAACGACAAAATAGTTCATTAATATTTCGTAAGTCTTAATCTTTTATATGGCAACGCACCGGAAATTAGCGGATATACTTACTTTTGTAATGAATTTAAAATTTCATTAGACGCTAATTCGTAAAATAATGAAGAATTTGCTAAATGTAATGCATTTCGATTGGCTTTACTAAATGATGCGGCTGTACCGTCCGGTGATCGTGCATCAATTCCACCCTCTAAACGAAAATAATATAGTTTAATTATTGAAATTTTTCTATGTCAATGAAACATCATTAAAATGTTCTGATAATGGCTGGATATTTTCGGTTAATGTTGTATAAGAGGAGAATAAATTTAGAAATTAGTAGAAAAAATTGAAATCAAATAAAAACTTACGTTCTCGCCATGCTTCATATTCAAAACGTCTACGTGCATTCAAATTTTCTTTTGCTTTTTCGATGGCATCACGTAACAGATCAGGACTAATTTCTTCAAACACTTCTGTCGGTGCATTTGTCGAACTTACAGAAAATTCAGATGTAGATTGAATTGAATCGTCATTACGTTTATTATCTATTTCCACCGTACTTTTCCATGATGTTAAATCCAAACCAGGTATTTGATTACAATTTTGATGGAAATTTCTAATAAATAAATTAAAATTCATGTAAATATAATTAATATACAACTGCGACTAGTAGTACATATTATAAAAACTTACAAATAAGGATCTTCACGTATAAATGCTTTCGGCTGTGATATTTTAATATCACCAGTTTCACATAATAAACCTGCTAATGAAACACGTCGTACAGCTTGTAATTGTTCTAATGTTAACGATGACGGTGGTATATCATTTTCATACCAAAATCTATCACTGTTACGTAAATTTGCGAATTGTAATGCTAACAAACATGATAATGTCGGACCAAATACAGTGCCTGGTGCTGGTTTTTCTAAGAGGGCACCCGTTAACAGATCAATATCTTCAGCATACATATACATATTTTCTAATGATTTTCTAGCCTCATTGTTTAAACCCGATATATGTTCTATATCATCAAATGAAATACGTTGGCTGGATGCAGCCCGTCCAAAACGTGATTCACATAAATTTACAGCCGCATGATATGCCGGTATACCATGATCACGTCCACGTTGTATTGCCAATTCAATTGGTGTCCAATTTTCATGATATTCGGGATCTTGTGGTAAATAGGTTTTTTGTAATGCTGGTGTACTTATCAAAATTTCAGCCGAAACCGAATCATTCATCTGAAATCAATTATTTTATAAATTAGAAAATGTTTCGCTAAAATTATGCATAAAAAAATACATACCATTCCTGCTGGTAGCATAGATAAAAATGCTGGGAATGCACCGACTGCAATTTCATTAAACATTCCCGAACGAATATTACTTGAATAGCCATCGTAATGTTTACCAAATACCATTCTATAAATAATAATAATAATAATTAAAATATATAAAAATGGTTTCAAAATAATTACATTTATAAAAATATTAACCTTAAACTATCTTTATTTGCAATTTGTTGTCCTAATATGATGGGTAGAAATTCATTGTACGTAATATGTTGTATTTGTGCGGTAACAGCGCGTCGTGATTCTAAAAATAATGTTGCATCACTTAGGCTAGGATTTTGTTTTGATAAAACATCAGCAATGCGATTATGTTCTTTCAATAAAATTGTATGCAATGCACCAATTGAACCGATTTCATTACACCGTGGACATGCTTTAATATCAACTTTACCACCACGATACGTACGTATGGCTTGAAAATCTTTTTCCGTTGAACCATATAAACCGGATCCATCAATAAAACCAGACGCAACATTCATTTGATTTCTATTTGTAAAATTACAATTACCAAATTCATGTGATGGAACGGAACGTTTATATTCTTTACATTGGTCACCCATACGTACATAACATTGATCGATTTCTTCGGGGCTAGTTGTACCGGAATCATCTGTTGCATTTTTACAACATTGAATTTTGGAAAATGGTGATGTAATTTGTATTAAATCATATGATAATAATTGGCCCCATGCAGGTAACATTGCGGTTATATGTGGATGTGGTAATTGTGAATTTATTGTTGACTGTAATGTGTTCACAATGGTATCGGGTTCGGGTAATGCATGTGATCCAATTGATGTACGTGGTCGGCTAACACCATCACCATAATTTGGTTGTAATAAACGTAAAAATATATCACCACGTGATGCCCAATTTCGATGAATTATATTATTACATTCGCCAGTTGGTGAACGAAATTTACTTGGCGGACATGGTAATTGTTGTGTTTGCTGTTCATCTTCATCTATTTCACACGAAAATACATTTGGTTTTTCCAATTGTAATGCTAAACGTGCACGGGCTTTTAAATCGGTCGGTGTTGTTGACGAATATGAACCAAATATTATATTGACTAGATAAATACTGTAACAAAAAATTGAATATTTTATTATTATTTTCTCATCTTATTGTAAATAAATATTATTGTGTATAAGTTTATAGACGGGGGTTTGGGCTCCTCCTATATATTGATCCGTAATTGAATGGTTAACATTTTTTGTCATGATCGGTTCAGGTTACCCAGAAATCATTTGTATTGAACACACCGATTTGTAATAAAATTATGTTTATATAAAAAATAGGGGTTTTAGAAGATGAACGCACAATCATCAGATAAGGAGGTGTAGATGCAGATTATTTATTTTTACCATTACAAATTTCTCCACAATAATATAATTAGTATATTTTATTAGTATATTGAGTTACATTAAAATTAATATTATTATTAAACTATTGATTTGACTATACATTGGTGTGAAAAACCCGAGATTTAAGTAATAATGTCTTTATATAATTTCTTTCCTATACTCGTCTGGCTACACATGTACAAATATATATATATTAATTATTTATTACTCACTGTGTGATATATTTTAATGTTAAATGAAACACACGACGTAACAATAACAACAACAAATACGTGTGAATAAATATTACTGAAATGTTAATACATTAATTAAAATATTTATAATATATAAATTTATATTTGTTAATTTTACATGTAACACAAATACTGTGGTACTCTGTATGTGCATAACATTACTACAATATCCTGTCTGTAATCTACTTTGATATGGATATATGCAAATGGATAATATATATATAATAAAATAACTGGTAAAATAAGAGGAAAAACAAGGTGAAGTTGTAAAATAATATATAAAAAATATATTATTTATGTATTAAATTCGAAATGCGGACATTAATTTATTAATTTATATATGAAATGTCTCTGCGGTAAATAAATTTATAAATTTTATTCGTTTGTTATATTTATTTTATTATTATTATTAGTAAATGTTATTAATATATTTCTATTTATATTTATATATATCATATATTTTAAGTCACTGCACACATGCAGACAGTCGTCAGTCAGCTGGGTTTTTTTTTCAATAATTGTATATAATTGTAATAATTTATTTACAAATAACTATACTCAAAAAAAAAAAATTAAACATTAATAATATCAAAATAATGATTAAAAAATTCTATATTCTTTAATCGCTTTCAACAAAATATAGTCGATTTTCCATTCAATGATTCATCAGTTTATAGAAAATAATTTGTAGTAAGTTATTACAATATTATATCGTTGCATAGTTTGCGCTTCCCTTGCCCCATATCATTTCTACTCAATATCACATGATTCTATATTTGTTTACGAAGATCAAATGCCAACAAATATGGTTGATCATCAGAACCATCGAAATTATCAGTAGTAGAAAATTATATTTTCTCATTCAGTGATCTAGAGGAGGACATATAATTCTGTGCGAACTTATAGTGCTCAACACTTTTAAATGTTAGAAAATAAAATTGATTTATATAAACAATTAATAATAATTGATTCCATCAAAAAATCATGTGGTCGTAATTAATTTAATAACATATTTTAAAATCAATATTAACCAAAAAATTGTAAACGTATTACGTTTATATAATTTTTTCCTTCTATTTAAAAATGTATACGTGCCGACAGAGATTTTAATAAGGATTTGTTTACATTTATACCGCGTACTGATTTAAACATTTTCCATATAAAATTATACTTTGCATATTTTGATCACCTCATTTCCGTGTGAAATCATAATTTTACAATGTGCATACATTTTATTATAATAATAATAATAATAATATAATTTTGTATACTGTTTGGTATTGTTTGCTTGCACAATATACTATATTAAAAAATACATGTATAATAAAAATTTGTTTTAATTGTTAAAAGGTTAAGGTTATAAATTTATAATACAAATTTATACAATTTTAGAATAATCAAGATGAAAAAAAATTATAATAATAATAATAATAATAATAATATGCGCAATAACACAACAAAAGGTATATTATTAAAAATGGGTTTGGTAAAGTTTGTATTTATATACAATTAATTTCTTATACCATAAATTGGTACATAATGTGATAATAATAATATACAATGTATAGTTGTATGTTGGGTTTATAATATTTAAATTTCATGTACCTACTACTGTAATTGTTACTAAATATAATTCTATATAATTTATATATATATTTAGCACCTTTGTCAATGCGAGTTGTTACACTTTCATCAGTCAATATATTATGCACATACGTGGATGAACTTTGTATACATTATCTTAGAAACTGCAGACGAGAGATAGAGAATGAATCGTACATTTACAGAAAGCTTGAACCCATTCTGTTCGTGTACTGATATATAGGATGTTTCTATATAATCTTGGAAAGTTTTGGGATTTTAAGAAATAAATCAGTGCCGAAGGCTGCGAAAAATAGCATTCAGTTTTCAATATCGCCCTATATTTTTTTTATGCAAAAAAAATCTAGGTGTTTATCGAATTAAATTTCCCGGAAAATCGATTTTTATGAATTAATATTATAGTTTTAACGGATTTCCATTTTTGCAATAACAGCAATGCAAATTAAAAATTAATTTCCAATCTTTTATAGAAGAGATTTTTAAAATCAATTCACACACGTTCAAAAGATTAATTAAATTGGAAAATTCCAATCGATGGCTAAGAAAATTTAAAGAAATTTGTGGTACACTGTATAAAGTTGACAACCACAAAAAATTTATACAGTACCGTATAATTCAAAGAGATGATAATTCTTAAAAATCGATTTTCCAGAAAACTTATTAAGTGGATATTTCAATTTTTTTCCCGCAATGTAATCTACTTTCGATTTCTAAACAAACAACATTGTGTCATGATGTTAAACAATTGTTTTGTATGCATCTTTAGAAAATTGGATTTTATAGAAATATTATCTACATCAGAATATAAACTAGAGAGGATTGAACCTTTATGTGTTGCATTCATGATTATTTTTAACTCGTCTGGTTGATGAGACAATGTATAAAAAAGTGCATATATTTACTTACCTATACGTTGGTGTATGGTATTGAGGATGTAATTAATAAAATTGAAATTGGGTCACTTAGGAATTTAGCAAGCTATACTGAAAAATGTTCCCACCTACAACAGATATGTTCGTATTGACAAAAGAGTTAAATAATATATCGATGTGAATGACCTATTAATGTGCATATTGTGTTGCTATTATATTATTAAAAATATTATATATTGATCATTTCACATTTCACACGTTCGGTCTGTTTGCAACGGTTCACTACAAATAAAATATTTGGTACATTATCGGGTACAAATTATAAAAAATAAATAAATGTTTACGAGTAACGATCACTGACTACGCTGAATTTGTAATAAATTCAACAATTGCCAATGCATCAGAAAAGTGTTAACTGTTTGGTGTTGATGTATGGTCTGATGGTATTTCGTTATATATACAGTAAATTTTTGGTTTCTAATTAATATTATAATGATATCCGATGCAGACGACTAATGAAACAATTAAATTGTTTTGAGAAATGAATCAGTCAAATTAACACCTTCGCATGGTGTTATGTAAATTCAATGTGTGTTATGCACACCCAAACAATGCTTTGCAAAACAATAGCGGGTGGTTATCGCTTAAATACAATTTATTCATTCATATGATGACAAATAGAGAGACATTGAAAATACACAACAAAGAATTCATTTTATGAAATTTAACCGCGGCGGTCATATCTGCATGATGATGTTATATACTTAATGGTAACTGTTATTTTATTGCAATTCAAAGTTGGAGTGCTCTGGAATGGATTAAATGATATAAAAATTGAATTTAATGTGTAATTTTGTATATATATTAGAAAGAAAAATTTCAAAATTAAAATGATTGAATTTAAAAGCTCATACCGCTATATAAGATAATATTCTCAAAAGCTTTCGATCACACACATGTTAATTTTCTAATTATTTCCTTTCAATATATAAAATTTTTAAGTATTATATGATGCACATTTACTTTTCAACATAAAATATACGTGCGACTGTCAATATTTTTATGTGTAAAAACATTTATGTAAAACAATTTATGTTTTTGTGTGTGTGATCGAAAATAGAAAAAAAAAAAAACTATAAACTATACAAAACAGCAATTTGAATATAATATTCAATGGTTTTTTTTTTTTCTAATTGTAATTATAAAAAATATAACCACTTTCAATTTCTTATTTATAAATATTAAATATCTGTGCGATGGTTTTTATAATTCCCAAGTAAATTTACTAGTTTCATTTCTAATATTATTTTCTATCATTTGTATACGTAACATATAATATATATATCTTAGGTTATATGTTGGAGTGTCAGTGTGTGTGTGTGTGTACCATATACATAATATCTTAAAATTGTATTTTATTACATGTGCTGCATGTCACGAAAGTTTTTAATGTGTTACCGAGAGTTTATTATCAATCATAATTAATAAAACATAAAAATTATTATTAAACATTTTTTCAAATATTATTTTACCACCAATAAATTCCAAAGAGGAGGCGATCTATAAATCGAATCAAAAATATATATAGCACGCAATAACACAATGATTTTTTTTGTGGTTTGGTCCCTGTTTCTACACCCTATACATATCTAATGAGTTGTTTTTATTATTTTAATTTATAAAATAAAATATAGACAATAAACACACACACACACACACACCATCGACACATAGAAAAACAGCTGATTTTTATTTAAATTTTTTCCTATATATATTATTAACAACGTCAATGCAAATACATTTTTTGTGTATATAATTAATAAATATAATGACAATATTATTATATACATAATGTTATTTTAGTTGTACATAAAGACAATACACATTTAAGCTTATATACAATTTATATACTCCTTATATACATAACTATTATTAAATTAAATTGAATGGATGACTTGTGTGGAAGAGGTGATAGACATTTTCTGTATATACATCACAACAACACATACGTTTTGTAATTATTTAAATAAAAATAGTTATTATTTTACACACAATGCACAGTATTATTTTATTCAACACTTAAAAAAATATAGACATTTTACACACAATGCCATTAATAATAATAATAATAATAATAATAATAATAATAAAATATTAATTTTGTATCACAAGACACACTTTTCCTTTTACAAATATTACATTAACATTATTTTTATTATATTATTAAATATACCATAATAAATAGACATAGAGAGAAACATACCGGTGGTATGTGGTATTTATAAATTAATTATATATTATCACGTAAAATATTTATTAAATATCTATTAATTTATTGATGTGTGTATGTGTTAATACAGTTGCTTACTTTAGTATTTGATCACAATATAATTAATTAATTTAACAAAAAAAATCCAATAAATTTATGGCATATTAAAATAATAATATATTTATAAAAATAAATGGTTTAAACCATTTAAATGGTTGGATAATTTCGTATATTTAAAACAAGATTGTTTAGGTCAATCGTTAAAATATGATATTATATGTTTATTGGTAAACTCAAACTCGCCACAATTTGATTTACTACAACCAGAAAAAATAAATTTTAAAACCAAAATACAAAAACTATAGAAAAATTCGTAATAGATTTTAGCCAAATAATCTTGTTTTTGATTTTAAATCAAGATTGAATTTCTTCTTTTATCAAAATGATTGATAGTTAAACTTTTGACCATAAATTGTCTTAATATAAATACGTTTTCTATTTGAATCGTTTATTTTGAAAGTAACTTTATCAAAAAATTCAAGTTAATAATAACATTGATTACAATTTAATGGTCTCTTCATTTCCAAAGAAAATTTGCAATCAATATTTGTTGAAAACTATTGAGATTTTGTTCGAGAGAAGTTTTGCTAATTAACGATATAACAAAAATATGTTAATTGGAAAAGTGGCTAAAGTCGCTGTACTCAGGAAATTAATTGTGAGGTTTTATAAATGTTACTTTTTTTAAAATGGTTTGAAATTAAACAATATTTATTTAAAATAAAAAAATTATTCGATTTAAGAATTTAAAATTATTTTTCTTCTCAAAAATCAATGAAATGTAACATTTTTTATTATAAATATTCTTTCTATAGTTATTTATAAGATTTATTTTAACTTATTTTAAGCCGATTCGATCTTATTTCGATAGCATTTTCTATTTTATTTAAATCAAAATTATAACAACCATCTAAACCGAATTTTTGTTAAACGAAATATATATCAGAAATTATTAAGCTTCTCAAACCTTTGTGATGAATATGTGTTACTAACTATTAATATAAATTTTAATTAGTTTGGTGCAAACAATCAATCCCAAAAAAAAAACGATCGACAAGTGCTTGTTTTGCACAATAAGAAAAAAGTTCCATCTCATTATGTGACAATGCAACACCGAAATCTAAATCATCAGTAATTTCAACAGTAAATCAAGTCGAATTTCTTTCTAAATTATTTCCACAACATTGACGCACCAATCATTCTTTCTGCTCCCTTCGCAAAAAAAATTACTTACGCATGAAAATACATTTCGGAGGGAATAATGAAATTATTTCAAAAAAATCAATTTATATTGTAATATTATTTCCAAAGGTATCATAAAAAAAAAAAAATTGAAAAAATAAATCGATTTATTACATTAATAAATTTTAAACCACAAAATGTATAATTCATTATTTAATTCTATATTATATACGGCAAGGTTATTATAATAACTTGAAAATTATATGTGCCGCGATATCTATATTCTAATACCAATAATTGGTGGTGGTATATTTATATTAAAAATCAACAAAATTAAAACCAAATTGTGTGTTGTTATACATAATTATCTGCATTATAAATAAGGTATTAAATTAAATTCATGTCGATATTGACACCTAGTCAGCCGCACAGCACCGCACAGTACAGGCGTCATATAATGTATAAATACACACAATTTTACACACATATATACAATTGCAAAAAAGAAGCTCAAGGTAAATTTGAAGAAAAAATTAAAAAATTCATCAATATAAATTCTTAACATTTTATTCGAGGTCACTTATTTATTATTATTATTATTATTATTATTATTAGTATTAGTATTAGTTATGTGTGCAATGCACTTTATAATTTATATATAAATATGCGGTCATAAAATATTATTATAAAATACACTAAATAAATTTATTAGTATTTTTTTTTCCAAGATTTTAAAAACATTTATTGATGACAAGTTTTTCTTGCATATGTATTCAAAAGAAAAAATAAATAAATAATAAATAAAATAAAATACCAACAACAACACGTAGCAGCAGCACGAAAATATGTGACAAGCTGCTGTTGTAAGATATTTTGTAATTTATTTTTGTTGACGCCACACACAAATATCATGTGATTTGTGATTTAATAAAAACGAAAAAAAAATTAATTTTGCATAAAAAAAAGTGGTTGCTGCAGGTTGCTAAATCAAAATTATGTAGAAATATTTTATTATAATTTATTATTTATTATGGAAATAACATTCAAATCACACACACACACACAGGCCACCTATTATACTGCATGGCAGAGATATATATGCGATACACTTATTATGTAGAAACTGTTGCAAGTGCACAAGCATAAGTCATAACACATACTTTTATTTATATTTAAATACACCTATTTTAACATTCAATAATTATTAATTATAATTAATAATTTATGAAAAAACCGGATTTTTTTTTACTTATTAATTATTTTGTTTATTAGTAAAAAATTATGTCACGTGCAAATATTGTTTAATAAGAATCTAGAATAGAATAGAATGAACCGGATTTTAATTTCGATAACATTATTCTTACGAGGTATATGCAAAAAAGTAAAGAACGTAATGTTTTTTTCTTAATAATTTTATATTTATTTAAAATTAAAAATGAAATGTTTTGCATTTTATTTAGTCGCAAACATGTACAAGTACTTTTGCTATATCGGATTGTGTATAAAATGTGTATTTTCAACAGTGGCGACACGTGAAAATATGTTTTCCGAATTGCAATTATAATTATACGGGTCATGGTTTTAATGGATTTCTAGTTTTGCGTACAGAATTGCAAATTATAATATCAATTTCCAATCTTTTATAGAAGGGATTTTTAAAAATCGATTCACACAACGTTCAAAAGTTATATGACCAATTTTCCATTTGATGTCATTGAAATTTTGTATTAAATAATGGTACTGCTCTAGTTTATTTCTAGTTGTTATAATATTCCACAGAATATCTATAGAATTTGTATTCATATTTTTTTTGAGCAAATCCAACGGATTTTGACAAATATATCTTTTGATTTTACATGTATTTTGGCAAGTAATACCCGTGAATTGTCTATATTAGCAGAATAAATTTTCTTATGACGATGATGTTAATTCGCTGTTTGATTCAGTTTTTTTATCGAACGACCAGAAGTTTAAGCACCGCGGAATCAAGATGTTGAACGATGGCCAAAAATTCATTGATTGTGCATTCTTTTTTTTGTGTAATAAACAAGAACAAAAGACCGCTGATAAAATCCATGAAAAGTCTCACAAAATTCCTTGAAAATATATACATTTAAGTTGCTGGTTATTAAAATTAATATCTAATAATAAATTATGAAAATAAATTACGAAGAGTGAGGAGCGAAATATACAAAATCTAACAACACTGTTTCTTGGATAATTGGTGAAATAAATTATGAATACAATACCGCGAGGATATATGTTGAACTGACAATCCAAAGATTTCAATTGATCTAAATAAAATACTATATTATATTAAGTGGAAATCTATGGACTATACTTTGAACAAATTCCAACGATATCTTTTCCATGGAAAATATGTGAATTTTTTCCACGAATATTTTCCTTATTTTGCAAAGTACGGATAAATTGTTAGTAGGTTTTATACAGTACCACAAATTTCTTTAAATTTTCTCTGCCATCATTTGGAAAATTGATCATATTTTTTGAACACATGAATCGATTTTAAAAATCTGTTTTATGAAATATTGGAAATTGATATTATAATTTGCAATGCTGTAAGCAAAAATGGAAATCCATTAAAACTAAAAAGCACGTAATTGAAATAGATGATAAAAGTCAATTTTCCGGAAAATTTAATTCGGAGAACACCCACATATTGTTTTTCATAATTTACTTTAATTTCACCCACCGGTTATAAGAAAAATATAGCGCGATATTAAAAACTGAATGCTATTTCTCACAGCCTTCGCCACTGATTCTCAACTATAAACAAATAATATTTATTTACATATATTTTTTTTTAAATTATTTAAGTTATTTAAATTATTATTATCACATCATTTACAGAACTGACAAACAATTTTTTTTCTTATTCCATAAAAATTCAATATTTATCACTTGGCACAAGTAAATTTATTTTAATGTAAAAATTCTTCTGTTTGTTATTTACTATTTCTAATATAATAGAACATCTGTGGGGGGATATTAAAGAATTTCGGCTATATTGAATGTTCAAAACATTGGTTTACATTTTGAAGCAGTGTTAAGAATTTTGCCTCTATATTATATTTATATGCTATTAAATATATAATCCAATTTGTATTATACCGAATTTGAAATACAAAAATTTCATTAGTACACATCGAAATATTCTCTATTTTATTGAATGGAATGTTATTTGACCCGATGTATTCTACGTCAAACGAATCATGACAAAATATAGTTTATTAGATTTTTATTCCATCTAAATATACTATATCATAGGTCAGTGTCATCTCAAAATATAACTAAGATCATGCTATTATTTCTCTGCTCCTTTAAAATATCACATCAAACAAACTTTAACTAATTTTTCTGCAGTCTCCAATTAATTTGTTGGGATTTTACTATAAAAATGCGGTTTCGGTTTAAGATTTTCAACACTTTATTTCTTAAAAATATAGTTAAATTTTTTGAATTGGTGATTAAGAATATTATTATCAATTTGCAATCGATAAGAAAAATATAGGTTATTTTAAAAGTAAATACAACAGAAACTATATAACAATAACTTTATTTCAGACGTATCAAATATATCTTCTGCTCATCCAATAAACGGTTTAAGATATAAATAAAGTTCTAAAGTTTCATTGGTAAAAGTGTTATGAACTTTGGTGAATGATCACAAGTTATAACTATTATATTCTGAAACAAATGCCTGCGTTTTATTTGCAAACAAGCGGGTAGTAAATATTGTCCGAATAGTTATTTAATAACACTGCGTCAATCTACCGATTTAATCACTCTAAATATATGTCATAATCAGTAAATTTAATATAGTTTAAATAATATTTGTGACAAAATTTCATTTTCCATTTTTTGTCAGAAGATGAAAACAATTGTTAAATTCTGTAAATTTATAGCTTTTATTTATATAAAGTCTGTTGGCGAGATCTTTTATATAACATTACCAAATTTGAAAAAGACGACTTAAGTGTGTACCTCATATAGAAATATTGTTCGCCTAATAATAAAACCGTGTGCTATAGCTGTGCTTTATAAGTAAAAACAATTAGTTGTTAATGTTTTTCCAATTTTAATGTATTAAATAACATTTGCATGTGAAAATCACTATATAAATTGTAGTTAATATGTGAGAAAATAAACATTTATTTAAATAATGTGCCATACGTGTGCTGCTTTTATAATGTATGAACAATTCTAAATCTAAAATTACCATAAAACTATAATTTATTGATATGATGATGAGATGAGAGTGTATATTTGATCTTTGGAATTTTTCCGTTGTGTGGTATAGTTTCATTTTGATTAATATTTTTTTTTTATATTAGATATAATGATTCTTATTTATACATAGTTATTTCAAGTTTAGAATTAGATAATCTTAAAGTGCCCTTTTATGGTAATACGTACGAGTATATTCAACGAAAATAATTCACATTATCATATTTTTATAGACATTTATTTTAATATTCCTTTATATGTATAATACAAATAAAACAGTGAAGAAAACTGACAATTTATAAACAAACACAAATTCAATGAATTGTAATGAAAAATATATTTGTTATTTCGAAACTCACGAGTTTTCGGATGATTTAAGTGGTTTTATTAATTGAAATAAATTATATATAAATGTTTATATGTAATACGTGACACAATTCAATTCCACCATTAATCCTGTCATCATCATTTTCCATATATATTTATATTGTATTTGATTTATTTATATATGGACGGAGAAGACACAAATAATTAATTATATAATCACAAATATTAATGTAAAACTATATCTACAATATATTTGTTCTCATATGTAATAATATATTATTAATATATTATGAAGCAAATGATATGATATGGTGGTGTATAAAGTGTTCGTCACAATTAACTCATTTAATTTATTGTTGTACTCAATTTTGAAATTAACTAAATATATTTATTATAATAAAAATATTGCTAATTAACATAAATATAATATATTACGAGTAAAGGTAAAACAAAATATTGTTTATTATTTGTTTGTTTGTTTGTTTGTTGATGCAATTATTTAATTTATTATATGACATGAAAATATTATTACAAAAAAATATATACAAATATATTTACAAATAAAATTTTAACTACCCTAGTAACACTGTCCGTAGTTTTTCCGTAAAATTTCCGTATTATATGTAAACCGCGGATAAAATCCATGAAAATTCTTACTAAATTTCTCGGAAATATATAGATTTGAGTTGCTGGTTATTTTAAAAATTATGGAAATAATTAAATTAAAAAGAGTGATGATTAGATCTATAGCTGAATATATAAAATTTGACACCATTGTCTTGGATCATTGGTGAAATAAATTATGAATACAATACCGTGCGGATATATGTTGGACATATATTACTCTGACAATCCAAAGAATTCAATTGATCTAAATAAAATAATTTAAGTGGAAAATCTATGAACATTCTTTGGACAAATTCCAACGATATCTTTTCCATGGAAAATATGTGGATTTTTCCTCATTTTTGAAAGTACACGAACAAATTGTTACTAAGGTATATACAATATAATTTTATAAGCACATTGAAATACAAAATTTGTTTTCATTCTATGGCTAATTGTGTGTGTACACGTATACCCCCGTATATTACGCACACTTTTTATTATATAAATTTTCAGTTTTGTTAATTTAATTGAAAGTATAACAACTTTTATAAATGTCACAAACTACTATAAACAATAATAAAAATAATTGATAAAAATTTCACTTTCAATTAACATATACAACTCACCCGCATCATATAATCGTCGTGCATATATTATCATCAAAATATATTATAAATTTGTATATTGTACAACGCATGCCAATATGTTTATGTATTAAAAGGTAAACATTTAAGGTCATATATGATAAAGAGCTATAACCCTAGTAACAATTTGTCCGTACTTTAAAAAAATGAGGAAAATTTCCGTGGAAAAAATCCACATATTTCGCATGGAAAAGATATCATTGGAATTTGTCCAAAGAATGTCCATAGATTTTCCACTTAAAGTATTTTATTTATATCAATTGAATTCTTTGGATTGTCAGGGTAATATATGTCCAACGTACGGTATTGTATTCATAATTTATTTGTTTCTTGTTTATCTTACAATTAAATTATCTTTTTACATTAGAAAATATAAATATCATACTTTTTATTTATTTATTACGTATTCATTACATTGAATTTTTGTTTCTAATACAAGTTACAACGTGTGATAACAAAATGTTTGTGCGAGTACATTTGCCACATGATGTATTTTTGCCCAATTCCGTGGATCTGCTCACAAAAAATATGAATATAAATTCTATGGATATTCTGTGGAATAATAGCAACGAGAAATACTTGTAAGGAGAATCCATAAAAATTATCATCGGAAATATACGGATAATCCAAGGATATTTTTTATAAAAATCCATGGACAGGGTTTCATCATCATATAAAAATCTAACGGACATCCGTAAGAAATCCACAGACATTTCCACGGATTGAAACCACGGACTACTACATATAATGCGGAAATTTTTGCGGACAAACTACGGACAGTGTTACTAGGGAACCGTACGATTTAGAACTAGTAACTAACCGTGTGAGGTACAAATTTACCACACGTATATATTTATTTCCTAAACCTATCAATCTTTTAAACATAAAACACTATAACTTTTACGCTTTAAATATTATTAAAAACATTATAAACAGATTATGTATTGTATTTTTAAATTCACTTTCATCCGCACGATAAATATACGCATCATATCATCATTGGTAACATGAATCAAATGAAAGAATTTATTGTATGATGTTTGCAGCAAAAAAAAAAAAAACCATAACAGTTATAAGAAATAAAAAAAAACACTTTCACCTCTTATAAACAATATATAAATAACCAAACATATCCATTCATCAGCAGTTCAACCATCTATTTATCCCATCATCTGTTACGGCATTGAACGAGTTTATTTTTATTTAATTTTTTTTTTTCTTACCAAGTAGTAAATATTATTAAATTATATACGGCTACACACGCAATGTATTGTACAACATAAATACAAAATGTGAAAGAAAGATGAACAACATTTACGCAGCACACATTAAGTTTTAAAAAAAATATACGAGTTAATATTATATTTATGTAGTTCAAACTCTGACGATGATATTCCAAAAATATTCCATTTTAAATATATACGCAATATTTTGTTTGATGAAAATTTAACTTATCACGTGTTTTTCTATTGGATTATATTTTAATTAATATTTTATAAATATTGATTTTTCAAAATTAAAAATATTCATATTCATCTTTACAACAAATTTAACAAAACAAATTTTCTTTTCAAATTAATAGACGAAAATATTACTGTTTTCCAATGACTCTCATTGCGATCAATGCATTGGTTAGCATAATCTAAACATTTTTAGCGGTTGATATCACTATAACAAAGAATTTTTTTAATGCAACGCAACTTCTATAACCTAATTTTCTTATATTATTATGCATTGCAGGAACTCCTTCTTATACACACCTTAAATATTTGACAAAAGTCTTTCGTTATTTTTGTTGTTAGAGCAAAGGGATTTTTTTTTCAATTTCCTGCCTGCCGAATATGGTGATCTGTAATAATACGTTATTTCTTCCAACAGAGCGAACTGCATTTTCTAACGTTTTCGTGTTTCTGAATATCTTTTTATAATTCTGGTTATTGTTGACAATGGACGATTTATTATATTTGATATTGCCTTAAATTTGAATTACTGGTCATAGTTTTTAACGGATTTCCAGTGTTTTGTATACAGAATTGCTAATTATAAAAACAATTTCCAATTTTTTATAGACGGAATTTTTAAAACACTATTCACACAACGTTCCAAAAATATATGACCAATTTTCCATTTTGATGTCATTAAAATAATTTGTATGAAATAATGGTATTGGATAAATTTTTTGTACCATTCGCGGTTGTACCACAAATTTTCTTTAAATTTTCTCTGTCATCCGTTTGGAAAATATCTTTTGAACGCATTAATCGATTTTAAAAATCTCTTCTATAAAAGATTGGAAATTGATTTTTAATTTGCAATGCTGTAAGCAAAAATGGAAAAGTGTTAAAACTATGGTCCGTAATTAAAAACGATGATAAAAGTCGATTTTCCGGAAAATACACACAATTTTTTTTTCATAATTTAGTTTAATTTCACCCAGTTTATAAGAAAAATATAGCGCGATATTGAAAACTGAATGCTATTTCTCACAGCCTTCGGCACTGATTGTTATATACTACCATGCGGTGGACCAACTTGGCTGTAATGAATGTTTACTAGACACCATATAAGCTCTACTTGGAGTAATATGACTTACTAATTATCGCTTATATCGTATATTGTTTGTGTATATACGCAATATTTACTGTACCTTAAATAAATACATAATATTCATATCAATATAATATATACAAATTTTATTTCACTTTCAATAGCATAAAAAAATAATAATAGTAATTTGTATGGTAAAATTATTATGTTTATAGATAATGCTCCATTTACTTGGAAAAAATGTAAAATATATTTAAATATATGGTATTTGTATGAAACCGACCTTGAAGATTAATCTACACCACTTGAAACACTCTATCATATATGAATATTTAATTATTAATTATACCATATTTATTTCTATAATTAAATATTCATATATAGTTTTTTTTATCTGGTACGCACACGTAAGAAATTTAAATTAGAAGAATTCTGCAATAAAGATATATCTCCATAGAAGAGAATTATGCTGTGCGATACACAGAAAATAATTATTATCTAAGTATTTCAGTGGCGAAGCTTAATAAATAGCACTTCATTATAGTTTACCAATTTAGTAAGTAGCCTGGGTGAATTTAGACTATACATAAAAAATTAGGTTGTTCTACTAATACCAAATTTGCCCGGAAAGTCGACTTATGAATAATTATACAGATTTGGATTATGGTTCATATATTTTTAACAGATTTCTAATTTATTAAACAGATTTTCCAAAAAAAATACGCTACACTTTCATAAAAAAAAGTAAATTGTATTAAAATTAAGTAATTTTACTTTATATTTAATAAAATAACTTACATTGATTTTAGGAAATTATGAAATGAAATTCCATTTATTTTTATATGCCCGAGTGAATTTATAGCCACCCAATACCGAAAAATTTCCTAAAGCTTAATCCACTGTGTATCGACCACTGATTGTGAATGTCATATAAATAAATAGATTAAATGATAGTAGTCGAGTGGAAAATTCCTGTTTATAGTGAATTTAAAATATGATATTTATATTGCGATTATTATTCACAGATTTTATTATACAAAAATATTTACATTTGCGTATATGCTCTGCCATATTGTAAACATATGAGAAATTCAATGTATATATATATAAAAATGTAAATGAAAAATAAACCAGTTTCCCATCATCAAACTCCCGGATGTGTGTCTATAGAAATTTTATAAATTCTATTCTATTTTCGTGGATTTATTGATTTCATTTTTCCATTCAGTAAATAATAAGCTCCTATATGAATCGAGCTATGTAACATTAATTATTGTTCATACGTAGATAGATTTAATTAAATAATAAAACAGGTGATTGTGTACGGCCACGCTCGCACATTGATTAAATTTTGATTTTATTTTTATTTTCCAAAATAATATATAAAATTATACACTTTTACTTATTATTCAATTTAATCAAATATTTATAAGAAATAGATAATGTATTGTAATATAATTTGCGACCCACTTTATTTTTTAACTTTTTTTTTGGAAGTCACTCACTTTCGTTTATATTGTATTATTATTATTATTATAAACATTACAAGTATTATGTGTGTACAATTTTAATAATGCAGACACACATTCAATAGCAGCAAAAATTTCTTTTATAATAAATAATTCGCACAATGCGTGAATTTTAAAAGTGAAATTATATTATGTAATTCTTTTATTTTTATTACATGTACAATTCAAAATTTATGTATACGAAAAGAATTTAATTTTTCAAATATATAAATTTTATATTATTGATATGCCCGCGCACCGTTCATTCCATCACTACAACGATGGATTTTGATATGTGCATACATCATTAATTATGTTGCAAATAATTGGTATGATAATTCTGTAAGGTTTTTCAATTGTATATAAAAAAAAATGGTTTGGTATAGCATGGAATAGAGCAGAGAAAAAAAAAATCGGGAGCCCCTCATTTATCGAAAAGTTTTGTGTAAGAAAATTTAATTGTTTGGAAGATAAAACCTATATTGTGTTATACTATATTTTAGACAATTATCTGGAATTTGAATTTGAATTGGAATTTAATGTGATCGCTAATTTTATTTATTATATTTATTAGTGCGGAAGCAATATTTAATGAAAATGTCAAACACTTTAAGAATTGCTACAATCATTAAATTTCGAACAAATTGAAAGGATTTAAGAAGGAAAATAGTGTTAAGCATTTTTCATTCTATAAATTTACGCAATTATATATAAATTACCATTTGTTCGTATATTTTTAATTTTTATTTTTAAGCCATATATTGCTCCAGCTGGAGTTTTATGTCCACTAATTAACCTTTCATTACGGCCAAGTTGGTATATTACTCTGCCAATTGTACTGCACAATTAACGAAAGATAAATTTTTTCATAATTCTATTATTTTTATATGGGTGTTTAGTGATATGTGAGCAGACATTATTTAGCTTTGAGTAGCGGCGTCCAACACCAAAATTTCTGTATTTGTTCGTATTTATATGGAATTAAAAATACCAATGCCTTTGGGAAATTTATGCGCACGATGTTAGACGCTATTCACAGAGATTATAACAATGTCTTCACAAGACAATAATATGCAGATGATTTGCCAATAAGAACATCAATTGGTAAAAAAAATTTAATTGAGTGTATGATGGTACTATTGTTAATTAAATAAATATAAACTTAAATAAAAATGAAAAATGTTTGAATACTAGCGAATCTCAATACCAATGCCAAAACGAATGAATGTAAAATTTATGTTGTATATTCGGTGCGTGAAATCAAAATGGTATATGGTCTACAATTAATCGAAATCGGAACGATCAAACGCAATGCCGATACATTTTGCATAACCATTCAAAAGGAGTCGATCAAAGGACTTGTTATCCTCCACACTATGCCTATATTCATCGCAGACAATTCAGATAGTTTTAATCGATGCAATCTTTTTTTTTAACAAAAGAAATACAAAAATCATAGTCAGAAATTTATTCAAATACCTCGTACAAACACTTTTATTATATTCTTTATTTTGTTATGTAAATTATTAAATCAATTTTCGGATCTATAAATATATCCGATGGTCGATGATGACGAAATAAATATAGGGAAGTAATAACTAAATATTAATTTATATAATTTCTATATATATTTATTATATAAAAACCAAAATATATGGGCAAAAAAAAAAAAGATCACGTGCAACGGCTGCGGTAATGCAAATAAAAAAAACCATAAAAATTAATAAAATGATTAATTATAATGAATTAAAATGAATAAATGTTATTTTGCTGGACTTGTGTTTATGTGTATGTAATTTGATATTTGATATACATTTATAATAATATTAATTTATTTACGACGGCTTAATGATGACAGCACCACCATATCTCTATTGTATATTAATATATAAAACGTATGTATGAACAAGTTCCAAGTTATATTAGTGCGTACTGAAGGTGTATAATGAAAAAAAAATAAAATACTATTTATAAAGCCTAGGGCGCATAAAATTAACAAGAGAAATATTGATATATATATATTTAATCCGATAAATTAATAATGTGTAATATGTGAGGGAGGCTGCTTTGGTTATATCGTTGCGTGGCACCAAAGGTAAATGGCATATTATAAATTGAAAGTCTTCCGATATTTATATTTTATATAGAAAAAATTCATTCATTTGCTTATTTTTTTACAAATACAAATGGGATTCGTTAAATGTATGGTAAAATATGAGATAAAATTAAAAGTCAAGGTGTTTTTCAATAAATTTCAAGTAAAAATATACCATATTAATTTTATGTTAGTGTATTATAATTCTTGTTGTTGTTGTTATTATTATTATTGAAAGTTTTAGTGTAATTGTAATTTTATTTCAATTGTTGTTGCTCTCTACGTCTGCTGACTGCATTTTTTTTTTTATTTTCTTTTTGGTTAATTTTTTTTTTATTTCTTTCATTTATTATAGTTTTATTTTGGAAATTAAATTTATACTTGATTTGGCTTTTTTTAATTTTTTATCCATCTCACACACACGCGCACACTCAGAAGAAAGAGTTAATTTTTATATTATTTTACATTAAATGTTATTTATTTTATATATTGTGTATAAAGATTAATAATTCAATAAAATTTTAATTTGAAAGTTATACCCATTTAATTGGGAATTGTTTACCATCGCACACATATTCATAAATATACATTTATAATTTTGAAACATTGTGCATTCGAATGTGCCTGTGTATTAAAGGATTTTTTATTTTAAATAATTAATTAATGCAATAAAAAGATATGGTATATGAAAGTTTTTTTTTTTCTTAAATTCACTCACATGACTGCAACGCAACGCAACGCTGCTGCTGCTTGCTCTCATTAACTATATAATTTATTTTATTGCTAAAATAAAAAAAATATATATTTTTTTTAGTTTCTGTTGAAACAAAATCGATAATTTTATGCAAATTAATGTAAATTGTTAACATATATTATTTTTATTTATATATATTTTACAAACGAGTCACAGTGTGTGTGTGTGTGTGCAAGCCGCGATGTCTCATAAACTATAAATAAGCTTATAGCACAGCTTTTACAGAAAAAATATAAATATGGGTTAATATTTTAACATTTTTAAGAAATAAAATTATTCACAACTTTGCAAATTTTGGTCAATGACGACGTATAAAATTAAACAATATATAATAATAAATGGCTGAACTTGAAAATTAAAATATTCAGCGATAAAAGGAGTGGATTTCTGTATAATAATGACATTTTTATGATGCTATAATCTATATTTTATATATATATATATTGACACACGGTGCTATCGGTACAATATATTAAGATTGTTTTAAAATAATCCATATATTAGACCTATATTTGTAGAAAAATAAATGTGTATAAACAATTCTTTCTAAATATACATATATAGCCGGTGCAGAAATATGAAATTATCGGAATTACCCACTTTTCTTTAAAGAAAAGGGCAGCTGAAGCGTATCGGTATCGAATACAATTATTGAATACTTATGATGAGCATGCTCTTTCAGAAGAAAAATACGTAGAAATTAGTTTTAACAATTCAAATGATTAATGATATTGGTTTTGAGAAGCGAACGTGGAAGACCACACTGAAAAATTTTTAAAGACAGTGAACTGCAACCTCTGTTGAACGAAGATGATACACAAAGTCAAAAATAAATGGCAGAAATGTTAAATGTTTCACAAAACAGAATTTCCATTTGTTTTCATCTATGCAACACTCTCTGCAGCACTTCAAAACATAAGAAGCAGTCGAAAATTGTCTCTGAATGGTTTTCAGTCAAAAAAGGGGAACAATTTGCAAGAAAGGTGGTCAGAATGTGTGTAGCAGTCGATGGTCAATACTTTGAATAAAATATTATTATCTTTTCACTTTAACGTAAACGTTTTATTTTCCTTAAAAAACGATAATTTCATATTTCTACACAGCTGCTAAATAGAATTAGAAGTGAAGGCGTGTAAGGTGATTTGTGACTATATCGCACCATCAGTCTTTGACATATCTTGTATGTATATCAGGTATATTATAGAATGCAAAGTAATTAAATTCTCTAAGTAAATTATATATAAGGTGCAATTCTTTTGGGAAAATATGAAATTGACAATGCCAATTTTTCTGACCAGTTTGCAGATTTGTAATTTAATCAATTCCCATAACACATTTTGATGAACTGCAAATTAGACGAGCTTTTTATATATACAATTTCACTTTTAACATTTAGAAATGTGGCATCAAAATTTAATTGATTGAGAAATAATATCCATCCAACCAAGTTCTTAATATAGAAAAGTAGTTAGAATGTGATTGAACCGGTCAACATTTCTTTAATAAATTTATTTAATAAATCTCATATAAATTATTACCACCGCAGATATAATTTTTGGTCAAAAATTAACAAAGACATGTTAAGGAAATTCGTATTTATAACTCCCAATCCATATAGTTCCCTATAGAAATGTGCTTATATATATTGTATATTTAGAAATCCACTGTATTTATGGTATAGAAAAAATGAATATGAATCCATATTGTTGTGATGAAGATGGATGAATCTGTTATTAATTCCTTTTTTATCTTTGAATTGTTTGTATATTATTATTAGATTAAATCTCAATATGCCTAAAAAATAAGTTTTATAATTTAATTGTTATTAATTAACAAATTTTATATTTTCCCACGTATCGTTTTTTGATTTTTCTATAAAATGCATCCAAAATAAATATTTTAATTAGCTTAATATTATTTTAAATTATAATATTCATAGTCTTACCGCAATGCAAATATTTAAATATAAATTTAATCAAATTGTTGTTTGTATTTTACTTACCTAAAAATAAAAAGAAATTTTAAAAATTATTATTATTAATTTATAAAAATTTGTGTATAAATTATTATTAAAATCTTTAACATTTCTCGTATTTATTTTTATTATTATATAAGTTATTTTTATGCCAATGCAAATGGATTGAGTTGTTTTGTTAAGATTATTATTACAGCATATAATATTATGCAGATCAGTAATATTTATTGTATAAATTATTAATTTGGATGCGATTAAAGATGATTAGGTTTATCAAGCTGAAGACAAAGTTGTGGTAATTTTGATAATTAATAAAATATTTATTGAACATTTTTTTGTACTATGGTCAAAATTAATAGGAAGAGAGTCGTTTAAATATATATAGATCAGAAGTGGCTACGCGTTAAAAAATGTTTTCACATTGCAATATCACTATATCTTTTGTGACGATAGACGAGTTGAAAGTAGAATACATTATGAAAAAAAAATTGGAATGTCCACTTATTAAATTTTCCGGAAAATTTATGTTTAAGAATTATCATCTATTTGGTTTTAACGGATTTCTAATTTTGTATACAGAATTGTAAATTATAATCAATTCCTAATCTTTCATAGACGAGATTTTTAAAATCACTTTCAAAAGATATATGACCAATTTTCCATTTGATGCCATTGAAATTTTTTAAATTTTCTCTGCCATCGATTAGAAAATCGGTTATATCTTTTGAACGTGTGTGAATCGATTTTAAAAATCTCTTCTATGACAGATTACAAATTGATTATTATTTACAATTTTATACACATAAATGGAAATCCTTTAAAACCATGGCCCATGGTAATTCAAAAAGATGATAATTCATAAAAGTAGATTTTCCGGAAAATTTAATTCCGTAAACACCCACATTTTTTTTTTTTGCATAATTTAGTTTAATTTCACCCACAGGTTATAAGAAAAAATATAGCACGATATTGACAACTGAACTGAATGCTATTTCTCGCAGTCTTCGGCAGAGAGTCGTATCACAATTAATGATATTTTTTAATGTTTCTTTAGTTACTTTAAATTAAAAATTAATATTTAATTAATTGGGTGTAAAATGTTGATCCTTGCAATTTTATAGATTTTTTAAAATGGTAAAATAAATAGAATTGCTATTGATAAAACTAAGGCAATTACTCCTATTTTATTAGGAATTGAACGTAAAATTAATTTTTTTTCCACGCTTCAAAAACCTTAAACACATCTTAAATTAGTGTATTTTTTTTGTGTGCCAAACAACAACATTCGTAGTGGTGGTGATCAAGCGATCTTCAAAAAATAATGTCAATGACTTTATCTGTCATAATAATTAATTAAACATTGTTAAAATTGATTGAAAATAGTTAATAAATGGAAAATCTATCATAATTATAATAAAAATGGAATATCAATTGATTCAAAACATTTTAAGTGGTTGTAAAAATAAACCTATATACGACTTTGGCCACGACGTTTAAATGCAAATGGGCTATTTTTGATCATCAGATTATATAATTAAAATAATAATAACTTCTGCCGCAAAATTTCAAGGATTTTAATCCTAAAACGATCGTTAATCATATCTAATATACTGCTAACCACTAAAATTATTGCGAATATCGTTTATTTCACGCATATGACTACCTGACACAGGCTTCTATAGACAATGACATAAACTGTTTTCCTTCATTATTATGCGGGTGTTTTTGAAATCAACAGTTTAAACCCTGTTTGTTAAATAACGTCAGTCTATTGGCTTTACATGAACTCATGGCGTAAATTTTGAGACACAGCTGCGGTATTATATAACTATAACTATTGATTAATAATAATAATATTATTTTCCATATAATAAATGACAAGTATATGACGTCGTGTTGAGATTAAAAAAAAAACATAAATAAATTATTATTAGCATATTGTTAATGAAAACGACACAACGATCGACCATATAAATAAAATCATCATCAGGTATAGCAAGGGAAAGTCAAAATTTCAAAATATCTACTATATAATATATTTATTAAAGTATATAAAAATATAATACAAAAGATATATTAAATATATATTTTTTTTTTAATTATGTGTATACACTTTTAAAAAGAAATGCTATTTAAAATGTATAAATGAGCGTATATATATTGTATAAAATTGCGTATCATTCGTTTATTGTACGACTGTTTATTTAGTGTCAATAAATATTATCATGAATTTAAATTTATATAAGATTACGTGATTCAATGCGTAAAAATTATTAATAAATTTCATTTTCATTTCAAAATAAATACTTCTACCGTATTTTGTGCGTGGTGTGTGTGTGTGTGTGTTACCTACATAATAAATGTGACATACATGGTGTATTAAAAGTTAGTGACCAACGGAAATGAATGTGCTGAAGATGCTATAAATAATTTAAATTGTAAATTAATATTTCATTAGACCTCTGTGTATATTTTTTCTCTATAAACAAATTATCATAACATAAAATATATAATTAAATTACTCCATCACTAATTTCATGATCGTTAACACATCGTTATCGTTTCAAAATACAGCCTGTATCTGTGTCTACTTATTTTGTGATATAACTTTATAAATATATGTATTATTACTTATATTATAGGTGTAGCATTTTTTAAATTAGAAAATATGTGTCATATAAAAACTTCTCACAACACATAATTTTTACGGCATATGATAATTATTATTATTATCACAATTTAAGATATTTTTCATTGCGATGATTATGAAACAATTATTATTATTATGGAAAATATTCAGATGTATTGAAGAATTATTTGTTAGTTAAATTTTAATATTAATAATATCTATCAATGTCAATTGTAAGTAATTTCAATCGCGCGCTCATACATACACCATATTAAGATGTTAATTGAAAAATCTAGTGTTAATACTTAAATCAAAATTATTATAGCTGAATCATATTTTTTAAATTATTTATATAGAAATGCTTTGATTATAATCAATTGTTATTAATTCTGTTAAAAAATATCACTTTCCATATACGCGTCGTAGTCTGTCACTCATTCACCGAATATATTTTGATAATTATTACGGAATAATATTGCAATCTAATAATAATAATAATATTTGTTAAGAGATTTTTTTTTACACATTTATGTTTGATGATCGCTACAATAATTTATAATTTAAAATACTTTATTTCTATGGATTTTGATCACCATCATTTTTATACAAAACCTTCAAAATTATGTTTCATTTATTTATAAATATATTATATTAAAGGGTACTTAACGTTAATAAGTTAAGATGACACAATTTCCATGAAAAGAAAAATAGTGAGTGTGCATATTACAATATTTCAATTGAATTTATTAAACTCTTATAGTTTTATTATTAAATATTTATGTATTTATTTATTTATTTACTATGGCCAACGGGCTGCTTCAATGTACCCTATACTGACCGCTAATTATACAAAAATCAAATTGAATGACGCCGAATTTAAATATACATTAAAATAAAAAATTAAATAAAAACGACCTTACAATAATAAGAGTTAAAAATTAAAAAATTAAAAATAAGTCCACGATTTAAAAAATAACATTTAAAAATTAATAATAATTAAATTAAATAAAACAATTAAAAATAATAAAATAAACTGATTACGCAGGCGACGTATACTTAATTCCGTCGCCGAAAATCCATAGGTCACGGGATAAGCTTCTCAACACGTATATGGATCTACAGAAAATTCCCCGATAACTCCTTTTAATAAATCCCAGTCACATAGAAGCTCTATAGATGTTATGTAATCAACGTGGGGGTTTAAAAGACAATTTACGATCGAAAATAACGCAACATGTATTTTATTAAGCTGTATTATAAGGACGAATTACATATCTTGTAATTTAAAACAATCCGATGTAAAGAAACACAATTACATTTATCCACGTTTACCTACATATTATTTATTAGAGCACACCGCGCAGGACGAAATCATGCGGACAAATAATTTTAAAGTAATATAGCAGAGGAGAGCGATGCTACAACCCGAAAAATCTATTAAATCATCCGCATATGCAGAAGTCATTTAGAGATGATATCAACGAAACAATGTCATTTATAAAAAGGTTAAACGGTAGGGATTGCTGCTTAACGGATTTAACATTAAATGATCGCGAATTGTAATCGCGAGTATCCTGACACATTGAATATAATAATATAGTTTGTATATACCAATTGTTTTATGTGATTTGAAGTAGTTGAGAATTAATTTTATATTAATATGGTACATTTTATGATTATATGATAAATAATTTATCATAATATTCATAGATCAACATTAGCCACTGCACCACACAATCGCATGTTATTCAATTTTAGTAAAACTGATCACAGAAAAAAATATATATAATTATATAGCCATTCTTCTTCAAAAATTGAAATATTATATATAATTCAATTCAATCAATGTTAAATCAAATATAGTCTTATGGACATATATAAACTCTTAACCTTTGTCCAGTCAACAACTTGTAAGACAGACAAACTTGAATTTTAAATAATGGTAAATTAAAGGTGAAGAGTAGAACTGCGTGTGCAATACATCACAATGTCTTTAATTATATTCTTAAGAAATTTCATTTTAATTTATACTCATTCATTTCGTAAACTAAATTCTGCGATAAAGCCCATTCAAAAATTCAATGAAATATTAATTATTTTTAATATTAATTTAAAGTTGCACTTGAATATAGTACACAAACACATACATTTATGAATTATAATAAAAATAGCATCTATTTAAAAAATATATAGCACAGAAGTTATAATATTTATAAAAATGATCATTAATTTTTAATCATCGGTTTTATTTATTTCTACAATAATAAAAATATTTATTTATGTAATATAGGAAAAATACTCGTTTCACATTAAAATTCGTGCATCAATTCGTTAAATGGAATGTATTCGATAACCGCCAATTCTTATCTATAAATAACATTTTGTATATATAAGTGGTGACGATTGTTATCGACTATATAAATTTATAATCTATATATTAAAAGAGTATAGAATATTCCTAATGTATTTTAAAAAATTGAATATAGTAAAATTCAATTGAGCTATTTTTGTATAAAACATTTGTATACGACTATACGTTTAAATCAGTGGCGATGGCTGTGAGAAATAACATTCAGTTTTCAATATCGCGATATATTTTTTCTTATAACCTGTGGGTGAAATTAAACTAAATTATACAGAAAAAATGTGGGTGTTTACCGCATTAAATTTTCCGGAAAATCGACTTTTATGAATTGTCATCTTTTTCTATAATTTTAACGGATTTCCATTTTTGCTTACAGCATTGCAAATTAAAAATGAATTTTCTATCTTTTATAGAAGAGATTTTTAAAATCGTATCAAGCTTTCAAAAGATATAACCGATTTTCCAATCGATGGCAGAAATAATTTAAAGAATTTTGTTGTACTGTATAAAGTGAACACACAAAAAATTTATACAGTACCATTATTTCCTACAACGACTCAATTGCATCAAATGGAAAATTGGTTGCATGTTTAAAATGTTGTGTGAATCGATTTTAAAAATCCCATCTATGTTATAATTTGCAATTCTGTATACAAAACACTGGAAATCCGTTAAAACCATGGCCCGTATAATTCAAATAAATGATAATTCTTAGAAGTCGATTTTCCTGAAAATTTATTAAGTAGACATTCCAATTTTTTTTTCATAATGAAATCTACTTTCAAATCGTCTACCAGAAAAATATAGTGATATTGCAATTTGAAAACATTTCTTCACTCGTTGCCACTAGTTTAAATTCAGAATATGTAAATAGGTTAAAAAATGTATGGTATATAGAAAATTGTATACTGTAACCCAATGAATCTGTATACTCTCCCAAAAGTTGTCCTTCCCGTCAATATATGGCTAATTAATATTCCGCAGAGTATAAGAAAGGAATCCATTAAATTTTATAGTTTGATGCGCTTCCAATATATTGTATAGTTTATTTATATGTTACTGTGTCCCATTCGATTTGGTTGAACTGAACATAATTGTTTTGCTTGAATAAATCGGTTTTTGCTTATATGGTACAATAGATTGATTTTTAAAAATAGTGTATTTATAATAAATATTTAAAAATGTATAATAATAAAATATATAACTTTAAATATTTACAAATTAACAATCGTTTTATTATTATTTTATGCAAATAATAAATAATCTATAAAAATTAAATTTAATGAATTCCGAAAATACATAAAAATGATGGTATTTTTACATTTTTTTTCAAAATCCCCTACATATTTTCTGTATAATATTTATAATTAAAATATTATGTAATTGGATTTTTTCCCATAAATTTTAATATATTATTAATGAATGCACGAGTTTATTCTTTTCACATTTTAATGGAACAACGTACTTTTTTTTCTATTTTATGTCATTAATAATTATGCAATTTAATTTTTTAAAGTGATTTTTATGAAATAATACAATACATATTAGCTGTGTGTGTATTCGATGTGCGTGTCTTATAAATGCATTTGTTTTGTAGCTACAATATTATTATTATTGTTAAAATTAATTAGTTCATCATTAAAATCTAATTAATAATTTATTAAATTATTATTTTCATATTTTATTATAAAGCTATAATTTTAATTATTTCCTATATTTAATATATAGTAAAATGATGAAGATGCACAATATTAATAATAATAATAATAATAATTGTACAAAACTCGGTTTTCAAAAAAATTGTATTGTCTCTTTGGTATAATATTATACAAATTGGCAAGAAAATAATATTATGAAAATATTTATGATGGTGATAATTAAATAATTAAACAAAACCATATATAAAATAAAATAAACGCATACGTACTGCTGGTAATTATTAAAAATAACTAATATTTACATAATTCATGTTAATTTTGTGTTGACCAAAAAAACTCTAATAATATCAAATAAAATTTATTATTATGAGATATATTATTTTAAAGGTAAAAATTAAAAATATTCGATGCGATAAGGAAGGGAATTTATAATTTTATTATATGAATGGAATTCAGTCAGGGTCAAAATATGAAATTTATTATATAACATCTCTATCAATATATTGTATATATTTTTGAAATCAAATCATTTGTATAAATATTTGTATTTCGAAAGTTATCCGCAAACACACACGATGAGTGAACGAAATTTATACATAATTTTGTGTTAATTTTAATAAAAATCACTTTTCAAAATTATTTGTAAACAACAATTGTTAATAATTATTTTAACATTATCCAATTCACGCCGCGGTGTCTTATTATTATATACGATAACAAAAATATATATGCAACAAACAATTAAATTTTTAATTTGTCTTATCATTTATAATTCATTTTAATACAATAATTATTTGAAAGACGGCAGATAATTTCCAAAATTATATTATTATTAACGCAAAGAAGAGATGCGTGTGAATTTATAGCTATAAAAGTATTTATATTTGAAAATTATATGTTAAATAATAATAATAAATAAAATATATGAGAAAAAAATGCGCGTATCAATTTGTGTCACGATTTTTTTTCTTGTTATTTTATAAAATGCGATTGTTTTACAAAATAAAAATATTGCAACAAATAATATTACAAATATATAAAATAATCTGTCTCCATTTTCATGGTACATTAACCAAATAGCATTGAATTTGTAAATCTAATTTTAATTTATGAAATGTATATTGAATTGTTTCATTTCATTAACATCATTGTATTCAAATATATTGTAATATTTATATGAAATGCGATATTATGTTTTTAAAGTATAGATAAATAGAGTATAAATGATATTGTTAGTGGTTAATAATCTTGTAATTCTTCTTCTTCTTCTTTGTTCTTATTAAGGTAAATTGTTGAGGGTCGTCGATTAACTATACTTTAGACACTTATTCAATAATTAAGTGATCATATAATTTATAATATATATAATAGAACAATAGATTTATTAAAGAGTGTAATAAAATATCATATATCAGCCCACCATCACATCTCTATATAGGTTCGTATAGTGCAGCAATGATGGAATTCTATATGATGATTGAGATATGTGCAATTTAGTTGAAAAATTCTTATAAAATATGTAATTTGCATGTCATGCGTTTTTCTTCATATTGATTATTCCATAATTATATATAAGAATTTTCCTAGATATAAAGACAGATTTTTAATATATTTATTGTTTACAGACTACCAATTGATATTGTTAAATTCTCAGTTGCACAATTACAGTTACAATAAAATGTTAGACACCATTTGAACATCTTCCAATACAACAGAAAAATATCCAGTATGTTCCTATCGTATTATTACCGATTCTAAATGACATACAATTTTATAATATTTTACTAGTTCAAGAACAACACTATAGCCATATCGAACAACTCTTTCCATTTTATAATTCATTACAATATTTATAATTTATAAAAAAAATTATATTATTGTAAATTTTTCGCTATTAAATTATAAAAATATCATAAAATTAATTAATAACACATAAAACGTAAAAAATAAAACAAAAGATTTAGGCGACGAAACTTAATTGTTATTCATAAAAATAAAATATATTAAATTTAATATAACACTTTTTGCTTTTACCGCATTTATATATGTTTCTATGCGTTTGGTATTAGAAGTGTTGTATTCATACACGTTATTAGTGCAGTGGCGAAGGCTGAGAAATAGCATTCTATATTTTTCTTATAATCTGGGGTGCAATTAAACTAAATTATGAAAAAAAAAAATGTGGGTGTTCATCGAATTAAATTTTCCGGATAATCGATTTTTATCATCTTTTTTAATATATAGTTTTAACGGATTTCCATTTTTGTGTATAAAATTGTAAATAATAATCAATTTCCAATATTTTATAGAAGAGATTTTTAAAATCGATTCAAGCTTTCAAAAGATATAACCGACTTTCCAAACGGATGACAGAGAAAATTTTTAAAGAAAATTTGTGGTACAACCGCTAATGGTAGAAAAAGTTATACAGTACCATTCGTTCATTCAAAATTTCAATGACATCAAATCGGTCATATCTTTTGAACGTGTGGATGATCGATTTTAAAAATCCAGTGTCTATGCTAGATTGGAAATTGATATTATAATTTGCAATTCTGTATACAAAACTGGAAATTAAAAATCGATTTTCCGGAAAATTAACTAAGTGGACATTCCAGTTTTTTTTGTCATAATGTAATCTATTGTACTTTCAAATCGTCTACGTCTACGTATTAGTGGTTAAAGTACATATGCTTTAAATGGAAAAATTTAACATACATACTTATGAAGACGTAAAAACAACGTCATAACTCACCAGACTTACCTTCTTCTGATTACCATTTGTTTTCATTGATGTAACACTCTCTTGCTGACTTCAGCACTTCAAAACATCAGAAGAAGTCGAAAATTGGCTCTCTGCGAATGGTTTTCATCCAAAATGGGAAACAATTTGCAAGAAAGGTGGTCAGAATGTGTGTAGCTGGCGATGGTTAATAGTTTGAATAAAATATTTTTATCGTTTCACTTTAAAATAAGCATTTTATTTTCCTTAATAATGCGCGCACGTAAATATTTTACTTATTTATTATATCAAAATCTTATGTAATTTGAAAAATATTTGTCTTATTTAATTATTTATTTATTTATTTATTTATTTATTTATTATTTTCTTATGCACACATTTTTTTTGGTGGTAATAAAATTTATTTAAATCTCATAGTTTTGAATAAAATGTAAAAATCATTTAATAAATTATAAATTATAAATATAAATGGAAAAATTATTGAAACGGAAATTTCTTGTAAGTCTTTCTTTAAATGAAATTGTTAGGTAAGGTTTTTTTTTCTACTTAATTTTATTTAGATGAATTAATTGTTTGGTGTGTGTGTGTGTGTGTGATGAAATAAGGATTTCCAATGGTATGGTATAATTGTTATATTGTTTATTTATATATATAGGAAGAAAATGTGTGATAGATTTAAATCGGTTGTTTACAAAATTATTAACTATAAATATTTCTCTATATTATTTTATGCCAAAGATTACAAAATACCATTTATTTATTTATTTCTTAAATTTACAACATTTTTTTATATTTCCATTTCTTATATTTTGTGTAAATGTATGCATTTATTCATTCATTCACATTTGTGGTATATTTACTTTAACTAAATACTCTTGTATTAGATATGATGATGTTTCGTATATATTGTAATATATATGTGATATTGAGGAAGGTATATATTATGAAAATAAATACAATAATGTATCGTATGGGAGAGGAGGTATATAAAATGTGTAAATATAAAATATGTAAAGTAAATTTTTTTTTGTAATAATATTATTATTATTTGTATATAGAGAAAAAGTGAAAATTTTATGCATGCCATAATTTATTATTATTATTATTATTATTATTATTATTATTATTGTTATTGTTAACAACATTAATTTATTTTTTTTATTTTTGGGAAAAAAGTGTAAATTGAAATGGCTTCTTGTCATATTTGGTATACACACTGGCATGTGAATGAATGTATGGTATATATATTCATAAAAATATTGACACATATATTTATTTATATTATGGACATTGCGTCGCATCATTTTCGTGCTTATTTTATATTTTTTCTTTTATCAAATTTAGTCAATGTATAAATAACACATAAATAAATATGGTGGTAAATCATGAAATTTATGAAATATATATTTTAATATTTTACTTACAAACAGAAATTGTTATGATAATTATATATACCATACAATACATGGAAAAAATATAAGATGATTATTTTATTGATGTTGATTATGAAATAAATAAATTTTATATTGTCTATATAATATATTTTTTAACATATAATTCTCTTAAATATTTAATAATAATATTAATAATAATTGTACATAGATATTAATGCGCGCATATATTCTTTAAAAATGATGAATTCACCACGTTCCACGAATAAATTTTTATATATGAATACAAAGAATTAATTGAGAGTTAATTTATAGTATTTCATAAAACATATGAACAATTGTATATTATTTTGTATGTAAATTATAACTCCCTCGTAAGTAAATTTATTTATTATCAATGAAATAGAATGTTTTTTTTATTTTTCTCTATGTATTTAAATAAATATATATATATGAAATAATAAATCATATACAATTTATTCAATTAATTGCGAAAATCTTATATTTATTTACAAAATAGTAAAAATTAAATAATTTAAAATAAAATCGTGAAAACATTATATACATGAACATATTTATGCTATATGCATTTTTATTCTATATACAATATATATAGGATGATTTAAAAGGTATATAAAAGGTATCAAACGACCCACACTGAAAATCAAATTGTTCCCAAAAAAGGAGAAAATACCTCACTTAAACAGCAAATCTTCTCCCTATATATATATACGTGCGATCAAATAGTCTGCTGTTTTACAGATGTTTTGTTCATATATTTTGTAATAGATTTTATTAATTTAGGAGAACTATTTGTGGCAACACGAAGTTATACTAAATATATACTGGCCGAAGTTATGTAGCAAAACGTTTTACTAATTTCAATGATAGTTTCTGTCATATGAGAAAAATGTTACTTTGACTACGCCTACTGTTACGCAGAACTTTATAATATTTGCTAGATGAAGATTTCTGCTGCTTATTACGTTACAGCTATATTTTACTTCCCTCGAATAATATATATCTGTCCGTTTTAGACAAACTACTGTTGATTGTGTAATAAATAAATAAATAAATAATAAATATCGTGTTTTAAAAACTATTTAATAAACTATTTTAAAACCAAGAAAATTAAAATATAGTCAAAATATTTAAATAAATATTTAATTCTTAAATATAAATTTTAAAAAATTAACCTAAACAAAAGCGATTTATTTTGTTTGATAATTTTAATTTATTGTTAGCTTTGCTTTGAAATAAAGTTAATGATGAAGTCAATTTTCTGGTATGCGTATGATATTGATAGCACCTTATAATTTAATACTTTGGTTAGGTTTGTTGAGTAAATGCTTTGCATCGGTATTATTTAAATTCATTTTAAAAATATATTTGATAATACCACTTTTATTTTAATTCGTAAAACATTATAGTGGTATTTAAATTTTGAATTTTTTAATAGTTCATTTTCATTAAAATTGATGAAAGTTTAACATTTAATTAATTTAAATCCAAACACCCACGCATGATTTTTTTATTATTTAACAAAACTGATACATGGTCACATCACACAATTATTTATTAAAAATTTATGTAACTTTATTTATTTCTATATATTATCATTAAACTGTGTTAAATAATAATTACAACATAATTTTTCTATATATGACACAGAATTTTGCACGAGTGCGAAAGCGAAACTGACTTGTTTGATATAGGAACTTAATATATTTTACAACTAATATATGAATCAGTAGAATATTTTTACTCTTACAGAGCAAAAATTCTAAGTAGCCGCCGTAGTGATTGATTGATAACGCAGAAATATATATCAATACTGTGGCAGCTGCAATATTCTAAAAATTTAACAAATATTTGAAAGAAGAAAGAATCTCCGAATATAGCAGAACTTCTTATAACTTGTCGCAGAAATTGTATATTTATGCCGTAGAGTATTTCTCTATGCAGTAGAGCACATCAGATGCGAATACAGCAGATGTTTTACAAATTCGCAGACGTTCTTTTAAATTTTATATATTATATGAATGGATATGATATGAAGAATATTTTACGGATAACGCCTAATGCATTTTATAATTATTTTATATAAGCAGCCAAAATTTGTTTTGCTGTATCAGTAAATATTCTATGCAGAAACAAATTTGTGGATCTATTTTTTTCTAATTCGGTTAAGTTTCTGATTAAACAGCAAAATTGCTATTATTAACGTCCGCAGCGTGCTATACTTGATATCGAATAAAATTCTGTGACAGTGTTGAGGTCTAACGATACAAACTCATGAGTAGAAATTATTTAATCATTTGAATTTATCCATATATCATAGAAACACCAATTTAATTGACTTAATACATTTTAATATACACCCTGTCTGTCTATTGAGATGAAACTATATACAATATATAACAATTTATTTATTTACAACGTGATTTTAAAACGATATATTGAACATAAATTATTTATTAGCACAGAAAATGTGTTTTCAAATATATTTATATTATTTTAACTAATTGGATGTGGTGGTACATACAATTTTTAATGTTGCATTAAATTTAAAATTACTCGTAAATGTGTATAATGTTAAAAATAATATGTTAATTATATATTATATAAAATACAATTATTTTATAATAAAAATATCTTATTACGTATATAATTTTCTCTTCTTTATGTTTGGTATATAATAATAGGTATTGTAATATGATTTGATCGTTTCTTTTTTGAAAATGCATTAATTTAATTTCGGTAATAGCGTATAATTACCATCAAAATAAATTTGTTCATCTTTTGATGCGATCGTAGAATCGAGTCAATTTTGGACGTCGCTTTATAATTGTGGAAGCGCTGTGTACATATATAGAATCCATTTGCCATCGATCTGAACAAGTGGTGGTAATCTGAAGGAGCAACATCAGATGAATAGACACATTCCATCCGAGTGCTTTTAATGTTTCTTTTACCGATTTTGTGACATTAGCACCGTTTTTTTTCAATATTCTTTTCGTTTCAATCAATTGTTGTTTATAGCCGCTCACCACTTATAATAATGTGACGACGATTCACACATTTTATTTAATTTCAACAATAATAATTAAAAATTCATGTTCTCGTCGCTTAAATCTTTTGTTTCAATTCCACTTTGTAACATAAAGTTGCGACGCTATAATTAATATATACGAATTTTATTTATAACTATTTTAATTATTATATTAATTGGGAAATTTATTGAATAGAAAAAATACAAAATACAAAAGATTTAAGCGACGAACCTGAATTTTTGTAAAAATTACATTTGCGGTTCATATACAATTTTTATTTATGTTTGTGTTCGAATCGAAATATGGACGTGATGGAAGAAAAAAAAACAAGTTATAGAAATTTATATAAAATAGGAAATATTATGGAATATTACAATATTATACAGAATGCCCCTTGTGATCATGATCATAAATTATGTAATATTAAAATTTAAAATCTCAAAACTCTTTCCATTTTAAATATTTATTTAAATTTAAAAATTACACACACACCGTTCAGATTTAAATAATGGATTGAATTGAATATCGCAATAAGAGTTGAATTCAATATAAATGGATGCCATCAAAATTAGAATATATTTTGTATTGCGATAATTATGAAGAGATAAAAATATACCCACCCCAAACATTTGATTAATAACACTACAATATATATGCAAGGAATAACGAAGCATTTGGGTAGATGGATGGGGGTGCTGGTAACCGTAATAAACGAATGGCAAATCATATAATATTCCTTTTTATTTTTTATTACCATTTAGATTTTATATCATTCAACCTTAAGTGTCAAAATTATTACTTTTATATTATTATATTTAATTATTAATGTTAAAAAAAATGATTTTCAGTGGGTTAATTAATATATAGAATTAAATTGTTGTTGCAAAAATCATTATGATATTAAAAAATTATTAATAAATGATCAATATTAAATACGACGACTGTCACAAGAAAATAATATATTAATATTTATAAATCTTTGAGATTTCTTAAATTTAATTTATTTGCGTCAATTTTATTTTAATTAAACATTGTGGAGCTTGTTTATATGATACTAATGCGTGTGTGTATGTGCATGGTTGTGTGTTGTGTGTGTATTATTAGCATATTTCATAAGACCGCGACTTACAGAAAAAAAAGGCGAGAAAAGTATTTAACCTTTAATTTAAATTTTTGTTTATTTTATAATAATAAAAAAAATTGGTAAATATTTTTTTTTTTTTAGAGAGGTAATTTTTTATTTAAGTTTATTTTGAATAATTTAGAAAAAAAAAAAAGTCAACAAAAGTTTTGTTATTTAAATTAATAAATTGGTATATAATATAAACTGGTTTTTACTGGTCAATAGAAAATTATATTTAAAAATGCGAAATTCAAATTGTTTCAATAATTTTCAAAATACTTAATGATTTGTTGATCAGTAAATCCAAAGAAATTAATTACACTGGCGAAGAATTTTAGTGTGTATAGGCCACCTCGATTTGAGTATAAATGTGCTATAGATTATATGTTTCTTTTGTATATTATTAAGTAATTAAAATATGTGTTACCAGACATCAGCTCGGATGATAATGTAGTCGATAACCAATAACAATAGTATCTCGCAGTTAATTTTCGATGCCGAAAAAAAATTAGATTACTGTAACAACAATTTGGTTTGTACTCTTATACAATTGTAATATTTTTCCTAATATATTTGCATACCATAAAAATATATTCTTATTTTCTTGTACAACATAACCTTCCATAATAAATATATTCAAAATAAATAAATAAATAAAATTTCATAAAAATACAAAATATGTTATACAAAATAACTTTTGTTATTTATGTACGTAGTACGAGTTTATTACAAAATCATTATAATAGTTTATATAAATCGCACTTAAATCGGAATTTCAATGTATTATTTTAATATCTACCGCCCAGTGGGACCGGTATGTAAGATAATATCAATGATTGTATAAACGTAATTACTTGTCAGCACTACTCCATACTTACACATTACTTTCTATAGATTACTTTTGTACAGAGATGTCATTGGTATGGTAAGTACTTCTTCTCTAGATGAATTGTTCATAGAATCGGGATTGGTGGGTTTGTCATGGAATCGTATTGAATGAATTTTTCATTTGTTCTGAATGGATTACTCTTTCATGCGTTCTGGATTGATTACAGCGGAATGTACATATACACTATCAATCCAGAGTTTCACAACACATCCTAAAACCTTGATGTAAGCGGCAGCATTAGCACAAAGCTCTTGGGAAAATAAGTGCCTTGTTGCGTATGGTTTCGTGAACGACTCGACAAACTAGGCCCTCAGAGACTACAGAGCGAAAGCTATTCTTATTGAATTTGAAAGATTTTCATCAACGATCGCTTGTATTTGTTGAATAGATTGTATACAGTTTTTACAGATAAATTCATTGGTGAATTATTTATTGAACTATAGTTAATGAGTTCGCTAGTGAGTTCATTTATGAAATTATAAATTCACAGATAAATTCTTTGTTGAACATTATGATGAAATAATTGGTGAGTTCATTGGTGAATTCATTCATGCAATTGGAAGTACTTACAATTTATGTATGCATTCATTGAAGAAATTGGAATTACATGCAAAAAGTCCCACTGGGTATTTACACACACAAATACACAGATAATTGTATAATTACAAATATTTTATACATGTAATTATTTATAAATTGTTTGATTACAACATTTACAATATATTGGAAAAATAATAAAAATGGTTAAAGCGTGCCAATACAAAATTTTATGTTTTATAAAAAAGTAATTTTTGATTTTATATTTTTAAAAAAAATTGTTAACAAATCAATTTAAATTTTAAAAACAAAAAAGTCTACGAGTTGATTTTCACATCGTTTCAACTATTTCAACTGCCAGTATATAGGTACCATAAAATGTTAATCATAAATTTTATCAGGGTCTCGTCCATTTGTACAAAAAACTTATATAAATACGTTTAATGAGAAAGAGTTGAATATTTCACATAGAGGAAATTATAAACAAAAGATTTAAGCGACGAACCTGAATTTTTTTCATATATTTTTACAATAATTTTTTTTATTGCTTTAATATAATGGTAATAAGAAACAATGAAAATTATATAAATTAAATTTAAATTTATTCATTGCATGTCTTGTTTTAGTTATATGTTATTCAGACAGATTACATATTCTTATGCAATTTTATTTTACTATAAAAATCGTATAGTTGTAATAAAATACAAAATTTCATTGTTGTGTACGCGGACGGCGGCGCGTATATATTTTAATATAAATAAACATTTTCAAAATTAAAATATACATTTTTACAATATATATATTAATAAATGTTATGACCAAATTGTTATATAATTTGGATTTATTTCATTGATGCAACGAAATTGTAATACTAAAATTAGACTTTATTTTTTCCATCTTATTATTTAAAATAAATAAAAAAAAACACTTGTAAAATATAATAAAATTGTGTAAAATATAAAAAATATATTCAAATCATGTGATGTTCATAAAATATACATTTTGAAAACGCGATAATGATATGAAATAAAATTGTGTCCCAAGACACAATTTACCAACTAATTTTTTACTCCAACCTATTTTGCACATAATCTGACGTCGGAATATATACAAATATTAGTCGGATGGTGATTTAAAATGCATAGTCGGTATGCAACGTAGAAGCGACGTTGATTATTCATAGGAAACCAATCAATTTCATGTAAGTGAAGAGTCAACGTCGTAACAATGTTTGTTAATACACCAAATCCATTAACCGCCGCCATAATTGGTCGTTATGACACGTTGTTACGACGTTGTTTAATGTACCTATTATAACTACATCAATATGGTCGGTATAACAACGTAGGATCCCGTAGGATAATATATTTGATTTGATTAATTGAACTGTTTCTGAACTGTGCAATTAAAGAAATCGGAGCTATATTACACCAAAGATATCTGGGTACTTGACTATACGAATTAATTTATTAAGAAATGTGCATCGAACATCCACATAACATTCCAATTAAATTTAGTAAATTACTCCGTCTTTGAGTATTATATTTATAACAATTTATCAATTGATTTTTTCTATTATGTCTGAACAGGATTTTTTATTAATTCAATTATTGTGCATCTCCCCCACTCATTCTATTGTGGGTCAGTGTGTGTGTGTGTCAATTAATTGTTTTGCATTTTGGATTATTTTTCATTAATAATGTAATGAAATTTTCAATAATTTGTTAAGTTCGATTCACACTATATAACACATAAATTAATCCTCAGACAAATAGATGGTATTACCATAATTCCATATATTTCATAGAAAGTGATTCCGGTAATTTATCAAAAATATTATAATAATATAAATTGGAATGTAATCTAGTATATATAAACCGGAAGTTAATTATTATTATATGGGTTTTTATAAATTCTTCTACATTTATATATAAATTCATGGAGTACAATTTCGCGTGTGTGATATTGGTTTTTGGAATATTTTATGTATTATTAAATAAAATGTTTTAAAATTTCAATATTACTATATTTTTTGGGGTATAGACAAGTTGAAAGTAGATTAGATTGTGGAAAATAAATTAGAATGTTCCACTTAGTTAATTTTACTGGAAAATCGACTTTTAAGAATTTTCATATTTTTTTTTAAATTATACGGGTCATACGGGTTGTTTTAATGGATTTCCAGTGTTTTGTATACAGAATGGCAAATAATTTATAATTAATTTCCAATCTTTCGTAGACGAAATTTTTAAAATCCATTCACACACATTCAAAAGATATATTATCGTTTATTTTCCATTTGATGTCATTTAAAATAATGGTACTGGTATAAATTTTTAGTACCATTTGCGGGTATCAACTTTATAAAATTCTTTAAATTTTCTCTGTCATCGTTTGGAAAATCGGTTGTAATTTATGTAAATTTATGTAAATTATCAAAATCAGGATATAATAATTTATCAATTATTTAAAATGTTTTGAGTTTTTAAATTAAAATAATATATTTATATTTTATATTTTAGTTAATTTAATAAATAAATATGAAAATAATAAATGCTAATTAAAAAAAAAATAACTTATATTATCAATATTAAAAACAAAACTCAAGGTAAATTTTATCTCTGTTTTAAACATTTGCATATTTATATTAATTATAAAAAATATGTCATAATATTTACAAATAAATTTTATAAATTTTTTGGAAAATATTTTACTTAACTAAAAAATTGTAAATTCCGTATATTACAAAATACAAATGCCGAATACGTGTGTGTGTGTAATAAAATTGGCCTTGACAACAATAAACATTATCAATCAATAAAACAATTATATTATTATGGATTTAAATTATTTTACAAAAACATATAAATTATTAACTATAGATTTTTGTCATAGTTTAAAATATCATTTAAAATTCTTGAGGTTAATATTATTAATTAAAAAAAATTATTTCAAATCAAATTTCACTAATTTCTTGTTAAATTTATATATAAAAATAAATAAAAATGCGTTTTATAGTAAAAGAAATTGTCCGTGCCGACTCTTAAATAATAAATTAATCTTTATTGCGTATGCATCTTATTATAGAAAAAGTGAGAAGAAAGAAATCTTGTTATGCACACACACCAACACACACACACACACAAGTGTTAAAATAAAAATTAATTTTGTTTCTTTTGAATGAAAATATTTTCTAATTTTTTAGCATCGATAACAAATATTTAATAAAATAAAGTAAAAATGAAATAAAAATATATTAAAACTTACCAATAAAATAATATTATTAATTTTAAAGTCATTTTCACTTTTTAAATTATCGTACACTATATATAAAAAAAAAATAAATAAATAACACCCACACACCCCACAACAACAACGACAACAACGACAACAACAATCAGCAATATTACGATAAAATAAAAGTTTTATAAATTCGTCTTTTCTATTTTTTTCTATTTATAAACACTATTTTCTTTTTAATTTAATAATTAATTTTTTATTAAAACACTCCATTAATATTTTATTTATACAATAAAAATAGTTTAATATTTTTTTGTATTTATTGAAAAAATTGTCACGGATATATTTTCCTTAAAAAAAGAAAAAAAACCAAAAAATTTAATTAATTTAAAACCAAAAAAATCATCAAACAAATTTTGAGAGAGAAAAAAAGAAAGAAATTTTTTTTTTCACACAGAAAAACTATCGCATATTTAAGAAAAAATATTTGAAATTTTTAAATAAAATCACTTTTACTTTTGCGCAAATAATAAATAAATTCACTTTTATTTTCAGTCTGCACGCGCGCGTCCGTTGCTATTTATAATTTTGTTTTGCCTTATACGCAAGAATTTATGTATTTATGAATTGAAATTTAATTTTGTGGTTTATGGAAAATTAATTAAATAAATAAATAAATTAAATAAAACCCAATAAAATTTAAGTTTTACCGGATGAAAGAAAAGGAATGGTATAATAATTTTGAATGTGGGTTTTAATATATGCTACTAGTTTTTCATATTAAAATATTTTTCTTCTTTCAATTTGCGCAAATAAAATTACGTTCATACGACAATTCGCACTATTTTGCACATTTTTCTTATCTTTTTTTTTTTTGAGATATTTACACACCTTTTTTTTTTTTAACCCGAAAATATTATCGCTAAAAATATTATCAATTTAAAATTAATAAAAAATAAATCCTCTCCAGCGGAAGTGTTGTTCTTGTTTTGTGTTTTTCTTTTATTTTCTATATGTATTTTATAAACACCGAACTTCTTCTTGCTGCAAAGACTTTATTTCAACTGACAAATTAAATGCATAAACGATCAAAGCTATACTAAGATTTTGTAAGAGAAAGTTTTTTTTTGTGTTATGTGAAAGGAGTCACGCGGTTTGCGTTGTCCGCAGGGGGAACCATTCCATTATTAATATACACGTAAATACATGTTATTTTATATATCTACATATAAATATGTATGTTTTTATAGAAATACATATTTTATATTTAAATGTAGTTTATTTACTTGTATATAAATTTTGTGTTATATATCGCGGCGATACGACATACACATATTTTAACATTATTATAATATACTCGGAAGATTTTTCAGCAACAAAAAAAAACTAGTTATTTATTATATTTGTATTTATTTATTTATTTATTTATTTAATTTACTATTGTGTGCGGTTGTGTGTTATATTGCGTTGTCAACCGAAAGAAGAACAACACAAAAATTAAGTGTTTATAATATACCATAATTTATGAATATATAATATGTAATAATCAATAAATAGCTCTTAATTCAATGTATTGCAAGTATCAATATTTTCTTCTTACTAAATATTGACACAGAAGGAATATAGACACAAATCATTTTATTATCTATTATTTATTATTTAAGAATTTTTTTATATTAATAAAATATATAGACAAAGTGTGACAGAGAAAAACACTATATGATTTATTTATTTATTTATTTATTATCATATACATCAATTTATAAGATTTTAAAAGGATAATGAAGGTATTGTTGTAGTTTCTGTCGAAATTTTCCTATATAATTTTACATTTTTTATTTGGCTATAATTGCATTATATAATTTTTTAATGGATAATATAGACGTGAAACATTTTTAAAAAATCTCTTGTATTTAAAAGATTGGAAATTAATTATAATTTGTAATTCAGTAAGTAAATGAAAATTATGATCCTTCACAAAAAGACGATTTTCCACCACTTGGATTGGCAGTAATATGTTCAAAAATTTCCCAGACATATACCATCTTCTTGTTTTAATTGCATATATAATTTAAAACGCTGCGTGTTTGTTTGTTTTTTGACAAAATAAATCAAAGTGATTGTTTGTGGTTTTTATTGAAGAACAATTTGCAGTAATGATTCGATTAACACCGTTTTTTTTATTGTCTTCCAGTTATCATACCAACAGATCACTGCACGCTAGCACTTTGCTATAAATGTTCCGTGCGAACCGCAGTGGTGATGCGTTGAAAAAATGTTTTCAAATTGCAATATCGCACTATATTTTTTGTGGTAGACGAGTTGAAAGAGTAGATTACATTATGGAAAAAAATTGTTCAGTTACTAAATTTTCCGGAAAATCGACTTTTAAGAATTATCATATTTTTGAATTATACGGGGGATGGTTTTAACAGATTTCTAGTTTTGCGTACAGAATTGCAAATTATAATATCAATCATTTATAGACGGGATTTTTAAAATCGATTCACATTCACGTTCAAAAGATATGAATGAATAAATGACTAATTTCTTATGACGATGATGTCAAATCATGGTTTTATTCGGTTTTTTTTTTACCGATAGACCAGTTGTATGAGCACCGCGGAATGAAGTTGCTAAACGATGGTAAAATTCATCGATTGTTCAATTTTTTTTTGTAATAAACAAGAAAAAAAAAAAAGCGGATAAAATCCATGAAAAATCTTACAAAATTCCTAAGAAATATATATCGATTTGAGTTGCTGGTAGTTTTAAAAATTATGAAAATAAATTAAAAAGAGTGAGGATTGTATCTAAATAATCGAAATATAGTAAATTTGAACCACTGTCTTGGATAATTGGTGAAATAAATTATGAATACAATACCGTGTGGATATATGTTGGACATATATTAGCCTTACAATCCAAAAATTTCAATTGATCTAAATAAAATACTATATTATATTAAGTGGAAATATATGGACAACACTTTGAACAAATTCCAACGATATCTTTTCCATGGAAAATATGTGAATTTTTTCCACGGAAATTTTCATCATATTATCAAAGTACGGACAATGGTTCAATTTCTTTAATTCAAATACTTACCTCCATCAAATCATATGCTATTCATAGTATATCGTATTTGTTTAATTATGGTGACTGTACTCTAATCATAGTGTGACCATTCCCCGTATTCATGTTTTACTGACAAATTAAATAATTATTGATTGATTTGTGTGGAAATTTATTTTTATTATTCCTAAATCATTTTTTTAAATATTTAAGCAAATGAATTTATTTTCCAAAATAATTTCATTAATTTAATTATAAATATATATATATGCAAATAAAAATACACAGATTTTCGAATATATATTCATTAAACATCAATTTTGTGTTGCCAGTTGGTACAGCTACATCTTTAAATATTCCAAGTTTTAATGCTTGTCCATTCGTTTATATTTTTATATGTAGTTGTCCTTAAAATTCTATCTATATCCATTTATCGGTTTGTACTCTTTATTTCCACAGAGTGTATAGATGTATTTAATTAGCCCGAATGACATGACATAATATGTAACTATAAACAGGAAAAATTAAGTTAAATATGAAATATTAAATATATAGCATTAATTGATTTTTGCTATCGTTGTGTCAATAGAATAATAATTTATTTCAATATTTTACAAGCTCAAATAAACGTTTTTATTAATTTGCAAAGATAATGTCAATGTGGTGGTGCAATGTTTTAATAAAATAAATATCAAACTATCTATCTTAAAATTGAATTCATAACGTTTTATACTGGAAAATCTTCGTTTTATAAATTTTATTCATAATTTATATTAAGGCGACTAAAAGTGTAAGTATTTTTCATGGATAACTTACAATTTATAGTATATTTGTAAATTATATGTTTATAACAATTATTACACATTACCATATAACAATATTGCAAATATATACACATTTTTGTGTAATAAAAAATCTACAGTACTCACCAATAATCATTATTATTATTACCATAATCATCATCATCTACATCATCATCATCATCATCATCATATCTTATTCAAAACAATTATATATAGAGATAATTTTAAATGTATTTGTGCAATAATTCTGTTGAAATAAAAATTGTTGATGTTTCTTTTATTTATTTAATAATACTCCTATGGATAATTGTATTGTTTATATATACCATTTATATTTTTAATGTCTGTTTACGGATACGAATTATTGTTGATGGATGGAATAAGATATGTATATTTATTCATTTTATATAAACGTGTGTAAATGAATATGGTAAGTGTATTTACTTGTACTCCTATACAATATTTGTAATTTATTCGAAGTAAAGTTCAACTAAAATGGGAAAAATATAAATAATAATAAATAATAAAAATGAAATTAATAAAATCTATTTATTTATTTATTTATATTATGTGTGTGTGTGTGTGAGAATTTTTTTAATATGGCTTTTTTCAAATTACATATATTTATTTATTTCTGTGCATAAACAATTTATATAATATCATTTTTATATATTATACGTAGCAGAGCCCGCATATGAATGAATAAATTGATAAAATTATTAATAATAATTAATGTAACACTTTTTTTAATTCGAATACAATTGGTTTTAATTTTTTATATTAACACCACCCACTATTAAAAAACGAAGGTCAATATAGTTTTGTATTTTTCAGTAGCTTCAACAGCACACACACACACTTTGAGGTATATATGATATGCGTGTTATATCAGTTGCATAAAAATTGTAGCTATAATTTACAGTATAGCGTTCCCGAAAAATTTGTATTACAAAAGTTAACATGAGGTTTTAATTGTGTATAAAGTTTGTTTGTATGTTTTAAACTTAAAATTTTGAAATGCTCTTATTTTTATTATTTACATAACAACATATAAAATGTCACTATAATTCACATTTTCACTTATTCCGCAAATTATTGCCAAACTACATTAAAATAAAATATATAAATAAAATAATAAAAAATTGTAGGGGTTCGTCGCTTATATCTTTTGTTTTTTTCTTATGTTTTGTGACTTCACACAGATATTATTTTTTTTAATTTTCATTATCTGGAGACGTTTATTCATCACTTTTTTGGCTCTTATAGTTTCTGGTTTGTATTGAAAACATAATTTTTCATGACTAGAATAGCCAGAAAAATTAAATTTTAAAACAAATGTATTTTAAATAGAAAAATTCAAAGATTTTACCCAAATCATGTTTGATTTAAAATCAAGATTGAATTTCTTCTTCAATCAAAATGATTGATAGTTAAACGTTTTCTATTTATATTAGTACGACGGACTATTTTATCTTATTTTTTACAATTGAATTGTTTATTATTTAATTCAAATATATTAGATTAATTTAACATATGAAATAAATATTCATTTTCTAAATTATCAAGAACATTATTATTATTATTTTAATTAACAATAAAATGTCTTCTTATAATTTAGAAGATGAATTTAAATTTAAGATATAAATATGATTTCTCTGTAATAAGAAAAATATATAATTTCAATACTTTGCATTTCAAATTATGTATTTACGAAAAATATCTAAATAATTTTAAAACAATTTAACATTATTTATTAAATTAAAATCAAATAACAAAAAATTACTTTAAAAAACATTGTTGATCAAAATTAATTGTTGGATCAAAATAAAACTTTAGCCGCTCAACATTTTTGTCCACATTCGGAAAATAATATAAATGAATACCGCGTGGACCATTAAATTCGTTTAATTTAAATATTTCATACAAATCATTAGATCATCAATTATCGAAAATTTATTTCGTTTCTGTTACTCTTTCGATATTTTGTGACAATGGAATGCGAAAATAGCTTCAGATCATTGCATGAATATTTTTGTGTGTAAGAAGTAAAGTTTTTTATGTTAAAAAAATAATTTCTATTCAATTTAATGTTAAACTCAATTCATGGTTTTATAAAAGTTGCTTTTTTGAAATGATTTTTTAAAATGGTTTGAATTTAAAAAATATTTATTTAAAATAAAATAATATTCGATTTAAGAATTTAAAATTATTTTTCGTCTTACAAAGAAAAGAAAGAAATCAATGAAATGCAACTTTTTTATTATAAATATTCTTTCTATAGTTATTTATAAGATTAGTTTTATTTATTTTAAACAGATTCGATCTTATTTCGATAGCATTTTCTTAAATGTCAATTTATTTGATTTAAAATGTATTTTTTTTTTCTGGGTGTAGAGTTACAATAGTTTTTAAATCGATAATGAGGGCGTTTGTTAGAGCCTGATGGACTGTTTACAAAAAAATATATACTCATCTAATATTGTAACAAATAATTGAATAATATTTCTTCTATGTCAATATTATTAGAATGTGACTCTAAAAATGTGTATGGAAATTATATGACAATTTGAATATATATTAGATTGTCTGAAAATTGATCGATTGTGGAGAGATGGATTTTAGTAATTCTTGCCAAACAATTTGTTTTTTTCTAATAAATTATTATAATAATATTCATCAAATTAAATTATAGTTATACTTTTTATAATCCATTTATTTATTAATAATCAAATATTTGTAATAATAATATTTATTATTATATCAATGGTATCAGTGTTACAAAATATTATATTTATATAGTCAAAATAATTTGCATATATACGATTCAATTCAAGGTGACTATTGTTTTTAAAACGCAAATCCATATCGTTTTATTAATATTCATTTACGCATGAATTATTTATTTATTGCTGCATATATTTTATGTTCGCATGTGAATTACAATTACTTATTTGGAATATAATTTTCAAATAAAAGGATAAAATTTAAATAAATTATATAATTATCAAAAATTTGATACATATGTCTGTGACTGTGTCTGTATATGAAATAATGTCTGCGAGACTGTGTTGGACACCATATTTTTCTGGTGAAACTTTATTTAACTAATTGTAAATTGTATTGTTGACACATTTTGATATGTATTAAAATATACCATACAATAAAAACCAATTATATGTTATGCAAATTACAAAAATTACCTATACATAATTTAATCAAATTATTATACGCATTATCATAATATTATTATTAAAATTATATAATATTAATTTTTTATTGTTTATTTTCATTCAATATAATAATAATAATAATAATAATAATAATAATAGTAATGATGATAATTATAATTTCTATATAATCTTGTATAATTTGAAGAAAAAAATTAAATAGATAGATAGATCGCCAAGTGTTTTCTTCTATGTCATACAAACAATGTTAATGATTTTCTATATATTTTTTAAAATAACTTTTACCTTAAAAAACCGCATATACTTAAATAAATGTTTGTTTCTTCTATGTATTTGTTATAAGAAAAAAAAGTTTATAATGTTTAATTATACTCAATGTGTCTTAACCACCACTTCATACAACATTTAAGATGTCCTTGAGCATGAATTTTTATTATAGGATATATATTATTTTTTAGTGCAGATGCAAAATAATCGAAAATAACACTTTTAATGATCTAAATCTTTATATTAGCTAAAGTATTGTCACATAAAATTAAAAACAAAAAAAAAAAGGATGCTATTTTTCTTCGTCCTTGTGCTTATTTTTGTATTAATTTCTATTGTAGCGTATTTACTGACGTGTACGCGTTATCGGTTTGCCCATTGAATGTAAATAACATTTGTTTTTATTTGTGAAAATGGAACTAATTGAATTTCGAGCGTTGATTATTACAAAACATTCTTTGTTTTTTTTTTTAATTTCAAAAAAAGCCTTCACAAAAATCAAAAGCAAATGCTGGATAAATTGTATTTGCCCGCCGTCAGTTAAAATGATTAATTTATAAGTGGTTAATTATTGGATTTCATTGTTTTGTCGTATACAAGCACAAAATCAATACCATCACACGGTCATCGAAAATATAGTTAGAACACGATAGAAACAATTAACAAAAGTCATGATTTGTGGAACGATCGCAAGTAAAAAAATGCGTGAGATGTGATTTGTCATCCAGCGACATCGGAACACAAAAATTATTTAAATAATATTTTGCAAGGCTCAACCAATTTAATTATTCTGATTAACATTAACCGATTGAATTACCTATTGTTTTAAAAAAAAGTAATGTTTACCTTCAATATGGATTCGATCTCTCGTCTATATGTCATTTTATGCTATTTCAAACTATATTTTATTCGAAACACAACTTTTTACGCAGCCCTATCGGGACGGAATAAGAATATTTCCAGATACCTTGTCTTCTAATTTATAGTTTAGTAGAGGCTTGCAAAAGTTCTAATCATAATTTCTATGTCGTTTTGTGAACTAAATAAATATATACTATCTTTGGCATTCATTCCGTTCACATTATATTATTTGACTTGGTATATCGAACGCAGATGGTATATGGCTGAACAATTACTATTATTATTAGAAAAAAACATACCTATTAATTTTCTAATTTGAAAATATGCAATATAACTTGTATTTGTGTGTGGAATTTTATGACTTAAAATATTTATTATAAAAATGTATGGTATAATTCTATATAAATTGTGTCGAATATTTGAGAAATCTTGAGAACTGTATAAATATAATGATTTTGCCATTATAGCCTCACCCTCTCATATACATTTAAACATACCTATTATTATTATTATTATTTTATATTAATTAATTTAAAAAACTATATTAAATTATTCATTTGTACCATTGTAAAAATATACATCATTTAAATATTTATTAATCTTAAAATATATATATTTTTTCCATTTGAATATTATAATTTTTTTTTGGAATAAAAAAACCGATTTTTAATAAATTAATATTTATTTCTTTTTTCTTCTTCTTATATTATAGACAGAGTATTATCCACCACATAATCAAACATTAACGGAATGACATCAACATATATTTATTGATTGCATATATGTAAGTTCCATATTTTATCTATATCTATTACACAAATACAATATTTAACCAATAATATTAAATTATAAATTATATTTTGAACACATTGTGTAAAATTTGATGAATAAAAATTAATTTAACTTGTTATAGTGTGTTTGGTGCGGTGTACACTACACAGTCACACACACACACACTAGTCGTAGACATATTTTAAAATAGAAAAATAGAAAATTTCTTTGCTGATTTCTCTTGCTAAAAAAAAAAAACTAAAGACTTTTTTTTTTTTCGGTATTTTTATTTATTGTTAAATTTATAAATGTTTTTATTTCACGGTATTAAAATAATATAAATAAAATGATAAATGATGATATTTTATTATTTTATACCTTACCCAAAAACATATTAAAATACATATTTTTATGTTCACATCTTCATCTAATATTTCTATATTATTTATACTTAAACGAATCTATTTACGACGACGAAAGGAATATATATTAATTAAATTAATTTAATTAAATTAATAAAATTAATGAAAAGTAAAATTAAAAATTAAATATAACTATTTATAATAGTCACGTATATTTACAACAAAAAAAATATAAATAAATATAATATCGTTCAGCTCTGAATAACAATTAAATGTATATTTATTATTTTGTATTTAAGTGAGATGATATGGCAATGATGTAATTTTAAGTATCTGTATAATATTTATGGGCGATTACATAAACCGCATGTATAAGAATATTTATATAAAAATAAAACTCTAGAGGTTAGGTGTCTGGTGGTTTGCCATACCTTTTAGAAAATGCCAGCGGAGGATATTCATAAAATACTATAGCAGAGATACTGAATAAATATGGAATTATTTTAATATTATTGCATACATTCGGAAAGTAATTAAATATTTTCATAGATGTTTGGTGGTGCTCATCAAACTTTAATATATATGTATATTTTTTTCTATTAAGTATACCAACTTCTTCAACTATCCATATTTTGATCACTTATTATTATTTTTAAATTGAGCGCGTCATCGAATTGCTAGTATTGAAATTTATATTTGAAAAATTCTGTATTTAATAAGATAATTTCACGATTTTAAATAGCCAAGCTATTTTCAGAAAATTCGAACCGTTCATTAATATAATATTATATTTCAGGGTTATTCTAATAAATTCTATGAAATCATTTTCGATTTGAGATTTTTCGTTTATCAAAAAAAAACTGCATATTAAATTCTTAAAATCTTGATAATTTAACACACAGGTGCAGGTTGGAAAAATGAAATGTAAAAATACTGACTGACATTGACGTAATATGTGATTTTTTACTATTTAGCGTTGTCGTTTTAATAATTAAATAAGTGTTTTATTTACAAAAAAATTGCTAGAAATATTATAAAATGTATTATAATAATTTTATAAAATGCATAAACTCGATTTATGCTTTCGTGGAGTACGAAGACATTTTCCTGCTAAAGGAGGACGGTCCTCCTTCGCAAAGGAAGAGGACGAGTGGCAAGCCTAGGTGTATATCAATCAATATATAACAATTATTGAATTAAATCACGATATAAATCTAAAGATAATTTTATAGATAATTTTTTTTATCTATAGATAATTTTCGATAAAATTAATAAACGAGAAAATAATATTTTAAAAGTAATGTAAATAAAAACAAAGGATTAAATTAATTAATTCCGGTGAATTGAATTACATATATTTATAATATTAAAATAACATAATCATATAACATAAGTTTTTGCTTACATGCGGACATAAGTTAAAAAAAAACCATTATAAATTATATATTTGTTATAAAATAGTTTAGTTTTTTCCAATTTAACACGGTTTTATATCAATTTACATTTTAATACAAACTGCGTCACAGACAATATATAATAGCGCAGTTGGTAATGCAAACAGCAACCTCTTTAATCTTACGATTAATGTCACATTATTAATTTAATTTATTTCAATAAATTAAAAGTAAAAATCACAATTATTACCAATTATCCTTATTTATTTAATTTTAAAGTATCTTTACATTTCTAATATTTAATAATTTTTTCTATTTAATTCTTTAATTCTATTTTATTTTATTTTATCCATACCTTCCTTTGTGGTATCGGAAAGGATCCTGTTTATTTTTGTTAACTTAATTCTACGACCCGTTCTACACTTCATAACCCTCGTCGTGAAATTCCAAACCAAATTTCATATATATGAATAAGAAAGAAATTTAATTTTTCAATTTCCGATACTGATAACATTTCTAAAAATTCCATATAAAACTTGGTAGTAATGAATTTTTGATTAGATGCCATTAGCTAACATACGTGACGTAACATGGGTATAAATAAATGTGTATGAATAATTATTGTGAAATGCCAAACCAAATTACATATATATGAATAAGAAAGAAATTTTATATATTCTAGTTTCCGATACTGATAACATTTCCAAACATACATTCCATAAAGTTTTTCAATAGATAAAAATTAATCAAGGGGTAATTCAAATTACTAACATTTTTTCCATAAGACTAAATCTAATAAGTATTAGGTTTTAAGTATATCAATACTAAAAACAACTATATTATATTTTTATAATTGTAGTAAATTGGATTAAACAAGTTAAAAAAAAGTCCATTAACAAAATAAATCTATGCTTATTTACATAATTTACATATTTAACTACAATGTCAATTATGCTGTTGATTAACTAATAAAAATTAAAAATTAATTTTTTTATGTTTAGAAATGTAAAAGGAATTTTTTTTTTATCTATATGCTTCCGACCCATTAATAAATTCCAATTGACATATTATTTTATATAATATATTTATTATAAAAATGCGATGCGAATTTTATCGAATTTAATTGGTAAAACGTAAAAATACCATATTTTGTGTTCAACGGAAATAAACTTGTTGCGCACAGTTTATGAATATATTAAATATTAGTGCGATGTTAAATTTAAGTTTAAGTCCGGCACACAGAAAAAGTGGATATTTGTAATTCAGATATTTTTTCAAAAAAATTTATAGTTTCGCATTACCATCGAATGCAATCCTTACGCATATAGTATAATATCTTTAAGAACTTAACGTATGAGTGTGGAAGCAGCTGCACACAATTTAAACTGTATATAATTAAGCAATGAAAATATAAAATATTATCAATTTTTGCCGAGCATTACTAATGTTAAAGAACGCGTTTGCATTAATAATTTGTTTTTTTATAGGCTCATTATTTATATTATTTCGATTTTTTTCTTCATTGATATTTGCATCCCAAACATTCAGCATCATTTATACCAAACGGTGATAAAATTAACCATAACATTTGGACAAACAATTAAAAAAATAAATGACTTAAAATTCAAATTTTTATACAAAAAAATAATTAAATATATATTGATCGAAAAATTCATTCAATTGCTCATAAATAAAGGTATAAATTACACATGCATATTATTATGTATAGTTTAGAGCTGCTGCTGCTGCTGCTGTTGCTGCTGCTGCTGCGATTATTAAATATACATGAATTTATATTGAAATATTTTATATAAATAGAGTTGATCAACCAGAAAAAAAAAACACAATAATAAAAATATACTTAATATTAAAAGAAAAAAACAAATTTTATAATATATTAAAACCATGTGATTTGCTGTTACTGCCGCTGTTGCTGCCAATGCTCTTACGAAAGTAAAATCAACCTTTACTTTAATACAAAATTTATGTTTACTATTGTTTGATCAAAAATAACCGCAACATATGGTGGAATAAAACCATTTGGTTATCTACTATCCCAAATATGTCTATTTTTTTAATATACGAACGTATGTTTGATCGATCGGTAAGAAAAAGAATTAATTTTGTTCCGGTTACGATGTGTGCCAAATAACTGACTGCAACTAAAACTTATTTATAAATGTTAAAAAAATATTATAGCAAAATTATTCAATGGAAAACAAAAATATATACGACTTTTTAATAATCTTTCGTATATGTAATCATTAATAAAGATGATCCTTTGAAAAGTGATGAAAATTGTATATGTATAGAAACAATCACCAAAGGAATATTGATGGACAATAGTTGATACCATTATTTGAATATCATTTCGGATCCGCATATACATCACAAAGTATTTTGATTGATATGATTTTTGAGGTTTAAAACAACTGTCTGTAAAATTCATTTCAATCATCTATGAATGTTGTTGATCAATCGACTGACTTGTAAACAAAATCATTTCGACTTATAAACGTTTTGAATATCGAGCGTATTATTATAATTAATTCGAAGAAGAAGCAGTGTCACGCTAATACTCCGGCTGATATGAATTAAATGTTATTTCATTTATTGCGATTATTTTTGATCACACTATCTGCGGTATAAAACTTAAGTCGAAACTGTCATTAAAGTATAAAAATACAAAAAAAATAAATAAATAAATAAATATAAAAAAAAATAAAAGAAAAACTTAAATAAATTAAAATCACATGACAAAATTCTTTAGTAGATGACGTCACAAAAAATATTTATTTTTTTTTATTTTATTTAATATTATTACATTCATATTTCGTGTTGTTTTATATTAATTGTTATATTAAAGAAACTCTTTTCAAGTTGTTCGGTTGATTAGTTTATTTAATATACAATTTTTTGTATTTATTATAAGATACATAAATGTTATTGTATATTTATATGCAAATCTGTGTGTATATGGTACAAATTCTCTTGCGTGTTGTACAACAGTTGGCTTAAGAAGTTTGATGGTTAATTAGCGTAATATAGATTTTTTATTTTATAAATTGTTTTACCATACACAGGGTCAGAAATAACAAAAAAAAATTAAAAAAATCGAATGAAAAGATTTAGTTCTTTGAAATATAGATCGATAATGTTGTTTCACAAATAAAATTACTATTTTTTATAATAAGTGTTGGTGTCAAACTAAAATCCTTTCAAGCATTTCAGCTCAATTAAGAATGTCAACAAATTTGTTTTTTAATTGAAGAAAATTTATTCAATAACATTTTCATATTATTTATTTCATTATTATCGATATTTTTAGAGTTTAAAATCAACTGGATTTTATTTATGGGTCCTTTGGTGTTTTAATTAATTATTAATGATCACACATATTGTATATTTATATATAAAGTAGCTCTCAAAACTGTCTCTCAGTGTTTGACAAAATTTGAATGAATAAATATACCTCTTGAAACGTGTCCCACAATTCATTAATTCCCTGCGACTCTATTTCATATTTATTGAACTCTGTTATCATTGTCATCCATAAGTCTTCTATTGAATTAATGATGGTCAGTCTAAAATTCAGTCTATGTTCCATCATACAATATTTGTTATATTTGTCATCGCTTTTGGATCGTTGTCCCGTTTGATATATAAAATATCCTTTATGTTTTTTCTGTGCATTCTTGAAGAGTGCATATATGTAAAATTTCACAATAATCCTGAGCCATCATTTTGTCTTAAATTTTTGCCAAATTTACCATACACCTTTCTTACAAAAACATTAACATAACATTAAATTTCCACCATCAAATTTTTTAGTAAAAATTATATCAATATCACTTGGTGTACTGACTTATTTGCACACATATTCATGTCCATCTGATCCAAGTCTATTGAGTTTGGTTTTTATCACTATAAAAATATGCTTTTCTAGAGCCATCATGAGGTTGTTGCATTTTTTTTTTAGTAATAAACAAGAACAAAAAACCGCGGATCAAATCTATAAAAAGTTTTACAAAATTCCTCGGGAAATATATCGATTTGAGATGCTGGTTGTTAGAAAAATTATGCAAATAAATTAAGAAGAGTGAGGATTATATCTATTGATAAGTGAAATATACAAAATTTGAAACACTGTCTTGGATAATTGGTGAAATAAATTCTGAAGACAATACCGCGCGGATATATGTTGGACATATATTACCCAGATAATCCAAATATTTCAATTGACCTAAATAAAATACTATATTATATTAAGTGGAAAATCTATGGACATTCTTTGAACAAATTCCAATATATTTTTTCTATGGAAAATATGTGAATTTTTTCCACGGAAATTTTTCTAATTTTTCTAAGTACGGAAAAATTGTTACTAGGGAATAAAATTGTATTAGCGATCGTTATTTATGTAATAAAAGACTATTGCAACTAGTGCCGGTTTGCCATTTACGAGAGAGAACATTTCAATTTTCATATATTTAAATTTGTACATTTAACTCAAAAATCACATGCATCCAATCTCCTCGGTTGTTAGCAAAAATTCAAATTGTTCAATTGTCTTGAATATTACAATATATATCGAGCCATCATCAACTGCTTTCGCCGAATTATACCATTCCTCCACACATATTACATAAATATTATCAAAAAAAATATAATTATATAGACATTACATTTTTATTGTCATCCGGTTTATGAAATTATAATAAGAGAATCATGTGATAAATTTGTTTACACAATTATTTGAAATGTTTATTTTGTTTCGTCATAAATAATAAATAATAATAGTATAATTTTGTATTCAATGCGTGAACAATAACAAACTCAGAGGTAATCGTTTCTTATGATGGGTATTATGTAGGCGATACACGATATGATATCGAGCATGTGTAATTTAACATTATACATATATTTTATAGAGTCTCTGTACGACGACTTACATCGATTTCAACAAAATGCTTTGAGATAAACATAAGTGACATTGATCACAAATAACATTTTTTGGTAAAATGAAAGAAATTTGCTCACATTACGTTATTTTTAATTAATAATATTAATTTTATGTAGGCGTTTTTATTTAAATGATTTAATTTATAGTAAATATCTCTTAACTTTTTGTATTTTTCGATTTGACAACGACAAACTATATATTTTAAAACAATTACCGCTGCGGTACAGATAACTCTCTGTATTTTTGTTGTTCTTCGATTTAATTATAACAGTTTTGATCGGTTAATGATGATTCAAATTATTGTTAACATATTATTTATTATCTAAATTTTTTTAAATTTTATAAATAATAACAAAATCATTACATTTATATCAGCCAATTGTAGTTCTAATCCACGTAAGAATATTTGAACTAAATCCCTGAATAATAACGTGTGCTTCTGGTTCGCACAAGGTTGAAACAACTGTAAGAACTCCAACCTATATATTAAAAATATATTTATTAATTAATTATTGTTTATATAAGTAAATAAATAAATAAATAAATAAATAAATAATTAACACATACTAAATTAGCTACATTAGCTTCTACATCGAATTCATACAATCCACTACCACCATCCCCAGGACATGCACCATATGTAATACCAACGGCACAAATTTGAAAATCATTTAATTCACTGGTAGGCAACATAGTAATACAACGATCTGGTGATTCAGCATCAATTAGATCTGCCTCATATGGATTTGCACTCATAACATTTTCTGATGGTGCGGTAAAACCCCAACCAATTGCATAACCGGTACCAGTTGGTGAAGCAGCCGCTGTTTCTGGTAATACTGCTACATTAAGTCTGGCTTGAAATAAATTAAAAGTTTGTCCCGATGGTAAAGTGATGATACCGATGTCATTGGCAAACGTTATCGGATCATATCCGGGTGCTGTATTAATTACAGATGCATCACGTGCTAACATATTACCCGGTTGTGTCCATCCATGACCAATTCGGAATACAACAAATCTGTTAATGTTAATTATAATTATATATATTGTAGATATATGAATTTGTTAGTTTTATATCATATATTTTAGAAATATATGTAGATGATCTATGCGTATATCATACCCAACAATTAAATGTGCGGATGTTAAAACATGTCTATTCGATATAATTGTACCGGCTCCAAGTCTTACAAATGCAGGATCTTCGGTTACTACTAAAATAACACATGCATGCCGTGGATCAGTTGGTGGTCTTTCGCCAAACACACGATTAGAAATAATTCTACACTGTTTTGTATTTTGGTAATCCATAATAGTAATAGTGTAAATAATTAAATTAAATTAAGAAACTACATTGTGTACTTAATATTTACTATAAATAATTCTGTAACATATATCAAATATATATTACTATATTTCGATACTTACATTGATGCCACCATATCCAATCATGCACAAACTTAATACTAGAATTAAAAATATTTTCATTTTAAAATATATAAAAATCCACGTTTATTTCGTTTAAAATTTTAATATCAACTGTTGAATAAATTTTGCAGATTCTTTCTATTTATTTGAAATAATAAAATGCATTTGCATCGCACACACAGAAAAAGATAAAAAAATTTTTAATTTGATTAATTATTATCAAATAAATTGATATTGTGTCCAATAACATTTAAGAGAGATATAAGAAGATAAAGAAAAGTACTTATCCATTGTATACTAATAATTTTATGATAGTAATTTATATTTTCTAATTTAATAAATTTAACCTTTTATTTTATATATATTTTATTTCCTGTCTGAATGTATAACAAAAGTTTTCATACTATATTAATATAAATTTAATTAAATTTACTGCATAATATCTCAAACAAAGTACACTGCGATCCGCAGAACACTGTGAATTTGGAAAAAAAATATTGATCTTTATTTGATCTTAAGATTATTTCCCAGAAAATCATTTGTCGATAATGTTTTTGGTATTTTGATGGTGTGGATGTGCGCACACACTGTCAATTTACTGTCAACGCCGTCCCAATGATTTTTTGCAAGGGGATATTTCAAAATAGAAGTATGTACAAAGAATTGAACACCACTAAAAAATTTACTTATATTTTTACTATATATTTATCATCGCATGGTTCAAGTAATTATAATAAATCAGAAAATGGTTTGCTTATGATACACAATTACTTATGATTTTAGGACAGTTACAGTGTTCTGATCCAGCTTTCGTTTCTTTAAAGTCAATGGATATGCTAAAAATATTTTGAGTTAATATAATTTCTGATGCAGTTAAATTTCATAAATCAAAAGATTGTCGATCGAGTTATTTTATAACTCAAAAATAATAACATATAATTAAATTAACGTATTTGCACTGCACAAGTGGCCAAAGCAATAATTAATATATTATATTGCATTGATTAGTTTTTTGTTGAATGCATATAAATTATATTTATTTATGATGATCATTAACAACAAATGAATTTTTGATAACATTTCATTCATAATTAAAAAAAATTGATTACTACCTATACATTGATGCTTGATTATTTATATTTATAAACAAACATATTTGCTGATAACGCAATATGTTATCGTTAAAATGCAGCTATAACTGATGATAAGATATATATTTTTTACTATATTCAATTTATAACTAGTAAATTATACGTTTCGTTTAACATTTACGTGTAGATTAAAATTAAAATTTATATTTAGATTAAATTTATAAATCGTATCGCTCAGGAAACGAAATTATATTGTAATTGTTTCCGTTAAAAGTGTTTATTTAATGGTTTTTTATTATGATGAATTATAAGAATGCTATAATTTGATAAAGGATTATGCGGTTTTTATATTATCTGATGAACTTTTAATTTCTATTACTTTGTATTTATTATTGTGTTTCTAAATTAAATCTATTATCATTTTATAGTGGTTAAGAATATGCAAATATCCTAGTAACTATTTGTCCGTTCTTTGAAAAATGAGGAAAATTTCCGTGGAAAAAATCTACATATTTTCGATGGAAAAGATATCGTTGGAATTTGTCCAAAGTGTTGTCCATAGATTTTCCACTTAATACAATATAGTATTATATTTAGATCTATTGAAATCCTTGGATTGTCAGGCTAATATATGTCCAACATATATCCGCACGGTAATGTATTCATAATTTATTTCACCAATTATCCAAGACAGTGGTTCAAATTTTGTATTGTATATTTCGCTTATCTAAATATAATCCTCACTCTTTTTAATTTATTTGCATAATTTTTAAAACAATCAGCATCTCAAATCTATTTATTTTTGCGAGGAATTTTGTAAAACTTTTCATATATTTTCTCAGCGGTTAGAACTTCTGGTTTATCGATAAAAAAAACTTAATCAAACCGTGATTTGACATCATCGTCATAAGAAAATTTATTCTGATAATACGAACAATTCACGGGTATTACTTGCCAAAATACATGGACGATACAAAGATATTTTTGTCAAAATCCGTGGATCTGCGCTCACAAAAAATATGAATATAAATTCTGTGGATATTCTGTGGAATAATTGTTGTTGTAATTATGTTATAACCTAAATATAGCCAGATTAACTTTAAAACTATTTACGCCAGGAAATTTAAATCATTATATATATTATATTTCGTATATATTGATTTCCATAAGCAACACACAATTTTTAATTAATGTATTGTGAAAAGTAAATTTTTGTAATCTAACCCATAAATGCAATTTTATTTACGTATCCAAGTTGTTTTACATGCACTTTATACAATGGCATATTTGAGACAATCTTTATTATTATTATTATTATGCTTGATTTGGTTGTCATCAACTTCAATTCAACTGGATGGTCTGAACGTTGTTCATATAATCTTTATGTATATGATATCCCGAATAAATTAATCGATCATCGTGTGTGTATATAGGCTGACAAATTCATAAATTCGTATATGATCATCGTAATAATATTGGAATAAGATTTCATTTCTTATACACAGATTGATCGTGTCGTTCCATTAAAACATATGTAAGCGTATAGTAATTATTTTTTAAATTGTTGTACTCGTGTATTTATAAAGTATTCGTTACATTTATGAATTCAATCTGTATAATGTTGTGATTTTCAATCCGCTGTCATATTGTAAATAATAATGATTGCTTTGGCATTATGTATTTCTCTATAATTTCTTTGGTTGTTTCACAGTTCTTGGGTTTGTGTCCGTTAGTATTTATATTACAGAATTGTCCAAATCATTACATATCTTCTTTATAACGTTAACGATTTTCAAATGTAAATTAAAATATATTTATTTATTCTACCACTGGAAAATCATTCATCATTGCACACGTACATCTAAAAATTTATAAAACAACAACGGGTGTGGGTCGTGTCCGTTGTGCCTATAATATATTAATACAATAATTAAGTGATAAAAAAAAATAATAATAAATTTAATATTTACAAAATAAAAACTAACTAAAAAATCAATAATAATAAATATTAATATATATGAAAGGTTAATTTTGTAATTCATTAAATTTAAATCTCATCACATGATGATGATGATGATGATGGTGATGGTGTTGTTCGCATAGATTTGGCAGATTTTTAAATGATAAAAACATGAACTAATTAATTATTGAGTCATCCCATACTTGAGCGCTCAGTCGGTATATATAGAAAAAATAATTAATTCAATATATTTCATATTTTATTTTTTATTATTATTATTATTATTATTATTATTATTGTTTGTTTTTTCGTAGAGAAACCGGATTATTAATTTTTTATTTAAATTTAAACATAAAATACAAAAAATCGCTACAACAACTAAAATAACATAAATATTATATATTTGTAAAAATCTTATGATTATTTAAGATTGGGTTGTTGAGAAAGTTATTTTGGTATACAATTTTTGCATTGTGTAAAAACTTTGTATTCCTGCGTCGTCGAAAATGCCGAGGAGTTTTAATATACTTATGTACAAAAATGATGTAGTTAGGTAATGGTAACAATGCCGACATAGAATTTAGAAACCATTTGACGACCATCTGTCTCTCACCACAATTATATCAAAGACATTAATGTGATTACAATGTGTTAAAATAGAAATATATAATTTTATGTCAAATTAAATTATATAAAATTTTATATTTCAATTGTTAATTTATTATTGCTAAACAAAAATCGTAGACGAAACCTTCTCAGCAACCCAATAATAAATAAAAATAACTATATACGGTCACTATAAATATTAGTAATAAGTGTTAATATAACATTTTATTACTATGTAACAATAATTTAATTTAAATAATATATTTATAAATAAAATAAAATTAAATATTTTTGCCTATAAAAATCCCACTTTGAATTATCGATTTCTGGAAATTATATTTAAATTCGGCAAATGTATAATTTAAATATATACCAAAGAATTACACCTGTGTATATTAAATGAATTAGGTATACTATCGTCAGTGGCGACGCATGAAAAAATCTTTTCAGATTATCACTTTATTTTTGTGGTAGACGAGTTGAAAGTAGATCACATTGTGGTAAAAAAATTGGAATGTCCACTTACTAAAGTTTTCTGGAAAAACGACGTTTAAGAATGACCATCTTTTTGAAATACGGGCCATAGTTTTAACGGATTTCCAATGTTTTGTGTACAGAATTGCAAATTATAATCAATTTTCAATCTTTCATAGACGGGAACTTTAAAATGGATCAGCACGTTCAAAAGATATGATCGATTTGATGACATTGAAATATTGTATGAAATAATGATACTTTATACATTTTTTTGTATACCATTCGCGATTGTCAACTTTATAAAATTCTTCAAAATTTTCTTTGCCCATCGATTGGAAATTCGGTTATATCTTTTGAACACGTGTGTGAATCGATTTTAAAAATCTCTTCCAAGAAAGATTGGAAATTGATTATTAATTTACAATGATTGGGGTTATAAGAAAAATAAAGCGCAACATTGAAAACTAAATGGTATACTTCTCAGCCATCGCCACTGACTATCGTAATAACATATCGGCTCGTATATAAAGATATTAAATTATACTACTAATTAATAATTAGTTAGAATTTGTAATAATATTTATTTTGTAATTATTAGTTTTTTTTATTAAGTTATTTATTTTTAAAAACGAGTTTAAATTTCTATATAATATAATAAAATTTATTTAATAATTATTATTACATATATTTATTTATTAAATAATAAAATTAAAACAAAATGCATCAATAAACATTTGTACAATATATCGCATGTAATAATCTATAATTTGCGAAAAAAAAATGATGTCTTTCTTTGCTTAATAAATATGGTTTTGAAAGTATTGATTTCGCGGTTTGATAAGAAGGATTATTATTATTATTATTATTATTATTAATTTTGTAATTATTAAATTATACCATAAAAAATATATATATAATTAATTAAGGCGCAATCACGTCAGCCGACAATTATTGGACTCAATGAAAAACTTTTAATTATTTTTAATTTAATATTAATATTTTTGTGTGGAAGATGATTTAATTTTTGTACAAAAAAATGATTGCACTTTGGGAATATAAATTTTTAGTTGAACTATAATAATTAATTTTTGTGAATTTCTTTACCTATAATTAATGTTTTTACGCTGTTCAAAATTGTGACAACCTATAGACAAATTGCCATTATTATTTATCATCAAATTTGGATTATCCTTTGGCTAATAATAATCTGTGAATTGACTCACAATCAATAAATATCCATTCATCATATAATTAATTCTAATATGATCTAATTGTTTACAAAGTTTCTGGCTTATAATAGCCATTTGTTTGTTTATATATAGAGAATTAAAAAAGCTTGACTTGATTCTGTGCAAATTAATTTATATATAATTAACTAAAATGAATTTGTCTTTGGGAGAGTATCCGTATTCCAGGTGTAAAAATATGAAATTATCGTTTTTTTTTAGGAAAATGAAACTCGTATTTTAAAGTGAAAAGATAAAAATATTTTATTTCAAAGTATTGACCATCGCCAGCTACACACATTCTAACCACCTTTCTTGCAATTTGTGGATACCTTTCCAAAAAAATTGTTCCTCTTTTTGGATGAAAACCATTCGCAACGAGAACAAAATTTTCGACTTCTTCTAATGTTTTGAAGTGTTGAATTCATCAAGAGAGTGTTGCATCGATGAAAATAAATGGTAATCAGAAGGAGCTAAGTCTGTTGAATAAAACGGATGAGATAAAAATTCACAGCCAATCGTTTTGATCGTATCCTGAACTGGTTTTTATCTGTGTGTGACGGTGCATTGTCATGTTGTAAAATAACTTTAACATGACATTCTGATCGTTTTTCGTTTAATGCATGGGGTTTAAATTGATCATTTGTTGCAAAATAACTTTACCATGACATTCTAATCGTTTTTCGTTTAATGCATGGGGTTTAAATTGATCATTTGTTGCAAAATAACTTTACCATGACATTCTGATCGCTTTTCGTTTAATACATGGGGTTCAAATTGATCATTTGTTGTCGGGTAGCTATCAGTATTAACAATTTCACAAGGTTTCAGAAGCTCATAGTATACTACACCTTTCTGATCCCACCCCAAACACAAAGCATTCTCTTCTTATACCGAATGGATTTGATTTTGTAGTCGATTTTGCTATGGTTGACCTGGTGTAACCTATGATTGTTTGTATTTAGAATTCTCAAAATAAATCCACTTTTCCAGTATCAGTAACAATTCAATGCAAAAAAAATACTTTTTCTTTTCTGTCTGGCGAGCAAACATTCACAAATTGTTTTTCGATGTTCCATTTGTCTTTCTGTCAATACATGCGAGGCACCCATTTTCCATACTTTTAAATCTATCCCGCATATCTTTTAAACGCGTTGGAAATTATCATTTGTGAATCATTTAACATTTCTGTCATTTATTTTTGAATTTGTGTATCATCTTCGTTCAACAATGCTTGTAATTCATTGTCTTCAAACTTTGGTGATCTTCCATGTTTGCTTCATTTCTCAAATCAAAATCATTAATCATTTGAATCGTCTTTGACACCAATTTCTACGAATGTTACTTCTGAAATAGTTTACTCGCACCATAAAAAATTTTATGATAAAGATCATATATTTTAATATTATTAGAAATATTATTTTTGAAAAAAATTTTTACGTATATATTTTAACTGCCTTTAATACAAAAAAAAAATGTTATAAATAAGTTAAATTTTATAATAAAATATTTAACCTTTTAATCAATTGCAATTTACAATTTGATGATGTAAATATACTATTAAATTCTATATATATATACAAATGCATTCCATTCCATTCCACCCACACACACACCGCATATTTGCATATTTGCAATATATAAATACATTTAAATTATTGTAGCTATAAAAATAAATCAGAAACAGGATGTCATTTGACTACACAATTTTCTTACATATATTTATATTAGTTTTAATCAATCAATAAATAATAAATAAAAGTTATAATTTGATTTGATGTCGTAATTTTTATTTTATTTAAATATGTTTTCTGTTAAAATACTTATAAAAATTTTTCAAAAGGGATTTATAATTTAATAATTTATTTAAATTTAGTTTTCCACCTCTCCGCCGATATAAAAGAAGAAGGTGTTTTATTTTTCTTTTGTATAAATAAATATCATTTGACAAAATTAAGCAACTCTCAGAAGAAACCTTGTTACATTTTATTTATTTTATTTATTATTGAACATTATGTGAACATGAAAATTAAATAATCAAATAATATTTATAAATTTTTATGGCTAAATAACATCAATTTCAATTGCGATAAATGATATTCCTTACAATTTTGTGTTTTCAAATCAATAAAATTAATTAAATTTACTGAAATGTTTTCCAAACGACAATAACATTTATTATATTATTTGTGGTTTTTTTTTTTATTATTTATTTATTTAATGCCATTGTCAGCTAATAATATATATTTTTTAAGTTTAACTCCATACGTGCAGGCACTTAATATATCTAGATAATAATAATAATAATTTAATAATAATATAAAAAATTAAATAAATAAATATATAATCACGATTTTATTTATAAAATTATTATTTTTTTTATAAAATTATTGATTTTATTTGTACTCGTATATGAAAAATAAAAAAATAATAAAATTTGGGTCGATCCTCGTATTTATCATTTTAATATTGACATTTTCATATACAATAATGTATTTTAAAAGATATATATTATTCCGATATATGTGCGAGAAAACATTATTTAATTTAATTATTATTGTATCTATTGTATATTTGCTATAAGTATCAAATTTTATATATTAATTTTAAAATAAATCGAGTAACATCGATAACCTTATCGATTATCCATTATTATTATTAAATTGGAAAATAGATTCAATTACAATTGCATTACACAAAAATAATTCTATATATTTTTAGCATCATTTTAAATTGCAACAAAATAAATTGTCAATTATTTTAAATAATATTATTGTGGATTTTTGATTATTATACGCCATCCATTTAAATTGGATGTTGAAGTATAACAAGGCGGTTGTGTCAAGAACTGTTTTAATAAAAATAACAACTAATATGTCCGCAGCATTGTCTTAAATTTATTTTAAAATAGCTCACGATAATAAAAATAAAACCAATTTTATTGAAAGATTTTATTAGAAATATTTCACATATATTTTTGATAGCGTTTGAACGTTATTAAATTAATTATTCCGAAAAAAGTAGAAAATACCACACTTAAACAGCAAATCTTTTGCCTATATATACGTGCGATTAAATAGTCTGCTGTTAAAGCTGTTTTGTTCATATATTTTGCAAAAGATTTTACTAATTTAAAAGAACTATTTGCGGGAACGCGCAGTTATACTAAATATATACTGGCAGAAGTGTTCTACTTATGTAGCAAAATGTTTTATACTAATTTCAATGATAGCGTCTGCCATATATGAGAAAATGTTATATCGACTACGCCGATGTATCTGCTGTTACGCAGAACTTTATAATATTTGTTAGATGAAGATTTCTGCTGCTTATTACGTTACACCTATATTTTACTTCCCTCGAATAATATATATCTGTCCGATTTAGACAAGCTACTGTTGATTGTGTAACTAATACGTGGTGTACCACAATTATTTATTAAAAATTTATGTAACTTAATTTATTTCTATATATTATCATTAAACTATGTTAAATAATTATTACAACACAATTTTTCTATGTATGAGACAAAATTTTGCACGAGTGCGAAACCCAAATTGATTTATTTAATACAGAAACTGAATATATGCATCAGTAGAATATTTTTACACTTACAGAGTAAAAACTCTAAGTAGCCGCCGTAGTGATTGCTTGATAACGCAAAAATATATATCAATACCTACATTATTCTACAAATTTAACACATATTTTTGAAAGAAGAAAGAATCTTCGCATTTAGCACAACTTCTTATAACTCGTCGCAGAAATTGTAAATTTATGCCTTCGAATATTTGGTTATGCAGAAGTTCTTCTAAATGTTTGCATATACCCGAAAATATGGTATATATTACGCATGTGAAGAATATTTTACGGATAACGAATAAGACATTTTATAATTATTTTATATAAGGAACCACAACTTATTTTCCTGTATCAGTAAATATTCTATGCAGAAGCAAAGTTCGGATTTGATTTATTAACAGACATTTTTTCTAAATCGTTTAAGTTTCTGATTAAACAGCAAAATTTCTATTATTAACATCCGCAGCAGAACTGTGTTATAATACTTTTTTCTGTCTACATCTGATGGTAATTTAAATCTACGAAGACTAATAAATTTTTGGGAGTTACTGATGTAAACTAATATGCAATTCGAATGGTCGGTAAGATATATAGGATCTTAGTAATTGACCAAACAGATATATGTATGTTATTAGACAGTACGATATAATCTATATGCGCTGTTTGGTTGGAAAATACTTCACATTTCACAAACCATTATTTTAATCTAAAGTAATATCGCAGATCAAATATATTTAAAATATTCTATATTGTGGAAATAATGTTCTATAGTTTAAACATTTAAATTAACTTATTAATATTTAAATATTAGAATATCTTTAACATCTTTGTTCGGCTGTATAACTTTAGTTGAAATTTTTAATATAATAAATATTAATTTTTTTAATCATGAAAATAGTTGAGTCGATGGTTGATAGTATAGAATCTTAATTTATCTTCTCTATTAACCGATTCATGAACCCCGTAGAATAGTAACGGAAGCCTCAATAGAAACATACGCATTGCAGTGATTTTTGAAACTTCTCGTTTTTCATATACAAAACAGAAAAATTATTATTGAACAAATTATAAAAACTCTGTCATATCAATATTATGCCTTTTATTACATACATTCATATGGAATTTAAATTTCTTATCATTTATTTATTTATTAATGTTCATACATACCTTTTTTTAAATAACTTATTAATTTTACTTTAAATAGTTTATTATTGATAATTGGAATATTAATTTATTGTTAAAAATCATGAATTTGCTATGTTCATTTATTTTCTACTTTGCACTTTAGTCCACACAATTATAATAATATTCGTAATGTAAACGTTGGGCGACGTTTCTATAAGATATCGTCTTAGCATATATACGACATGATGAATGCCATCGATACAGTGCAGATAGGAATAATATCTAATTTATAGGCACAGAAAATAATTGGAAATATAGTATTAAAATTATGTAGTAAAAATTTAATTTAACTCAAAAATAATCTTAAATTCGTACGATTTTAATGAATATATAGGCGACCATCATCCAATTATAGGCAATACTTATCATATAACAGCAAATAACATAATTTATATAATTATTATTAGATCAAGAATAATAGGATAACAACAAAAAATTATAACATCAAAAGAATATTTTCTAAATGAATTACAAACAAATTGTAATAAAATGTGTTATGTGAAATAATAAATGCGTGACACCACGGAAAGATGAGACGCGCGTGGTTAATAATTATAATTATTTTTCTTATATTAGTTTACATACAAATTATATTTCTATATTTATTTATTTATTTTCATGAATTGAATTGTATTGTGTAATTGAAATAAATTTATAAATAAATAAGCACACACGCGTTAATAAAATGATTTAATATTATAATTTACCTTTATTTGTATCATATTTTTTATTGTATCAAATTTACAATGGACGCGCGTACTTATATAGTTACCATATTAAGTGTGCGTTACCAACATTAGTTTGGTAAAAATTATAAGTATTTGTTATTTAGAATTCTCATTTTATATTTTATGAATGATTTAATTTAAAATATATATACATTTTGTGTAATTACCATTTGAATCCCACATCAATTAATATTTTTTTTTATTATTGTATTATATTATTTATTTTTAAATTATATTCTTTTGTAATTTTATTTTGTCTTGTACTATTCAACTATTAAATTTACAATGAGTAATATTTAGTTTGGTTTGTAATTAAGTTAATACACGTAGAAAAATAAAATTGTATTTTAAATAGAAAAATGAGTTACAGATTTTAGCTAAATTAATTTTTGGTTTTAAGATTGAATTTCTTTTTAATTCAAAATGATTGATAGTTAAACTTTTAAGCATAAATTGTTTTAATATAATTACGTTTTCTATTTGAATCGTTTATTTTGACAGTAACTTTATCAAAAAATTCAAGTTAATAATAACATTGATTACAATTTAATGGTCTCCTTATTTCCAAAGATAATTTGCAATCAATATTGTTGAAAACTATTGAGATTTTGCCAATTAACGATAAAACAAACATGTTAATTGGGAAAGTGGCTTAAGTCGCCGTACTCAGGAAATTAATTACGAGACTTACTTGACAACCACTTGACGTGTCCACTCCCGATTCCCGATGTTGTAGTGCTCTCGAGAGTATAGAAGAAACACATTTTTTTATTTGCTTAATTGGAAGTAAAAAACATGACATTTTAACATTATTTATTAAATTAAAATCAAATAACAAAAAATTACTTTAAAAAAACATTGATGATCAAATTTAATTTTTGAATCAAAATAAAACTTTAGTCGCTCAACTTTTTTGTCCGCATTTGGAAAAATAATATAAATGAATTGCGAATATAAATCATTCGCTTAATTTAAATATTTCATACAAATCATTAGAACATCAATTATCGTAAATTTATTTCGTTTCTGTTACTCTTTCGATGTTTTGTGACAATGGAATGCGAAAATAGTTTCAGCTCATAGCATGAATATTTTTGTGTCTAAGAAGTCAAGTTTTTTATGTTAAAAATATAATTACTATTCAATTTAATGTTAAACTCAATTCATAGTTTTATAAATGTTGCTTTTTTGAAATGATTTTTTTAAAATGGTCTGAATTAAAAACAATATTTATTTAAAATAAAATATTATTCGATTTAAGAATTTAAAATTATTTTTCGTCTTACAAAGAAAAGAAAGAAATCAATGAAATGCAACTTTTTTATTATAAATATTCTTTCTATAGTTATTATAAGGTTTATTTTAACTTATTTTAAACAGATTCGATCTTATTTCCATAGCATTTTCTATTATTACAAATAATTTAATGTAAATTTATTTAATTTAAAATGTATTATTTTTTTCTGGGTATACCATTAATAATAATAATAAAAATAATGCAATAATATATTCCAAATAACACATATTGTACTGTTTAACAATATTTAGTGCTACAAAAAATATTAATAATAATTTATTAAATGAATTATACTTATCGATAATGCGTTAATTGGACATAAATTTGAATTTCGAAAATATAAAATTAATATGCGTATTTACACGCACCTATATTATTGTATTTCGATATACCAATTTTCTTTCACATATACGCATACATTTTAATATAATTAAAGAAATACGGTGCAAAATGATGTTTTATATTTATTTAACCTATAATTAAATTATGTACGATAAAAATAATAAACAATGTTTCACAATATTAATTTCATTTAAATAACTCTTTTCACAATTGTCATACAATTATAATTTTCGTATCATCAATCGGTATTATTAAACCAATTTCGTATAGGATAATCGTTTTTTCAATTGCGTCAAATTATTATAATCTTCCAATCCAACAACAAACAAGAAGAAGATAAATAAATGGAAGTATAATATTCGGGTGATCAATGTTCTATTAATAGTAGATCCTCTTGAATTATCTGAATTCTTATACCCACATGATGATGTGTTCCTCTAATTCACCTTCTACTTAAAAGCTATCCATTTTTTTTTTATTACAATATCAAAAAATTACATAATTGTGTGATACACTAAATCGGAACCAATTTCATATATAACAAATTTTATATATATAATCGATTAAGTAAACGTAACACAATTTAAGATCAAACCTTGTCACAACAAAATGGTCTATGAATTTTATTAATATATTAGATCGATTGTGTTGATGTACAAATTAATTTATAATTTCATAAGATGTAAATTTGCTAATATTATAACATTTATTGTATAAATGACGCATTCACCGCATACACCAACAAATATAATATTTGTGTGACCTCTCTTTAATATTTCATATCACACAATCTCCATCGTTGTAAACCTTCTATTAGTGCGTACCATAAACAAGAAAAAAAATGGTTATGTTTAAAATGTTATTGATTAAAAAATGGGAAAAAAAAGAAAGGTGCGTATTTTTTTCGATCAACATATGATCAATTTTGAATCGTCATAACAAAAGGATTTAATTGATGCACACACAAAATATATTTATAATATTATAAATATAAAAAAATATTATTAATATTTTATAATAAGTGAAAGAATTAAAAAAATATGTACATATTTTTAATAATAATAAAATGAAGAAATTAATTAATGCATTTATATTTAGAAACCAAAAAACAAAAAAGCAAAAGTAAAATTACTTTGGAGGTTTATATAATTTTTGATCCAGTGATCAGTTAAATTTAAATATAAAATAAATATTACTTTCATTACAATTTCTTTCTTATATTTTATAGATGATTTTTTTCTTTTCAATTTAATTTATACCAATGGATTATATTGCGAAGTATATTTATGAGGAGTTTCATTCAGATACTTGTTTATTTTCATAAAATACTTGTCCAAGCCCACTAAATCTATTGATTTTGATTGTTTTGACAATATTTGCGGTTAACTGCGTGCAACTTGTCTAATGCAAAATTGTATCTTCGCCTCCAACCATTCTGTTCTTTGACGGAATACCTTTCATCCAAAAATCTGAAGTCATTGTTCCTGGTTCTGTGTCGTGCACCAAGCCTCCGATCCATACATTAATATTGGACGTATTAATATTTTGTATATAGCTTTCACCGCAAATCTCGTTGTAATGTTTTCAATTGGAATTGTTTTTTTTATAAGTCCGTAATAACACCTGTTTCCACAGTTGCTACACTGCGGCGAATTTCCTCTTCAATATATTTATATCAACGATCTTAAGTATACAAAACTATTGACTATTTCAAAATTGTATTCTCCAATAAAAAAACAGTTTGATCTTGATTGCTTGATGTATTCGTTGCCACCATAAAAATCGTTTCTTGTTTATCAATATTTACACTGTCTCACTCCAGCGTAATAATATTAAGTAGTCCTTCGACCGTATCATCAGATAATTTATCTCGGATTCGTACTTGTGACTTTACATTTCCCAACGTGATGGCCACCAAATTTATAAGTTTTTTTTTTGTTTATTCGCAATCGGATACAATGAACAACCGTTTTCGTGCAAACACAAAGATGGTCAGGTTATGGCGCAAGAGGAAAGGTGCCGAGTACTTTAAAAAAAACCAATTTAATGTGAACACGCCATAGTGAATAAATCCAGCCATTCATATAGCTGAGAACCATCAATACAGGGAAAGTAAAGAATGTTACTTAAAAGTTCAAAAATAATAAATCATCTGCAGATTTGATAGAGTTTTTACCGCAGGTGAACTCTTTAGGCAAGTTCTTCTGCTCGCTTAACCAATTTATTCTAATCCGCTTCAAGTGACTGGTGTCTTTACTGAGCGATAACATTTTCTTTTATTTCCATGTGTTAAAAACAAAAAGAACGAAAATAGATATTTTTGTAAAGTAAAAAAACGAAAGATTTAAGCGACGAACCTGAAAATTTTATATTTTTATTTTCATTTTAACAGAATTGAGTTTCAAATATTATTTTTTACAATATTTTTATTTATTTTTATTGTATTTTAATATATTATTGTTAAATATTAATTAATTAATTTTTAATTTTTTAATACATTTATTTAAAAAGTGATTTGTTTTTTGTCTTGTAACTTTTTTTTCGCATATTTGAACCAATAAAAAAAAACGAAAGATTTAAGCGACGAACCTGAAAATTTTATTTTATTTTCAATTATTAATTTTTACAATATTTTTATTTATTTTTATTGTATTTTAATATATTATTGTTAAATATTAATTAATTAATTTTAAATTTTTTAATACATTTATTTAAAAAGGTATTTGTTTTTTGTCTTGTAACTTTTTTTTCGCATATTTGAACCAATAAAAAAAACGAAAGATTTAAGCGACGAACCTGAAAATTTAATATTTTTATTTTCATTTTATCAGAATTTAATTAATAAATGTTTATTTATTTTTTATTTTGATATAGTTTAATTAAAAAACTAATTTGATTGCTTAATTCGATTTTTTTTTATACAGTTATGTAAAAAATTATTCGTACAAAAAACATATATTATTAACAGAAAATATTCTATAGCGATTTTTACGAATTGAAGAAAATAATTGAAGAATTAATGAATGTTTCGCATGTGTTTTTTTGATAAAAAATCTAGTTATCGTTAAATATATTTTAGTTTTGTATAATTGTAATCAATTGCGTGTATAGCGCGTAACGTTACACACATCTCTATTTAATTATTGTAGGAATTATCGAATCAAGAACATAATTTGAATTGTTTTTCATCCCGATAATACTATACGGATTGATTGTCCAGACATACCAATAAGTTATATCCTATAAACAATGTTACACGTCGCTCGGAGATATCCATCTAACATTACAATAAATTATTTCATATACGTGATTAAACCATGTGATTCAATTTGGTTTACAATTACGTTTATGCATATAGATACAGTATTATAATTGAATTTATTCTTGTGGCGATTCCATAAATATCAGTATACCAAACTCGACAAAATATCCAATTGTTTAACGATCTCCCTTCATCGTCAAATAATAATAAATCAATTGTTAATTATAACTTTGTAAAATTATTTAAATATAAAAATTAAGAAAGTAAATATAAATAATATAATTGAGAACAACCATTGCAATTGTAGCCGCATTATAATATTTATTATTTCTTAAAATATACTCAATATAGCAGCAGTAATTGTTTCCGATATATAGAATTTTAATTATAGTCAATTATCATAATAATAAAAATTATATTATTATTATTATTATTATTAATTCTAATTGTCAAGGTTTATTACTATTCTTAAATGTGTATATCGTTGTTTTATGTATCACCTATTGATTTAAATAAATATAAAATTTTTATTGATATACTTACACCAATATTTTATAAATGCTATGTGCTTTTTCGTACACACATAATTTTGGTTGGTAAATTTGTATTTTCAATTTTTCATATGTATTCAATTTGTTTGTTTATAAATTGTATGTTTCCAATTTTCATTTCCTTGTTCAAATATCAATAATGTATCGGTTTGTATTTTTTTTCCTTATAATTATATTAAATTATAATAATTAATAATCTTTTATATACAATTTATGAATTTATATTCGCCGTATTGTTATTAGAAATATTCGTATATCGCAATTGAAACATATTTACAATGCAATTTATTTAATTTTATTGTTTAACGTTATTAATAAATATTTTTTAACACATTAGTTCTCGTCGTGTTGCGTGTGTGTGGTTGTGTGTAAAAGAATTTAATCTAATGTAGTTTTTTTATTCTGAAAATAATTAATGTATAACCACATTTATTGAATGACTAATGCCTTATTAGTTTTAAATTAATTGTAAATTTTTTAACTCCTATAAAGAGATTTCCTATAATATAACTTAGTTATTTTTTTCTTATCCTTTTAATTGAATTTTAATATATATATTTTTATGTAGTAAACATAAGAGATGTGTGTGTGTACGTCTGAGATGCGTGATTACTAACGGATGTTAAATTTAAATTACATCATCAGAACTTTACCCGATTGTGATCTAATAAATATATGAATATAGTGTTGTTTGTGTGATGATGTACATGAATTTTGTAATATATAAAAACATATATATTTTGTTAGAAAATAATCGTTAAACCATTTCACACCATGGTGTTTTTTTTTTGCACACCAATCAATTTTACTTTAATTTTGCACTAGGAAATTTTTTTTGCTTTCGCGAAACTGCACGTGTTTTTTTTAAATTAAACATTATTTGATAACGAAAATAATTAGAATAATAAAAATACAAAATTGAATATTACAATTGTTGAATAAAATTAATTATTTATGTCCTGTGGTGTTTAAATTTTGAGTTAACTTTTTAATTTATTTGAAACTAGACTGATGTCTTTAGTGGGAATATTTTAAAAATTATGTTGCGCTTAACAATGGAAAAGAATGTCAGATAAGTACGACCACCTTTTACAGCTCTACAATCTTTTAGTAAAATTTACCATCACGTGTTCACATAATTGTTGTTCAATTATTATAAATAATTGATTTTTTTAATAGATTTAGAAAATGTTGAATGGTGGATATTATACCTCTTTTATATGTATATTATCCAAAACATTAATGATACAGAAATATACGCCATTCACAGGTTTTATCACACCATTATTAAATTCGAAGCACCAAATCAAAAACATTTTAACAATAAAAACGTATTGTTCTCGATCGTATATTTACGAATCGCCGCGATGTTTCTATACTTACCACCTGCGTACCATTTATTATTACGAAAAACACACATATGGTGATAAATTTAAAAAGTTAATTCAAATTTGCAACACCCTCTCCAAAATATGGCTGAAACAAACATTACACTATTCAAAATTTTCCGGAAAAATCATACACAGACTTTGAATTTATTAGACGATATATAGCACAGTGCTGTTAAATATGTTCTCATGTGCATACAAAAGGGTTAATCATATATACGTTATATATTTATAGTGTGAGCTTTAAGCATATGATATATGACTGACTATATATTGTATATATGTCAGGTGTAGAAATATGAAAGTTATCAAATTTGGCTCTGGCCAGTTAAAGATTAATGTGTGAACGTTGTGCTACTCATACCAGAAAATCATCGCATTTGCGGCAAGTTTTATTGATCATTATTTTTTGTTTGTAGAAAAATGCCCATCGAATACTTATCAAAGCTTATGGTGAGCATGTTCTTTCAGATGCAACATGAGTAGAAATTGGTTTCAACGACGATTCAAATGATTAATGATTTTAGAAATGATGTGAACGTGGTAGACGGCACCGAAAACGTTTTAAAGACAGTGAATTGCGCAAGCATTGTTGGACGAAGAAGATGATACACAAAGTCCAAAATAAATGGCAGAAATGTTAGATATTTCACAAAACAGAATTTCCAATCCTTTTAAAAAATATGGGAAAGATTCAAAATGTGGAAAATCGAATTGTTACTGGTACTGTAAAAATGGATATATTTTGAGAATTCTAAATGCCAAAATTACTTGGGTTACACCAGGGTCAACCGAAGCTAAAATCGACTGCAAAATCAAATCTATTCGGTATAAAAAGAGAATGTTTTGTGTTTGGGGTGGGATCAGAAAGGTGTGGTATACTATGAGCTTTTGAAATCTGGTGAAACTGTTAATACTGATCGCTACCTCGACAACAAATGAACAATTTAAACCATGCATTAAACGAAATACAACCAGAATTTTCAACAAGACATGTAAAGTGATTTTTCAACATGACAACGCACCGTCACACACAGATCAAAACCAGTTCAGAATACGATGGCTGTTGTTGTTACCTCACCCGTCCTATGCACCAGACTTAGCTCCTTCTGATTGCCATTTGTTTTCATCGATGCAACACTCGTTTTTGCTGACTTCAGCACTTCAAATAGGTATCCACAAATTGCTGGAAAGGTGGTCAGAATGTGTGTAGCAGACGATGGTCAATACTTTGAAATAAAATATTTGTATCCGTTCACACTTTAAAATAAGCGTTTTATTTTCCTTAAAGAACGATAAAAACGATACCTTCATATTTCTACACCTGGTATATATTGTATATATTCATTTTACCATAATTTTATTGAAAGAAGAAATAATATTTGTTAAGTTATTAAAAAGAAAAACATATATAAAATACAACAATAACAATTTTTAAATATTATTTTGGATCCGCATCTATTCTAATTTTGGCCTTGTCCACGTATAACTCGTGACTGGATTTTCATAATATTATGAAAAAAAAACAAAAAAAAACTAACTATTAAATACAAACTCTAAAAAACAAATAAAGGAATCAAAATTGTATAAAACACGTGATTCTTTTCAACTGTTGTTGTATTTGATGTAAATTTATTGATTTTATAAAATAATTTGAAGAGAAATAAAAATAAAATCTTATTAATCTTTGTAATATCTTTGAATATAAAGCTTTAATTTTTTTTGTGTTGCCTATATTTCTTAAAAATTGTGTGACTTTTGTCTTTTAGCTTTAAAATATAAATATTTCTCTTGATGATGATGGTGGTGATGATGATGATGGTGAATTTTTGTATATAATTAAATAATTTAAATTTGTTGTGTGTCTTGTGTGTTTATAATTTGATTATGGATATTATTATTAATATTAGTATTTTGGTGGAGTTAATGATTAATTTTATTATGTTTTTATTTTGTTTTAATGGTATATTAACATATTATAAATATATGAAAGGTCGTTGTCATTGCGATAATTCTCTTTACTATTATTATTATTATTATTATTATTTATTGGGTCTATGACTAAGTTTTGGGTATATTTTGGTAACACATTTATTTGAAAGTAACGACGGTACATTATATTTTATTCAAAGTATTTGCCATCTGAAGCTACAACTATTGACCATCTTTGTGGCAAATTATGGATTCTCTCATAGAAGAACTTCGGAGGTTTTAAAGCAATCCATGAATCCAGCCATTTTTTCATATTTTCGTATGAATTGAACCGTTGTGCAGAAAGGGTCATATACTGAATATGAAAGGTGGATTCAACTACTACAATAGCGAAGTATTGCCACTTCACACTGCGTACAACCAATACTAATTACGACACATATCAAATTATTCCCAGGACTTATTTATGGACCCAATATTTAATTTTTTTTATATTACCCATTTCTTCTATTTACCGATTTGAATTTCAATTGATTTTTATTGGTTAATTTGTGTGTGTACGTTTGGTATTATGATGTTTTTGAAATATATATCAGAGATTATGTTACTAATAGTTATGACATATTGTATGGTATATTTGTGTTATGTGCGCATGCAAATTGTGATTAACATATTTAGAAAGACAATAAAAAAAAATCAAATTGTTATAGTTATATTTTAGTTTGTATATAATATTTAACATGCGATTAGCAAAATGTATGTAATAATCATTTTAGCTTATATTTAACTTTCCTTTTCATTTATTATTATTATTATTATTATTATTGTTATTATTATTGTTATACAACAAAACAATAAAGTGGTGCGCGTTGATTGTTAAATTTTATTATATATAATTAATTGCATCTTCATTATTTAATTGTATACACGAAAATGAAATTAATATTTCCGCAAAAATATCTTGAGAATATGCAGATATTGAATGTTTTCTGTGATAATAATTCGAGAAGACAAAACACAACAATTAGTAGCATAAAAATTTTAACTTAAAGTTAATGTTTTAATTGATAAGAATTTTTTTTTATTATTATTACCATTTTATTTATTTATTTATTTAAATATAATCCAATGAGACACGGTATAATTTGTCTGTATACATTAATTAATTAAGAATATTAGGGATATAGTAATTTAATTAACTTATTGTAATACTAATTGTAAAAATTAAACATTACAAAATGAATATTTAATTTGTAAAAAATTTGCACATCCCCACTGATATACAAATTCAGCGCATCCAAAGACTAGTGTATGTATAATACTTGAACATCATCAGCAAAAATTTTAAGAATGAGTATAATTTAAAACCAGCAACCGAATCGTTATTGTACACAGAAAACAATCTGTCCGGCAAGCCACTACAAATCAGAAACAAATTCGGCATTGTTTTCGAGAACAACTCTAAAAATATTTTACATAATTGATTGTGCCCCACATTAGATTGAATAATTTTTCAATAGTTAAGAAGAAGAAGAAGTGAGGTAGTGGACAATTTTTCAAGGGTGATATCTATAGTAATGCTTAAAAGTGCGTATAGCTGATAGATGTACTAAATGCCCAAGACTATACACAGCTATTTTCTAATATGTATATACATATTTAAAGAAAGTTGTTATTAGAGATGAGGATGGTCCAACATTTTTATAATGCTATAAAGATATTCCAAAAATCATTCATATTACGAAAATTGCACATATCTGTTATTCTCAGTGTGCGACGCATTAAAAAATGTTTTCCGAATTGTAATATCACTATATTTTTTGTGTGGTAGACGAGTTGAAAGTAAAAGTAGATTATGAAAAAAAATTGGAATGTCCAATTACTAAATTTTTACCGGAAAATCGACTATTAAGAATTATCATCTTTTTGAATTACGGGGGCCATAGTTTTAACGGATTTCCAATTTTGTATGAAGAATTGCAAATTATAATATTAATTTACAATCTTTTATGGACGGGATTTTTATAATCGATTCACATTCACGTTCAAAAGATATATGACCGATTATTTTCCATTTGATGTCATTGAATTGTTGTATGAAATAATTGTAATGTAAACAATTTTTTGTACCATTCGCGATTGTCAACTTTACAAATTTCTTTAAATTATCATCGTATGGAAAATTGATCATATTTTTTGAACTGGTGAATCGATTTTTAAAAATCTCTTCTATGAAAGATTGGATATTGATTTTTAATTTGTAATGCTGTTAGTAAAAAATGGAAATCCTTTAAAACTAATTAAAAAAAAAGATAATTCTTAGAAACAATTAAAAAAGATGATAATTCTTAGAAGTAATTTAAAAAAGATGATAATTCATAAAAGTAGATTATCCGGAAAATTTAATTCAGTGAACACACACACTTTTTTCCATAATTTAGTTTAATTTCATTCAGGTTATAAGAAAAATATAGCACGACATTGAAAACTGAATGCTTCTTCTCAGCTTTTGCCAATGGTTATTCTGTACATTTTTACTGCATTTGATTATAAATAAATTTTGAAATTCTTTCGTCGGTTGATTTTTACACACGTTTTTTAGATTCAAACACACCGTAACGTGTGATTTCTGCTTCTTCCGTTCTGCTACCGGTTAAATCATATAAATTGATTACTGGAATACTCTTTCATAAAGGGTATCATTCAATTTAAGCCATTCATAACCATAATGTTACCATATACTATTGCATATATGAAGCCAGAAATTGACTGTAGCAAGTAATCCACTAATTAGAAAATATTACAACAATAACGCACCCAATAATTATATTCAATAGGTACGTCTTTGACGAATTATTTTTATATGGAAATCGTTTAATTAAAATACGATTTATTAATTTTGAACTATTCTAAAAATATATATTAATCAAATCATTAGGGATAAATTTATTGTAAATACTATCCTCTTAATATCATTGTAATTTTCGCTATATAATACAAATATTCTAATCTGTTCTATTCTAACAAGATTAAATGAGTTATAGGTTGAGGAGCGGCTACGGGTATGCGGTTCTTCTATGTTTTTTTTTTGTTTTCCTCTGAAATAGTTTACATATAAAAACTTAGGTGGGTGTTGTAAAAATTTATATATTCATATGCAGATTACAAATACTTTTAAGAATCAAATAATTCATTCAAATCCGTAAAATAAGAAATAAAAATCAAACAAGTTTGTTGTTGTTGTTATACATTTTTGTGTTTTCTTTTTATTCTTAATACAAAAATTCTCTTTATCGATTTTTTTTATTAAATAAGAATTAAATTCCGTGTATGAGTGATGCATGTAAAAATGTTTTAGTTGAGACGTAGGTTAATATTATTCACATTTGCAAAAATTATCATATGTATAAGATCCGTGTTCTTTGTACCACAACACACACACTCACTCACACACAATATAAATAAATAAAAAATATTAATAATTTTATATAAATTATATAATCCGATAATTCCGATTTCATTTAGACTTTTACAAAATTAATTCTTCTTGCAAATATTTTTTGATAAACAAATTCATAATTGTACAATAAAAAAATAAATAAACAACAAAGACTGTAAATACAAAAAAAAAACATTAACACCACAAAAGACGATGTGTTAATTTAATTAATTTAAATAAAATAACAAATTATAAATAATTTATAAATCAAATAAAAATTTTAAAATAAAAAAAAAGGAAAATTATTTTTCACGTGCAATCTCATAAAATTTGGGTCATTGACAGACGAGCAAAAAAAAAATATGAATCAATAAATAAATAAACATTTCTCTATCCGTTAATAAAATCTCTTAAATTAAATTGTCATCTTGTTTTTTGGAACTTGCTCAACAATACCGAATTTTAATAAACAAAATTTCCTATCAAAATTTGTTTCCAATTTATTGAGAAAAAAAAAATATACAAATTTGATTAATCCTATCTCAGCATATTTGTGAAATTAATTAATCTGTTAACTGAACATAGTTAGTTTTGTTTTTTATTCATACCCAACCCTGCGGTTGGATTTAAAAATTAATCATATTTCGTTAATAAATCTGTTTACAAAATAATTTGTTATATTATTTCCAATGTTGTATCATCTACGATTATAAAATTATATATAAATATTCAAATTGAATAAAAAATGATATGTAAAATTATATATTAAATATTAAAATTTGATTTATTTATATTTCAGTAATGTATAATTTATTGCTACACATATATGTGATGGTTTATAATGTTCAACAAAATAGCTACACAAATGCTATACGATTTAAAGATATCGCCGATAACAGACAGGATGTATATTCTAAAATACAAACTATGATGCGTTGAAACAATGTACACACGATGACAACAATATATTGGTATATTTTTTTCGAATAATTTAATTGTAAAATAGTATTAAAACGCAATTTTTCAATTCCAACATATATTCACAGATAAGATCCACGAACACATTTAAATTGGCAAGCAGCATGTGCAATGATAAACTGTATGAATTGCCTTGGACATTTTTATAAGATACAGCAACACATAAATCAACTTCAATATATGCGAATATGTTGCAACTAAATCGGCAAGCAGCGTGTGCAATGATGAACTATTCAAAGTGCCTTGGAAATTTTTATAAGATGCAGCAACACTTAAATCAACTTCAATATATGCGGATTTGTTGAAACTAAATTGGTAAGCAGCGTGTGCAATGATAAACTATTTGAATTGTCTTTGAAAATTTTTATAAGATGCACGAACACATAAATCAACTTCAATATATGCGGATATGTTGCAACTAAATTGGCAAGCAGCGTGTACAATGATGAACTATTTGAAGTGCCTTGGAAATTTTTATAAGATGCAGCACCACATAAATCAACTTCAATACATGCTGGTATGACGAAATTAAATTGGCAAGCAGCGTGTGCAATGATGAACTATTTGAATTGCCTTTGAAATTTTTATAAGATGCAGCAACACATAAATCAAGTTCATTATATGCGGATATGTTGAAACTAAATTGGCAAACAGCGTGTGCAATGATAAACTTTTCGAAGTGCCTTTGAAAATTTTAATAAGATGCACGAACACATAAATCAACTTCAATACTAAATTATATGCTTATTAAAATATTATAGAAATAATTAAAAGGGCACCCACTCAATTGGATAAATAAGGTAATATTTGATATATTGGAATTACTTTTAAGATTATACCTAATACAATTTATTTTTCATTACATTTAGTACACGCAACTGCTACAATATTCCAGTTTTTGTTTTACATCGCCCGAATAATTGAATTTTATCGCATTCTACAAAATATGCATTTGCTGCTTCTATAACTTCTGATGTCTTGGCAACAAGTTTTTAATGTATATTAAATTAATGATGTCAAATGTGAAAAATACAGTGGAGATGATGAAGCAATTCATAAACGTAATAGGATAAATTTAATGTTTATAATTTTCATGATAGTGAGATGAGGTGGTTATTGTTAAGATTATCTATAGCACTTTTTTTTTCATATTTGTAAATTGTATTATTTTATCATTTTCTTTTATATAAATCGTTGATTAATGTCACACCCATTTGCGTACACAGCTGCCTGCTACCGATTGTTTCGAGAGTATCATATATATTAAGCTTTTATTTAAGATATTTCGTATATATTTATGACTCGCAAAAATCCAAATGCTTGCCAATATAACGTAATGTATTTCAATTTATAAAACGAATTGTATTATTTGAATTACTTATACATTTTGTAAAAATTAACCCCGTCACAATAATAGTGTCCATATAGTTTTATATAACATCACAGTTTAGTTAATAAATTACTCAGCAAGTGGATATGTTATAACAACGAATTAATCTGCAATTGTGATTCGATAGATGATTTTTCATTAATTCAATTATTCTTATATGGAAAAAATATTGCATAAGGTCATGTGAACACAACACCCATTTAACTCACAACCCATCGGATTGATTGCCATGCTCTCTATAGCTTGTGCATCAATGAATGTCTTTCATATAATTGGTAAATAAAATTAATCCCTATTCATTTGTAGTTGAATACTATAATAATTTATTTCTTTATAGTATGATTTTCAAAGAGTTGAGTGTAAGGTTTAATTTAATAATTTTGCTCTGTTTAAACAAACACTGAATGTTACTGCAAGAATTGGAATTACGTATTTTATTGTGTGTACATATTTAATTTCATTACCTGTAACCACCAATAAGTAGGTGCGTATATTTTAACTTGTTTAAATTGTGAATGATTCTTATTCCATTCATTTTATTTGGTTTATTATTCATATATATATTTTATATTGTCCATAACTGTAGGAGTTTTGTTTGAATACAGAAATACGTATACGTACGTAAATAAACATTCAATTCATTTTAAATTTAATCCTGCATTCAGTGTTAGATTATATTCTATAAATAAATTCGAGAAGTTAACTTAAAATGAAATATATTATTTCATCAACAACAGAAACAAAAACAAAAGACTTAAGCGACGAACCCTAAATTTACACAATATTATTTATAGTTAAATTTTGTATTTTATACATTTGTTGTCTGTGGGTATGTGTTTGGCGAATAAAATTATTCCAAGCAAAAATAATATTTTCCAATCTCATGTACACAGGGTGGTGTGGTTAGAGATGCTGATCCGTTAAATTTCCATGACCAAATCAATTAAATCTTTATTATCACAGTTTGTTATTTTATGTTACCTATATTTAATTTTAAAATTAACTAGAATCATTTACATATACTTTAGACGTTCGGTCTTCGCTTACACACACTTTGGCTATGTATAATTTGTTCGAAAGTGTAATTTAAGAATATCTTCATATATCGCTGAATCAAATAATAAATTATCATTAGAAGGAATTCTACAAATACTCCCATAAATTATAATTATAATTATTATTATTAGGAGTGTTTACAATTCGTTATATGTTTCATTTTCTTTGAATTACTCAGTGGTTTAAGATTAATGCATATGGCTAGCAACCGTGTTCAATTCTCGAAAGTTGTACGCAAACATTTTGCTGTTTCTGTTTATATTGACATTTTTATTTGGATGATTTTACCATTTGTTCGTTTATGGGATAAACAACGAATATCTTTATGAAAATTTAGTGTTGGATCCTAATCCGACAGATTAACAATATCTTCACATATACACATAAACCTATAAAGAGACTAATGGTCTTGTGTCATGTGCGTATTAATGAATAAAAATCAAATTACGTGTTTCAAATAAAAGCATCGACTTTAAAACATATATTATATTCCCAACACACTGGATAGAGGTCGAATAGTAGAATAAAATTGCAATAATCATAAGCTTTCAAATGTTTTATCCGACAAATTTCGGGTAATTTTAACTCAAAAAGTGTTTGTAGTTTAACTGAAACAAAAAAACAACATAATATTAACAGGAATTAATTGGCAAAGAATAATAAAAATCATTTATTTCTTTTACATTTGTTTGTAACATTTCAATTGTAAACCAAATCAAAAATAATAATGAATTTTTACATTAAATAATTAATAATTTCTTAAAAAATAATAGACATAATGTCATAAGGTTAAATTATATTATTGATATAATAAATAATAATAATCTAATTTTAGGTAAAATTACCAATTTGTGAACAACATTATTCTATAGAGATGAACAGAGAATTCGCAGAGATGAACATTAAACAATACTGCCTCCGGGGATGAAATTGATGAAATAAATCTAAGAAAAAATCGCAAAAATATTGGGATTAATTTTAAGTTTAATATTTTAAGTTTTAAGTTGTATAAAAATGTAATAACTCACAGAGAGAAAATGAAATATTTCTGCCTAAAGTCAATGATATTGAATTGCTCATTGGGCGGTTCTTTTGAAGAATTACTTATTTGCATTGCAAAAATGGGAACAAAATATTCTAGCTATATATACAGAAAAATTAGAATGAATGATGGATCCTGTGGCTATATATATTTATTTATAGAATAGAGTTCCCGAAAATATGTGGTTTATAGAAATCGAAGGTTTATTGGGGCGTTTGCAAAGAATTTCTTGTTAAACTCAGAAGATTTCGAATTATAGATGCACCGCCATCTTTTACTGACGATAACTTATTTAACATACATTAATATTCGTGCAAATAGAGAAAACCATTAACTGATTGTAATTTCATCATTTTTTCATATATATTGAGTTTTTGAAAACAATTAAATAACATCTAGAAGTGGATGATATTTCATTTGTTGTATTTGATCAGGGACTTATTGTATTTTTATACTACCACTAGCTTGAAATAAAGTAAGTGCCAAGATTTTCTGGCATTCATTACACACTTATTTCATCCGAGAATTTATTAGAGCGATTTGTTTTTTATTCAATCTATTACTATGCTGTTTTAATTATAATTGTTCTCGTCAATATATGGATTATAATTTACTTATGACTTAGCCCCATGCCATTACGACTAGTTATTTCATTCAATTGATAATTGTATTCTTTTATTGAAAATATTTTGCAGAAATGCTTCATCAGTTTCATTTGAGAATATGATACTTATAAAAAGTGATGTTAATAGTTCAACAATCAATTCGATACAATCAATGATTTACTGGAGGTGTTGAAATCGATAAAAACTATCACATTTAATTATTATATAAATTGAATTCGAATTCAATTGACGCGACCCGACGAACAACGGTCATAAAAACAATACCGCATCATCGAAAATCATTAATAATTTTTCTGTAAACTCTTTAGGTAGTTTAACCTTAACTACATAACATAGGAATATAAAAAAAACTTCATAATATAAATTACATTAGGTTAATTTCATTCATCTCTCTAATTGATTAGCTTTAAAACAAAGCCAATTTAACATTTTATTTTAATTAGCATTTGTAATTATTATATAAAATAACCTAAAAATAATTATAATAAATTATTTTAAGTTATACAAATATTTATAAGTAAGAACAAAGAAACTGTAAGTATATTGTGTATCTATGGAAGAGATGTGAGGAGATGACCTCCTCTATATAAATGTATATAATTATCTCATTATGTTTACCATTTGATGGACAGTTTCAATTAAGTTGAATATCAGTTGTTGTTTAATTTTTTGTTGTTGTTCTTCCGCTATTTTATATTATTTACTCATTTTTGAAGTTTTGCGTTGATTGAATATTAAAATAAAATTATTTGAAATGTTCTATATATATTTTTAATGCCCGCAATTTAAAGTGGATTTAAAGATGAGTTATGTTTTCAATTGATTATTTTTAATTAATGATAATTAATAATAATAATAATAATAATAATAATAATAAATTAATTTTGATTTTTCTGAATACATTTTTGTATTCTCTTTTGTATTCCATTAAATCCTATAAAACTTTATTATTATTATATGCAATTTTCAATCAATATATATTAGTAATAGACTCTAACTAAATTGATATTTGTTTAAACTAAGACTTTAACAACAAATTTTATTTTGGTAAATATCTGTGTTTCTTCTTTTTTTTTTTGGTCCACAAAATTTATTACGTTAATCCAATTAATTTACATTTACATTAGCTTTCCAATTTTTATGTATTAATTTAATTTTGACATGGGTTCATTTTTTGCCGATCTCAAAATATATAAATAATATTAATGAATGATAAAACAACAAAATTTGAAAATCAAATTAAAAATGGAAATGAGATCGCAACGTTGTTTTTTTCTTTCCACATTCCTCTTTATAATATTGATAGAAAATAAGAATTATGAGAATGAAGGGGCGGAATATCTTTCTTTATAACAGTGAGAAACACTAAAATAAAATCAAAAAAGATATATAATTTATTATTATTGAATCATTTATTTAATAATTTATTTTTTGTTGTTAATTAGAATTGAATATTTAATACAAACTATAACTTTTTTTTTTTTTTAGTATTCATTTTAATAATTATGTGGTTTTTTTTTCCGTTTTTAAAGTGCATATAAATTAAGGAAGACATAAATGTAAAAAATTAATCAATTTATTTATTTATTTTCGTTTGTATATTTAATTTTGATATACTGTCGATGTCAAATGAATATTAATTATATTTAATTGGAAAATAACTTTAATATACGATTCATGTACATACATTTTGGCATTTTGGTAATCGAATTTTGTACTTAATATAAAGTAGAAATATTAATTAATATTATTAGGACGCGCGAGCGATTGACAAATTCGTTATGAAATAATTATATGGTATCGCATCACATATGTAAAGTCAATTCGAAATGAAAAGTATCGTCGATAAATTTGGCAGATAATCGTGGAAAATCAAGCCTTACCCGTAGCACAATAAATGACACAAGATGTTTGATGAGATTTTTATTTTGAATTGGGTATATGAATGAATGAATGAATTTATCAACAACATTGAAATTAAATTTTTCTTACATCACCTAATTTCTATAACCCATCCCACCCTCGTATATAACCTAAATCCATAATCCTATTATAGAATGATATATTAAAAACAAAAACCATTTATCCAATTGTGTTTAAAACATTTCATTTCATTTATAATTGTTGCTTAAAATTTATTAAATAATTATTAAAATATTATTTTTTTATTTATTTATTTATTTATTTATTTATTTATTTATGTCTCTATAGACACAGAATTAATATTTGATCATAAAACATATGCACAAAAATCTATAGGTCACTATGAAGACAATTCGAAATGACGAAACACAGAGAACACGTGTATGGCTTCTGGAATGTTATTATTTGCTCGATAATTATGTAACTATTTTAATAACATATTATAAATAACTAAATAAATATATTATATTTAGTTTAAAATTTGCTACATTATTAATCTGTATTTTTATTTCTATATTTTCAGATAATATAAAAATTATAGTTGTTGCGAAATCCTATCGATTGATTGATTAAATTGTTTTTCACTTCATCATTGGCAACATTTAGGCAACTAAATTTACGTTTTCACAACTATTTAATAACATCAAATTTATATGATACAAGAAAATACCATATTAAATCCAAATTGTATGAATTTAAAAAATATTTTTCCGTTCCTCAGTACTATCTGGGGGCGGATTAATAAATAATAAACGAATTAAATATATATTATAGTTAGTAATAAGTGTGTAGTCAGTAAGCTAAATATTAAGTATCTAATTTGTTAATTAATTATAATAACGGCCATAGTAATAATATTTTTAGTGGACATCGCCGCCAATTAAATTTATATAATATGTACTAATCATTCGTATAAAACTAAAGAAAATATGGTTAACATCATCCATATCAATTGAATAATGACAGGCAAATAAATGTCGGGAGTAACATTTGGCTTAATAATCATGATGATGAATATATTAAATTGGAATAATTTTTTAACGTCATAGTATTACTATTGCAATTAATCGTAATTATTATACACATTTATTCATTCATTAATTCACTAATTCATATATCCAATTAATATGTTATTTACAACGGGTGTGTATTTCAGTAATTTATGAAGTCAACGAGATGTTAACGATGTTGTATTCGGGTTGAACCTGACCACAAGCACATCATTTAATAGATTAAAGATATACAAAATGATTTGATGTTTAAAATTTATTCCAATTTAATTATAATTATAAGAAAAATATTTATGTAAAAAAAATGTAAATCTGTGAAATTTCGACGCGTATAAAAAAAAAAAAACGAACACACGACAGATGGTCATTTTCAAGAATTAACCGTACAATATACATGAATAATTAAATACATAAATAAGTGATATTGTCCAGAACATGAGCTAACATTTTATGTAAGAAAATACTATAACGGTTTTTTCGACTTAACCTATAGAATCCGCTAAACCATTCATGTTATAAATGACCGAAGATTATAGATAATCAAAAATAAACTATACTAACTAATAATATATATAAAAATAACCATCTAACTCAACTCATTTCCCAACTACCAGTCGCTACATCCAGAAAAATGATTCGCGGTATCTTTTATTATTTGAAATAAATAGTAGTTCTTCCTTATTTGATGACATACAGATGTCGTATTATCCAGAAAAATCATATGATCGTGATAATAAATAAAATTTAATATATAAAATTTCATGTAGAACACGATGGTTATTAGCAAAAAATATATTCACATATTCTGATAAAGATTTTTCTTATTTAAATACGAGAATGTACATTAATATTTCTCTAACATCAGGCTAAAGAGCACCAAAATTATAAATCCTAAGGTATCTACCGTTGCCTCACCAACCACAAACTAAGCACTGCAGATAGGATCCTTTGTATATTAAAAGCACAAACAACTTACAAATAAAAACAAACAACAGATAATAACAAAAATCATACGCGACCGCACGCATCAATATTATTGATATTAAATTTTTGCATTATTTCGGATGGGAAAGAAAATGTTTAATAAAAAGCAATGACTTGTTGTTTTCATATGTAAATTTAATTTGTCAAAGAAGAAGTCGTAGAAAAATTATCATTAAATTTTTATCTACGATTAAAAATTCATACACACAGAATTTGTTTTTGTTATGATTGTTTCATCAGTTTTTGGAACCCAACTAGTGGTCGAAAAATCAAAAAATTGTAAATTTTATACAGTAAAAAAAGAAAATATTGATAATTACAAATACAAATGAAATAATAATATGCAAAATTATTAAATATTGACCACAAAAATATTAATAAATGTATGTATAAAATCACAAAACGACTTTTATTATTATCAAAATTTATCACGTACAAAATATATGTGCGCAACAACAATAACAGTCTAATTTATTGTAGAAGAGAAAAGAAAAACTTTGTTATTGTATTATTTTTCAATAAATATGTAAATAATTCAAAAATTCTGCTGGCCGGATTACAAATCTGAAATGATACATATAGTTTTAAATTCTCAAATTTCGAAAAATAATATTTTGTCTTGATGCATATATTTCGGAGTTAAAAATAATTGTCGATAAGAAAGATTTTATTGTAGCAAAGAAAACAACCACATATTGCTCAAAATTTATATGTAAATTCATTTCGAAATTATTTAAAATAATACATTTTTAACTACTTTTTTTATAATTCGCAAATGCAATAGATCGATATGGTATATATAGTAAGCACTATAACTTCTTAGTATTTGATGTAAATTAATAGTTTACATCCATAGTTCTGACCGAATAGGGTATGGGTCGAACTCAAAGCATAAGTAATTATGTACAAGGGGGTATATAATTGCTTATAGCTATTTTTGACTTGAGGTTGAGGAAACTATTTATATAGGAGTACTTAACTTCAAACCAACCGGGGAAGTTTGTTGCTTGTCTAGGAAGTAGATTAGCTGATAGAAATATCACAATTCATTTCCATTCAGGTTGACATACTTCTCTAAAGCATCCATTGCTTCGCTATGGTATGTGTGGGTAGTTGTATTCACTTCATACTATAGCGCAAGCAATAAATTGGATGAACACACATGTGATATGTATGTGTAGGCTTGACACAGGGAGTGCGTTGCTTGTGTAGGAAATAGATTGGTTGGCAGAGATGTATGACTATTTATTTCCTTGCAAATTTGACCCTCTCAAGAAACACATCCAATGCTTGGTGATGGTGAGGTACGGGGTACTCATCATACTACGATGCCAAGCAATATATTTGGATGAGTGTCGCCACGCACACGTGCTTACTTGAAAGTACGTGCAAAGCAAATGCTTTGTGCTGACTTTAAAGTACGTGCAAAGCAAGACTGCTTTGTGCTTACTTTAAAGTACGTGCGAAGCAATTGCTCTGTACTTACTTTCAAAGTACGTGCAAAGCAAATGCTTTGTACCTACTTTCAAAGTACGTGCAAGGCAAGACTGCTTTGTGCTTACTTTCAAAGTACGTGCAAGGCAAATGCTTTGTACCTACTTTCAAAGTACGTGCAAGGCAGACTGCTTTGTGCTTACTTTCAAAGTACGTGCAAGGCAAATGCTTTGTGCTTACTGAAAGTACGTGCAAAGCAAATGCTTTGTGCTTACTGAAAGTACGTGCAAGGCAAATGCTTTGTGCTTACTGAAAGTACGTGCAAAGCAAATGCTTTGTGCTTACTGAAAGTACGTGCAAAGCAAATGCTTTGTGCTTACTGAAAGTACGTGCAAAGCAAATGCTTTGTGCCTACTTCCAAAGTACGTGCAGTCTAGTCTGGTTCAGAATCCCAAATAATTATTAGGAAAAACTATTTTTTATTTGGAAAAATTCTGGATAATATTCTAGCCTGGTTCAAAACCCAAAAATTCGTATGGAAAAAAATATTTTTTCAGAAAAGTCATGGATACTATGCTCTTCTGGGTCAAAATCCAATAATTTGCACGAAAAAAAATATTTTTTGGGATAAAACCATGAATATTATGCTCTTCTGGGTCAAAATCCAATAATTTGCACGAAAAAAAATATTTTTTGAGAAAAACCATGAATATTATGCTCTTCTGGGTCAAAATCCAATAATTTGCACGAAAAAAAATATTTTTTGAGAAAAACCATGGATATTATGCTCTTCTGGGTCAAAATCCAAAAATTTGTACGAAAAAAAATATTTTTTGAGAAAAACCATGGATATTATGCTCTTCTGGGTCAAAATCCAAAAATTTGTACGAAAAAAAATATTTTTTGAGAAAAACCATGGATATTATGCTCTTCTGTTACAAAAAATTTTTTTTTCATATTTTTTCATTAAAATTTTCGAATTTTGTAACAGAAGAGTATAATATTAAGGATTTTTCTCAAAAAAATTTTTTTTTGGAACAGAAGAGCATAATATCCATGATTATCTCAAAAAATATTTTTTTTCTTACAAATTTTTGGATTTTGACCCAGAAGAGCATAATATTCATGGTTTTTCTCAAAAAATATTTTTTTTCGTGCAAATTATTGGATTTTGACCCAGAAGAGCATAATATTCATGGTTTTTCTCAAAAAATATTTTTTTTCGTGCAAATTATTGGATTTTGACCCAGAAGAGCATAATATTCATGGTTTTTCCCAAAAAATATTTTTTTTCGTGCAAATTATTGGATTTTGACCAAGAAGAGCATAATATTCATGGTTTTTCCCAAAAAATATTTTTTTTCGTGCAAATTATTGGATTTTGACCCAGAAGAGCATAGTATCCATGATTTTTCTGAAAAAATATTTTTTTCCATACGAATTTTTGGGTTTTGAACCAGGCTAGAATATTATCCAGAATTTTTCCAAATAAAAAATAGTTTTTCCTAATAATTATTTGGGATTCTGAACCAGACTAGACTGCACGTACTTTGGAAGTAGGCACAAAGCATTTGCTTTGCACGTACTTTCAGTAAGCACAAAGCATTTGCTTTGCACGTACTTTCAGTAAGCACAAAGCATTTGCTTTGCACGTACTTTCAGTAAGCACAAAGCATTTGCTTTGCACGTACTTTCAGTAAGCACAAAGCATTTGCTTTGCACGTACTTTCAGTAAGCACAAAGCATTTGCTTTGCACGTACTTTGAAAGTAAGCACAAAGCATTTGCCTTGCACGTACTTTGAAAGTAGGTACAAAGCATTTGCCTTGCACGTACTTTGAAAGTAAGCACAAAGCAGTCTTGCCTTGCACGTACTTTGAAAGTAGGTACAAAGCAATTGCTTCGCACGTACTTTAAAGTAAGCACAAAGCAGTCTTGCTTTGCACGTACTTTAAAGTCAGCACAAAGCATTTGCTTTGCACGTACTTTCAAGTAAGCACGTGTGCGTGGCGACACTCATCCAAATATATTGCTTGGCATCGTAGTATGATGAGTACCCCGTACCTCACCATCACCAAGCATTGGATGTGTTTCTTGAGAGGGTCAAATTTGCAAGGAAATAAATAGTCATACATCTCTGCCAACCAATCTATTTCCTACACAAGCAACGCACTCCCTGTGTCAAGCCTACACATACATATCACATGTGTGTTCATCCAATTTATTGCTTGCGCTATAGTATGAAGTGAATACAACTACCCACACATACCATAGCGAAGCAATGGATGCTTTAGAGAAGTATGTCAACCTGAATGGAAATGAATTGTGATATTTCTATCAGCTAATCTACTTCCTAGACAAGCAACAAACTTCCCCGGTTGGTTTGAAGTTAAGTACTCCTATATAAATAGTTTCCTCAACCTCAAGTCAAAAATAGCTATAAGCAATTATATACCCCCTTGTACATAATTACTTATGCTTTGAGTTCGACCCATACCCTATTCGGTCAGAACTATGGATGTAAACTATTAATTTACATCAAATACTAAGAAGTTATAGTGCTTACTATATATACCATATCGATCTATTGCATTTGCGAATTATAAAAAAAGTAGTTAAAAATGTATTATTTTAAATAATTTCGAAATGAATTTACATATAAATTTTGAGCAATATGTGGTTGTTTTCTTTGCTACATTAAACATTTTTTTATCATTTCATATTGAAAGATAATATACTAACAAAGTTTTTCTTTTCTCTTCTACAATAAATTAGACTTTTGTTGTTATTGTACACATATATTTTGTACGTGATAAATTTTGATAATAATAAGTCGTTTTGTGATTTTATACATACATTTATTAATATTTTTGTTTGTGCTTTTCTTTTTAATTATAAATATAAATTAAAGTGATTGTTTTGTATAATTTGAAAATTACTTATTGAATAAATGAATTGGTACATAATTAACTTTACAAAGGCCTATTTTTACAAACACTTAGTCGACTGATATTCAAGACTTATAGAATTACAAAGACAGCGATAACCAATGTGATCAGGATAGTACATGAAGGTACACAACACCAAATGAAAATAATCTATATGGGAATAGAATGGTCTTAAATATTTGAAAATTGATAATAGTAACTGTAAATGTTATTGGATGAGATTTAGGTTTTATTCTGGGATATTAAACCATTCGTACCATATTCTCCTGGAGAAACACATCTCAGAAAATCAACTCTAGTTTTTGGCTTTAATAAAAACTATAGATCGTGTGTAACGAAGTAGATTCTATTGCACTAGATAATAAGGCGGCGATCAGATGCATGGAAAGGAAAATAAAGGATGCATCTTTTACCTTCACCATGTATTTTAAATTTCAGAATGAGCTCACCCAGCATCATAAGTTTGGCTAAGAGAACTCATTTGGATCGATTGAAATGAAAAGATTTGTCTTTCACTATTGCGAGGAGTACGGTGACAGGGACCAATTGCCAAAAATTTAATTAAATGTTGCCAATCTAGATTATCGCTTAGAACTTCGACAGGTTTGACCAGCAACGATTTCTAACCATGGAGTGAAAATAGGTTCAGTGGTGCAGTGATTAAAGCAATTGTCATTTAATACGAAGATTGCGAATTCCATCGCCGGTGGGAATATGAAAATAAATTTTTTGCAGTGTTTATAATACTAAAAATTACTGAACTGACTTATCATTTGTACATTTATGAAATAAGAAAGTGAATATTTTTATAAATATGTTGGTCAACGCTATTCAGAGATTAACAATGAATGCAGTCAAAATAGTATGGGCGATTCACACAATGCAATGTTAGATGGATACCCAAGGGATACTGTAGTGGAGATGGATCTAATGATATCCAAGTGCAGGCAACCTTTCCTCCTTTTAAAATTCAATTATTCAATCAAGTATGAAGCGAGAAATCCTTAGGAAATTGGTGTAAATTGTTACGAGACATGGTGTTTCGGATATAAGTTGAAACGAACGAGAATCCGATCGAATGACACATTTACAGACTGCTCATGATAGACGGATGGCTTGGTGTTATTGTGTATAAACACAATCTGCAGTTTTATTATTATATTGTTTTGACAAACAAAAGCATGAACAATTAGAAAATGGAAATATGAGAAAATAGTGGTTGCAATATTAACCATTCTAACTCTTTCAATCATATGGACTGCTTTGATACAACTAAATGCCACCAATTCTGTATGACATCGTCTCTATGAGAATTTATAACGTACATAATGTTTTAAAATTTAAATGCTTAAATATAATCGATGTGGTTGACACATACAGCAAATTATTATCTAAATCACATACTGATGTTTTGCTGATAGTTGTTAATGACTACTAGATGATACTTTTAGTATGATGTTACGTTTATCGCGCTGTTCATGATAATTCATCTCAGCTAATCTGTAAATTAAATATCGATTTTAGAATGTGTAGAGGATATGGATAATAAATTATAATCAAATAAATACTTACAAAACTTAATTTCAATATTCAAATCTGCCTGGGAAAATTCTCTGGTACCTTTCATTATTTTCAATTCTATTATCAATTTTATTATTACAGTTGAAATTACCAGATATTTATTTTGTGTCATCATAAAAATGTGGTGCTATAGCTAAAATAGAAAAAAATTAATTTACATAATCATTTTAAAATTTTTGAATTTCGTAATAATATGCATACAATAATTTCTTTGATCTAATAATAATAATGATGGATCTTCTGATGAATATGAGTTAAAGTCTGTATTAAGCAAAATTATCGTTTCACCACTAAATTATCAACAACAATTGTTGATTATTCTGCTATGAAATGATCGAAGTGTGCGTAGTTAGTAGTTTTATCTAGTGCACCGACACCATTTATCAACGACAAAATGGTACATAATTGGACTGTAAATTAAACTGCTTTTACTGTTGGTCATTAGCAAAGTTAAACTTTAATTTTGTCTTTGGTTAAAAGATAAAACCCTATTGAAAAGTGGACACTTTTCATATGTGTATTAGTTTTTGGTGTCCAAATGTATAGAAAAAAATATAGTTTACAATGACATTTGCATCTTTTATGATAAATATATGTGGAAGTATCATTTAGTTTTTACCATAGCCATCAGCCAGTATAGTGCAATCGGTTGGCTAACGAAAAAGTTCTCAAATTGTGCTCTGATTTGCTATACCCATAACTATTTAAATGCCAAACCGAGTTGTTTATCAAATTGACTGTAATGTTTGTCAGATGTCCTTGAATTATGGGTTCTATTATAGAGAGTTTATATAACGTATATTTTAACAATCCATATAGTGTACTCTGTGACGAGACAATTGTAGATCAATCAAAATGTGTCAATGGCATTTATTAGTGTCATATACTCTGTCGACAATCCGCTTACCTTTCGTTCTGCATCGATTCTATTTGAGGACATACAATGGATAGGGTCACATCCATCTCCTTATAACTTTATCATTCCATCGCATATACAACAATGCTCGTGACTTCATTTTATTATCATAACCGCTACTAAAATGAATACAATAAAATTATATATTTGATTAAATTAAAATAAATTTTAAAAAAAATAAAATGTACATAATTTGTGTAATTCAATTAAATAAAAAAAATATCATAAATCAATATTTTATTTAAAATGTACAATTTTACGACGGGCATATGCAACAATAATTTGTAATATTAAAAATTTAACAATTCAATAAAATTTAATTGTAAAATTTACGAGCATTAAATTTACAAAATAATTATTTATTATATACTCTTGTACTTGTGTGTTCAGTCAAATACATAAACAGGGCATAGAGATGCAGAGAATGACATAAAATATCAATTGATTGTTATGAAAATACGATACAAACTAACTAATTATAATAAGCATATATTAATAATAAGTATTAATAATAAATATAATATGACCTAATAATCATAAAAAACAGAAAAATAAACTTCATTCGCACATATAACCCCATCTCAATACCGCAGCATATGTATTATTAGCAAAATTATAAGAAACGATGGGATCATTTATTAAATTTAATTTTATATTTAAAAAAAAAATGAAATGATTTATGGTAAAAATTCACGGCAGGAGGATTGCCAAATGGTAATACACTCACTCATTTATATATGAATAATATTATTAACTATAATATAATACTATTAACAACAACGTGTACCGTAGTACAACGATAGGAGATCCAAAGGAAACGTATACACACACACACATATTATTATAATTATAAATATACAGAATCTTTTTCTTTATAAACATTTTCATAATTATTTATACTTTGATTTGTTTGTTATTTTATGATAAATTTTATGGGGCACAAACACATTTTATTGATAATAATTTCTACATTTATGGTTATTATTTAAATAATATCACACAGTGTGTTTAACATATATTTCTTAAAATACAATATAATAAATAAATAATAAACACTTAAACAAATTGTTGTAACCATAACTTTATATGCATGCATCATTCTATGAATATATGGATTGAAACAAATTATATTATGAGAACAGTAAAATATGTGTATTTTTTTAGTTCTCTTGCATATATCGTTTTATTTATATTGTGAAGAATACAGTGGAATAAGAAATATTTATTCAAAAATAATGTATTTTATTAAAAGTAATGTATGAAAATGTATATTTATTAATATATGCAACTAGAGGGTTACCTAAGATTTACAAATTATTCGTAAATATATTGTTAAAATCAGAGTCATCGTTTCGTTAACAAATTTATAGTGACATAATCGTTCCTCAGAACTTGATGTTCGATAAATTGTTGAACGATTTAAAAACAATATTTCTTTACATGATCTAACAATGCCAATTAGACATTCTGGTTAAGACTTAGCAAAATAAGTAAGTGCTTGTAATGAAAATAATCAACATATAGCAAAAACACATACTGTAGCTACCAAAGGTAAGAAACAGTATGGTATGCACTAAATTCTGATGACATCATCAAACCTTATTGCACGCTAAAGTCAATGGAATGATGGGTGTTACATATCAATCATTAATAATTATTATTTATTTGTTATATTGTTAACGATCAGTTTAAAAAAAAAACGCATATTATAGGTGAAGTCTTATTTTTAAATTCAATAAAAACTTAGCAATATCATTATACAACTTCGTTTTAAATAAAATATATAATGCTTATAATGGATAACCCTGTACAAAGTGTTTATAGACGAGTGCAATCATTATTATGAAAATGTTGTTCTATAAATATTAAAGTGACAAAGAATTAATAGTATTTGAGTCAAATCAAATTAAATTATTCAAATATATTTTCTTACATTATACCATTATGGACTAATCATTTATTTAATGGAACAATTTATCTTTTGATAATTGCAAACCAATTCTGACTTTATTGTATATATATTCCCATATGTAAATTTTTAAATTAAATGTAATGAATGTTTAGATGTTATTTAAATTGTACATTTAATTCCATTCTTATACACACAACATTTTTGTGTTTAGATTTTCCCCACAATCAGTTCATCAGCTTGCATTGTCTTATCGTATATGATTAATTGTATTCTTGTTGGAATCTAAACGAAACACTATGAAAAGTGATGACGTTTATATTTGTTCCATAATTGAATTAAGAAATAATCAGCAATAATGATGTGGTTTCTAAAAAAATAAATAAAAAATTAATTAAATAATAAATTATAATTAATTATTATAAAAGATGGATACCTAAAATCAAAGTTGGTTTCACAGCATCAGTTTATAGTTGGCCAAGATTAAGATTTTTTATTAATTGTTCTGCTGCATTATCAAAAGATTATATCTCGACATTTTTAATTGGTGCTGTTTTTGAATTTACGTTTTTTTTTTGATGTTGTCAAGATTGTCACGAATATTTTAATAATTAATTCCGGATAATACGATATACAGTATTGCTGTTATCTCTCTGTGTTCATTCTTAATCCACATTTTTTCATAAATACACAATTTAAGACGTCTATATGAATTGATCTGAACGATGCTTGTCGTTACAAATATAATCTAAATATTCCATAATAGTGTGGCGGCAATAAGGTCAGCGTCTGTGGTTATTCCATATTATTATAGCTAGTTGTTCAACCCAAATGATTTTGTACATCATATATATTCTTCTATGTCGTGAGGCATTTTGATGATTCTGAGGAAAATATAAGATGTTCTTCCAGAGTCCTGCTAGAAAATAAAATAAAATATAACAAAATACATTCACAAACGATTAATAAATATCATTATTCTTTTTGCAGATATAATCGAATACGTGCATTATAATTATTATTAACCAAATTGAGAAGATAATCTTTAATGGGTCGATATAAAAAATACGATTAAGTCAGTCAGTAAATTACATTTATATTATATATAGATAAATTAACACACATTCTCATATTAAATACAGATGTAATATTTTTTGGGTGAACGAATCACATAAATATAAATAAAATGATATCCAAATATAAATGAAATATAATTTTATTTTTTCTTTGTTTTATTATTATTAGTTATATTTATAATTCTGTTTTTAAATTGTATTTAAAACCCAACACCTGTCAATTAGTTTACAATTGCCAGTTTCATTGCTGCAAGATATATATAATTTTCTTCAATGATTTTTTTTTCCCCATCTCGTGCACACGTAGTACACCATACACATTTATTCGCTATATATATTTTTGGCAAAAACACCACACCGAGCATACGTGTGTAATAATAATAACATTGTTCACATGTATGAATCTCGCAACAATGTTCAACACAACAATAATAATAAATTTCGATTTTATTTGTGAGTTAATGTTTGCGAAAGGAAAAATATAAAGAACAAAATCTTCCCGTTTTTTTATATTACTTTTTTGTTGTTTACAATTGATGAAGAAGTAATTCCATAATAATAAGGTGATCAAACACATCAAAACAAAACAAAAAGTGCTAAAATTTACATTTTTAATATTCCATATAAAATGTGAAAATAAAAATAAAACATTAATGCAATATATAATTTAAAAATTAGTAAAATAATGCGTGTAAAAATAAAAAGTAAATGGCCGCAAGACAGGAATCTAATTAAAATAATGTATATGTAATTTAATTTTAAAAGTTTAATAGTTTTTGGTGTTTGGAAAATATTGTATTGTACATAAATATTAAAATTTTTAAAGTGTAATAAATTCGTTACGAACAAAGAATATTATAAAATGCAATAATAATATAGAAAAAGAAAATTGCAAGATTAAGTGTCTGGCGTTATCTTATCATCAAAATTTGTATTGTAAAAATTGGGTTTGTTTTTCTTTTCATTTCTGATAGAATACATATTATTAAATAAAATTGTAGAAAAAAAAAACAGTGGCTATACAATAAAATAATTGCTTGGTATGATAATAATAATATCGGCATAATACAAAACATCACACACACATTGCTCATACAATAGATTGATCGTTCGTTGGCAATTTATTATAAGTATTTAACCAATATTTAAAAATCATATATAATTAATGTAAGCTATTTAATTGTATATACCAAATATATTTCTCTTTGAAATACACGTTAAGACAAGCGTTTTAATAACTAACGAATGGGTCTAATGTCTCTATATATATTCTATGATGCAACTATTGTTTGTTATTGCGGTTACTGTTTCAGGAATATCCAACATAAGTGTAGCTGATGATGAATTGTATATAAACTATCTTCTTATATACAATTTCGCGCAACATATGATTCGTCACAGCTGCACGTAGAAATCTCTTCATTCTATTCCTCAATATTGGCGACTGAGATTGTGTTTGAATTCCTCTATTGCGGTGGCAATAGTTCATAGGACATAATAAACCAACTTCTGTTACAAAAGCAAGACGATATTAGTATTTAGAAAATTAGTAATATGATAAAGGATTGGTGAATTACAAATTAGGCAAATGCAATAGACCACAGTGGTTTAATTTACTGATTAAGGAACCATACTGTAATAGCAAAAATACGAATTGGCAGTTGGTGGGAGAAAAGTTGTCAACTTCGCTGTATACATGATAATATAGAATTCATAATATTTATGAACTATAATAGATACAATTACAGAAGATCTCCACCACAAAGCGTCATAATTGGTGTATTTAAAGAATCATGTTCTTAATAACGAAGACAGAAAGAAAAGAAAACGTTACCTGATAGAATTCTAAGAGATAAAAAAATAATCGTAACTATTTTAAAAGGAAACTTTTAACATGACACTACAAATTAGAATGCGCCTATCATGCAATTACTGATAATGGTCATGTTCCGGAGCGTAGAGTTATGCATTGAGATACTAAGAATGAATAAAATTCATCAGAATTTGCGTTACAACAGTTAGATCGGTATAAATAGAACGATGTCATTGCCGGGGAAATTTTAGGTTTATGGACGGAACAAATAGTAATCAGATGGAACAATGCTTTAATATAATATTAAAATGTTTGTTGCTGTTGTATATGATGCTGAATTATTTTAAAATAAAATAACATTTCCGTATATTGTGGTCCATTATGATATGATTTTTGGTTGAATTGTACAAATTGATCAGATATTGTCCATAGCGTTCTGTATTAATAGTTTCATCATGTTTTAATAGTTCATAATACACATTACCATTAATCATTAATATTCAGAGTAATACTATTTTGCACTCTGCTGTTGATGTTGCGGCATGATTTCTTGCTGGCTCAAAATTAATTCAATTCGATATACAAACAAATTTAATTTCTTTCATACCATTGAAGCAAAATTTCACTGATACTTTTTCACAGATTTCCATTTGTCTATGATTCAGTTGATGATCAATTATTCTTCATTGCTAATCTTTTCTATGGCTCGCTCAAAATGTTTTTTTTTTTTACTTGTGTCACATTTAATTGTTTTGTGAATTTTTTGTATCGTCTTTATCCAATAATCTGCAAGTTTTTTTATAGTTGGTGATGTGTGTATGGACGATTTTTTTATCTTTAACATCAAAATCATCATTTTTAAATTATTTCCAATTGGTGAATTGTTGCAAACACTCATGTGGAGTACTTTTATCAACTCGACTGTAGTAACTATTTGGTAAATGCTATAAGCTTCACTGGAAGTAACATGACTTACATACAGCAAGTATAACAAAACAAATATTCTCATATATTCAAATTAAAATTAATTGTAGAATTCAATCATTTATAATCTAATTTTATCCAATTTTATTGTCTTGATAAATTATGTTTAACGAAATTGGGCAAATCAAAATTTACTATAACAATCCACATCAATTTATTAAAAATGATATTCTGGAAAGTGAGCAATTTTGTTGTTTTTAATTTCTTCTACATATATTTAGCATTTAGTTTTATTTCTGTTTTGAATCTTATAAAAAAACTTTATCACTCCAGCACAATTCAATCAAATAATTTAATAGGCCAACCTACCAAATAAAAAATAAAACAGAAAAAAAAAACATTAAAATCAAAAAAGGTGTTTGGTAAAAAATTGAATAAATATATACCAATTTCATTAACGATAATTATACAGTGTTTCAAATTGAAATCTTTTTCAAGTAAATCATTCATTATAAAACTTTGTTCTACGTTTTAATAATTCATTTAATTTCTCTTCCTTACGGGGTTTTATTGTTGTTGTTGTTGTTGTTGGTTATTGTTTTCTTAAGTTGAATGCATATTTATTTTTTCGTTCTGTACCCGCATCATCTTTTAGTATTATTAATTGTCTGCTTTTTTAAATTATAATTCATTCATCATTTTAATTGTTGCCTGTAGCTATTGATTCTGAAAAGAGAAAAAAAACGAAGATAAATGAAATATATATAAAATAAAGTTAAATTAACAAATGCGACATAATATACAATAAAATATATAAAATGAGGAAATTAATATAAAAATGTATGTACTAAAATTGTTTATAATTGGGCGGTGTCCGCATATGGAACGGTGTCACATGAAATGGGCTATGATTTTACAAATGCAATGAATCTTGAAAAACTGAAACAATTATTGAAATAAATGTTAAATAAATATAAAGATAATAAAATAGCGTCAAATGTAATGAAGTTGAGTTGTGTACGGGGGGGATTGTTTCAAAACAGTTGGCGCATGCAATCGTTTACATAAAGAAATGAAAAAAACTCTGTTGGATTTCTGGTCAATGACGGGTGGTAAATTAAAAAGGCAGATAAAGTGATCGAACCGAATGGATGTACAATTTAGTATGGGTTGATGTAATTTTTACCTGCCATCAACCTAACCAAATAAATGCATAAAGACCCATAACCTAAAGTGTGGGATAAAAAACGAAGAAACAAAAAAAATCATTCAATGTAATTACGATTGTTTAATAAAGGCTATGACCAAAAGATTGATAGGGGCAAATTTATAGACATTGTGTGGATTCAAGAAATTGGTTAGGTGGTATCACGATTACAGAGCAATAATAATGTGCCGCAAGTCTTTAATTTGATTAATAAACATTATTTGAATATTAATGACAATATTTGGCAAATACATTGCCTCTGCGGAACAATTACAAGATAATAATAATATTGTAATAATAATAAATTAAAATGACTCAGTTAATATTTATGAATCAAATTTGAAATGTAATAATTATTGTATCGGCGGTGGTTATTAGCTGATATCTTTACATTGAAATCATGTAATTAAAGAGGTAACATTATCTCTAAATATATTATATACATAAAAATTATATAATTTAATATCAAAATATAATTATTATAATAACAAAATAATTGATGGGATGATGAATACTATATTTAGAAAACAAGTAGCTATCAAATTTTTTTCTATTCAAATTTGATATTATATTGAGATGAATACAAAAAAAAAAGGTAATTTAAATTCTTTTTTCATTTGATCTTATATATTATTTTCTAAATAGTAGCTTAAGTATATCAAAACACTTTTCTTTATCATTTTTTTTTCTCATTTGATTTTTTAATAGAACTGATTTTTATTTATTTATCGCATCATAAAAATAGAAGAATATTTTCTATATTTAAATATGGTGAAAAAAAAAAAAACGAAAAAACTGACAATGTTAATATATTTTTATAATAAAAAGAATTATTGATGAATGTTAAAATATATTTAAGATTTTATACAAACTCTAATAATATAATACCATAACTTTTATAATAGAAAAATAATAAAGAGTATCAAAAATATTTAATTTAATAGCAGAACAAATTTTCTATAATAAAAATATTCGTTTCTTTCGTCTTTTATATAGAAAAAAAAAATATATAATAATATTTATTATTACATTGAACAACAAAAGTTTATGTCAAAATATTAAATTGGATAATGTGACTAGGCAAATTTTCCAATTAAATAAAGTAATTAAAACCAAAGTTTCTTTTATTTATTTTATGTTTTTTTCTCTTATTTAGTTAAAAATATAAACATTATTTTATTAAAAGAAAAAATTAATTATTACCAGAAGGCATAAATTTATAATTTTTTATAAAATAGTTTTGTTAAATTGACTAACACAAATCAGAAAGTGTTTTTTTTATTAATTTACTAAATAGGGTTTTGCATATAAATATTAAAATAAAAGAGAAGGTGGTGGTGGTGGTGTTTGCAAATAATTACTTTATTTGTTTAATTTGAATACAAGTTACATTTAATTGGTAAAACGACAAATATAATGCAAGATAAATAATTAAAATATTGTATTCAATTTTATGACAGACTAATTTTAGTATAAATTTTAACTTTACTAATTAATATTATTTATTTAGTAGTGGCAGAGGCTGAGAAATAACATTCAGTTTTCAATATAGCGCTATATTTTTCTTATAACCGATTAAACTTAATTATGAAAAAAAACCAGAGTGTTTACCAAATTAAATTTTCCGGAAAATCCGCTTTTATCATCTTTTTTTAAATTACGGGCCATATAGTTTTAACGGATTTCCATTTTTTGCTTACAGCATTGCAAATTAAAAATCAATTTCCAATCGTTCATACAAGAGCTGTTTAAAATCGATTCACGCATTCAAAACGATATCTTCCAATCGATGGCAGAGAAAATTTAAAGAATTTTATAAACTTAACAATCGCGAATGGTACAAAAAATGTATACAGTATCATTCGTTCATACAAAATTTCAATGACATCAAATGGTAAATAATCGGTCTCTTCTATGAAAGATTGGAAATTGATATTATAATTTTCAATTCTGTATACAAAACTGGAAATCTGTTAAAAAAAATCATCTCCCGTATAATTTAAATAGATGATAATTCTTAAAAATCCGAAAAATTTAGTAAGTGGACATTCTAATTTTTTTCCATAATGTAATCTACTCTTTCAACTCGTCTACCACAAAAAATATAGTGCAATATTGCAATTCGGAAAACATTTTTTCAAGCGTCGCCACTGTTATTTAGAAATACTAAGTATTGTGTGTAGAACAAAAATATATTTATAAATTGAGAAATTTTCTTGGAACAACCACTTCAGCAATTATATATATCTTAAAGTTTATCAATGGACTAAATTGTTATTAAACAGTATTTACATATTCAAAAACCGAATGCCATCGTGAATCAGACAAAAATGAAAAATTTCATAACCTCATGATAATGCGAATAAGCTATAGCAGTCATTTCCCAATATGCGTAACACTGTTATAGTGTATAGTCTCTTTAAGTTTAACCTTTATCGTGTACAGGTGACAATTTTCAACTAACAAACAAACTGTCCTTTAAAGCAATGTAAAAACTGTTTGTGACAATAATTTCAGTGTTTTTTTTATTATTTTAAACGATTTTTTTGCAGGTATTTCGAATGAAACTATATATGCCGAAATCGATGTGTGACAAAGGATAGGTTGTAATATATATTACGTTTTTAGGTTATTCAATGCAAAGTTATAATTAGATTTTAATATAATTCCGAAATTTGTTACCTAAATAACAAGAGGCAAGGGTAAAACATTAATTTAATTTAATTTATACCTAAATTTATTATATATAAAAAGAAATGTTCACAAAAAAATATTCATTTATTCATAATAAAATTTTAAATCACAAAGTATTATTAAAATTATTATTAATTTTATTATATCAAAACATATAAATTTTTTATATTAAGAATTAACGTTGTGTGTCACACAAAATACAATCATATAATTATTGTATATAATAATATTGAAATTGATCTATAATAATGGATAGGCTAACACAGCTACAGGATGCCGTCAACCAGCAAGCAGAACATTTTTGCAACAGTATCGGTGTCCTACAACAAAGTGCACCGCCTAGTAAAAGACCACGTTTGGATCGTACTGGTGGTGATGGTGGTGATCAGCCCACAGAACAAGAAACACAACAAGAAGATTATTCACAATTATTTGCCACATTAATTGGAAAATGTGCAAAAGATATTGATACATTAATAGAAACATTGCCGACTGAAGATTCATCACCAGAATTACAAATTCAAAGTTTAAAACAATTGGAAAATGAAAATCAAGAAGTCGCTAAAAAATTAGAAAACGTTGTTCAAAAAGGAGAATTGTTATTGGATAAAATTCAAGCGGCTTTAAATGATATTGCTGAAACACAATTAGATATGCAATATTCAATATCATTATTGGCATCGAAAAAATAATCGCATTACAAAAACATTACAAACTGAAAACAAACGCAGATGATATTTAATGTTTATAGAAAAAAGTAATATTTAATAATAATATATATAAAAGAAAAAACATTAATTATTTAAAAAATATTAACCAAATGGAGTTTAATAAAAATTATATTACTTAAATAATAATTAAATTTTTTAATTTGTAGATTTAATAAATTCACGTTCGTCGAAATCCTCATCACCTTTTCATCACACCCATCCATTTGTGTTCAATTGGATATATTTTTAACCTTTTTTGTCTGCCCATAATTTCATACGATAATGACGTATTTTCTGAATGTCACTTCTCCTTTTATCGTAAAAATTCTTACGATCAATCGAATGTAGCCACTTTTCTCTAAGGTAATTTTTACTCGGATTATCATATAGTATAACCAGCCACGGTTTTGGTATTAGCATTGCAAAAAATTTGTGCCGATTACGTATGATATGGAATCTAAAATGAGACATTGTTGGTGTTGGTTTTTTATTTTCTTTTATACAAACACAAAATTTAATTGTAAAATTTAAAATTGTAATAAAACTACATTGAAACTCTAACAATTTATGGGCAGAAAGTTTTAAAATTCAGTTCTATTTATACTATAAATATTGTTAGTAAATAATATTATTAAATATTGATATTATGTTTATGCGTGCGATAAAACTGGAATTAAGTTAATCATTTTTTTTGTAATTAAATAGGTATTTTAAAAATGTGCCACAATTAAAATGCGAGTTTTTCATATTTATCATTAAAATGAATTAATTACAATATACTTAAATACAAATACAATCAGAAAGACCTGTTGTGTATTGAATGTTATTCAAAGTATTTGTACATATATTTCTATAATTCTTAATATATATTTGATATAAAATTTAAATTAATGGTTGTTTGGTTTTGAAATTGATCGAGTATTTGCAATTAGAAAACATTAAAACGAATATTATCAACATTAGTTAATCCATTATTTAATATATGATAATTGTATTTTATATAATAAAATTGTATATAATATAAGGATTCTCAAACTGGAAATTATTTCAAATGTTGTGATTAACTAATTAATATCATTTTTGGAATACCAAGATTAGCTAATCTATTATTTAATATATGAAAATTGTATCATAAGGATTCTGAAACTGGAAATTATTTCAAATGTTATAATTAACTAATTAATATCATTTTTGGAATAATTAAAATATTTGTTTTAAATAATTATATTTTAATTATTTTTATTTCGATAAGAATATTTCAATATCATTCGTTACAAAAGTATTTTTAATTTTTCGAAATATAATTTTTTAAAGTATTTTGATGGACGATCCTAATTGATTTCATAGTGATGTTTATAATATATAGAGAACCAATTACGCAACATTTATATTTATTCCAATTTCTCGGTTACAATGGTTAAACAATAATTTCGCCAGAATAAGAGTATTTCAAGTGAGAAAATTATATGAATAATAAAATTTGTATTCTTTCTAAACAAGTAAAAATGAACACAATATAGTAAGATATTTCAAGAATCATCACATAAATCTTCCCACAGTAATTAATTTAAATTTCTAAAGTATAATCCAATTGTTATAACAAATAAATCATTTTATTCAATATAAATTAGTGAATTTGTTACAAATATAATTTAGTAAGAGTGAAATAAATAAAATTAAGTAAATAATTATATTAACGAAGATATCTTTTCAATGTCAATTATATTTGTGTGATACATTTAATTCTCCAAACATAGTACTGAATATGAGATGGATGAGCATATCTTTATTTGTTTTAAACAAAAAGTGATTATAATATAGTAAATAATAATGCCAACGGGGCTAAAATTTAGTTTATTAATATTATTTAGAATTATTGAATCGAATAAAAACTTAAAAAAAAAAATAAAAAAGGAAGGTGCCAAAGTATATTGGACTTTAATTTTTAAATATATATTTCATCATTTTCAATGATATTGATTATAATACAAATAATATAGAAAAGTTTCTTCTAAATTGTATATAGTGCGCGGGGATCGGTAAAATTTAAACATTAAACAAAACAAAAAAAAAACCACATATTAAAAAAATAAAACAATAATTTATTTAAACGAAAACAAGATCAATTTCAAACAGAGATAGAGACCAGACCTCCTGTTGTTATAGACCAAAAATAATAATAAAAAATAAATAAAATGATGCACATTGAATTAGAATTTAACAGACTTTGCCGCCCAGAAATAGTTAATTTTTAAATATTATCTATTCCACAATATAATTATTAATAATATTGTTGTGAAAAATTCATCGGTTTATTATGAACACACACACACAAACACAGAGAGGAGCTAATAAAAATACGTAAATAAATAATATTATGTTTATAAGAAAGACGAGGATCATTTTTACCAATATAGTAATTTATAATATAATTTAAAATTAGAAGGAATTAAGCTCATTATCGTCTTTATTATTATTATTATTATTATTATTATTAATTTTAGTATAACATAAGTCATTTTATATATAACTATATTTTATAGTTATACGCACAATCTTAATTACAGAGTACAATAAATAATGGATTTGGTTTGTATATAATTATAAAATTAGATTAATTATAGGAAATAATATTAAATAAAATATTATTAATATATTAAAATTTATTACTACACGAAAATTTATCTTTTATTATATTAGATAAATTTAAATGAGATATAAAATATGCGATGAAACACCGTAGACCATCATCTCGCCCAAAATCAACGGCTGTGAGATGATGACCCAAATTCTAGACGTTTATTTTATTGCAAATATTGCTTTTACTAAGTAGACTTATTTTTGTATACACATTTATTTTAAACAAAAAGTGTTACATCTCCGATTTCACTCCACAGGATCACACACACATTAGTTAAAAAATAAATTAAAAAAACAATGATCTCATTATTTTTTAATTATTTATATTAAAATATACCAATTTTTTTGTTCAAAATATAATTATTTTAATTAGAAAATAAATTCAATGTAATATTTTGTATAAATTTAATTAAATTAAATTAATTTTAGTAATTCATTCATTTGATAAATATATGTTAAATTTATAGCAAAAACACAAATGGCTAATGTTTTGGTATTTTGATATTTGACAACGTTTTTATGTATATATTTATAAAATGTTTATAGGATAATTATATTTTTATAGAAATATGAATGACGTAATTGGATATTGATTACAAATGATTAGATTTTATTTAACTATTATACCACATAATTCTGTTCATATCAAATTATTATAGAATACATGTGTATTTCAAAATAAACAATATTCATATATTCAACACAACACAACACACACACATTATTCTATTCTATTCTATTATATATTGATAATAAAATAATAATAATAATAATTATGATTTTTATATCAAAAAGTTGTTATAATGACGCAAATTAAATATTATGATATGGATATTTACTCGTACATGTTTGTTATAATTATAATAATAATTATTATTAAATTATAATTCATAGAATAATTAAATCCATAGTACTCATCAGTATGGTAACCATTTCTGAATATAAAATTAATTGAATTTTAGTTACATTATTTTGTATTGTATATGGGGAGAGGGAATATTATATTTTCATTTGATTTTATTGATATTATATATGCGATCCGTTTACACGTTAAGTCGTACACAAAAAAAAAACGATATCTTTCTTATCAGAAAACCAATAACCGCCGTTTCACATATACGTAAAATATATTCCTGTATACCACTCGAATATGGATAACATTTTAATTAATAGTTTTTAATGAAGATTAAATTAAAACAAAAATTTGAGTTTTAAATCAAAAATAGATAAACACACACACAAATAAATAACATAACATAAAACAAACATTTTTTCGGATAATTAATTAAATTTCTTGTTTTAATTTTACACACACACACACACACACACTGATTGTGACTCATATAGTTAATAATTAAATTGTGTTTATTATAGATTATAATAAATAAATAAATAAATTAATAAACAAATAAATAAAAGTATTTATAATAAATTTTAGATTTAAGATTTTAAATATACATAATTTAATTATTGATAAAAATAAAAATTATGTGTATACTCGAATTCAATAGCAATATTGACATACTAGATTGGGTGAAAAGTTCTCAGCTTTCTATAGTACAGCAATAAAATTATTTATCTTCAGCCACACAACAAACACCAATACAAAAACTTTGTGGTACAAAAAATATATTAAAAATTAGGAAGTTTAAATATGGCAAATATAAATAATATTTAAATAATGATTACAGTACAATTGGTAAATTGTTATATACTTCGATGCGGAGTAGTATGTTGTATGTTGTTAGATACCATAAAAGCTCAATCTTGGAGTAATATGAATTGGTTATATATACCTCCACACAATATAACATTTTAATATTATAATTTTATTAATAATATTGCAGTAGTAATATATCGAAAAATTTCCCATATAAATAGCGGGAAAAAATATATTGGAATTTGTGTTGTCCATAGATTTTCCACTTAATATAATATAGTATTTTATATAGGTCAATTGAAATCTTTGGATTGTCAGGGTAATATATGTCCAACATCCGCGGTATTGTATTCAGAATTTATTTCACCAATTAACCAAGACAGAATGGTTCAAATTTTGTATATTTCAGTCATCTATAGATATAATCCTCACTCTAATTTATAATTTCATAATTTTTAAAACAACCAGTAAATCTATACATTTCCGAGGAATTTTGTATGAATTTTCATGGATTTTATCCGCGGTTTTTTTTTCTTGTTTATTACAAACAAAAATGCACAATCGATGAATTTTTGCTATCGTTCAGCATCTTTATTCCGTGCTCATAGAATTTCTGGTCTATATGTAAAAAACTGAATCAAACCACGATTTGGCATAATCATCATAAGAAATTTTATTTTGCTAATTCACTGGTATTACTTGCCAAAATACATTAACAATACAAAGATTTTTTTGTCAAAATCCGTGGATCTGCGCTCACAAAAAATATGAATATAAATTCGATGGATATTCTGTGGAATAATATAGCAACGAGAAATATTTGTAAGGAGAATTTGTAAAAATTCTCATCGGAAATATACGCGGATAATCCAAAGACATTTTTTATAAAAATCCACATAGACAGGGCTGCACTAATCATATAAAATTCCAGCCGACATACTTAAGAAATCCATAGATATTTCCTCGGATCGAAACTACAAACTACTACATATATAATGCAGAAATTTTACGGACAAACTATGGACAGTGTTACTAGGGAAATTAAAACTGTTTAGTTAAATATGGATAAAAAAATCGAAGGAAAGGCGAGTTGCTCTTTTGTTTTTATGCATTCATCAGACTGTCGATATTTATTTTGAATTTTTTTCCATATTTATAGTTTTATATATCATTTAAAAATAAATACATTAAAACTTTTTCCAAAAACCAATTTATATCATATATATTTTTATGTCATATATAAAAAATTTTTCGATTAAATGATAAGATTAATTGTATTAAAAATAACATGTTTGTTGTTTTTTTTTATATGTATAAAGTAAATATATAATTTATATTTGCAGTAGGATTTAAATTTAGTTAAAAAAAAATTAGGTATATGTAACTCTATTATCTTGTTTTCACAATTTACGTCAAACATATAAATATTAAAATAAATTGTATTCACTACTTTGCGTATAATTTTAAAGGTTAATTTATATTCATTACGTAATATAAATCCTCTTTAGAGCTGCACGTTTCTAATATATTATCTTATTTTTTATAAATATTTGATTAAAATTAATAACATCGACTTATTAATCCCATTTTTTTTTTCATTGAAAACCATAGTGAGTGACGGGACTTAGTTATGTTCATTATTTCTTTCTATATATATTTGAATATGGATTTAATTTTTATTCCAATTGGATGGTATTGTGCCTTGGGACAATTTAGAAATAAAACTGAAAATTGATAATTATTATCTATTAGTTAAAGTTTAATTCACAAGCTGAAAAATTATTTATTAAACATCAGAAGCGCATATTTATCATCGATGCATTTGAGTAATGATAATAATATATATTAAGCAAAGCATTGTGTTTAAGATATCAATTTACAATTATCCAACAGATATACTAAGTTATCAAGTGAATGTATAATTTAGTTGAAGCTACTACTTGATGGCAGGCACTATACGAATATCTCTATAGATATAGTTATTTTCAATGATATATTTATACATAAACATCGATCTTAATGAATACAAATACAAATAAATCAGTAAATCTTTACATATATTTTTATTTATTTATTTATTTATTTATTTATTTATTTATTTATTTATTTATTTATTTATTTATTTATTTACTTAATTCAATTAAATTTAATTATGTATTTTATATTAAAACACAATCTTTCAACACCTTTAGTCTTAATAAATATTAAAAATAAAATAAAAAAAAACACTCAACAAAATTATAATTGATCTTCTCTCTTCGAAAACTGTTCGAAGGCTGGTCTCGTCTATATATTTATTAGTATGTATTTTGATCATATTGAAACATTTTCAAATTAAAAAAAAAACCAATTCGAAAAGGATATAATTACTCGCACATAGTGAAATAGTGTGCGTTGTTGTTATTTATATTTAAGTTAAAAATTTATTATACCAAATGTTAATAAATTAAAAACATTTAAAATCGTATATTCGATTATTTCTTCAATATGTAACTGACTGTTGTTCCATATAACTAACTATAGATATGCACATGTAATATTATATATAGGTGTACTCTGACTGGAGTAAATATACAGTAATGTTCCAAAGTATAAGTGCAACTGATTAAGTTATTTTATCTTATGAAGTAATAACTATATTGAAAGAGAAGTCTTAAGAGACAATTTGATGCCAAGTAAAATCCACGTAATTGTGTAAGTAATAATTCTAAGAATATCCCGATAAGGTTCATTTTTCAATACATACATGCTTTACAATTTTTGTAGCTGAACTTTATACTATAATACATTTGGCTGTAGACACTTCATCGATGTTTATATACGGCGAAATTATTGCTGTGCATATTTCAGGTATAAAAATTGTAAGATTATATAATAATATGGAAATAACCCTTCGAGGATTTAAATCATAATAAAAAATGTTTCATTCAAAGCTCTGTTTCAAAAGATGTTCTAAAATAAAATGTATAGTTATTAACAACAAGACTGTGCATGTATAAAAAAAGAAAGAAAAAAAAAACACAGAATTAAGGTTGTTTAAAATGTGAAATTACATGCCAACAAATATAAACATTGAAATAAATTAAGATGTGGTAAATTGTGGAAAATATTATTGTTGCTGTTGCTGCTGCTACTGCTGCTGTTACAACGTTATATATAAACAGATATTATATTGCAATTGTGGAAATCACATATCAATAATGTTAGTGGTGCCTATACACACATCTTATATAAATACATGTTTTTTTTTATAGTTAATAAAAATAAAATAAATACATATATATTAATTTATATACAATACAATATAAAAATAATTATATCTTACAAATATGTAATACAAAAAAATACGAAATCTATAATAATAAAATAAGATAATAAATTTAATCGACGCAGTCAAGTCAATTAGTAATAAATTAAAAATGCGAAGAAAACAAAATAACTTGTCATTTAGATTTATACAATGTGCATTTATTAGTCAATGGTAAAACAGTATAGATGGAAAGAAGGAATGGAATACTTATGTAGAGAGACTTCGAATATACCATAAATAGTTATATAAGGGAGTTTATTTGTTTAATTTAAAATTAATTTATACTCCGTGGTATATTTGGTCGCGTCAAAGAACAGAATGGTTGCGGCGGTGAAGATATACAATTTTGAATTAGAAAAGTTGTACGGTCAACCGTAAATATTGTCAATAAAATCTAAATCAATAGATTAAGATGGCTTGGACACGGTATTATACGCATGGAGGAGGAGCGTGTGCCGAAAAAAACTGTTGAATGGTAATGCAGAAGGAAGAAGGAGAGCTGGAAGACCTAAGGCAAGATGCTGTAAACTATGATATAAAGATTTTTAAAATTCGGGATTAAAAGACAATGGATAGTTCAGATTGGAGTAGGCTAATATCGCACCTGGGTATATAACGCCATTGAGTAAGAGTAAGCAATTATTTATATACAAATTTAATTCAATTTATATAAATTATTATTTAATTATGTGTTCTCGAATTAAAATAGCGTTTATAATTACAAATTGTAATTAATTTCATACCTCTATTCATATTTCACCAATAGAAATTTTTTTTCCAACTAATTTTTTGGATAAAATACGTTTTTCTTTGTTTATATAATGTGAAATACAAATTTTGCAAAGTATACACATATGCTCTATTTGAATTTTGTTTCGCCATGGGATCGATTCAATTATTTAGCCAAATATTTTCGTAAGAAGTGAATTGTGTGTCCTCCACACTGAATCTATCGCAATAAATGGTAATCGGAAAAATATCTTGCTCTTATATTGTGAAGACAACAATTTTCATTAATCAAATAATTATAGCGATGGTAAAAACACCAACGTGAGCGGTATAGTTGTGCAAAAGATGTATGGATCATACGGCAGTCAAATAATGACATTTTTTAATGATCCTCTTATTGCATATCAGTTATAATAAAACAACGATCAGTCACACACATGGTTTATTAGTTAACATTCATAACACACAAAATATAGGTGTTTGTTAGATTCCTGATATTCTTTATATTATTGTCACGTTATGGACCCAATCAAAAATAATATATAATCCTTGTGTATGCTAAAATCAGTGATCGTTATTATTCAGCCATTCTACGGGATTAATTAACATTAAATTATTTATTATTATGTGGGAAAATGTATTTTCTAAATTATGGTGAGTCTTCTTACACACATTCACTTCAATCATTTTCTTTATATTATTTTATAGATTATAAATTGTTAATATCACAAATAGTGTTTTTTTATTTTAATAAAATACAAAAATATTTACATTTAATGAAAATTAAATTAATAAATGTCAAAACCTCCTGCCAATTCCGTTTTTATTTTTATTGTTCTTTTAATTAAAATATTATTGATATTCCATTTCGATATTCTTTAGTAGTAGTCTTCATTTTTGTTATATATATAATTTTATTTAATAATGTTTCACAAATTATTTAAATTTATTATTTGGACTAAATATCGTTTTGTAAATATTAATTATATGAATTTATTTTTAAACTATATACTAATAATATTAAAAAAAAACAAGACTCATTTTAAAATAATCAAATTTGAACCCTAATAAATTAATGTCCAAATAAAATACGCCCAATTCATTTAATCTTCAACATATTTAAATTATTAATTTATGGATAAATAAGTATTAAGGTTTTTTTTTTCTGTTAAGAAATAGTTAATTAACGTTTTTATTAATGATTTTAAAAATTTTTCGGTTATTGTTATTTATATATTTATTATTACAATGTGTTATTATTTATATTTACGTTTTTGGTATATAAGGTTTTTGAAATTCCATTGATGTATGTGTGTGTGTATGCAAAATTGTGATAGAAATGAAATTCATAAATTGAAAAAAGGTATAAAAATCAATTAGTTAATCGGGTTTAGAGTAAAATGTGTAAATACAAAGAAATTAAATGTCTGCTTATGTAATGAATAAAGAAAAATTAAAATTAATACAAATATAATAATAATTAAACATTTAAAAACTTATAATTACAAATCAACAAACCGTAAATTTCTCTTTAAATAACATGTTGTTGACATAGTTTACTTGTGCACTAAATTTAATTAGTTATATTATACGAAGTTAATATTGTTAAATACAATTTTCACATTATACATATAAATATTGGGTATTATACGACGTATACGACGACGTGTACCATATAATAATAAATAATTACAAATTACATTATAAGATAAAATATTTAATTAATCATTCTTAACACGAAATGCCTTTTGGCATTTTCAACAATTGAAATTGAAATGAATTATTGTTTTTTTATGGCAAGCTTTTTCAATATATATATTGTTTTTTTGGTGTTCAACGTCTGTCTCTGTCTGTTAAATTATTCTCAAATTTCATTTCATAAATATTAAATTTATCATCATTATCAATGTAATCAAAAAGTAGTTTTTAATCTCTAAATGGTAATATACGCGCGCATTATATACGCGATGATTTAGAGTTGATTTTATTGATAATGGGTGATGGTGTTTTTTTGGTGATATCGATCGCATACAACAACACCGCATACTTTACATATAAAATAGTTTATTAAGTTATTTAATTTGGAATTTTATCATTATAAATAATTTATATATAATTCCAATTAAAAAGTATTGTATATTTATATACAGAATTACCCCAGAATAATTATTATTGGTAATTTAAATAATGAAAATATTATATGGCAGAGTGTAGAGTTATATTTATAAATTATATACGAATAATATGAGTTAAGTTATATATATTTTTTAGTATTTTTATATACAAAATACATTTAATTATTGTACAATATAACAGAAAAAGTTGCACACCCCATAAAATGTTGTTATTTGAAATATATATTTGTACGTAGTCAAGTCAATTAACGTTTAAATTATTACATTTAATGAGAATTTTAGATAGAAATCTATATTCATATATTAATTAAATTCGCATTGTTTGTGAAACATTTACTTTCACTCTATATTTATATAAAGATATTTATTATTTTATCATCATATCATGAAAAATATGGTTAAATTCTTTTATAGAAAATTATATGTGCTTGAAATAGATTTTTATTAATTAATAATGTGTTGATTAAATTATTTTAAACATACATCGAAAAGGTGCTAATAAAAATAGTGCATTGATAGAATTATCTCGCTAATTACAATTTGTCCGTACTTTGAAAAATGAGGAAAATTTAAGTGGAAAAAAATCCACATATTTTCCATATGGAAAAATATATATAGGAATTTGTCCAAAGAATGCTGATAGATTTTCCACTTAATATAATAGAATTTCATAATTTATTTCACCAATTATCCAAGACCGATGGGTTCCGATTTTGTATATTCCGCTTATCTAGGGCTATAATCCTCACTCTGCAAATCAAATCTATATATTTCCGAGGATTTTGTAAAACTTTTCATGGATTTTATCCGTGGTTTTTTGTTCTTGTTTATTATTTATTGAATAAAAATGCACAATCGATGAATTTTTGCATTCGTTTACCATCTTCATTCCACGGTGCTCCTAGAACTTCTGGTCTATTGGTAAAGAAGAATTCGTAGAAATTATCATCGGAAAAATACCAGGACATTTTTTATAAAAATCCACTCATCATATAAAATTACAGCGGACATCCGTAAGAAATCCATATAGATATTTCCTTGGATTGAAACTACAGACTACTACATTTAATGCGGACAAACTACGGATAGTGTTACTTAGAGTATGTGAGGGTTATTTAAAATTAAATTCCACAGTTAATCTGTGTTAAGTGATTGAGAAGATTTATGACACCACCCACTATACTATTCCTACGAAAAAATTGTACAAAATTACATCGGCGTCCAGTACACAATTTTCAAGAACATAGAATTAAATACATAATTATAAATTGAATTATAAATAATGGATCAGTATACGTTTTGAATTCACCCAAAGTTAAATTCAGAAATTAATTTTGTATTTATGCAATTTTGGAAAAAGGAAATATATACCATAATCTATAGTTATATCTATATAGATTAGTAGCACCCAGTTTATATTTAGTGACACAATGGGTATAACATTTATCCAAATCAAACACGGTACAATTCTCGGAATTTACATGTGAAATAATATTAATACATCTAAATTTCGATGAATTGTAAAAGAATGTTTGTTTGACATAGATGCCATATAATTTAAGGTTGGAGTAACGCATGACTTGCGTAAGTTTTACCAAAATCGTTGATCTCTTACTATGTGTATACGATTCTATACTATATACGCACATAGAGATATATATATATATTTTTAATAAATCATTATATTTATAAATATTATGAAAAATAAAAAAAACTATATTATTATAATCTTATTAAAAATTCAATGATATCTTAAAATAAAATAGAGTAGTAGCAACACATTTTTTTTTTTTTTTGCTCTATTCTCTTCCAAATTGTTAAAAGTAACTTTACGCAAAGCTTAGCATGATTTTTATTAAATTATTATATAAAATCATTAATCAAAATAAATAAATTTATTTAGGTATCAATGATGATAATAATATTAATAATGAGAAAAATATATTGTTGCATATATAATAATACGAGCACATTCGATCGATCGCATTGAAACCATAAATGTATAAAATATATAATAACATCAATAAATAATATAATAGGCGCCATAATTGAATTGAATAGATAAACAACAACAATTTAAATAATAATAAGTTATTCTTATATGGAAATGGATCATCATCAAGTACCATGCGTGTTTGTGTGTGTGTGTGTGTGTATAAAATATAATTTACACGTGATTCAAAGTGGTGCTATATTCACTTTATTTATATTCATTTATGTACATCAAGGTATACATATATCCCGAGTAATTTATTACTTGTATATATATAAAAATAATAACATTTCATCATGACATAGTAAAAATTTTATATTATTATAAGTTATAATGAAATATTTTTAAATCATCATCTTTAGAAATATGTGTATTGTTTTGTATTTAATTCCTTGCTTTTATTTTGAATGTTATAATGAAAATGAAAATAAACAAATTAAAACATGAGAACGACTATAGCGAATTAATATAATATATATAATGTGTAATGTAATGTGGTGGTTTCCATATCAAATTGACTTCTTTAAATTCATTTTTTTTATATATATTATATAGAAATACGTGTGGAAATATGGGATACTATAATAATATAGGTTGAAGTAGCGACGTACATGTTCATAATATGAATGTTATGGTATATATCAAATAAAATAGAAACAACTTTAAGAAGTTCTAGTTATAATTTGTTAAGGATATTTGTTTGTTTGTTATAAATTTAATTTATTTTTTTATTATACCAACCAATTTTATTCTATTATTATTTAATTTAATACAAGCATTGTATTTCTTTTGTTGTTGTTATATTCTGTTTGTTATTTTTATTGTATTTTTTAACGATAAATTATATACAAAAAAATATCGAATGGAATGCATAAATTTTACTTAAACAATGTACTTATATACATCGTCTCAAGAATAATGAGAATGGTTTTATAATATACAAATAGGAATTCAACGGATTTAAGTCTGAAGATGATGGCGGCCACCTTATTCGCCCACCTCTGTTAATCCATCTTTGATAAAACTTTGTGTTCAGTCAGGATCTAACATTGCTTCCATAGTTCGCTGGACCACCATCATGTTGACGTTGTGCGAAACCAGTTATCTGTCACGTTGTCATTGTAAATTCAGCGGTAAAAAGCAAAGAATAGATAACATTTATCCATGGCGAAAATCTATTTTATGCCTACATCGTTGTAGTTATTTGTGAATATCTCTGGAACCAGTTGACACCCATCGCAATGTTATAGCTTAAACGAAAGCTTATGAATGTGACAATTTTTTAAACTTATACCGAAAAAAATTTTTCATTATGATTTTTCGACTTATGGTTGAACAAACTTTCAAAAAGAAAAATGATGTTAAACTATTTGTAAACATTTCTGTAAGTATTTTGATAATCATATGCGCGAATTACCTTATCTTAACGTCACATTAAAGATCTCGGTATGCTAATATAGTGTATAAAAAATTTACAATAGGTTAAATAGTTATTGAGATATTGATTCGCCAGTATAGAGTGCAAAACATGGTCTGATTGAAAATTTGCGGTTATTTGTGTGTAACTTTGAACTGAAGTCGAAACGGCCAAAATGTTATATAATATTTTCGACGCAAAATGACCCAGAGAACCTAGTGTCTTTGTATTGTTGTCGAAATTTGGGACATCCTGTATATATAAAACCACAAAGCTTCATCAATTTATTTATGTATAGAAATTAAGCGTCAAAAAAACTGTTGAATATGACGATCACCAGATGATGGAAATACATTTTCAAACCGGCAATTTATATATTTGTTCTCAAATAATTTTATTTGTTGATTAAATGATCGATAAAAATAATAGTATATAAAATAACCGCTTAATACCATAATTAAACAACTATTATTTTCATATTAACTTATGCTACTTATACATAAATTTAGTTAAATACCATATTAAAGTATATCCATTTCTTTAATTATTATATGGTATAAAGAATAATAATAATTATATCAATTTAATTTCTTAAGTTAAATATGAGATTCATCGGTGTCGTATCAAATTTATTCACTCTCGTCTCGTTCATAAATATAACAATTATTTTTAAATTTGTAATTTATTTATACTAAATCTTTTTTAAATCTTTCCAAAATCTAAACACAAATATGACGACGACGACGAGTATTATACATATAATAATTACGTATTGTATAGATAATATTTATTATAAAAAAATTAAAAATGTTACCGATACGGCGATACACACACATACCCAACAAAATTATTAGAATATCGCCAAACACATCATAAATTATATTATATAAAATATACAAAGAGGAGTTAAAAATAAAATTAGTAATTAATATCATTATTTTTCGTTTTTAATTTTCTCTCTACTAATATAATATATATTATAACAAACAAAATACAAATCCAATCCATTTAACTTGTGTATAATGTAATTATAATTTGTTTAAATCATGTAATTGTTTCCGTAAAAAAATCCAAAAAATAAAAACATAAAACAAATTAAATTTGACAAAATGAAATTTTGTTATCATTTTAATGTCATCGCGCCTTGTACAAAAAAAAAATTGTGTGATACTTTTTTACACCTATTATTTTAATACAAATTATAAATTTGTTATTATTTTAACCTTTTTACACTGTGTCTCAGGGCTCTTGGTTTATTTCATGAGAAAATTAAGCACACAAGAAATAGGTAAAATATTGTAAACCCAAAATCAACAGAAAATAAATTAATAATTATTTGTAGAAAAACAATCACTTCACACTCGTTCAAAAGATACCGCCGATTTTAGGTTTGATTTCAGTGAAATTTCTTAGTTATTTATAGTTATACCGATCACAAATGTATTTATTTGTTTTAAAAATGAGATTAACAATTAAATTTATCTTCAAAATATAACCTAGTGGGTAAGAGGAGCCGATTTTCCGGTAATATAGTCACAAAATCTATCTTATTAAATACGAAAAATATACTGATATTGTAATCTGAATACCATTGAATACTAAATAATTATATGCAAAGAAAATCGTACGCGTTCACACAAGAGTTAAAGAGTTTTGATATCATTTTAAAAAAATCGACAAACCAATCCTCTAACAATCTAAATATAAAATAATAGTATAATAATTATTTAAAGATTAATAATATTATTATTATTATTATACAATACAATAAATATAATATTGTGTGGAATTAAAAAAAATATATATATACAATGTCTTTTCTCTCGGTGTATCTAATAATATTAAACTATATCTAACTATCTATCTATCTATCAATGTGTTACCCCGGTTTTGTTGTTATAGTTATAGCGCAGCAAGCAGAAATACAATGAATAATGAATAAATATATTTAACAAAACCAAAATTATTTAAATTATAAATGTTTTCATTGTTTTTGTTCGTTGTTTGCGGTACAAACACACCACACAACACAAAAGCTATGAAGTGACAAAATTTATTATTTATCTTATTTAACAATCTCCATGTGTACCTCCACACCGTCGTCTATATATATATATAACAAGTATATAATAATAATAATAATAAAATACGAGTATATAATATACAACAATTATTTATATATATATAAAAGTATTTAACTAACTTTACCATCATCATCATCATCGTCATCATCATTGTTTACATGTACCTTAATATTGTACCATTTAATTTTATATATAAATAGCAATTGTGTGGTGTTTTTTTTGTAAATATTTTTTAACACTAGATTTACGGGGTTTGATTGTTATACCTTAATTTACTGAAACCCGTCAAAATGATTTTTGGTAAATATTCTTAATTCATTTTAATATCTTTAATATCATTTTAGTGTCTGACTGTGAATTGGGATCAATGTTGGATGATCCATATATTTGGTGTTATTATAAAATGCAATTGTCTCCGGCATAAGTTTCGAATTTACAAACTTATGTTTTGAATTATAAGTATAAGTACCTATACGTCTTAGGTTTACTTTTGTAAAGTGTGAGAACACATTGGTGACGAAGTCAATTAATGCATCAATATGATATTGCCGCCGTGTGTTATCAGACAGAAAAAAAACTGCTAATATTATGAACCGTCAATTTGACGGGTATCCGGAAAAATAAACGAATACTACATACAGATACTCGAAATATGGAGATCTTAGAAGAAGACAAATTCAGATAAATATACGTTTTATTGTATTCTTAATAATCAATAAAGATTTGTAATACAAAATATTTATGCTTTCTGAAAACACATTTTTTCCATGGAAAAGATACGTATAGGAATTTGTCCAAAGAATGTCGATAGATTTTCCACATAATATATATTTTTTTTTTAGATTAATTGAAATCTTTGGATTGTCAGGCTAATATATGTCAAACATATATCCGCGCGGTATTGTATTCATAATTTATTTGACCAATTATCCAAGACAGTGGTGCAAATTTTGTATATTTCGCTTTTTCTCACTCTTTTTAATTTATTTTCATAATTTTTTAAAAACAACCAGCAACTCAAATCGATATATTTCCGAGGCATTTTGTAATACTTTTCATGGATTTAGTCTTCGGTTTTTTTTTTTTTTATTGTTTAAAAATTCACAATCGATGAATTTTTACCATCGTTCAGAATCTTTATTCCGCGGTGCTCATAGAACTTCTGATCTATAGGTAAAAAACTGAATCAAACCACGATTTGACATTATCGTAATAAGTAAATTCATTCGGCTAATACGGACAATTCACGGGTATTACTTGCCAAAATACATGTACAATCCAAAGAGATTATTTTTTTGTCAATAGTTCTATGAATATTTTGTGGAATAATATAGCAACGAGAAATATTTGTAAGGAGAATTCGTAGAAATTATCATCGGAAATATACGCGGATAATCCAAGGACAGTTTTTATAAAAATCCATGGATTCATTCATATAAAATTCTAGCGGACATCAGTAAGAAATCCATAGATATTTCCTCGGATTGAAACTACGGGCTACAACATATAATGTGAAAATATTACGGACAAACTACGGACAGTGTTACTAGGGTAGCTGCGTATATATTAGTCTATATATATATACTGAACAATTAGAAGATGAAACTTCTATAAAAGAAGTTTTTCAAATAGAATTTAAAATTACACGTTTTATATTATATACTAAAAATTACTCAACAGAATATTACTATTTGTTCGTTTATCGAATTTATAAGTGAATATCTTTACACGCAATATTAATTACGACCAATATATAATCAAATACAGATTATAGTTAATTATAATTTGATTACAATGTTCGATAAGGATAGCTCTGGAGCAATATATTGATAGATTTTGCGTATATTTGTTACTAATCAACCCGTTTATATGTAAGTAGTCTAATCGGTAGAGGAAATAAAAAGGAACCCGATAGGTTAATGATTTCTCGGTATTCTCCCGTAATATTTAAATAAATGATGCAATTTCCATAAAATATATAACTTCCTTATCACAATATAAGATAATAAATTATATCTACACATTTTATTATTTTCTAATCCAAACTACTCGTACATGAAGATGCACTGTATTCTGAATTCAAAAGGAATTAGAAAATTAACTCGTCTATATATATAAATACAATAAAATACAAATAAAAACTATATCATCTCAATTAATTTTACTATTTCACGCAAATTACTGCACAAATATATAAATAAAGAATCAGAAATTTTTGCATGTTATAAAAACTATATATTTACAATACAAAATTTATCTTTTATTTCAGTGTTGCATTCATTATTGTATTCAGATATATGTGTGTGCGATTTAATATTGTTATTATAACATTCTTAAGTTTGTGCTCTGCAATTTCTTATCTTGTTCACTTGATTGTTTTCTGTGTTATATATAAAATCAGATTCTTTGACCTCTTTTTATTTATCCGCATAACACACATATAATATACGTTACGTACCAAATATAAACAATATATATTTATAGTGCTCCTCGTACATATTACCAATATACGAAAATTATATATGATAAGTTTTATGTTATGTATTTATTATTTTACCTTTTTATTTGTATTTTTTATTTATTTTTTATTTTTAACTTGAAATGAATTCATTTTATAATCAATTCAACACACAGATTCATTTTTAATTTATATATTATTCAATTTGGAAGAAACAAGTTAATTTTCTTTCAATATATATTCCTTTTTATTGTATGTTATATATTTATATATATTTTTAAAGTTATATATACTGGCAAATACACATAAAAATGCATATGTTGAATGTCTGTTGAATGATGATGTTGTTATACCATCAGTTAGATTAAGTTATATGAAGTATGCACATACACACACACGTGTAAAACATTCTCATTGCAATTTTCATATAATTCAATGGTATATTTAGCATAAAAATTATATAGTGTGTAACATTTTATGTGTTGAATATATAATAAAAATACAATATAGGTATAAAAATAATAAGAAGGATTTTTTAATTATATTATTAAATAAATAAATTAATAATATACATTTAAACAAATTATGTTTGAATTAAATTATATAATATTAAAATAGATATTTAAGAAAAATAATTAATTATATATAATCAATAATCATAAGCACAATGAAATTTTTATAGGTAAATTGAAGAAAATATTATTCTAATAAAAATATAAATATTAATAGAAATATTTTCTCTTTTGAAGTTATATAACCTTTGTTCGCTTTTCTGCAGATGCAGAAGAACCACCACGACGAAAGCGTCTATAAATCACCATTCATGCACAAAAAACATTTATCAACATATAGTTATTAAACTGTGCTTCTTCCAAATTGTCTGGCTTGGATCGGATTGGAAATATTTATGGTTGTATATAGTTGCAGAGCTAATTCCGGATATTATACCATATAAGGCATATGGAATAATCTATGGCAATAACTTTTCGTTTGATTTCAACAGGTCATCAAATAGTAAATTAATCAATTAAATTTATATAAAAATAAATAATACGATAATTTTTTATTAAAAGAATTTTCAACAAAATAATCGGTGTAAATAGAAATTTATGTGTATGTGATACTTTAATAAAGTGAACACTATAATAATTATTATTCCATACAATATTTTACTGAGACTTATATCCACTTTCTAGTGAATATATAAAGGTCATACTTCCAGTATCAAAACCAAATTCGTATTATGTTTTATTTATGATATTCGTCTATGGCCTTACATAATTCCACCTCCTGTTTCCACTGTGAACATTTGTGTTTTGCCAAAATTTTGCAGAAATAAGAATAACTTCTTCATTTTTTGGGTAAATTAAATTTTAATAATGCGATATATACAATTACACTTAATTTAGATTTATTGTGAATCTAATTTTTACCTGATTTATAAAGTAATTAATTATTTATTGTCTAAGATAATTTTTACTTATATATTTAATTACATTTCTTTTCATTATTTATAAAAAAATGATTAATTTCGAAGTTCAGTGATACGCATAATTTAAAAAAATTACATATTTATTCGGAGATTAAAACAAATCCATAATAATATATATTGTATCCGAATCGACGTTATAATAAATAATATAAAAAATTCATAGTAAATAAATATATCAACACTCCACCGAATAATAATAATAATAAAAGCAACAAAATATCGATAAATAAATATAATTTTCCAATTTTTTTTCGGATATTTACAACAAAACAAACAAAACTGACAATTAATTATGAAAGTACATATTTATGGCATATGCCACGCCTGCCTGCCCCTCATATATCGAAACATAACATTATTAAATAATATGTATTTAATATTCATATATTGTTTATTGTATATATTTTTCTACATAGTAGTATTTATTATATGGTAAAACATAAAGTTTTCATATATGATTTTTTATAATCATCGTGTCAGCGCAGCAGGCAAAGTAAGTATATAATACGATGACGATGATATTGTCATATAATGGTATAATATGTTGTGTACACACATCATTCGGTAATCATGATGGTATAAAAGGTAATTTTTTTTTCAAGTCTAATGGTATATATGATACAATAATATATATATTTGGTTGCACAGTTGCACTCTCAAAAGAAATAATCATGCAGAAATTGTTTTGTATATGTATGTTATTGGTTAAAGTGAAACAATAATATACGCATCATAAGTGAATGTATAATATATATATAACTAACTGATTGGGAGATTAAATAAGTATATAATAATAATATAAGGTAAAAAGAAATGAATCTCAATATTAACTTAACATACCAAAATATAATAATACTACTAATTTTTGTTGTGTTTTTTATTTATTTACAAATAAATTCTATATCTAAATGCCATAAAGCTCTATATAGAAATGATAAAGAATGGTAAAGGTGGAGCCTAATAAAATTAATGAGATATATATTATTATTATTATTATAACAATATGTTTTTACCTGTGCTGTGTGCGTGTGTATTTAGTATTTATACTAAATATTTATAGTAAAATGCATGTATTTTATTAGTTCTTGTGTATGGGTTGTTGAATTGAGCTGAGTCATGGTTTTCTTCTCACATATACACAAACACAAACTGCACACATACCACCGAAATAAATAAATAAATATATATATTAAAAAAAATAAAAAAAAGCACCTGAAATAATCGCTAGGTGCTTTTTTTTCTGTATTTGTGTATAAAAAGTTGAAAGTTGATGTAATAAAAAATTTTTTAGTTGATGATTAACATTCGTCTTGTGAGGATTATTATAATTTTTTATTACGTTTTTTTCCGTTTATTATTTTTTTAATTTTTTTTTTTTATTGTTTTTATTTTATTTTATTTTATTTTAATTATTTTTAATGTCGTCAAATAAATTATAGTATTAAATTATTAATTATTTTAAATTAAATAATATTTATTTTTATAATTATTAATAAGTATACGACGGCGGCGGCGGCAGTGGCGAACACGACGGAATGTTTTGTGTTAATTGTTGTTTTTTTATCAAAAAGATATTAATAAAATAATTTGCGCCGTAATTTGTTATACTTTTCTGCGATATTATTTAAGTGTGCATTAGTTTTATAAGTAGAAAAAATAAAAAAATATGGTGTAGAAAACATAATTTTATAGTGGCTCTATTTAAAAAAAAAAAATAAATAAATAATTATTTGGTAGTAACTAATTATTAGAAAATTGTCATTTAAGTGGGTACATGTGTTCTTTGTGAGTTAAAAATAAAATTAAATAAATGTTTTTGTTTAGTGAAAAATATATTATAAAATAAATAAAGAAGAAATTTCCGTGTTCAACGATAAATAATAGCCACAACAAAATATTTTCAAAACAAATTTGTGTATACATATTTTAAAAAATTATCATCCATTGATAACAACAACCAACCCCTCCCCACCACATTACAACATTGTACTTCATGAGCATTTTAGGCATATAAACTGTGATATATTAATATATTTTGTGGTAAGTTTATCTGTTATTAAGAATGTATGTACCTTTAAGTGCATGCTTATCTATAAAACTATTTGAATTATAGGCGCATTTGTTCAAATGTGGGGATTACTATTATGCGCGTACAACAACAATTTTATATAATATATATATTTTTGATAAACTGTTAGTGTCAGTGTTAAAAACATTTTCCAATTGATGTCAGTAATATAATAATTATTCTCTAAATGAAACTTGATTGATTCTTTGATTGTGGTACTCGACGCATAAAAATGTGTGTCATCGGAACAATAAATTTATTTGTTTACATTTGAGCATTGTTCCTTTTTCCTTTATGTGGCTGCAATATACTATATAAGGAAAGATCTAAAATTATAACGCAAACACATCACTAAAAAACCTTATTATTTATAACACCTGGTCCAGCCTTTAAAAGGTGGTATATACAAATTTTACACAGTCATTGTAAGCAAACAATATTCTTATTTTGCCAAAATAAAACAATTGAATTCCAAGTGTTTATGAAATATCTCAACTATCATCACGGAAAAAATGGTAGCCGAAATCCATCCGTTTAAATGATTCATAGGTGGTTTATTGAATATATTTTCATAGTCGTGAGCACCAAAACCATACCATCAACAGGTTGTCCAAATAATTTGTGAACATCACAAAATCTATGCTATTCAAGTTGGACTACAGCAAATTGAGAGTGTATGAGATAGTTGCAATGCGGTAAAACGATCTCAAATAAAAGTGTTCATCATAATTTTAAGTCACGTTTTTGTGTTTTGTCATTGACTGCCATCTTAGAACAAGGTCTTTGTATTTTCGTTTGATTTAAATGTAAAAATAATATTTGAATTAAGAAATCATTTTTCGATATGTTGATCACATTCTAAAATTCACCAGTCATTGAACCGAAACCATATTTATACGATCATTTGGTTATGAAAAAAGCTGCAAGAAAAATTGGCCACTTGTTTTGGTCATAATTTAATTTCAGTAAAATTGACCACATATTGAAATTACAATTATTAATTTCTTCCTAATCCGCCGGATTGCAAAACGAATTTAACAATAAACAATTTTTTCTGTTTTCTAAGCACGAGCTATAAAAAAAAATGTAGCATCAAATTCCAATGTTTTACAAGAGACATAATAAAATTGATAAATCTTTAAAGACTCTATAGGTTAAAATTTAATGAATGATCGTCAATGACGTGGTGAATCTTTTATAATATCATATAAACAACATGCTAATGATTTAGTTTCTGGCAAGAAGGGTTGTCATGTCGCTAAACTTATATATTGATACTGAATGTGGGGGCGGCTTTTCGTGCTATCGAATACATAAAACTGTATTAACTATAATCTCAATACATCTTTTAATCATAAATAATTTTTTTTTGCTTTCAATAAAATTGATTACATAAAATAGAAAACAATTAAAATCAAATCTTATAAATTTTGTTGTCGCCACATTATCGCATTACATCAATAATAATTGAATTAAACGCTTCATTTATATTTTCGTTTATTAAATATTATTATTTATCAATCAATCAATCAATCGAATCAATCAAATTAAATCAATTAATAAATACATTAGCATCATCATCATCATCATTCAAAACATCTCTCTGGCAGGCCACTTAAATCATAATATTTATTTTGAAAATTATCGCATTTATAATATTGATTTAATATATGGTATAAAGAAAAAAAATACCATAATAAAGTAAAATTAGTAAAACCAAAATTACGAAAAGAATTATCGCTATATAATCTCAAGATTAAAAATGTTTTAGTATTAAAAAAAAATATAAAAAATAAAAAATTAATTAAAATAATTATTATCGCAAATTTTGATAATATTTAGGCTAAAGAAAAAATATTGATTTATTAAAAAAAAAAATTTATTTTCCTAATTATTTATTTATTTCAAATACGATTTTATTTATTTTTGTGTAATTAATTTATAAATCTTACACACGCACAACCACGCAACAATGAAATAGACATGAAGACTGGCACTGGAGAAAATGTGCATGAAATAATTAAATTAAATGATTGATTAAAAAATTGAAACAATGAAGAAAAATATATATATTTTTATTGATAAGATAAATGTGATAAGAAAATGTGATTATGTCAATTTTATAATTGTTTTAATATTACAGAAATTTATGTCAAATTATTATTATAATTTGTATTATAAATATAATAACACTTTTCATGGTGTCAAAAATATATATTCTTCTTTTAAATCACAAAAAATGTCAGTCATTTGTTTGTTTTTTTTTCTTTTATCTATAGACACAATTATAATTAATTTGTAAATATTTATTTGGAGAGGATAATGATTATTTTATATTATATAAATGCGTAAATCAATTAAGAAAATAATGCGCCGCCAATATAAAAATGTGGTGGTAATACAGAGATGTTATTCCCGGACTGGAAATTTATTGAATTTTGAGAAATCCGTTTCAAATTTATTTAATATGATTTGTCCGGAAAGTTTAGTTGGTGGAATTTTCTATTTCATAATCTAGATTCTATTGTGAAAAAATATGATAAAACACATTGTAATCTAAATAATATTTTTCATGCCTCGACACTGATCTGATGTCAAAAATAATATTAGTAATTGAATATTAGAGGAGAATGACATCTCAAAATTATTTCTCTTCGTTCTACCGAAAAAGTCCATATGACTCTTTCAAATTTACACCGGCGATCACGGGATGGTAAAATTTCAATTGAGCAATTGATCGTCAATTATATGTATATATTTTAATATATTAATTCAATTATTCTTATAGAAGACTACCTCACAGCGTTTTGTGTTGGAAGCCAGTGTTAATCTTTGAATAACGGCCAACATGGTATATATTTAAATATATTCGCTTTTTTCAGATTCCAAATACTAACAAATGGTAATTTAACATTGAGTAATTTTCGGTGTGACAAATAAATTTGCCCTCATGTTAGTACCCGAATTAAACCTGCAATATGTGATGCTTTGTATGACATACGTCTTTGATTTGACTCTGCACATTATATATTGCAAAATTCAAAATTATACTACTTCTGTCTGTCGATGTTTTTAAGTGGGTCACCACCAGATGAAATTTTTTGGTGGTACGAAAAAAATTGATTTTAATATGTCATCTCTAATATTCAATCAATAAATCATTTAGCAAAAAAATTAGTCGTGCCATACAATCACTAAAATCGGCATATATTTTTATAGAGGTCATTAATTGTGTTGGTCATAAATTTTGTAATAATTAGTCACCACAAAATCTCGTAAATATTTGTCTAAACTATATATAAAAAAAATATAATCTGTTAAATATAATTTTTCTATAGAATCAAATACTTATAAAAATTTACTCTGTCATGAATTTACTGATGTTTCATGTCAAACAAAATCATTAATACATTGTAAATTTTATCGGAAGTCAATAAATATGATTCAATCCATTACATATTTTAATATTATTATTAATACAATTCTTTGAATTATAATTTGTAAATAAATTTATAAATTTTCTAATTTAATAAACCTTTCTATTATTTATTATAATATAATAAATCAAAATATATGCTCACCATCAATAAAGCGAATATACAAATTAATTTAAATTAAACGATCAATACTAATTTATAATATGTGTTATTGTAAAAAAATTTGTGAATAAAGAAACTCACCAAAATAATATAATTTTATTATTAAATATTAAAATTAACATTAATTTTAAAAGAATCACATTTCAATTTAATTTAATTACGTCATAAAATATGCATTAGTTATTAATCTTTTCGTTTTATATTTTATTTCACATATGTATACAATGTGAATTTATATACAAACGCGCGCTGGTATGGCATTCATTCAATTCAACCTTGAAAACATCTTGATCTTGACTCATTCATTATTATTATTTTCTTGTGCTTGTGCATAAATTTATATTATTTTTTTTCTTTACATTTTTATAGTAAAATTATTTTATTGAATATCATTTTTTTAATTGATCAACAAATTTTCTATGATAAGTTAAATTATTTAGTGAATAGTGAGTGTGTCGTATATGTTTTAGTTTGCAAATATATATATATATACAATCAAATGTGACGAGTATATTTTTATTATAATAATAATAAACAAATAAAAACAAACACACCTTAATAATTTCTTATTGATTTTGATACCGGCTAAAATAAAAAAAAAAAAACATAGTAAATAATTACGCACATACGAAAAATATGTAAGGTACACACGCGATATGGATTTTATTATGCGAATATGAATGAAGCTCGTGATTTATCAAAGATATTGTTGTTCTTATCAATTTTTATATCACAAAAAATTATAATTACACTCACCGAAATAAATTTGGTGTTATAGGTTTTTTTTTATTAAAAGTATAACAAATTACGATATCTAGTTTGGTATTAAATTTAAGAAAATTGTAAAAATTATGTTAAATTAATAATTAAATATTAACAACATAAAAAAATATATATTCAATGGAATATGAAAAATTGGGTGTCAAAAAAAAATACAATTTGCGAGAAATTCATATTATTATTGCTTATTTGATTGTATACTGCATCGAATACAATTGTTTTAAAGAGTAAGGATGAGACACAGTTTAAAAATGATAATTTATGAACCCATATCAAAACCATCACAACAGATCGTTAACAACAACAATAAAACATAATGATAATCCAATTGAGCCAAAAGCACTAAACAAAACCATTCAGAATATACCTATTTGCTTTTGCCAACGACTTAATTATATTATGTTTTAATAAAAAATACATTAAAAGCACAATTTTTTCAAGGTGTATAATATTTTTTCACAGTGAATGTAAAATTTTTTTTTTTTTTTTTGTTATGGAAATATGTTTTAGATTTGTGATGAGTGTGTTGTGACAGATAACAATTATTGCTGCGGTATTTGATAAGAATAGCACAATTTTAATACATATGTACATTAGATAGAATTATTGGAAAAATTGCAATTTACGTCATTTAATTATTTATTTATTTTTTGTTTGTAATAAAAGTTAGCGTATATTGAAAAAAAAAAAAAATTAATGATTATTTATAATGTAATCGTCCGATACTTATACCATGAATTACGAAATTATATACTTAAATTGATTACAACATTTTTGTATATGTTTTAATATTATAATTAAAAATAAGGAGTGTTTTACATGTTTTTTTTGTAATTTTGCTATCGCTTTAAAATACAATTATATATTTCCTTCATATTCTAATGTAAAATATTGAAACTGAAATTAACCTGTGGTAAAAATTGTTTCATTGACCACAAAGTTATTGTTATATGTACACACAACACAGTTTCACAACTTTAACCTTAGCTGGAGCAATATACAAAATTATTTTATAAATTTTGTCCAGTTTTTTGTATACATAGAAGAATTTTAACAATTACAGCAGAAACCGTTTTCACAGAAATTTTACATATTCAATTCAAACGTAAAACAGCAATTATTAGCTATTTTAAATTATAGAAACGAAAGTAAAAATTTTATTAATTTACAAATGACAAAAAAATCTTTGGTTCATATCTCGGAAACAGTGACTTAATTAAAAAAAAAATTTTGTAAGTATTTTCGTTTTTTTTGTCTGTATCAACCTTTGGAGGGTGGTATGGCCATAGTTCCAATCCGCTGTATATATAAAGAAATAATATTAAACATCAACAGAAATCAGAGTGTAAATATTTATAAAAATGTTGAATGTTTGTTTGAATTATTACATTATTTGATAAATAATAAATTATATTAACTGCACCAAACAGCGGATCGTGAAAAAAAGTGAAATCTCTCATACTGTTGAATTACGTGAAAATTCAATAAATTTCAATTAACAGATCTTTTGAAAAATAAACAGGATCTAAAAATATACTGAGAAAAATTGGCTATTTACTTAAAAATTAAAAAATCGTTAATACATTTTCAGAAAATGCGATAATTTTCCGGTAAATTTAGTATATGCCGTCAAAAATATATATAAATGATCATTCTTCCATCACATTATTGCTCAGACGTTGTCACTGTGTTGCGCCACCAGACGACAGTGTGTCCAAACCAACATTAATTATCTATAAATATGTATAAATTGTGTGTGTGTGTTTGATACACGCATAAATTATAATATAATTTGTTATAATGAATTATTTTTTTTTTTTCAAGTAAATAAACAAAATATAAATAACAAATTATTTTCAATTTGATAAATAAACTTTGCCTTAAGTTAAATCTTTTATATATAAACAAAACACTAATATCACTTTATTTTTTCTTATTATTATTATTATTATTATAAATAATATTTTATTTATTTTGATATGCCCTCTGTGTGTTGTTATATTCGTTCATATATTTGTATTTATGATGTATAGATACACACAATTTGTCCATATAATAATAATAATAATAATAATAAAATAAAATATATACAAAAAAATGAAATGTGTTCGTTTCCATTGTAAATTACATTCATCCAAGAAATTTATGATACTAAATATTTAATGTTATTTCTTTATATACCGCGCGTCCGTGCACCAACTTCTTATATCATATAAGATTCATATTAAAAATGTATAAAATACAATATTTTTTTTGTTTTTGTAATATAAATAAAATAATAATAAATTAAGAAATAATCTTTTGTACAGAAAATGAAGCGTTCATATTTATTATAATATCATTTCATTTCAAAGATATATTCTCACATTTATTGCTCTCAATATATTCGTCGTTGTTTACAAGTTGGTCAAATGTGTGCGTACATTAATAAATATTTATAATATATGTGTAATGCAGTTTTAAAGTATACACAGTGATCTATATACACAACACACCACACCGCAGCAGCAGAGGACTGACTAGAGAGTGTTAATAAATAATAAATAAATAAATATTTAATATTTATGCAATACAAAAAAAGATATGGATAAATAATGAGAAATAAATTTTCCAAGTATAAGAAAAAGTATGTTTACGAGTAATCCCTCTATAAATATGTATTTTTTTTTTTAAGTTATGATGGAAAGGGATTGCATGTTATAAAAATAATGGCCACAATATAATTTGATGGAAATTTATTACTATTAAACCAATAATTGATTAAACAACAAGTTCAATACCAGAAGCTTCTCAAGATGTTTTTTTTTTATAAATTATATATTTATTATAAATAGTAATTTTCTCAAGATATTCTCATTTCTTATATACTTTTTATATATATATTTAGTCCGTATTTATTTTTTATGCAAATTAATTATTCATTTGATTTTATGACATTTTGATTTTATATTTATATACAATATATTCTATAAGTAAATGAAATAATAATAATAATAAACATAATAAAATTGACTTACCATTACTCGCCTTCCAATCGTATATATGTGTTGTAAAACGGTGCAGGCCAAGCCAATCCATTACACGATAATTATTTATATATCGCGTATACAATATATCTCTGTAATCTCTGTAATATAGAAATTTTAAATTAATTAGATTTTTATTATAATTATATAATTAATATTTATGTGATAATTTATACAGAGTGTATCGTATATATGTTTTATAAAAATAAATGTATTTAATGCACAAGAAACGTTCATATAAAATTCAATTAAATTTGCAAAATCTGTCCTAAGTATCAATTTATAGGAATAACTAATAATCCGAAATTCGCATGAGAAATTTTTCAACTGCAAATATATTTAGAAAAAAAAACTTGGTGTTGGACCCTATTTCAAAGAAAGTAACACATATATATTTCTTCGAAATTGGTTTGGAATGCTGTCCAATTTCCTGCTGCTTAGAAACTTATATAAATGCGTAAAATCTGTATATAGAATTATTAAATGTATGATCACAAGTCAGTTTTACGTAGTGAAGTGATATGTTGATTAAGTTTGTTCTTATATAATATAGTTTATTTTGTACTCGTACACTGTGCGTTACAAATAAAAATTGTACATGTATAAATTTCAAAAGTGATTACACAAATCTATACCGTTTCACTAGCTCCGCCGACACACTTTAAAACCAATAAATATTTATTGTTATATATCTTAACAGCACCCATATAGATTCCTTAACTTACATTTGCAACGCAGTGTATATGTGTGCGTATATAACGAATATTATATAACAAAATATATATAGAAATATAAAATTAATTAAATTTTCCAAAAAATAACACAACAAAAATTATCAATTCCATTAGAACACAGATTTCATTTATAACAAATTAACGTTTTTTTTTCTACAAGAATAAATTGAAAGAAAAATTGGAAAAAAAAAATGTAGATCAAAAGGAAATTAACTTGTTCTTTTAAATTGAATTATGTTTTGTTGAATATATAGACAGTAAATTTTTATGTTGTTTTGTTTCAAAGTCTTTTCTTAAAATTAATCTCTTCTGTTATACATTTTTATTTCTATCCCAATATCATCTTCTATATATACTTCATACTTCATGTATATAATACCGCATATACCTTATGTATATAAGTTATGTACATAACGTTCAAACGTATGTCAAAAAGGATGGAAAAAAAATTACCTGGTCATCTTATAGTTCGGAAACTTAAGTTACGCACAGTATATATATATATAATAAATTATACAATATAAAACATGACGATTGGGGTACATGCGATAAATATGAAATATAATTACAGCTGAGCAAAATTTGTTATATTTTGTATATACGAATTTATAATTATAAGCAAAGTTAGCAGGGCAATGGCAATAAAATAAGAATATAAAACATGAACATAAATAATAAAATACACATAAAAACCAACACCGCCGAGAACTTATGTTTTCCTAAAGCACACATATTTATTGATATGAACTACTATGTGATACATAGGTGCAGGTATATTGATTGTTGTTCATTTAATGCCACTGCCATTGTTTTACAAATTAAACAAAACCATTTGATAGCATATTTGATAATATTCAAATGTATATAATATATTCTTATTTTATCAAATATTAATAAATAATAATAATAAACAAATTTGAGACAAGGATCACAAAGAAACAAAAATTGTAATATAGATAATATTAAAAACGACTGAATCTCAACTAATATATAGCTATCACCCTGTGCCATATATAATGATGCTATAATAAAAATTATGTATACATTTTTCTCAATCTTACATATAATTTTTTATTTGTTTTTCTTTTAATCATTATATACACGATGTTTCTTATATCAAGTATTACTATGTATGCCTGTGTAACATGAATATAACCCATAAAAATGATAATATGACATAATGACAATGTAATTACATCGTTTATAAAATTAAAATAATACTATTACTATATAATTTACATTTTTGTATATATTGAAAGTATTTATTTATATTATATAATAGCAGATTTCTAATTAAGATATAACATATAAGAAGATGTGGTGATAGTATTATAATAATATAGTGAACATATTATGAAAAGTATTGCCAAAAATAAAATCATATAAATATATAAATAGGAAAATAAATACTCTATTAAAATTTGATTGACAAGAGTCCAGTACAGTAACAAATGATTTCGATGTATTATCAATCAGAGTCAAGAAAATTATTTGAGGTGACACCCCGCCCATAGTGAAATTTTAGTAAAATTATGAAAATATACTATATAAATTATTGGCATCACAATGAAAATCTGAAGATGAGCTTTGCTAACGTCTGCTAACATTAACATTATTATTAAAATTATATGCAAAAGTAAAAAACATGAAAAAATACACCCTCTTCTTCATACGATTCCATAAAAATAATATAAATAATTTTAATTTTTCGCTGAATTTTTTTTTAATTGACTAAAATAAAATATAAACACATAAATATACAAAACACAATATTAATCTAATTTCCTATATTATTAATGTATAATTATGTATACAATTTTGACACGCAATTGCATGCGGCATATTTTGCAAAAAATTTATAATAAATATGAAAAAATATTTTTAAAATGATTGTATTTTTACGAGTCTATTATTATTAAAAATTTTTATTATTATAATATATATATAGGAGAGTATTGTGGACACAGATATTTTACAGATTTCCTCTTGGGTTCACATTGAAGATATATTATTGCATTTAACATTTCTATGGCTAAACATTGTCTCTGTACACATAAATGATATAGGATTTATCAGCAATAGTATATAAAATTTATAATATAAATTGAATGCTGTTCCTTGTGAAATATGTGATATAATGCAAATATCCCCTATACATAAAGACCACATAATTTTATATAAAATATTTTAATTTAACAACATAATGTATTTTTTATATAGCCCACCATTCATTATATAAAATTTAGCTTTACATAATAATTCACTTTTATTATATATACTCCCGTGCATTGTTTGATCGATTTACTATAGCTCAATATATATTTAATTATATATTGTAATAGAAAGACACACACATATATGTCTTCATAATGAAAATGTCCAATTGTGAGCCGATTATATGTATAATTTAACAAAAATTTAAAAAGAATTAATACAGCATTTATTCATTATTATTATTATTATTATTATTAAATCAAAGAAAATTTAATCATTCCCAAAATATTTGAAGGTGACCACTAACTCAAATAATTATACGATATACAATTATAATAAATTTTGCTAGACACAGACACTATATATTTATATATAATTATAATCATATATAGTTCTTGACCTTGTGTCATGAATTATTAAATCATATATAAATAAATAAATAAATAAATAAATAAATAAATAAAATCAAGTGAAAAAATAAAATGCATTTACAAAATACATAAAATAAATTTAAATTCCCATCACGCAAACACAAAACAACACATCATAAGAAATAACAATTAAATTATCTAAATGTATGGTATTGTGTTAATTGAAAAGTTATCATTTCATAAATCCACTCTGCGTCTTTATAAATATATAGTTAATTACCCTATTTATAATTTAATTATAAAAACTATGTATTATTATAATTTATAATGTATAAAATATCTTCTTCTATATGGGTGTGTGTGTGTGTGTGTTATAGTCATTACTCACTCAATATTATATAGTGTCTTAAAAAATATAAATAAAAATATTATTTATAAGAAATTATTCACAGTAACGTAAAGTATTAAATGAAATTATAGGAAAAAAATAAATTATATAATAAATTATTTTATTCACATCATAAAAATAATTTTACAATTTTACAATAATTAAAATTTATTTGTATATATGAAATCAGTGGTGAAGATGTGGGATGCCGCATAAGATTTAAAAATAGTCTAATTTTATTAATTAATTAATATATATATATAGTTCTTCTTGCGTACACAAATTGTCCACTATATATTTTCTTGAAAAATAAACTTTTATAACTACTACAAAAATTCTAATTTTCCGTAGAATTTTCATTATGTAAAGAAAATGTATACAAAATATTTACAATGGAAAAGATTTTTATAATATTTATTTCTACATAAAAGCGTCCATAAATTTAATTTTTAAAGTTTGTCTAAAATCTCACGGCTTGGTTAACACCTTTCCATGCCTCGCGCATTATAATATATATAAAAACATATATATATAAATTTTAATAATAAATAATTACACGTTACACTCTTATATCATGTGCAATATATTTATATATTGTAATTAATTATTACATCAAAAACAATTATTGTTAATTATTTAAATGATAAAATTATTAAATAATTTAAATAATAAATTGAGATGAAAAAAGATATAATACAATAATATGATAATAATAATAAAAAATTATATGGAAAACCTGTCTTGAATAAATTTATTTGTGTTCAAAAAAAAAATGATTGTGTACACCAAAAAATATATATACATTTTGAAAATAAAACAATATTTTATATATAATTACCGGAAATAATTTAATTAAATATATATATTATTATGATGAAAAATATATATAATATTTTGCAACACAAGAAGTAAGCAAAACACACTCAGATCGGATTGTAATTTTATTTATTTATTTATTCCATTATATGATTAAATTTGTTTAGGTAAATTTGAAACGGAATTACATATGGAATTTTAGTAGAAATTTCTGTCATAATATGCAGAAATAATTGTCACACTCAAAATTTATATATAGAAGAGTTAATTTGTTTACACAACCACAATTCGCATACACTCGTTTCTGTGAAATTATAAAAATTAAATTAAATCTACTAATGTAAGGTTACTGCTGCCTAATGAAAATGTATACATCGCAAAATGCTTAACAACATATATTTCAAAATTGGTCAACGGTTGATATAGTTCGAAAGGAGCAACAAAATAAAATCTAGCAACCATAACACTTGCTATATTTTTTTTTTAACATAAAAGGACTCTTTAGCATGGACACATAAATGCTATTCTTTATTTTAAACAACAATTATACAATATTGAATTCAATTTTTCCACATGACGTTACAGACATATTGTCGTTTCAGTATAAATTTTCGGCTAAATAAAATTGAAAAAAACATATATTTCTGCTAAATTTTTGTATACGTGGATAAACTTTAAATATAATAAACGATATTCATTTGAAAATGTTACCTAAATATATGATCTTTGTTTTAAAACATTTTACTATTAAAATTTAATAAAATAATATATAAAGTAAACAAATATAAATTATAAATTGATATGTTTTTACCAATTCGGATACAATAAGAAAATATTAATATAAGCACCAAGTTTTTAAAAACCATATAAAACATTACATTAAATATATTATTAACAACACCGTAACAAAAAATGTATTAGTATATACACAGAAAAAAACATTATATTATATTGTATGTGTACAATAAACATCTCGTTAACAAGTTTTAAGCACAGATACGTTTTAAGCATATATATATAAGAATAATAACAACAATAAAAAAACAATTGTATCCCGTCGTTTTCATCAATGATATATTGTACAATAAATATAAGAAGAGTGTAGTGTTTTAAAAAAAAAAAAATTATTATATGGTTTAAAAGTAATATTTTGAGTATATACCATAGATGGAAAATAATGTTTAACAATAATAAATATATATATAACTTTTGCCAGAAACATATAAAGTGACATTAAATATAATTAATATTGTTGTTAAAAATGTTAAAAGTTATTATAAACGCAATTGCGTACACTTTAAAAAATATATACAATATTATTGTAGTGTACACATCACATATACAGTTCAATTATAATTTAATTTAAATTCATTCAATAAATCTTACCGAGTCCGTTTTTTATACCATCATCATCATATGGACAGAGTATAAAATTAAAATAATTACAAATTATTAGATAATTTTTATGGTCATGTTTTGTTATACACATGATTTAAGAGTCCATAAATTATATTAATAGCTGTCTATCATATCATCATCATCATCATCAACAACAACAACATCAACATCAACATCATCATCGCATACATATATATTTTTTAAAATATACAATTTAAAACATATTATAATATATTTTATAAAATAAATAAATCAGAGTAAAGTATATTAAAAGAACGGCAGCAAAAAACATTTTCTATATAAATATATATGCGGTGACTATATGTTGACTGATGATGACCGGCCGCCACCACCAACATATTATGTACAAATTAATATTATTCCTTATGTACTCGTATTATATATTTATATATAAATAAAAACCATATAACATTAAAAAAAAAAAAAACAGTAAAGACATACGAATCGGCATTTTAATGTTTTACCATACCATACGTTATGTTGTGTCAAATATACAATATATGAAGAGCAAACAAAAACTAATCTCACCTATATATATATTGCACAATATATAATAAGACACCTTCTTCTATAATTAAATTATATGTTAATAACGTCAATATTTACAAAAAAACCATCATTAACTTTTTAATATAAATAAAATACGCATCAAGGGAATTTACTTAAAAATAATTATATAATACATTTTATTATATGGTTAAGTAAACTGTAAAGTGTTTTACTTCAACAATTGTAATATTGACTTATTTAACTACATACACTTAATATTATATATTACAACATATAATTGTATGGTGTATGTAATTTATATATATATAAAATAAAATTTAAAATGGTAAGCTACACTTTTTTTTTACGCACGAGAGATACAATAATAATTTAAGAAGTTACAAAAAATTTGATATTATTGAATTAGTATAGTACAACGTAAATTATCATTTTATTTCCTTACCACTCTTTTCTTTCTTATATATTTTTACATTATTAATTTTTTTTATATATTATTTACTACATGGATGATGAAGATGAATTGTGTATACGCATTAACAAAACTTGTAACGAAAGAACTGTTGATGAAAAATATGTTTTTTATCATATTTTGTATATAATAATGCACGGGTGTTATATTGATTAAGCTTTTTTCTTCTTCATACACTCACTATGGTATAACTTTGATAACCACCTTAAAGTATGATATATTTATTTTCATATATATTACCAACATAATAAACATCAATTAACTTTTCATAAATTATAAAATGTATTATTATAGAATAGATATCGCCCGCCGCACAAATCATGTATACATTAATGTTAAATGTTATGTGTTATGAATTATGAATTACTTCAAGGTATAAATAATTAACGTTACGCATTATAATAATATATTTATATAATTAAATAATTATAGTATTCAATTACTATTAAGCGAAACTTTTGAGATCACCTATGCGATCATTATGTATATATAGAGCTATGAACAATATAATTTTGATATATTCCTTGTGTTCTATATTCAAACAATTGGTAATGTATGCAAAGCTGTGAAAATGATTGGTGTCCTTGTAGTGGAAGGTACACAGGGACACAGGGTAGTACCGAACGGAATAATTATCGAACGCACTGTTTTATAATTTGTGCTGACTGCTGCCCAAATATTATAATGAAAGGAAGAAATTTGGCACTTAAATACAAAACATGTGATCGATATAATAGATAATAATACACCTTGAATGTTTAAGTTCTTCTGGCTGGAAAGTAAAGATCGTATAACAATACGCACACCGGTTAATATGTACTTATGTTTTTTTTTTTTAACATGTTGGTTATTTATTCAAATGGTATATATAACAAATATGTTAAAGAAATCAGTATGAATATATCGAAAAATTACTCATTTAAATTTAGTTTTAGCAATGAGACGCTAAATTAAAGTAAAAAATAAACAAATTACATGCATTTTGTAATATGTTGGCATTTTATATATACGGAAATGAAATTTAAACAATATATTATATTCAATTAATCATCTAAATTTATATATTTGAGGTAGTTCCGCATATATATATAATCGCTCACCAACATCATACTAATAATAATTAGAGCAATTCATTTACGTATACGCGTATTATAATAAATTTTATAAATTAATCACATACATTATATTTAATATACGAAAATAAATTGTTCGGTGTAATGTAATTCAATTTATAAAAACAACAACAACCACAAAGATATTAAATACAAAAAAAAAACAAAAAAATAATTACAATTTAAGTGTATACAACTTATTTATTTTTTTATATTCTAACAAATACATATATTACGCACAAAATTTCTTGCCACGCCGCTTAAGCCATACTCACTCAACTCACATATATTTATGATATATACCCTGCAGTAAATTTTGAAACTATTTCCGTATAAAAACTAAATCTTCAACTAGTGTAAAAAGAACTAGTTACAGAACTATTACTAAATTGATGCAGATAAGAACTATTTTAAATACGCCATAATACAAAAATATGACGAAACGAAGATAAGCAAAAATGTTTTTGAACTGTTATAGAAATATTATATAGAAATTTATTTGCTGTTTTTAGACACTGTTTTGCGTTCATTTTTAATAGTGTAATGAATTTCGTATTAAAAACACGTATTGTGATTGTGAAGTGAAAAAGAAGTTTATTTAAATAAATTACCATCCAAAATATCCAACAATTTTAATGTAGTAGAAGAAGATATGCACATTATATCTAACGAAAACTTTGTGGCGAAACATTGTTCCAACAATATGGATATTTTGGAAAAGGAATCGTTACCAAAAATATCTTTTGAAGAGAAATTAATCGATTGGTATATTAGGAATAAACCATTAACCGTAAATGTTTCAAAGAATTGCATTTTTAGTTTTTACGCGAGAAAAACTTAGATGTAGCACTTAAAATTAAAATGAAGCTGATGTAATTTAACTATGAAGCACCAGTTGTAATAATTTATAATATTTTTTTAAATATGAAGTAAATTATTATTTTATATTAAAAACATAATAAATATTAAATTATATTAAAATATATTTGCCTACGTTTTTTTTAAAATTAAATGCAATTTTTTTTTTTAAATAACTATAGTTAAAGTACTGGTGAAAGAATAAATAAGCTAATTCAAATTAAAACTAAACAGTTCAGTAACTAGTTGAAAAGTAATACAGACGAGGACAATTGTCTTTTCGTAGGACATCTCCATGTTAAAAGAAACTGTTCGCAACACGTAAAATAGGTTTAGCGTGGAACCAGTACTATTTACATTGTAACTAGTTGTACAACTAGTAGTAGAACTAGTTCTATTTCCTGCAGGGTATACATTACAATAATTTTAATTTAATTTCACAAATAATATCAAACAAATTTATATGTAACATGTAAGTAGTAATTATTAAGTATATAATATAAAGTAATATGTGAGTAATGTGTAAAATCGTATATCGCGCCGTATTATATATAAAATATATACATTTTATATGTTACAATGATACAATAATACAATAATACAATAATAATAACAAATCTCAACGAGAAATCTAATTAAAATGTTAATTTATAAAATGAAGTATATATTATTTTTTACATATATATATATTTTGTTCAAATCGATTATCTATGCAATTGATTTTCTTATAATAATAATTAACGCGTAATTTTCATTTTCTAGTTTCTAAGTATTATATATTTTTGTGTTTTTTTTCTGTTTTTCATATGTTATATGGATGCGGTAACTAAGTAAGTGAACAATATATATAGTTAATAAATGCATTTCACAAAAACAACTGCACCTTGCATATCAAATCTTTGTAATTTTGTATACTGTAAAATGTATATAACTATATTTGAGTATGCTACACATGTGGAAAATATATATATATGCATAGAAAGATTGGCAGCACCATTATATAAATAAAATCAAGCAACAACAATTGTAAAAATAATAATAATAATAATAATAATAATAACATAATTAAATCCGATTAGGAATCTTTGTATTTTCACAAACAGTTCAATTATAAAATAAAATTCCATCTCATCATCTTTCACATCTCACATATATGGATGCGGTACATATACAATATATAATACAATATTATTTTTTCATTATATACTCGTAGTATATAATGAAAAAAAATTATTATGATCAGAAGCAGCACAACGCGTTTTACTTTATTATGTGCCACACACATATATATATATATATAACTTAACTTTCTGCAGCATTCGCATATGTGATTTGATTTGGTGATATTGTACGAGTTAGTATCTTTATACATTGCATGTATTTGAATAAAAAAAATAAATAAACCAGCAAATGCATCAGGTAGTCAAACGATATATAATGTTATATGGTTATACAAAACTTATAATAAAATACAGTATTATATAGGTATATTAAACATATGTGAACAAATACAATTATAAACGCAGTAAATAATATTATCATATTTTTTTATACTGTTAATTACACAATTACACGATATATTTAATAATTTCCTTTTCCACATTATATCTAATGTAATAATAAATATTAATAATATGATATAGATAGTTTTTTGTGTCGTTTTTGTGTGTGGAGAAAAATGTAATTATGTCGAAATAATTAATCAGTTCCGAGTACGTTACTATATACAATTTAGAGTAATAAATATATGAGCCGTTTATTTTGAAAGTGGCATAAGTCGATGTACTCAGGAAATTGATTGCGAGGTTTACTTGGGACACCACATGACGTGTCCCCTTCCGATTACAGGTTGGTAGTACTAATGAAAGTTTAGAACAAATTTTGCTATTCTTTAATTTCATTTTGAAGGTGGTAACGTAAACAAAAACATGACATTTTTTGAAAATCTATAACTTTTAACAATAATTTTGGAAATTGGCAATAATAGCCATCTAAAATATAGTGGAAAACAATAAATAAAATTTTTAAAAAATTAATTGTTTTTGGTCACAGGGTGTAGCAGAAAATAAAATTTTTTTTACACAAATTACATTAAAGTGATGCAAATCAATATATACAAAAAAAATTGTGATCGTATAGTTCCGCAGCTGGTAGTCTATGCGGCGAAAAGAATAAGATTTAAGTAGTTTGCCTATATTTTTGAATTGTAATATATTTTTTTTAAAAAGGATAATCATATATCCTTATAAAGAAATATGTCCTTAATTTTTGTTCGTTAACAAAAACTTTCGTTTTTAGCATAAAATCACATTTTACAAGCGACAGCTGTCTTTGTTGTTATTGCGAAAGAGTATTTTCGACACTAGTTGTTATATAGTGGAAAAACATAAGAAAATATTATACACAACATTACCATAAATTATTTGAATCAAACGAGGTGTCTATATGGAATTTATTATTTAACTTTTTGCTTCAAATTTTATCTTTTAAAAAATCCTATCCTATGGATTTGTTCGTATATATGACCAATGTGTAAAAACATTAATTGTTTATATTTTTAATTTATCTTTGAAATTATATATATATCGACAATTTCCCGCATTATCTATCATCTTAGAAAATCTTACATGAATCACATGTCGCCGTGTCTCCGTTAATATCAATTTGATTTTTTTTTTATAAATCTATCATTTGTTGCAATATTACGACATTATTATAAATCACAAAACAATAAACATTCTTTAATATTATGAGGAATTAATAACAATAACAACAAAAAATAGACACATTAACGTCATAATAATAATAATAATAATAAGAATTATATATAACAACAACAATAATAATAATAACCAACATCTTTTCTATAATTTGTAATACAATATAATGAAGAAAAAAAAAGAACTAAAAATTAGTTTTTTTTTTTTAAGAAGGTTGAAAATAAAAAGATAAACTAAAAATATACATTTTTATAATATTGGAAAAGAAAAGAAAAAAAATTCAAAATATTTTGTATTATTATTTTATAACATTTGTATTTTGTGTTGTTTTTACTATACCAAAAAAAAATTATCAAGTATTATTTAATTTTGTTTGCGTGTATTTTGTACATGTGTATTTTTTATTTGTTTTGGCGCCGTGGTATAATCAGCGGACATATATTACCATCGTAGAAATACCTCAACAATATTTGGATGAAAGCAAAAACAAAAAAAGGAGAAAAATAAAAAAGAATTTCTTAAGACATAATACAGAGAAACGACCGACAACCACAAGATAGATAGATAGATTTATAGAGACGAAGACAATATGCAGATATATATTTATGTATTTAAAGAAAGTTAACAACAAATGTGTGTTAATGCGTGTGTCTACACAACATTTGCAAATCACACATTCAATTTTGGTTTTTTATTTTTTGCTTTTTCATAATGAGTTTTTTTAATAATTTTCTGTTTTTTTTTTTTCCTCTTCTTTTAATTAAAATGATATAATTTACAAATATAATAATGTGGTAGACGACGACGACGGACGAAGCTATGTTTGTTATATGCGGGCTACCCTATATATATATATATATATATATAGACGAGTGATTATATGAGCCAGTCTATGTATTATATTATAGTAGTTATAGAGAAAACTAAAAGAATTAGCAGCGTGTGCTTGAGGTTTGCGATAAACCACATAAAAATGTATAAGAAAAAAAAAAAAAAAATCAAACAATATTAATTCAAAAGCTTTTAAGTAACGAAAAAAAAATATATATATATTTAAAATAATAATAAAACCATTAAACTCGCTAATGGAGAACTTATCGCAAATTAAATTACCAAAAAATTTTTTAATTTATTTATTTATTTGTTTCGTATTATATATAAGATATTTGTTGTATTATATATTTACAAGGTGATTCGCCTTTTAAAAATTTTATAAATAACTCAATATTAACATCTGTCTTTGGATAGTCGTCGCACTGCCAATTATACCGTGATTTGCTAAATTAATATTTGCAGTGCAAATGATTCAATAACCGAATTAAAAGTTGCAGTAAATTTAGTGGCTGCGATTGATATAAAATATAGGCACACACTGTAAATGTGTGTTGTCTACTTATCTAATATAAGGTATTTCCTAATCTAAATATAGCTTTGGTAATTAAGGAGAAATTAAACTGACGATCCGCTTAAATCAAAAACAATACTATACAGTAATGGTGAAATTTACCAACATTGTTGACATTGTTATCGTATCTTAGCTTCCAGAAGCTTTTATCTCAGCCATTATACTTCTGATAAATATGTTATTTTAGGCAGCAGCATGCATAATCAAAATGTGCACCCTGTTAATTAATACCATACAGGTTTTCATCTTTTTAAAAAATATATATATATGTTCTTCACATTATTCAATAAATGCGATTTGATATGAAAATATCAAAGTTGTTGGTATTTTTCTTTTATTTTATTTCTTTTCTTACAAAAAAATATAATGTGCTTTTATTTTGCGTCCGTCGTTCGTCTCTCTACCTGGATATGTCATTAATTTTTGTCATATACCCATTATTATGATTTTTATTTGTATATATTACGAGTATATTTGTCGTTAAGTATTGTATATAGATCTAAAAATTAATAAATTAATCTTTTTAATTATGATTTTAAAAAATTTAATAATTTATATTTGTATAAAAACCGAAAATAATAACTTTTTTGTTTCATTCATTGCCATCACCTGTTTTTATGGCTATTAGACTACAATATATATATAAAATTGTAGTTATATATAGCGTGTGTCTTTGTTAATAAAATAATAAATAAAAAATTTATACAAAAGAAAACTTTTTATACAGCTGCTGCTGATAAGAATGATTAAAAAGATTTTAATTCCATTTAAGAAAAAAAAAAACAAAAATTAATTAATTAAAAATTATTGAATATTAATTAAAAAAAAAAAAAAAAAATTTCATTCTTCTTAAAAGGATTTTAATTATTATATATTTAATATAGATTAAGATTTTTAAAAAATAATTTATATTAAATATAAATTTTTAATCGATAATATGTAAAATGCATAAAATATATAGTCATTAATTTTAGTGTGATATTAATTTTGTATTTTATGGCAAAAAGAAAATACATAGTATTTTGTAGTACTATAATTGGATAGATGATTCGTGTTTCCAGCCGGGAACCACTATATATATATTATTTAAAGACATATGAACTTATAGGAATTCTTATACTATTAATTTTTACAAGCATATACCAATTGTACCGGTATGTAGTAGCGTCAAGATACAAATGTCTCGATAGGGAACATTTGTTGTGAACGAGCTAAAATTATTTTTTTGTTTGGTTGTTATGACATCTGTCAAACATATTTAAGTATACACCAAGTCATTGTTTACAAACAACATCATATTTTTTCATAGTGTTAAAAATATCGAATTTTGTACCAGAAAATGATGATTTGCGGAAAGCATTTTCATTTGAAGAAAAGTGATGCAGAGTCGCATTGAATGCTTGTCCTACGATGAAGTCGAAAATTGAGTGTCTGATTGGTTTTCGGTTTCAAAAGACAAACAATTCTATTGGCGTGTGGTATCCACAAATTGCCAGAAAGGTGTTTAAAATGTGTAGAAAGCAATGGCATATTTTTTACTTTCCCATTTAAAATTAATGTTTTATTTTCACAAAAAAACTATTATTGTGTGTGTGCGTGTGTCTGTTTACGGTCGATGCAAACAAAAATGCTATTAAAATGGAACAATGTCTAATGAATATAACGAAAAATATGCTTTTACATTTTTTTATCTAATTAACTATATTAATTATAATTATAAATATTTGTTTATCATTTGATTTGGTTATATTATTCGATTAAAAGGACTTAATGAGAAATAAGATCTAAATCTCATAGTTAAGCGTTTAATTTGCGGTATATCATAATTAAAATAAACATTTCATAATAATTACTATAAATAATAATAATAACAACAAAATTCTGTGAATTATAACCAATAGATGATTTAATATAATGATTTTAATTGTGTACTCGTTGTACATAATATGACACTACAAAAATGACACATATTAAACAAAATTTATATTACAACACAAGCAATAAAAATGAAAACAAATTATTAAATCAGTATCATCTTTTTTTAATTAATAAATTTATGTAAAAGTTGTTTAATTATCGCAATAACGTGTGTGATTGATAAGCCCAATCAATCATTTATTATATACTATAAACATATAAACATATATATGAACGAACACACACCACTGCCACATTACTATCCAGATATAGAGTTAAATTTTTGTTTTTTATTTCCAACGTGATTCAATCGAATAATATTTGATTAAAAAATTAATTTAATTTCATGTTTAGATTGTAATAATTTGAAAATGATAATTTTTATAACATTTAACTAATATTAAATTATATAGATTAATTTGTAAAAACATCACGTTAAATAATTTGTAAATAAAATTGCTTATCAAAAAAATATATCACATAATATGAATTTATGAGGAGAAAAAATAAATAAATAAATAAATAAATATTATAGAAAATTTTTATTTACAGATTATTTCGATTGTGATATAATTTATTATTGCTCAACATCGCTGCCACTAATTCATCAACACCAATTGATACGCCCATAATTACTATGGGCATATCTGAAGAAACAAAAATTGATGACAATGGTGTTGTTTTAAATCATCATCATCATCATCAACATCAACATCATCAACATCAACACCATCTTAGCCAACGTCATCACAATCATCATCATTTACATCATATACATCAATCGAATCAAATTCATCATCATCACATTGATGGTGGTGGTGGTGGTGGTGGTACTGGTGGTGGTGGTGGCATTATTATTAGTAATGATTCGGGTAATTCTTCAAATAATGACAACAACAGACATAATATATTGGATCGGCCACCACCATCCACCAATAGCGGTGGAACAAACAGTCCAATATCGGATCAAAATAGTGAAGGTGATTTAGATGAATTTGCACCAAAAAGAAAACAACGTCGATATCGTACAACATTTACTAGTTTCCAATTAGAAGAATTAGAAAAAGCATTTTCACGAACACATTATCCAGATGTATTCACAAGGTTTGTATATAATATTAATATATAATTAGTTTATAATTTATCTTATAATTAATTGTTAAAGAGTATAATAAAGAGGTTTATGAGTGTAATGTTTATTTGATCAGTACACATGATACATGATTGGTCGAAATTCAACCTACCCAATATGAGTGCGGCTGGGTCGATTTTGATATTTTTTTCATATACTTTTATATGAATATATCCACTTAAATTAATAAAATTAATCTTTATAGTTATAATTATTTGAATTTCGTCTGTGTTAATTAATTTGATACGTAGTAAAAAAAATTATAAATACAGAGTAATCACATTCATCAAAAAAAGAAAATTAAAATTTAATTTATTACTCTAATAATAATAATAATAATAATAATAATAATAAGAATAAAAATTTCTAATATTTAATAACTTTTCAATAATAATTATAACAAATTGATCATCATTAATCTAAATCATAAATGTATTCTAATATTTGAATACAATACAATAATATACAATAATTATTAAAGGTATATTAAATACATATACAATAAAATAACAAAAACATAGTCAAAGTTAATTTTTCTTCATTCTTCAATTCACAAATTCATTTACAATTTAAAAAGAAGGAAAAAGAATAGTTAATTGAATTATATTTTAAATGGAACTACTTTTTTTTAATTTTTTTTACCATTGCCATCAAATCCACAAAATAAATGATATTTCATTAATCTTTTTCTTCTATTGGAGAAACAGAGAATTTCTGAAGCATGAATGAAAAATAACCAAAATAAAAAATTAATTAAATAAAAAGTAATACAATAGAAAACATAATTTAATTACGATTTATAATTATTATTTGCAATTGTTTTGGAATGGTGGTATTCCGTCCATAAAAGCTATTAGATAATTAGCCTAATTTAATTGCTGTTCGGGAAAAAAAAATCTTGGTCGATCGATTTACTAAATTTTCCAGAATATTGATTCCTCCGGAATTCATGTAATTTACTCTATAGTGACACATGAGTTAGTCATAGTCATAGTCAGTCATTTTCCTATTTAGTCGATATGGCAACAACATTTTTTAATAATTGGTACGATAACATTTTATTTAGGATAATCTTCTAAATTTATAAATTTCATTTAATCAATTTGTCAATATTATTAATTTATTTATATCGTTCCTTTTTTCATTTGTCTTCATAATCCTATGTGAAAGTTTCTTCTTAGGGTAAAATAAAAAACAACTATTGTATGAAATTATGTTTTGACATGCTACTGCTACTGTCTTTCAGTTTTTAGTAATGTCTCTGACGGAAACAAAAAATTGACCAATAGAAAAATGACTGGTTGACTATAATTAAATCATGTTGCACTAGAGAGTTACAGGTTATATAACGAAAAAGTTAATAATCAAGAAGATGATAATCAAAAAAATTATTGTATTGTAACAACGAAGTTGATAAGCAAGAATGTTATCAATGCAGAAGGTTATATAAATCAAGAATGGATATATAATAACGAAATCATTCTTGATTAATATAACCTTCTTACTTATCAACTTCGTTGTGACAATATAATAATTTTTGTGATAGTTATTGTGCCGTACACGTAAAAACTAATTCCTTATACTATCGTCCTTCAATAAAACACGAGTACAATTAATAAATTAATAAAAAACAAAGGAAGGAATGGTTTAGTATTTTTCAAAAGGAACATTTGTTCACATTACACTGAAAATAGTAGAATAAAAGAAATTGTCATATTAATAACATTTCATATGTATAAAAATTTAATATTAGAAGAAGTATATCATAAAATTAATAATTTATATTTCCGTTCTATTTCTGTGTATAGAGAAGAATTAGCACTAAAAATTGGATTAACAGAAGCAAGAATACAAGTAAGTTATTTATATTACATTTTCGGTTTTACTTAATTAATTAAATTCTTTTATATCAAGAAACTATAAAAGATATAAAATTGCATTAGCATTTAATACAAAAGAAAAATTGTTATTACATGTATTTTTATGTATATTTTTGTATTGTATACGAGAACAGCAACAGCCTATGCGATACGGGAATATAAAAACATATGTGCATTAATTTTTTTTAAATAATTATGAATACATCAAAAATTACATAAATTTTAAACTAAACATAATACGGGTATAATCAACATCGCGTCGTCATTCTTCCTTGAATTAGTCTTATTATTTTTTTTTTTTTTAACGTATACGTGTTATTAAAATTGTTTTCATTCGGTCTTAAAAAAAAAATAAATATTAAGTGACTCCTGCTGTTTTTCTTTTACCTTTATCTTTTTTTTTTTTATGGTAAATAAATGTAATATTGAACAAATTAATAATATTAATATAAATTATAATTCAACATAATATCAACATTTAACAATAACCATATTATTTTTTTTTTCTTCACTCTTGTCTCAAAAAACAATAGAAACATTTATAATTATATATTGTTTTTATAAAAAAAAAAAATTAAATTAATTATTTATAATTAATCAAATAAATGAAAAATAAATAAAAATTATAAATATTTTTTATAAATTATATTAATATATTAAAAAATAAATAAAATATAAATCTTCTTTTGTTGATCTTTTAACTTTTGGAAATATATAATATTTTTATAATGAAGATCGTACTCGTTTGTTTATTTTATTTATACGATCGCATCATATATGCCATACATTTTGTCTGCGAGATACAAATATTATTTAAATGTCTGTGAACATATACACAACAACTGAAGGAATCGTTCAACCGTTAATTAATAAAAATTTATTATAATGTATAAAAAAAAAAAACAAAACAGAAAAATTTAATAATTTTCTATTTCGATGGTTTTAAATAATAATAATAATAATAATAATAATGGAAAAAAAATTAATAATATATAAAAAAAAAACAATAAGTTAATTATAAGTATAATGTTATAAAGGTTAACCGAGAATATATATATATATATTTAATTTTGAACTTGACAAATAACCCTTAGGTAAAAAATATTTCTAAACAACATTCTCATTTTTTTTTTAAAATATTTAAAAATCAATTTTACTCAACATAAAAAAGTTTAAACTTTATAAAAATAAAAATTATATTTGTTTGGGTTTCTTAAATATACTCAAACACATTTTGTTCCTACTATTGTATTATTAATATATATATTAGTTTTGACATTGATTGAAATTCATTTCACTGATTGAGAGTGTTGCTAAATTAAATTCACTTAATGAAACAATAAATTAACATGACATAAAGTGAGTAAGTGAGTTGTATAATACAAGTGGATATTCAACACAAATACTTAATTTTAACAATGCAATTAAAAAAAATAGAAACTATAATCAACATTATGGGCTACTTATTCCTATAAAATAGAATTATAAGGAAACATTTGCCATTCGATAATTAATGAATTGTTAGATATTCAGTTTTGACCATGCACAATTATTACCTTTTTATTTCGTTGTTTATTTGAACGATAAAAATTATTTAAATGGGAATTATACCAATTCAACACCACTTGTTTCACAATTGGAATTAAATGATACTGTTGGAACTATGGCAAAAGATCGATTTTGCAACAAATTGTTATGGTGGGTAATGAAAAATGGATTTACCACGAGAATACTGAAATCAAAGAAAAAAAACATAGCATTTCCCTAGTAACAATTTGTCCGTACTTTAAAAAATGAGGAAAATTTCTGTTCAAAAAAATCCACATATTTTCCATATGGAAAAGATATATTGGAATTTGTCCAAAGATTTTCCACTTAATATAATATTAGTATTTTATTTAGGTCAATTGAATTCTTTGGATTGTCAGGGTAATATATGTCGCAACATATATCCGCACGGTATTGTATTCATAATTTATTTCACCAATTATCCAAGACAGAATGGTTCAAATTTTATACATTTCGCTTATCCTCACCCCTTTTAATTTATTTTCATAATTTTTAAAACAACCAGCAACTCAAATCGATATGTTTTTGCGAGGAATTTTGTAAGACTTTTCATGGATTTTATCCGCGGTTATTTTTTTCTTGTTTATTACAAAAAAAAAATGTACAATCGATGAATTTTTGCCAACGTTCAGCATCTGCATTCCGCGGTGTTCATAGAACTTCTGGTCTATCGGTAAAAAAAAAACTGAATCAAACCGCGATTTGACATCATTGTCATAAGAAAATTTTGATCTGCTACTACTCACAATACACGGGTATTACTTGCCAAATTACATGTACAATTCAAAGATATTTTTGTCAAAATTCATGTATTTGTTCACAAAAATATGAATATAAATTCTGTGAAATAATTGCAACAAGAAATACTTCTAAGAGGAATCCGTAGAAATTACCATCGCAAATATACGGATAATCCAAGGACATTTTTTATAAAAATCCACATGGCCATCATATAAAATTCCAGCGGACAAAGGGTTTCTTGATGAACCATCGAATCATAGAAAAACTAATTTCGTTCTTCAACTTATTGTTTACAATATAAGAAATTCAATAAAATCTATATCATCCGTTTGTCTCCGGAAAAAATGTATATTTCTCAATAGTATTGTCATTTCTGATGACTAAATAAATACAAAACCAGACACACATCCAATATTAATGATCCGTTGTGTCATTGCAATTTTTTTATTTTTTTTAGATAATTTTTTATAGTCCGCAACAAAATCTATATTTTCATTGTGGATACTCCAATCAAAATGTGGCACAATCAATGAATTGTATCCATATAATAACAACAAAATATACTTAATACTACTACTAAATAATTAAAATATAAATTAAAATTATTATTAGTTATTAACAAAGTGCTAAATGCAGGCTAGTCAAATTTAATTAAATTTCCAAATTAAGAACGCCTACTTCCTTAAAATATTGATATACATTTATATTTGTATTATGAGCATATACCAATATAAAGGTATATTATATTAGAATTATAGAGGCGCAGAGGTATACACTGATATATAAAATAAAATAAAATAAAATAAGATGATAATTAAAAGGTAACGCAAGCGAAAAGATAAATTTTATATTAATAATAAAAAATAAAATATAAAGAAAATTGTTAAAAGAAATATTTTGTAAAATTTATCGTATAAAACGTATAAAAAGATAGGCCATCATATTTACTTCTGAATTTTTGTACTCTCCCCATAACAAAGATATGTTATTATATGTGAAATATTTTACAATTATACATGATGATGGAATATTAAATGATAAATAGGTTATACATGAGGTTTATATAAGGTGATCCAATGTGATAGTTTGCAAGTTTATAATCGATTTTCATTCAGAAAACAATTTTTATTTTCAATTTGATTGCATGTTAAACGACACAAACATTATTGAAAGTATAAATAATATGCCACTTGAGATTAGCTGTTGTTAATTTATTAATTGCATTCACAAGAAATTAAATAAGTAAGGGGGACACGTGTGAGTCTATGTACAGGAACATCAATGCTTCACCGCGTTAAATCGGTACAGACAATCAAATGAAATGAATCTGTAATACATGTGCTTTCAGCGTCATCACATTCATTAAGCGACACAATTACTATACTGTTAAAGATGTTCAGTTGACCGTTCATAATTTGATAGCACTCTCATTTCATTTGATAATAATATAATTTAAATTTTCTAAATAACCTTCAGTTTTTATTTCCAATAAGCAAATTTTAAATCTCCTATTGGATCACCCGTTCCAACAAAAAAAATGACATGCGGTAGAACCAGTGGCTACTATACTTTGATATTTATATTATATATATCCCTTTACCATTCTAATGATCTTATCATTTTTTATTTTAACGACGTATAAAATTGGTTATCAATAAAAATTATATACCTTTCAAAGATTAAATTAAATGAATTCATTATAATATTACGTTTTTATATTCATTCTTTTTAATTAACATATGTTTTAATAATATTATTACATCGTTTAAGATGAAGTTATGTATACCAATTGTTTTTATTCCCGGGTACATGGCATATTTATGCAAACGTATATGAATTATGTTTAATTTAAAAATTGTAAGATTAGTAAATATTGTGATTATATCTGCTATAATAATAATAAAAATAATTATAAATTAATCGTTGAGTTAAAGTGAAATTTTTATAAAACAGTACACAATTTTTTGAATAATTATATTTTTTCTAATAGCCAATTTGACAGTAGACTAGATAATGAACTCTCTCTTTGTATCCATTATTTTTAGTGATTTTAAAACAATATTTGTTGTGTTTGTTATTAATTTTATACTATACGCAATTGTTTTTATTAATTTAAAAAGTAATACAGAAATGATCGAACTATTATATAGTATTGATAAAGTAAGCAACGAGTTGACACCTGACCCGACTAAGGTTTTTTGATTCAAAATTACACAGTATACATTCTACATACAATTGTTCCATCAAAAGAAAAAAGAAATTATAAATAAAATACAAGAGTTTAAAATCAGTATGTGTGAATAAATTACAAATTTAGAGTTTTGATGAAGAAAGTCCTATATATAAATAATTTTGCTTTTGTATTAAATATTATTTATGTAATTTTACATTTTATTCAACATATGAAAAAACATATATCAAATTCTTTGATATTTTAGTTAATTTTTCATATAGTAAAATAATTATTGTTCCCGAACGAGCCTTAAGACAAAGTAGCCGTGACAATAAAATTACCAATATCAATAGAATATAAAAAGAATCAGCGACACTCCCATTCAATTCTAATTGTGAATGAAGCAATTTTTCTGTTATATATTTTTGTTCTCATTTATTTCTTTATTTATTTATTGTAATATTTAAATTGAATTATAATATTTTAATTTAAAGAAATATTAAATTAAAATATTATTAGAGGACAAATAATTGGTTTTTGTTTTCGTTCTTTTGTAAACTAAAGTTTTTTTTGCAATGTAATAAATTACAATACCAAAAAAAAAGTTACAATATCATTAAAAATTATTCAACCAATTAATTGAATTGAACGATAAAAATTGCATATTTTCTTATTGTTTTTTCGTTGGTTTTATATTCACAATGTTTTGTTGTTGTTTTGTTTAATAATCATTATCATCAATTTTATTGTAATTAATTTTTTTTGTTTATAATAAACTCTATACCACCACTATTTTAAAAATAAATGCATCACGTTAAATAAAATTGCAAAGATATTGTTTCAGACCGATAAAAGAATGGAATGGAACAACCAACCATTTAATGATTGTTTTAAAAATTATTATACATTTTATATAAGTAAAAACATACAGACAGTGTGTATTAAAAGGTGGTGCCGATGTCAACCAACGAAGAACCACACTTTACTAAACATTCCTATGTCAAATGCATTTGGTAAAATAATCAGCAAAGGATTATTATAATATAAAAATTCACTAATACAATTATATTTCAATTGATGCTTCATTAATTCGACTATTCGCTGTGTGTAGTCGATAGTACTATGTTTGGTGATGAACATTGTTAATTTATCTGCACCATATAAGCTTAATTAATTCTATGATTTGTAAATGCCAACTTCCTCCTCATTGAATAATGAACATAAATCATTTAACATACAAATAAAATAAATATAGCAACATCTAAATAAGTATACAATTTGTTGGCATGGTTTGGTATCTTTTAATACACCTTGTATGTATTTTCATATATAACAATGTATAAAAAATAAATGCATATGTACCAGAAGGTTGGTCAATTGATTAAGGTATACATATATACAGACAGATATTGACATATAGAGGTTGATATAGGGTTTTATAAATATCAACCATATTAAAATAATATAACATAAAAAAATTATATAAACCGAAAGAACTGCTGCTGCTGCTGCAACAAACTCACTCTTAAAGTTTAGTCTAATAAACAGCAATTATGTTGATTGAATCGAAGTCAATTACTTGACCATTATATTATATTGAAAAGTAATTAAAATTCACGCATGATGTACGATATAAAGTAGCAAAAATAATAATATTGTAATAATAATAATAATAATAATAATAATAATAATAATAATAATAATAATAATAATAATAATAATAATAATAATAACAGACAACAGAAGTTGAAGCGAATGTAATACGGTGCTTCATTCATTTTCTTTCATTAAATTATCTGGTTTTTTTTTTCCTCTGATATAATATATTATGAAAATTTAATTTAAAATTACAAATTATGTGTATTATTAAAGTTATATGTAAAGAAAGAAGAAAAAAATGTTTCTTACTGACAATCTTTAATTAAATTTTAATATATAATTAAAATAGTTATGTTGTTTTTAGATTAAAAACCAATGAGAATAACTTCACACGGATACGTGTTCAATTAAATATGTGTATAAATATGATATGATGACTAAATATATATAATTTAAATATTAATTGTTGGCATTTTTCGGAGTACACAACACAAAATTTAATAAAATTATATAAAACTAATTTTCGTAACAAATTAGGATAAGAATAATGTTGATAATTCAATAATTTACTGTAAAACGTTATTGCTGCTGCTGTTATTGTATAATGCATACATTTCTTAGTCTCAATCAAAGGCTATTCTCAGTGATAGAAATTTTAGTATTAAGTTATTATTTAATAAAATCTCAAGTTTACAAAACTAAGCTGTTAAACGCATATAACATTTGAATCTGTGAAGTTTTTCTTCTGCGTTCTTCATATAAACACAATGATTCAACGAAATTATACATTTTCTATATACAACTAAAAAAAAACAGAAACAGAAAAAGAATATTCATTTCAAAGAAATCAATTACATATATTTATTTATTTTTTTTTTTGACTACATATCCATCATTCATATAAATTATTTGTAGTATGATGAATGTAACATATATAAAAAGTTCATTTAATCTGTTTATGTTTCTTTGAAACAACGATTGCACAGTAAAGAAAACCTCGGGACTATGTTTGTACTGTAAAATAATATGAAAAATTGTATAGGATATTGTCGCATGTAATTATAAACATTTTGACAAACTAATAAATATCATTTTTCAAGCTACTTATAATAATAACAATTAATAATGGTAAATTGTTGTATAGTATTTTCATTGATTCTAATCGTTCAATTGTAAAATTACCATCTATACTTGGTCTTATTCAGATCACAGAAACTCCGACAATAAGTGAAAATCATGTCACACAATACTTTATTTTTCCGAAATAAGGTAAAATGAATTACGTGTTTTGGATAGCGTTTCACATACAAAAGCACATGCACATCATATATGAAAAACACGGAAAAACACGTGATACATGTTTTTTGTTTTCATATAATTATACATTTTACAATTTTTTTTGATTTTTTGTATAACAAAGTACTAATTTATATAATTGAATTAATATTTTCTGTATATGATAACGCATACAAAAAAAAAAAAAACAAATAATAGAAACATTTAAGTTTATTTACGTTAAAATGTTGTTTTGTTCATTAAAACTTTAATAGGTATGGTTTCAAAATCGACGTGCAAAATGGCGTAAACAAGAAAAAGTTGGACCTGCTGGTCATCCATATAATCCTTATTTACCAAGCGGTTCACCAGTACCATCAGCTACAGTTGTTGCATCAACATTACCACCAAATCCATTTACACATTTAGGTTTTAATTTACGTAAACCATTCGACACAGCCGCAAGTTTTGCAGCATTTCGTTATCCACATTTATCCGGTGCTGGTTTACCACCCGCATATTTACATCAATTTCATAGGTATAATTATAATAAATTATTACACTATCTTTTTTAGTAATATAAATGGATATTGAATATTATATATGTGTTTCCATTTCATACAGAGCACCACCATCACCGATGTTACCACATGGTGTTAGTGCATTATATTCACCCAGTGCATCATTTCAATCATTACTAGCAAATATATCAGCTGCTCAACAGTCCGTTCATCAACATCATCAGCAACAGCAGTTACAACAGCAGCAACAACAACAGTTACAACAACAGCACCAACAACAACAACAGCAGCAACAACAACAACAGCAACAACAGCAACAACAGCAGCAACAACAACAGCAGCAGCAGCAACAGACACAACAGCAACAACAGTCAAATAAATTATCAACAATAAATAATGAATATGTAAATAGTGCAATAACAACATCATCTTCATCAACTGCATCAATATCACCGCCACCAATACCACCATCATTAGGATCACCAACAACTGGAGAAGGAGGTGGTGGTGGCAGTGCAACTACTATCGGATCAACACCAACAAATAGTTTAGCAACAACAACACCACCTGAAGATCGTCGTAGTTCATCAATAGCAGCATTACGATTAAAAGCACGTGAACATGAATTACGTTTAGAAATGCTTCGACAAAATGGACACAGTAATAATGATATAATTAGTTAAAAAAAAAAAAATGTTTCTATAATTACAATTCTCCGTCCAAAAATAATTAAAGTGACAATACTACACACAGAAAATAGAAAATGTATTACACACACACACACACACACATACAAGAATGTATCATTAATGTATGAAAATTTGAACTTATTTTTTAAGCAATATAAAATGATAAGCAATATTAAGAAATTATAAATAAATAATTTAAGTTTGTTTTACAAAAATATACATATAGGAAATATAATTAAATTTGCGGTTTTTTATTTTATTTATAATTATATTGAACCTATAAAAACGAAAAAAAAAAAAAATAGTAGATATTTATCAAAATTTTCCATTCGTGAAGCAAATTTACGATTTTTTTCTTAATACCTTTAAACTTCTGACGAACAGATCAGAAATTTATGTAAAAAAAACTAAAAAAATCTTTACAGAAAGGTTTTCGTCGAACAAAGACAAATAAAAATATACTTGGGAGTTCTTCCTACCACAATTTATACGAATTTGGTCAACACATAAGCGAATGAATTATGGTATACTGTTTCTATAAATACTCTGGCTATTAGTTTCACACAAAAGAAATATTTTAGGACCCAATTTCCTTGGAAAAAAACAATCAACTACAATTCAATTTTACTAAATGGCAATTTGTATATAAAAAAAAAAATAGGTTGTGGCCATGGCCAGCGTGGTCATTTTCTTAATTTTTTATTTTTGTGATTTAAATATAAAGGAATATCAAGTAAAAAAATAGATTTACTATTATAAATATGAATTTTAAACATTGTAAATAAAAAAGAAAATATAATAAAAGAAAAATATTCAAACATACCCCATAAAACGATGATCAAGTACACATCACTCCAAAATAAATTAGAAATTGTGGTTTGATTGATTGATGTATTTAATAGTTGTGAACTGGTACATCTGGAACGTGATTCTCTGCTGCAATTCTGCATGTTGGGCTGTGATGTTGATAATCTGGATCGATTTTCGTTATGATAGAGTAATCATCTACACCAGTTGAGGTAAATTTGTCGTTCATCTTTGATGAAAAAATCACTACGAAATTTATCAAACCAATTTAGGTTTTGATACTGCCACTGCTTTACAATGTACTGCTGGTTGAGGTTTTATGTAATTATTTCTATACATCAGCAATCATCTTATCATACATATATAATTTATGCCACTTTATGTGATTTTCGATGTGTTTTTTCCTGAGTAAGATAAAAAAAAAAGAAAAATAAATTATAATGAAAATTCTGATTTTAATAATTCATTTTTCAAGAGGCTCCAAGAAAAAAAAAAAAAAAACAATTGAACATATTTGCTAATAAAATTTAAAAAATTTTTGTTTTCTTACTTATGATGACTCAACTGAATGAAAGGCAGGCGGAAAATGAATGAAACACGAAAGCGGAGAATAAAATGACACTGCAAAGTTTTCAGTCGTAAAAGAAAACTAAATTTGAGCCGATACCGCCCCTTATTTACGCTTCGCAGCGTTCATCCCACACTTGACATTACAAAAATAACGTACGTAATTTGAAGTTTTTCTTTCTGTTCATTCAAAAACTCTCAAATTCATCATCAACCATCGTTTTCTTTCATCTATCAATTTACAACATTAATTAAATTAAATGTACATATTTATATGGTTGAATTGATTTGAAAGTTTAAAAATATCCGAAATACGATCAAATTAAATATAGCAATTGGTTGGAATTTATCATAGAAAATAGCTATCAGCTATATAGTGGATAATATAATACAATAAAAACAGCAGACAAAAAATACAATCACCGGCTGTGTTTGGGCTGTTATTGGTTGTTCATTTACATCCCATTTTCACTGTTTCTAATTGTGCAAAATTAATTTTTCATAGGCAGTTACAATTCGATTAAGAAAAGTATTGTTATTATTATTTGCCAATATCAACAATCAACAAGGAAAAAAGAATGCAGGCTACCGTTAATTTGTTTGAACTGGGACTGCTTCAGGTATCAACCTTTGAAATTTTGTTTTTTACTTTATCGTTTTGAGACAAATGATCTAATATTGTAGATATTGAAGACCACTAGTGCAGTGCCTATCCACGTTTTTCATATGGATCCGATTTTAATACAATTATTGTCAAGCTTTTAAATAAACTATATACAATTTTCTATGACAACAAAATTAACATTGTAAGTATGAATAAATATAAAAATAAGTTATTTGGTCAATATAACCACAACACAAAATGATGATGCAAGAAAATCATATATTTAAGCAATTAAATATCAGTAAGTAATTTTTTATATTTTGTAATAGTGTAATTTACACAATTAGCGATCTCAATCAGTTCATATATACATGGCACAACAAAACCATAACATTTTCTTTTTACAGCAGGCAGTTATGTAAACATAAAATACAGAAGACAGAATATTACAATAATTGATATGTGTACAATCACATTAGTTAAAAATACTTTTAAATCATCATTTATATTAAACTTTATTGATAATAATTATGAAACAGATGTAGTATTAAGAAATTAACATTACGTGGTGTAAAGAGTACATCGATTGAATTATTGTCCCAAATGCACCTGTATCTAGTAATTTAACTGTATATACATGTTTATTTATGTACATATGCAATTTGCAGCAGATAATGAATTTAATATTATAGACACGTAACACAAAACACAGTATAAAAGTGTACGTTAGGTATATAATAAAAGTTATAAAATTAACTATATCATCTGATATATAAACCTATATATATTACATAAATTAATGTAGTATGTTATAAATATTGACGATGATAATGTAAAATTATAATATTAGAATATATAGTGTTGGACGCGCCATTATAAACAATTAATATTATAATGAAATTTACAAACTAAATTAGTTGAAAGTTTACAGTTTGTCAATCAATTGGTCACGCAATTTTATTAAAATTATTTTAATCATATCGTATTTTACAATACATATTTTATTGGTATTATTACATACAACGACGACTATGACTATACCCCATATTCACTTATTATATAAAACACGTTTGTACGTAAAATTGTATAATATCGATATGGTATGATATTGTATCATATACTGTAAAACTATGTATTCGATTATACATATATTGTGTGTTATGCTGCATTGACTTTATATGTTCAGTGTAGCATAAAAATTCATTGCCATCGATTTTTTTTTTTTTTTTTGGTTCAGTTTATTGTATTAGCACCCAAAGATGGGAGATTGAACGAAAAATATGTTGCGTGCAACGGTTCGTCACTCTTGAATTTCAAATAATAATAGTTGTTATGTGTACATTCTTTCAAAGGATTGTCTCCCATCGAAGCTTTCATATGGGATATGAAGAAGTATATTAACAGTATGTTAAAAAACTTATAAAATTGATTGAATTTAAAACTCTCAACATTTACATACATGAAATTTTTTTTATAATAAACAGTGGAGTGAATTATATATAAGAAGATTTACAATACATTAACAGTTGCTATACTGATTAAAAGCTACTCTATATTTTCGAATTAAATCCACGTAAAAATTTGATTAAGGCTGGGCAAAAATGCCAGTAAAAATTTTACCATAACTACATTACATCAACTTGTAAACGTATGATTTCAAATATTAATGAATGAACTATAAAAATATAACAGAATGTAAACAACTAATGTTTACACAAAACTATTTGTAATTATTATTATATTCTTCAGCTTACTTCCATACAAGTAACAGTATGACGACAATGAATAGTTCAATTTTAGAAATAAGCACAAGTTATGTTGTGGCGGTAACGAATTCGATTGTCTCTGCATTTACGAAGCACTCATGACTAATGATTTATTAGATCCTAACTTTTACTTCTGCGGCGGATTACCGTCTCAGTTTATTTCAAATATACCTTATCCCTTCAACTGACCATATTTAAATTTAAGTTATTATATATTATTCGTCATAGTTAACGAATTTTGTATATTATATTTCTGCTGAATATTTCCCTGAATAAGATTTCATTAAATAGTGATTTATACAAAGGAAAAAAAGGAAATATTAACCTGTTTACGACCGCTAAGGGGCACAAGCTAAAACGTGTATTACACATCAATAAATAAAAATCATTAATAAATCTATTAAAAAATATTTTTCACTTCAACACATATGTGTGTAGCAAGACCAACCAACCAACGAACCAATATATTGTACAAATAAAACCATAAAAGAAAATAATAATCAATTCAATGAATTATTTAAATGAGAACTTGTTCAATTACTGTTAAATTCCTCACATTTATTACTTGCTATATTCCGTACATATATAACTTTATAGTAAATATCCTCCAGTACTAATTCAAGTCGATAAATTACAATTAAAGGTAATTAATATGTAAATTGAGTTATGTTTTTCTTTATGTTTTTTTCCAAATTGGAATAAAGTTTGTTTTATATAAAATTATTATTATCGTTCTATCGTTATATTGATTATACATTAAATGTATATTGTATATATATAATAGCATAGTTTGTTGCCGGTATACTAGAGTACATATACAAAATCTGAAATTGAATGACTCTGTGTGTTCGTGTTTATTGAATCTTTTTAGCATACACATATCAATATATAATTGATAATAAACTATATAAAAACATTATACGCATACAAAATATAACATTTTTATATATAAAAAGAGAATTGAAAATTTACAAATAAACATTTGAAAATAATTTTATTACTTCTATAATTTGATTTAATTTTAATTTCGAATATATAAATTATACTAATAATTATGCAATTTATAATATTGATGCTATGCGTACACGACAGCAAGACATTCTCATGTATATAGTTGTTGTACAGATGAAACGAATATTTATTTACGTTGTGTGTACATTTGTCGAGCTAATCGGTCATCGATTGCACTGATTTTTAATTCTATAGAATTATTTATAGTAACGTATTAATTTTGAATAAGAATTGTATTAAAAAAATATTATAAATAATAATAATAAAAAAATTTTTTATGTAAATAAATATGAAAAAGTAATTAAATAATAAAAGGAAAAGATCTTGTGTATAGTTTTTCGATTTCTTTCGTTATTGATATTGCCTAAAGCAATAATAACAATGCGATATGAAATAACTATAAAAATATAAAAAAATAATTAAATAAATGAGGTTAACAGATAATAAAATACATAAATTATATTAAAATGTTGCAAATTTTTTTGAATTGTGTGTGTGTGTATGTGTATCTCTCGTTCGTTTGTACATTTTTGTATTTGGTTTCGCTCTTTTGTAATAAAAATATGAATATATATTTTTTTAATGTCACGGATCATTTATCAAAAAATAATTATCACCTCAAGTGATAAAAAAAAAAATAATAAATAAATTAACTCAATATTTGTATTGGATTATTTATTAATAAGTATTTTTAATTTTATATATATAGGTACAATTTATTTATTCATAATAAATGCGTTGCAAAGTGAAAAAGAGCCTAAAGGATTAATAAAAAATTGAAATCGTTAAATTGTTTATTAACTACTATATTTAATAAATTTAAATTAATGTAAATTGTTATTACATTTTCCAGTAAGTAATTGTCAACTGTAAATTTATAATTAATTTTATTAAGTTTAAATATTTTTTTCATTTATAGTATACAGTAACAGGGACATGATCAAATGTCTATAGGGGGTGTATGTTATTGAATATATAACAATAAAATCAATGATCACGCATATTGGGAAAATGAAGAGAAAGGTATCAGTCAATACCATTGATATTTGCTCGCCGAAATCGTCCTGTAGGATAACAAACTGTATACTGATCGTTTTGTATGATCAAATTAAGAAGGAATGGGCCAAGATATATTAAACAAACATGAATGATTATTTAAATCAGCAGACAAAAATCCTAGTACGTCTACACTCAATGAATAGCTATGCGGAATATTTATTCTGTGACAAAAGAACGTCATTCATACAATCATATTCAATTTTCGATTATTTCATGTGCGTTTTAAATTGTTGCTTATAACAAATGCATGTTTTGTCGATCGAAAAAAATTACCACAATATTTGGTGAAACGTCTAAACCTGAATATTGCCAAGTGATACAATAGAAATAGAATCACATTATTTAAGCACCGCAGTTATTTGTGATCGCAGTCGTTAATATCACAGAAATAATAAAGTAACACATAATCATATTTTAATACATCGTTCTAGTTTCTATTCAGACAACTAATAATAATATAGAATTGGCTTACTTTAAAATCATTCAAACAACTTAAAAATATACCTTTACAGAAATTACAAAAACTTGTTTTTGCAGTATGATTATCAAGAATGGAAGTAACAAGTCGCCACAATATTACAATTAAATATAGTATTTAAGGAAAAACAAAGTTGATTATTAGTTTAATTTAATGTATTCAATTTTAACTGAACCTTATGGAAAGTAAATATACTTTGGAAACCTTTCGGTTTAAATTTCACAAACAAACAAAATGTAACAAAACAACAAATAGTTGTAATAGCATTTTTCTCAAACACATCGCTCACGCAAATTAATAAATTTTATTTGAAAATCTCGAATGCGTTGATGTGTAAAAAATAATAATAATAATAATAATAAATATATAGTTACAATTATAAATAATTAAATTTTAATTAATTTTATATAATTTATTTTACCAATTTACAAAAAAAAACGATTTTAGTATATATATATTTTTTTTAATTTTTTAATATATAAGCGCTTAATAAAATGCGCGCGAATCTATAAATATGTCAACAAATTTAAAGATATTTAAGAGAAAAAAGCAAAAAAAAAAGCAGTCATATTAATTTTTAATTTTATTACTATTAATTTGGATTTTTTTTTTTTTTCAAATATTAATATTCTAATAAATGTTTAATTTATGTTTATAAAATTAATAAATTCTCTTAATTTATTTAATTAGTTTATATTTTACATTATTTTTAATAAAATGTGATCGTAAAAATCATGTGTCTATCACAGCATGAATTTGTTGTTGTGTTATTGAATAATAATTTTATTTATATATTTATTTTTATATATTTTAAACAGAAAAAAAAATATTATATATTCGTATGGTTAATGTAAGTTAATTTAATGATCACTGCAGGAGTTTTTTGTAATGTGATTACCGCGGCTAATAATCTTTATTCGCGGGGAAACGATCGATGCTGCGCCGATCATATTATAATAATAATAATAATAATAATAATACACATATAACACAGAATAGAATATATAATTAATATGGAAAAAATAAATAAATAAATAAATAAATAAATAAATAATTAATTCTTATATTATTAAGTTTTTTTTTTCATTCTCGTTATTGGATTGAGCAGCGACTATATTATCATTAGCTATAATAATATTATGTGACAACAACTTTTTTTTTTGTGCTTCGCTTCTATTTTGGTGCGAAGTGAATCGATCACATTATTTATCAATTAACTATATATCAATAGATTTTTTTTCTTTCTTCATTGATAATTAGAATATATTTTTTGAATGTCAATGTTTTATGTTTGTTTCTCATAATATATTTAATGAGAATTAATTCAATTCTATATATAATAGATTCTATGGTAATTATGTGCTGAAAAATTCATTTCCTCAACAACAAAGAAATTGTTCTCTGCCAATTTATTGAAAATCAAAAATATTATTTAGATTTAACATATTTGCAACGGTTAATGGATCAAATAACAAATCACAGAATAATCAAATGGTTAAAAAAAAACCATTATACCACCAAAGTGTTAACTTAAATAATGTACCAACTGCCAATCCATTTTAAAATTAAACTATTTGACTGACTCACAATATACGCATAAATACAATTTTGTATAATATAATTACATAATTTAAAAATAAATTATAAAAAATGCATGTAACACATATGAAATATCGTTCGTGTTACGTACACAGAGATCAATATATAACATAAATGATAAATACAAATTTATAAATTATAAAAAAGGGAATATTGTAATTAATTGTAAAAGTATTCTATATAAAAAGAAAAAAAAAAGCTCATTTATTACTGTATTATTGTATTTATTGTGTATAAATTACAAAAAGAATGATGCCAAAGTCATTTTCTTAATAATAAAATATAATATATATATAGTTAATTGACAAACCAGAACGGAAACCATGCGTACCTAATAAATCAAATCTTGCTCGATCACTTACAAATAACAACAAATCGACTATATATAAATTACATATAAATAAGTAAACTAAACGATAGTAGTAGCTATATTATATACCTAAGTATACTGTTAAATACATATTATTATGTTTTGTGATACAAATACATAAAGGGTGCTACACCCATTTTAAATATAAACCCATCGCAAAAAAAAATTATCATTACAATATGGTTCGGGTAATTTCTTAGCTTCGAGTTAAATGGAATTTTGCTGTATGTGACTAAAATAGATATTAAGAAAAAATGAACATATGATAAATAGTATAGTTAATAAATTGTAAATTTGAACCTATTCAAGACTTTTCCCCTAAAAACATTTAATCCATCTTCTAGGAAAGAGCAATGGTAACTTCTCTTAATACCAAATTACGAATATTTTATTATTCTAACGTTGTGCATGTACTTATGTAAAAATTTAAGAGTAAAATATAAATGACTTCGATAAAGCTTACGTGTTCACAAACAATTGGTATAATGGGCTTTAGACGTGGTGCTAATAAATATAGATTGATAGCAAAAAAACAACATTAACATTGGATCGCACACAATTTACGAGCACGACGACAACAGAATTCTTGTAGTGAAATCTTTATGTCTGGAGGAAAAATGGTACACCCATAGGTGATCAAAATCGAATGATCAACAATATGGATCACCCCGTATAATACCTTTTATAATTTATATCTACACATTTATACTGCTCTCCATCTACTCTATATACAACTAACAATATTTTATAGCCATAAATAATTTATTATAAGAGATAATTTAGTTTAATTTTTTTCTCTTATTTAACCATATTAAAGTTATCCGTTTTTATTGTAATGTAATAGCTATTTGCTATTTTTTGATTTTATAATATATGTTTATAAAACAATTAATACCAAATGAAACAGTGCTAATGTTAGTGGGAATCATATTTGAAATTACATATACTGAAAGCTTCTTTGCGATACACATAACATTTTTTGCATTAGATTGTTACTGCTTAAGTGATGGTTATTAAAAGTGAAGTGCATGTGTATGGGAAAAAACTATATAGTTAAATCAGGAACGTCAAATTTATCATTCATTACATTAATATAAATTACTAGATATAATTTTAAATTAATTTTAAATTAATTAACTAATTATATATTAATTATCGCAATATATTATAATGATATTAATAAACAATTGTCATGTAACACACCTCATAGAAAAAAATTAATATATTTATTTATGATTGTCAAGAATATATTTAATTATATAAATAAAAACATGAAATAATACCCATTGCTCGACAAATACCCGGAATGATTGAGGCTGAATGCTAAAAATTTAGTGCTTTTGTGAAAATTAGTAAGAACTCTTTCGTAAGATTTATGTGGAAATTGGTATACGAAAAACAATAATTAATTATTAGATTTTAATCGAAAAAATTGATCAACCATAAGTGAATTCAACATTTGTTCCACTTCAATAGACTGATGACCAAAAATTGCATCGAATGGAACTTGTAAAAGACGATGTAACGATAATTTCTGATGATGAAACATGGAGTCACCAAATGAAGTATATCCAAAAAAAAATTTGATGAAGTCAAACATCAAAAAAAACAAACAAAACTAGAAAAAAAAACAAAAGATTTAAGCGACGAAACTTAAAATAATATATTTTTCTAATGTCTTTAATTTTTTTTTAGTTTGCATCAATGGGAAGACATAGCCAAAAAAAAAAAAACAAAAGATTTAAGCGACGAAACTTAAAATAATATATTTTTCTAATGTCTTTAATTTTTTTTTAGTTTGCATCAATGGGAAGACATAGCCAAAAAAAAAAAACAAAAGATTTAAGCGACGAAACTTAAAATAATATATTTTTCTAATGTCTTTAATTTTTTTTTAGTTTGCATCAATGGGAAGACATAGCCAAAAAAAAAAAACAAAAGATTTAAGCGACGAAACTATATTAAAAATAATATATTTTTCTAATGTCTTTATTTTTTTTTTAGTTTGCATCAATGGGAAAACATAGCCAAAAAAAAAAAAACAAAAGATTTAAGCGACGAAACTTAAAATAATATATTTTTCTAATGTTTTTATTTGTTTTTTTATTTGTATCAATGGGAAAACATAGCCAAAAAAAAAAAAAAACAAAAGATTTAAGCGACGAAACTTAAAATAACATATTTTTGTAGAGTTTTCATTAATTTTTTAATTTGCATCAATGGGAAAACATAGCCAAAAAAAAAAAAACAAAAGATTTAAACGACGAAACTGAAAATAATATATTTTTCTAATGTTTTTATTAATTTTTTTATTTGCATCAATGGGAAGGCATAGCCAAAAAAAAAAAAAAACAAAAGATTTAAGCGACGAAACTTAAAATAATATATTTTTCTAATGTTATTAATTTTTAATTTGCATCAATGGGAATACATAGAAAAAAAACAAAAGATTTAAGCGACGAAACTGCTATATTTTTGTAATATTTTTAATTTTATTCCATACAGAATATTTCAAATAAATAAAATTTTTAATTAATTGTTTATATTTTTCTTACTCCATGCCTGATTATTTTGCGGACAGAGGCACTAAATAATAATTATTGTATTTATTTCTTTGAAATTATATAATTCACCTGTGGTATCGCGAAATGCAATAAATATTATGACATTAATTCAAAAACTATACATTTTTATTAATCTACACCATCGATCGATATATTATTTTTATTATCATTATTATTATTATTTGTTTATAATTGAGGTATTTGAATCAACATCCATCAACTGCCATTCAAATTCAGCTAGTTTTATTATTTTATATTAATATATAAGACAGTTTGTGTGTGTGTGTGTGTGGTAAAAATAAAGAAAATGTGAAACAATTAAGACACAAAAAACTTTATTATGAGAAATTAAATATTTCTGGTTTCATTTTAATTAAAATAATAATTCATTCGCTCGTTCCACCTAATTTTATGCGAATGAAGTATAAAGTAGTTATTCAAATGAAAGGACGAAAAAGGGATGAACGAACACAAACTTCGGTAAAACAACAAGATAAAGCTGTTTTTATTAATGCTCGGTTGCAGCAACGTCGCAGATTACTAGAAATTAATGATGAAACGTATATACGACGAATCCTCTACCATCTACTAATTTTTCCAAATAGTTATTACATTCACATACATAGAAGCGCCTTAAATAACTATATATTCGAGCACACATGATATGATAATAATAATGAAACTAAAAATTAATTTATGTGAATATAACAAATAAAATTATAATTTACAATAAATGAATGAATGTGAATGTGTTTGTTTGTAATTTGTATTTATATTTTAAAAATATGCAACAACAAAAGAAACGCAAACAAGAGGAAAAAAAAATGAACACAAATTTTAATATCAATAAAGTCAAAAATCTTTAGTTATCTTACCATTTTTTAAATGCTCATTTTATTGTGTGATTTACGAGTTATCACAGCGGGATAAAATGATTCGGTTTTATTTTATTTTATATGTTAATGGTTTGGGTTGGATTTTTATTTTTATTACAATCTCATATTAAATATGAATTTATATATATTTATATGCAAAGACCATAGTTTGACTTGACTTCCAATATTATTAATAATGTATATGGATACAAATATAAATATATCTATAGATTATTTACACAAATAATTATAATCACTATAGTTTGAATTCTTATTTTCTCATACAAACAAAATTTATTGTTATTCAAATTGTTATTATTATCATTATTATTATTATTATTATTATTATTATTATTATTATTGAATAATTGGATTTATTAGTTTTTCTTTGTGCACGTGTGTGTGTGTGTGTGTTATATTTAATTTATTTATTTTAATTATTTATAGTTTGTATGGGGGCTTTTTTTAATTTTTTTTTTCTTTCATAAATTCAATTTCTCAATTTTAATTTAAACTATAAATTTTTATATAAATAATTTTTCTTATATATTATTTAATTGATCATCAGAAATATATTACATTGTATTTCTTATTGTTTCTTTGAAATACAATACATAAGTATGCGTAACATTATTTAATTATAATATATATAGTTGGGTTTATAAAAGTTTTAAAGAGATATATAGAAAGTTAACAGAATAGAAAAATTTAGCTGAAAGGTATATTATCAACATCAATCGTCTGGCATCAGTGGAGTTTATCTATGACATATCAAACGCATACATTACAGTCATAAGTTGGTTAATTAATTCACACATAGAAGAATATAACAATTCACCAATCGAAAGATACAAGTTATCATAATTTCTTTATTTATGTATGAGTTCGATTATAATCTATGGAATTTATTAATCCACTATTCAGTGGTGATAATTATGTAAGTATAAAAAGGTAAAATACTCCGTGTTGCAATGGGTAGCGTCACATGTCAATTAATTGTGAAATACTGGGTTCAATACCATTGAAATTCACATGTGAAATTTTTTCGTATTTATTTTAATGGATTACCTCTTTTGTTCAATGAAGTTATATTTTTGAAAATATAGTTTTGTGGACGTTACACAACAACATATATTAAAATTAATGGAATTAAACATCTATAAAACACCAATTGGTTATAATTCTTATTATGTTTTATATACTCAAATACGGAATAATTTATCAACTATGAATGTTTGATAGATGCCATACGCTCCACTTATACGTATAGAGTAACATGATTTTTATATAATGCAACAAATATTAACAAACGATTGTTTGCTAAATGTTGAAATGCACATATTTATTAATTGATGACAAACACATTTCATTTCACTATCATCTTAATGTTTTTCATAAAATACTATTGCTCGCCGCCTATTTATAAAAATATATTCGGTGTAAAATCTATGTTGGCAAACTATGTTAACTACGGATGATATAGTCATATGAATATAATAATAATTTAATTACATTTGAGTATTTATATGGCGGGAGGCTATCTAAATGCAATTAATCAAACATATTCGGAATTAATTTTATTATAATATTATAATTTTAAAAAATGATATAATATTAAGATTTATTTGCATGATTAATTTTATAAATTATTAATTATGTAATAGAAAAAGAGAAAATCTATAATAATAATAATAATAATAATAATCTATACACAATACATAGGTTTTAAAGCCACCACTTCTCAATCTCATGTTATTACAATATATAAAAATATATATAACTTGTCATAATTTAATATAATATATTTTATATTCACAATTAATCATTTCAACTAAAAACTTGGCATATAATTTTCCTACAATATTTTTTATGTTCATTTCAATTGCATTCAGCAATTATATTAATTAAAATATATTTTATAACTACACGCCAGCCACGCACACTAAACAAAAAACCTCACAATATTCATACAAAATAAAAAAAAAAAAAACAATTATAAAATTAATAACTTGCAATTAAATATTGTAATTAAATGGTAATTTTCTCAATATTAAATTAAAAGTAATAAATTCATATATTCACAACAACCGCACAACAAAATATATGCGGTTAATATTAATATTATAACATATTATTATTATTATTACAATATTATTATTATTATTATTATTATTATTATAATTTATTATTTTAATTAAATCAATTTTAATATAAACCCATTTATCAAATATTTTAAATGCATATATTTATAATGAAAAGGAAAAAAATAAAATAAAATTGCTAATACGATTTCTTTTTTAAAATAAAATCAAAGATTATGATATTATTATAAAGATATTCTAACAAAAAGTATAAAATTGGTATCGGTGTTTTTTTCGTATATATTACAGAAAAACATATATTTTTACTGCATACAATTAGATAAGTTCCCGGAATGCATATATATATATAAAGAAAATCATTTTATTCGCTTCAACATAATTGCCATTCAGTTCTAGACAAACTTCTTTCAACTATATTTTCTAACATTTGGATACTTTTATTTTATAGTGCTAGATTTGTTAAAATTTTCAAAATAGTAACAAGTGTTGCTCCATTCTGTAGTAAACATTTGATCCGTGCGTGAACGTTCACCATCAATTGTGTTTGAATTTATTATTAAATCACTAAATGTTTGTATTTCTCAAAAATAATATTCGTTTATATGCATGTGATTTTCGCAACCATATGTAAAGTCCGAAAACTTATCAAATCATGTCTATAGTAATATTGCTAGAGTAAGATATTGATTTCAATCTCATATATCTATTTAATTAATTTTAATATTAATATAAAATTAATTAGTATAACATATTTTTTTGTTCTTATTGGATAAATGCAGTGACGGCTATAGTGTGACTAACCTAACCAAGGTACTGTAATTTTTAATTACAACGAATTGGTATTTTTAGAGAATTTCTTTACCTCGACGATAATTATTTTTATGAAATGAATAGATTGACTTGGGTATTGTCACTATATGCACTCTGATATATTCAGATATAGTACCAATATAGTAATACTATGATGCACATAGATTTATCAGTTAAATAAGTTTCAGTGCATAACGAAAAAGTCAATCTATTCACAACGAATATATATTAGAAATAAATTTATTCCATTGGGAACTATTGGCGACTGTTCAATTTACTCGCAACCAAAATTTTACACCTTATATAGAATTTGAAAAATCTATTATTTAACTGTTCAGGTTTTATAAATATTAAATCAATCCTTAGATGTTTTAATAAATAAAAATTTTTCTCAATAAAAATAGTACAAAAAACCCATCAGAATATTTAATATGTGAAGTGCAGCCTCAGTTGCTTTACCCGGCGAGCCCCGTCACTTATTACATTCTGTAGTAATACTATTTTAATGACAAAGACAATTTACATAACATTAATTTTTTAATTTTTTTTTGTAATAAATATAATAATGTGTTGTAAAAATTTATAAATTATATTGTAATAATATGTTTTATATTTATAATAGTATTAAGTAAACTGCAGTGAATTTAATCAATGAATCAAGATCATGTTAAGTCACCAACAACTACAACAAAAGCATTGTAGTAAATATACAATATATAACAACACACAGTGTGTCATGCAGACAAATGGGCAAGAGAAAGAAAGACTTAAGTGACTGGAACGTAAAATAAAAATCATTATTTATCAAAAATTATGGCATTACAAAATTAACTATAGGTTAGAGGTTTTTTTTTATAATAGGTATATTATTATACATTTAGTTTCAGTTTATTATTATAATATTGATTATTATAATTAATTTACATTGTAATTATATATATTTTATTTTCATAATTCTTACAATTCGTTCGTACAACAATAATGTTGTTATTTTGAAAAATGTTAATTATGCATAGAATATAATAATAATATAATATTGCAATTTATGCGATTGTGTATATTATTTAAATAGATTAACAAAAAACTGACTCTTATTATAAATTACTATGCACAGGGTGCATCCGTGGCTGTAGTATAAATGTTAATTATAGAAATAGTTTACTTTTTATGAATTTTTATTCTTCAATCATACATCTTGAAATATTTTCATAAATAAAAAAACGTTTGTTAAGAGTGTTTTGATTACATCACCATATTTCCGTTCAATGCGGATTAGAGTATTTTGATAAAAACTTAGGATTAAAATTAATTTCCCATATTTGAAAACTAATCAATATATGATCATGTTAATTTTCCCCATATATATATTGATAGATTGTATTGATGTTACTTTATAGTTCCAAGGATTAATAACGCTGCGCTTGCTTATTGTAACTCATCGACCGTTTGTTGTGTGGCCGCCCGTTGTTATCATATCATGGAATTTATTTAGGAAAACCAAATGACTGTATCCCGTATAGGTTTACATAATCGTTGAATTATTAGAAAATAACTTGTACAAATTTTTGTCAAATAATAAATATCAAAATAAACACAATGGCAACAAAACAACAACAAAATATGAAAATATCCTTAAAACAACAATTATACAATATAACAATAACAACAATAACAACAGCAAAAATATCTATATATATTATTTTATATATCGACAAAATACCGTGCAGTCATAAATTAATTTCTTTATCAAAAAGACGAAGAATATTGTCGCGTCGCAATATAAAACATAAAGTGCATTTATTTATTTTTAAAACGCATATTATACGAGAAAAGGCAAAATGATAATTTTTACCTTCAGTTGCATTCTTTAAATTCATTTAACAATTTAAGATACAATTAGCTATCAGTCAATACAATTAAATTGCTTTTATTTATTTATTTATTTATTTATTTACATTATGTTTTTGGTGTTGTTGTTGTAAATGTCATTAATGATAATAACAAAAATTATGGTTGATTAATTTTGTCGGTTTTTTAGTCTTATCCAGTAATAGTATAAAAAATAAATTGAATGTATATTAATTTTTCGTTATAATTTAAAAACTACTCGTAGTCGAGAATTTCTGTTGTGCGATAAGGTAAACCAAATCACAAATTATTTATAGATTATAAACAATAGGCAGAAACAAAATTATATAAAATAGTTTGCAAGTTGCAAGCAAATGTTAAATCATTATTTTACTATCTCAACAATTAGTCGGATTCACAAAATTAACATCCGCTTGTATTTAACCATATCAGCATCTAATATATTAAATACCATAATAACAATCAATTCCGCAACAGCAGATACAAGTTATTGTTACAACAAATACCACCGTTGCAACAATGCGCAGCACCTGGTTTTAAAAATCGGTGGGGAACACAATCAAATACATTGAAGCGCAGCGATACCTACACCACCAATGGTCCTGTCTGAAACCAGAAGAAATTACACAGAACATCGTTCATTGAATTTTTTTTTCGTTGTCCCAATGAATTATTCATTATTATAATGAATGAAAATACAATGAAAATTTTGCTGTTCGTTGACAGAACGAATTCGTGTTCACTAATATTTTTGTATGGTAATATAAAAATTAATTAAAACATTTATTATAATAATAATGAATGATTTGTTATCATAATGTATAATTGTATGGTTTTCAATGATTCAGTTCAATTACAATAATGTTTTTTTTTTAAATCATTAGCAGAGTAAATGTGATCTTAATGAAATCCGTACATTAAAATCAATGAAACCTACATCGAAATACTAAAATCGTTAAAAATATTCATTACATTAAAGAAACGATTTTATTAATTTTCGGAAAAATATAATCAATGAATGGTTCATTAATTTAATTATTGTATTTTCGTTATCACAATTAACGCGTTCATTCGAATGAATTTTTTCATTGTTTTAATGTACTTTTTTATTGATATTAAGTACCTTTTTGGGACAGTGTAAACGTAAAACTAAAGACCTAAACAGAGATGTGTAAGAAAATACCGTTTTATCGCTAGATCTGCAGAGATTTCTGCAAATTCTTATATGTTTATATATATAATTCATTTTAATTCAACCCACCTGTCTTGGATAATTGGTGAAATAAATTATGAATACAATACGGTGCGGATATATGTTGGACAAATTACCATGACAACCCAAACATTTCAATTAATCTAAATAAAATACTATTATATTAATAGACTTCCATATGGACATTCTTTGAACAAATTCCAATATATTTTTTTCCATGGAAAATATGTGGATTTATTTTCAGGGAAATTTTCCTCATTTTTCAAAGTACGGACAAATTGTTACTAAGGATAGGAATAATTTTCGACATCATTTGCTCAATATGCAGAAATATAAATTTTATATATGGAAAAGCAAAAAAAATATAATTATATTAATCATTTTTTAAGGATCACTAACATTTCTATAGCTAGTTTGTGCATAGACTAACTGGACGTCCCATTTTAATTCAATGAATTCAATTTAACAGAATTCGTTCATCATGTGTATATAATACAAAAGTAATTTTGTGAATTTGGTGTGATAACAAAATTAAAATTATTATTTGTACTTTATTAACGCATATAACCTCTGCGGTATGATTTCGTTAGTGTATTATAATTATTATAATAAAATCCTTTGAGACGCACTCACTACTGCATATATTTTGTACATTTTTCTCCTTTCGCAGTATTATTTCGAGAAACGCTTCTATAATATTAAAAACATAATTTACAATATAATAATAAATTGTAATAATAATCAAATCTATATATTGAATATAAATGAACTCGATGGCGTGTAAATAGAAAAAATGAACCGAAAAGAAACAAAATTGAAATGTGATATGGTTTACTGATCACAAATTTATGATTTTCTTAATAGTCATCATTGTACAAAAAGCAATGTATATATAGGGTTCAGGTGACAAAAAACAAATAAGGCATTTAAAATGATTGTAAAATATATAAATAAATTAAGAAAAACAAATGAAATTTTCTTACAAATATAAACGTATAATAAAATTAAATAAAATGTTAGATGGGGAGATAATTTATTTATAATATACATAAGAAGATCAACCAACCAACCAACCAACCAACCAGTCACAAAAAAAATATAGTATATATATCGAAAGATCAAGAGATTTTTTCATATAATAAATATATAATATTAAATAAACGGAGTGATGATCATTTATTTTTATAATAAATTTAATCATCAAAATTGATCAAAAGACGACAAATGTTTTCATCTTAATTAAGACAGAAAACAACAATTTTGTTGTACGTTTCAAAGATTCTCTCTCCGTTTATTATTCGATTGGTTTTTTTTTTATATTTTTGTGTGATTTTGTGATCGTTTTTTTTTTAAATTGTTTATGTTACCTACTTTTTATTTCTGCATTTTTCATTATATACTTAACCTTAAAATTTTTATTTATTTTTTTGATCAAATTAAATATATTAATACATTTTCGGTTTCAATATAAAAACATTCCATAAGTCTGATTTAATTTTTCGTTATTTTATTTATGCGTGTATCCGACAAATACGCACACATATTTTGCACAGAAATTGAATTGTTAACTTATATTTAATATGAAATGAAGCACAAGCATTAAGATAAAATATTTATTTTTAATGTAATTTGAAAAAATAAATATTTGTATTTTTAAAATTATAATGTATACAGGCAAGCAAAACAAGGAATTTAAAAAAATATAATTTTTAATTCATAAATTATGTCAAATTATAAATACTAATATATTTGCTATATATTGTTGCAATATAAATAAGAGTTTTGATATTTGTTTGGGTTTTATTTATTTTAAAAATAGTATAGCTATAGGAAAATTGTTGGCGATAGAATATAACTATCTACAATATCTATATAAGATACAATAATTTTACCAATGATATCTATAGTTCCTTTATCCTATATTTAAATAATAATACCATATCCCTAGTAACACTGTCCGTAGTTTGTCCGTAAAGTTTCCGTATTATATGTAGAAGTTCGTAGTTTCGATCCGAGAAAATATCTATGGATTTCTTAAGGATGTTCGCTGGAATTTTATGATGAATTTTTATAAAAAATATTCTTGGATTATCCGCGTATATTTACGTGATGATAATTTCTACGGATTCTCCTTAGAATTATTTCTCGTTGCTATTATTCCACAGAATATCCGTAGAATTTATATTCATATTTTTTGTGAGCAGATCCACGGATTTACACAAAAATATCTTTGGATTGTACATGTATTTTAGCTAGTAATGACGATGATGCCAAATCGCGGTGGTTTGATACAGATTTTTACCGATAGACCAGAAGTTCTATGAGCACCGCGGAATGAAGATGCTGGACAATGGCAAAAATTCATTGATTGTGCATATTTTTTTGTAATAAACAAGAACAAAAAAAAAAACCGCAGATAAAATCCATGAAAAGTCTTACAAAATTTCTCGTAAATATATCGATTTGAGTAGCTGGTTGTTTTAAAAATTATGAACATAAATTAAAAAGATTATATCTAGGTAAACGAAATATATAATATATTTGAACCCACCTGTCTCGGATACTTGGTGAAATAAATTATGAATACAATACCGTGCGGATATATGTTGGACAATTTACCTTAAATTAAACATTTTTTAAGGATCACGGACATTTCTATAGCTAATTTTCGCATAGGCTAACTGGTCGCCCCATTCCCACTATAATATTAAAATAAATTTATTAAAATGAGGACTCATAAAAAATCCAAAATCTGACACAATTTCATTAATGAATTATGTTTGTTGATCGACCAATATGATTTTATTCAAAGTATAAAATAGCCACAAGAAAATAATCAGAATTTGTTAAATCAGAATATTTTGGAAGCACGATTTCAACAACAATGGCAAAGAAAATAAATCAAGAACAACAACAAACACATCAACACTTGGAATAACATTTATATATGCAAATTCAGTAGTAGTACATTATTATCACAACACAAATGAGGAGAAAATTTTGTTATAAATTGTGTCAATAGAAAATTATTAAAAACATTTACTTAAGAGGATCTTGACAAAAATTAATATAAAATAATTATCAATGAAAATGGAAATTATGATGAATTCAAATATAAAAACATAAGATAAAACAATCAATAATTTCAAAAGCGGATGTAACCCTCAGCGATATATATAGATAATATTCCGTACGGTCTGTCAATATCATTTACAATAATTAATTTTATTATAATCTTCGTATTACAAAGTATATTATAAAGAAATGAATTAAGAATAAAACGGTTGAAAAAGATTTATTTAATTTTTAATTTTATAAATGGTTAAGACGAGAGAAAGAAAACAAATAGAAAAAGAACCCATCCACCGAAAATACTCGTATTATTTTTATATTATTTTAATAAATCACTTACTTTAAATGTTATCGTATCCGACAAAAAAAAAAAAAATAAAAAAAATATTGTTAATCAGTAAAATTAGAGACACAAAGAAAATATTCACAATAAAATTTATATAGGAACAAGGTAATGTGTCTGCCATTGAGGAGACCGCGCGATTGACACTTTCATAAAAAAAAAAATACAAACATAAATTGTATTGAAAAGCAAAAAAAAAAAATAATAAAAACAATATCATTAATCGAAAACCACACAAATAAATGGAATGTCCAGGGGGTTCTCTTTGCTATGAGTCACGTGGATAAATTTCTTTACTTTTTTTCTATATTTTGTATATAAAACAGACATATTTTATAAAATTAAGATTCATTTTATATCAATTCAATTAAGTTTTATATTCTTTTTGATAAATAATTTTTCTAAATTGAACTGATGATGAAGTGATGGTATTTTTATTATTCAAATAAAATAAAATGTTTAATCTAATTTTTTCTTGTCTTATTACACACATTTGTTTGTCCTTTTCTTTTTCCGGTTTTTTTTTTAATTTATTTATTTTGAATGAATGATCATAATATACGATGATCACATCACATCACATATTCCTATATAATAAAGATTTATTTATCTATACATACAAAATCTTTACCAATATATAACATTTTTGACATATAGTGTTCCTATATTGTATTGTATATTATACAGAAATAATTTGTATAATCTTTCACAACATCACGTAATACTATTTTGTGCTGCTGAGATACAGCAAATTAGTTAAATTACAAAAAATTAATTGACACACATAAACACACGCAAAAATATATCTGTGTGTAACGTCTTATTTCTTTCTCGGTATATAAATATAAACTTGTAATTTATAACAAATTATATTTAAATGTACGGATTCAAATTATTATTTTACTATATAATAAAGTATAATGCCGCACGTTCATCATCACCGTCGTCGTCGTCTTCGCTTTAGAAAAATTTACAAGATAATGATCATTTGAAATAAATAAGCGACCCAATGATTATCGCATTTTTATATATTGAATGTACTATACTGGAAGAAGGAAGAAATAAATCACCAGAAAAATAAATGAATGAATGATTGTTACCGTAACCACAGCAGGTATATAAATGTGTGTTTGAATGATATTGATCAAAAGATTTGTCATTTTATATCCTATAATTTGTATGAAGGTTGCGTGCGATTGTTACAAGATGAAGTTAATTTTTTAAAATAAAATTTATTATTATATAAATAGTTTGTATAGGAGGCAACAAGAAATTGGTATATAACCTTTGTCCGTGAAATAACCACGTAATGAATATCTAATATATGCATCTAATGGGATAGCTGATGATTACAATTTATGCATTGTGAATCGATCTTGAAACCAAAGACAAAGTATCAACATTACATTATGTTTTAATATGTGAAAAAATTATATTGAAACACATGAAATTCTTTAAACCGCTTATATGGTGATACTTATGTTTAACTAGGACACAAGTTTTGAAGAGGCATTGACAATACAAAGACGACAGAAAAATTGTGGATGATGATGAGCGCCTATCGAAATAAAAACCTGCAAAAAGTAAGTGGATTTCATGAATTTTAACAAGAATTTTCACTGAGATTCATGGCAATGGTGAAAACCATTGATTGCATCGAATCGATCGATAATTCCAAAGACATAATTAAAAATGCTGCTAGTGATAATAATTTATTAAAATCTATTTTATAATTTATGATGATCTTTTTAAAGGCAATTAAATAAAAAAATTCTCTTTTGATCAAGTGAAAAAAAAAAAAACGTGAAAAAACAAAACATTTAAGCGACGAACCTTAAAATTTTTTAATCAATAATAAATTATTTATTAAATTTTTTAATGTATAGTGTTTGTATCAAGACATTGAACAGTCAACGTGAGATCGCCATATTCGCAACAACATTCTGCGGGTACAACGTTTATAGTTATAATGCCACGGGGTCTATTCTGCAAATACAGAGCAATTGATAATGATTTTTATGGATTATAAAAATTATTTATTTATTTATTATTGAATCGTTGTAATGGAAGAATTCATTTTACTTATTATGTTGGACATTTCCCATTCCATGCATACAACATGCGTAATCGTTTACTTGCTTGTTTTCGAATTTTCAGTGTGGTTTCCAGTACGTTTTGTTGTTTCTGCAGTTTAAATTTAAAATTTATCAACAAACATCGTTTTACACAAATCAATTGAATTATGTATAAGAAAAGGATGACTTTGAACAGGAAGTTTTCATATATAAAAATAATCAAATACATAGGAAAATACAACACCGGGTCTATATTACAAAAAAATATAAATTACAGCAGATTTTCTGCAGAACCGCTATTACGTTTTCCCGGACATTAAAGAAAAAGGTGTATACACACACATGCAATATATGTGAGGGCAATATACCTGCTGAGAAATCTGCTATATATATTTATATAAAATAGTATTAAGTTGTTGTAACACATGATCATATGAAACACAATTATATTATCTAATAAAATTAAGTATGTAATAGAGTACAACTGAAAAAGTGTAGCTATTCATAAATATAGAAATATTTTACATTTATTAGTAATAAAATAAAAAAAAAAAAGGCAAACAAACAAACAAAAACCACTTTATTAATGTAAAATATAAATTTACATTTATATTACTCAATAAACTGCATGATTATATTTTTAAATGAGATAAATATGAATTATAACAATATTACCAACAACAACGCAGCACCATAAACATGAATTAATTAACTTTTATCTATCTATATATTTATAAGTAAATAAGAAAAATTCGTATTATAACAAATTTAATTGGAATTTTTTCGTTTTTTATTTATTTATTTATTTATTTATTTATTTTTTTTTATTTTGTAGCAATATAATAATTATATAATTTAAATTGTAAAATATACCGTGAAGTCAACCGCACCAGTCACTAACTAGTATATATAGTCAGTTTCAAACAAACAGCAGCTACAGTCATTTATTATTTAACTGCGGATTCTCATTACCGTGCGGCGCAGTGTAAATTACAGAAATTTAATATTATATTATAATTTTAAAATTATTAAATTAAATTTTTTTAAATGAAAATTATATGGTAAAACAAATTATTTTATAATAACAATTAATTATATAATTATATACACACAACGCCGCTTGTATAGACGCAAAGAATTATTGTATATGTGCACATAATAGACAATTAATATTTAAGAGTTATTATATATGAAGGACAAAATATTGTATACATTTTTAGTATTAACATATTGTATATTGATATAAAATAATACAGAAGGAACAAATTATCAAACAATGAATAATTAAGTACGCGAGCATAATATACAATATTTGTTGATAAATCGTGGTAATATTTATTAGTCCTTGATATATAATCACCGAATCAATATTTATTTATTTTTATACAATGGAAAATAAATTAAAAATTGTTTATGTGCACACGACGATATACTAAATATAAATAGGTATAGATAGATAGATTGAAAATCAAATTATAATTGAGTTTATTGAAACATATGGTGCTGCTTGCTAATACATAATAATATTATTTATATATTTGAAAATTAATTATCTTACAATTTTATAAACACAATTAATTTACAACACTATGAAAACATTGTTGTCTTAATCATTACACAGCATGAGAGTTGAAACCGAAAAACTAACTTAAATGACAAAATGAGAAATAACATTCAGTTTTCTATATTGCTATATTTTTCTTATAACCGGGGTGGAATTAAACTAAATTATGCAGAAATAATCTGAGTGTTCACTGAATTAAATTTTTAAATCGATTTTTATGAATTAGCATCTTTTTTAAATACGCGGGTCATAGTTTTAACGGATTTCCATTTTTGCAATAAAAGCAATATAAAATTATAATCAATTTCCAATCTTTTATAATAGAGACTTTTAAAATCGATTCAAACACGTTCAAAAAATAAAACCAATTTTCCCATCGATATCAGAGAAAATTTAAAGAAATTTATGGTACTGTATAAAGTTGATAAATGAGGAAAATTTCCGTGGAAAAAATCCACATATTTTCCATGGAAAAGATATATTGGAATTTGTCCAAAGTGTTGTCCATAGATTTTCCACTTAATATATTATAGTATTTTATTTAGGTCAATATATATTACCGCTCGGTATTGTATTCATAATTTATATTACCAATTATCCAAGACAATGGTTCAAATTTAGTATATTTCGCTTATCTATAGATATAATCCCCACTCTTCGTAATTTATTTTCATAATATTTAAAATAACCAGCAACTTAAATCTATATATATTCCCTAGGAATTTTGTAAGATTTCTCATGGATTTAATCCGTGGTTTTTTGTATTTGTTTATTATTTATTTTTAAAAAAGAAAAATCGATGAATTTTTGCTATCATTCGGGCAGAATATTCATTCCGTGCTCATAGAAAAAATTGAATCAAACCACGATTTGGCATCATAGTCATAAGAAAATGTATTCTGATAATACGTACAGTTCACGCATATTACTTGCTAAAATACATGTACACTCGAAAGATATTTTTGTCAAAATCCGTAGACATAGGGTTTCACTCATCATATAAAATTCCAGAGGACATCCGTAAGAAATCCTTAAATATTTCCTCTGATTGAAACAACGGACTACTACATATAATGCGGAAATTTTACGGACAAACTACGGACAGTGTTACTAGAGATGGTACAAAAAAATTTATACAGTACCATTCGTTCATACAAAATTTGAATGACATCAAATCGGCCACATCTTTTGAACGTGTGTGAATCGATTTTAAAAATCCCGTCTATGAACGATTTGAAATTGATATTATAATTTGCAATTCTGTATACAAAAATAGAAATCCCTTAAAACCATTGCCCGTATAATTCAAAATCGATGATAATACTTAAAAATCGATTTTCCGGAAAATTTAGTAAGTGGACATTCTAATTTATTTTCATATTGTAATCTACTTTCAACTCGTCTACCAATAATTATGTAATAATTACAACAATATACGTTATATACTATTTTGTGTGTTAATTTTGGATTGAAGGAGTACAAAATTTTCTCAATAAAATGGAAAGTAACATAATTTTAGAATATGAGGCTGTTCACAATAAGGTGCGGTACTATCATCACCACACCGCTGTGTAGTCTGATAGTAGCTGAATTTTTGACAAAACTTAGTAGCAGAGTAGATCGGATGTAAGGCATTAACGGATATCATATTCTTCAGGGGAATTTGAGGTGACGCTATACGTAACATAAAGCCTCTGGTACTAAACTATGCAGGATCAAAACTCAAAACGACCAAAAACCAAATTAATGTTATTCACTATAGAAGAGGAATTCAGATCATATAAGAGCCATAATTCTATAACATCAAATAGCCTACTCATAGTCGAAGAATCAGAGGTAATATTACTGGGTATAAAAACCTAGTAACGCAGTACACACAGATGATTCTACTGCTTGTAGTACATACATTAAGTATGACTTTGTAAAAAAACTGGCCAGATTACTGACGAATGCAGATTCAGCAGTCACACACTGGGTCGATAAGTAGACGTATTACAACAGTGACTATATTTACAAAAGTGTTTATATTGTTATATATGATATTGCCGCTTAAATATCGATCTAATTGGGTTAAGCTACACTGTCATCGTACACAAATTATATATATATATAAATTATACACATATTCATTTATTAATAAATAGAAAAAAGGAAAAAAAAACCACTAAACAATATAGAATATAATATAATATTGTATAAAAAATCATACATGTATTATATTAAATGAAAAAATATTTTGCTATGTAATGATTAAGCTTAATTAACTTTTTATAAATATTATAAATGCGATAAATATTTTTATTAATCATATTAAAAGCGCAATATATACACACTGTGGTTTTTGATTTCGTTATATAACTTTTATATATTGTATATTGTCGGTGTATGTATAAAATTTTATATAAATATATATAAACTCCACTTATTATATACTAAATATTACCATTTACCACCATAACTAATGTAATATTAATATATCTACGAGTATATATAAAGAAAGATTTTACTTCTCAACAATTCAGAATTAAAAAGTCAGTCATTCGCATAGTCAACAAAATCTATACTTATTGTAAATAGTATTATAATATTCAAACATATCAATATATATATAAATAATAGGTATAAAATATACATGTTATAATGTGTATTTAAATATTTATTTAACTTACAACATTATTTTGATTATCTCCTGCTGATTATTTTATAATTAACTTTAACTAAGAGATATTACTTATTTTGATGTTGTTGTTGTTGTTGTTGGTTGTAGTATATACGGAGTTTGTATATGGACTATGATATGAAAAATATGTTTTACCATTTTTATTATATTGTAATAACCATCATTGTGTGTATGTGTGTGGTGATTAGAAAAATTATAATTATATATAAATAATGTTTGTATTTATAACTCTCATCATATTTTTACAGTCAAACATCTATATTCAGAATGTTCGTAACAAGCATATTCAACTTATTGCATAATTACGTATGGTATAGTAACGATATAATAAAAACACACAAGATTAAATACAATAAATTCGGAAATTCGGAAATTTATTCCAAGTGATTAATTTTTTATACAATATACCAATTTACGATATTAGCTAATTGACAATAAAATTAAAAAGAGTATTACTGTGAAATTTACCCAAAACTTGATTAGATGACTATGAACACATATTCACATATCATAGATACTACAACACATTAATAACATAAATATTAATAATGATGCGTGGATGATATCCACAAATAAATTATGTTTATAATAATATAATTTTGTTATAACTATCAGTGGCGAAGGCTGAGAAATACCATTCAATTTTCAATGTCGCTATATCGATCTTATAGTCTGGGTGAAATTAAACTAAATTATGGAGAAAAAAATCTGGATGTTCACCGAATTAAATTTTCCGGAAAATCGACTTATACAAAATTATAATCTTTTTCAATTGCAATACAGCAATAATTAATTTCCAATAGATTTTTTTAGAATAGATTTTTAAAATCGATTCACACACATTCAAAAGATATAACCGATTTTCCAATCGATGGGAGAGAAAATTTAAAAGAATTTTATAAAGATGACAACCGCGAATGGAACAAATAATTTATCATTAATTCATACAAAATTTCAATGACATCAAATCGGTCATATCTTTTGAATGTAGTGTGAATCGATTTTAAAAAATCCCATGTATAAAAGATTGGAAATTGATTATAATTTACAATTCTGTATACAAAACACTGGAAATCCGTTAAAACCATGACCCGATATAATTAAAAAAGATGATAATTCTTCCAATTTCCAATTTTTTTCATAATTTATGTAATCTACTGCTGCAACTCGTCTACCACACAAAAAATATATTGATATTGCAATTCGACAAACCAATTTTTTCACGCATCGCCACTGTAAAGTATGTAATAAATATTATGTTAGAGAGTAGCTGCTGCTGCCCGTAGCACAAATACGAGTATAATAAATATATATATAATTATAATAAAAGTAATCAATGTTTATTATGTATTATTTATTAATCAGATAATATTGAATATAAATTTATGATTAGTAATTATTTCAATGTAATAATATATACCTAACTTTTTGTTATTATTATTTTATTAATAGCACACTATTTTATTATTATGGATAAATTATATATCAGCTATATTTATTTGCGATTAAAAACAATGATACGTAAACTCATCTATATTTCATGGTGTCAGTATTACATTACATGTCGTTAAGAGCTCACATATTTAGCGAATTGACTGGTGTGTGTGTGTTTGTATATAAAAATATACATTATAATGTTCATTTATAAAATAATAATAGAGTAATTACGTTTGGTGTATTCGTGCTGTTACCGGGAAACCATTGAATTTTATTAAATTAAAATTTTACGATACCGATATTACATAAATTGTTTGAAGAATCTACATGGTGAAATAGAGTTTGTGACAAGATTTACTTACAACGTAGCGATTTTAGAATTATATGGTCTAAGAAGTTTTATGTAGAATTTTTTTCAAATAGTAAATAATAAAACTGTTGAAATTACTTCATATAATTAATTTCTCGTATTTAATATTCGATTAATAGATAGAATTTCGCGTCTGTCTGTTCCAAAAACAAAAAAAATTAGAGGAAAAAAACAAAGAACCGAACACAAAAAAATTATAAGAAAAATTAAATAAAAATAATCAAGTAAAAAAAATACAATATAAAATAAAAATTGATATAAAATAAAAAATCAATTTGTGGTTTATTATATATTTAAGGAAATTTACCACCAAAACATTAAAAAAAAATATAATATTTGTATCTGGCCAAGCCAATCAATCATTTTTTTAGTTTATAGAATAATAATCATGTTCACGTATAATCATCAAAAATTTACTTATTTCGTTGCAAAATAATTTGCAGCTTATTATTATATCGTAAATTATATACCAATATATATGAAAATGATACATTGTTTCTCTGCTATGGCTATGGCTCAGACTATATCAAATTGCATATAATTTATGTATAATAAATATAAAACAATGGATACATATAATTTATATTGAAAGAGAGAGAAAAGATCAAAAGGTTGTTTTTTTTACACAATTCATTAGCCAACATTTTATTGCAAAAAAAACCATTACTTTTTTGTTTTATTGTGAAGTGAAAAAACAATATCGTATATTAATTTTTGTCGAACACATAGAGTGTGACTTGAAGATCTATAAAACAGTTGTTGTGTCAATAATTCTATATAATTATTCTTCCATATCAGTTCGTATGAGGTATTTTTTTTAATGTAAAATATATATAGATTCAAAATTCGTCTTATTTATAGCTAAACTTTATTTTTGACGATCAAATAAAATCGGTTTGATTTGATGCACTTGTGGAACTAGAAAATAAATGTATTTCCGTTTGCAGGAGAATATTTCACATAAAAAAAATTATGTTTTGAAAAAATAAATCATTTGTTTGCTATATTTTTAAAAATTCCGTTTTTTTTTTCCGGACAGAGTGTGTGTAGAGTAAATAAAATCTTTAGTTAATCAGATATATATTAATTTAATTAAAATTTTAAAAAATCAACAAACCAAAATGATATTTAATATTATAATTATTATTTTAATAATATTAAAATTAATCAGTTTTGCCATTTTTTGCCACGCACATATATCTATCGTATAGTCGATCGCAATTCAATCGACCATATATATATAAATGGACATTATAAATAATAAATTATCCATTAAAATTTTCAAAAACAATACAATAAGAGAAAAAAAAATACAAAATATATTTTTTTAAAAAAAATACAATAAAAAATGATGTATTATTGTTTGAGATGAAAAAAAGCAGCAAGATACTTTTGTTAATTTAATACGCCGCAGGAGATTCTTTTGTGTGATTACCGCTAATCACCTGTTGGTCGCCCAAAAAAAAAAAAAAATTATAAAAATAGTGATGTCCTGCCGATCAACACTTTAATTTTTGTTTACATATTATATTAACCGTAAATATTTTACGAGTATATAAGAATTATTATATAGTTGGATTGCGGGTATTATTATGCGGCCGCCGATGGGAGGGATGGTCCATCACATGTATATAACGCACAATTTACGCATGTTTTACAAAACGTTTATTATTGCGCGCGGGTTTTTTTCTTTTGTATTTACATACAATCTATTTTATGTATAAACTTATTATAAATTGATATAATATCGTTGAAAATCGATGAACAACAAAAATTTAGTTAATTAAATTTAAACAAAATCAAAGGAAATATTAATATTAATTTAAATATATAAGAATTTATTAATAAGAAAGAAATAAATTTTGAAATTGTGTAGGTCGATGTAGTTTTTCTTTTATGTATAGCGCACAATATATTAAAGTAATTAATTAATTAAAATATTTATTTATGAAAACGTTAATATTTTAGTAACTTATTTTAATTAAATTAAAAAAAATAAATACATAGTTGTTTGGTTTCATATAAAATATATATAAAAATGATCGACCATCAACAAACCAAACGATCACTATATACAATACGAAGGTTACAACCAAATTCAGCAATTGTGCAAATATCGAAATGAAAATTCCTTAATACCATTAATTTTATATATAAAATTTAGTAGGCCATATATTGGTTTTGTTCAGACAATGCAAAACTTTGTATATACCGTGCAACGTCATAATTCGAAAGATAGAGTTTATAATCTCATTTTTCATTGTTTCAATGAATAACAATTTGTCTGTACTTTGAAAAATGACGAAAATTGCTGTGGAAAAAATTGGAATTTGTTCAAAAAATGTACATAGATTTTCCACTTAATATAATATAGTATTTTATTTAGACCAACATATATTACCGCGCGATATTGTATTCATAATTTATATTACCAATTATCCAAGACAATGGTTCAAATTTAGTATATTTCGCTTATCTATAGATATAATCCCCACTCTTCGTAATTTATTTTCATAATATTTAAAATAACCAGCAACTTAAATCTATATATTGACAAGGAATTTTGTAAGACTTTTGATGGATTTTAATTTATTCTGCAAAATACGGACAATTCACGGGTATTACTTCCCAAAATATATGGACGATATAAAGATATTTTTGTCAAAATCCGTGGAAAAAAAATTTGAATATAAATTCTATGGATATTATGTGGAATAATAGCAACGAGAAATACTTGTAAGGAGAATCCGTAGAAATTATCATCGCGTAAATATACGCAAATAATCCAAGAACATTATTTATAAAAATCCACATGGACATGATTGCACTCATCATATAAAATTCCAGAGGACATCCTTTTCTTAAGGATACCCATAGATATTTCCTCGGATTGAAACTACACACTACTCCATATAATGCGGACATTTTGCGGACAAACTACGAATAGTGTTACCAGGGAATTCATTAATATTTTTCATTTTTAAAAATTATCTTAATATACTTGTTCATTGAATGAATGAATTCGCGATCATTAATTAATTTATGTTAAGAATAATAAGTTGATAAACAGAATACGTTGAAAAAATGAATAATATTCATCAAAACAATTATACAATTCTTTAAATCAACCAAGTGATTCGTTGAAAAACATTCATTTTCGATATTATGTTTTAATGAATTATTTGTTGATTTAATAAATGTTATTTCATGTTCCTTGGAGCAAAATTAATTAATATTTCATTGTTTTGTCGTTACTTTTTAATTGGATCCACGTATTTTTTCAGTGTATATGAGATGTTTTCGCATTTCGTATAAACGTGCGACAATCAATTTTAAATTATATTTTGTAATTGAAACGTATTGCACTCTACAATTTATCTTATGAAAAAAACAATTGATTCTTTGTGGTAAACATTAAAAATCGAAAGCAACCGTATATCAATGAAAAATTTGAAAGAAAGATGTTATCAGAAATAAAGAAAGCTTCGTTTATTGCTTCGAAATTCGTGATGTTGTGACAATCAAGCAAATTTCTTACAACTGCAATTAATTATTACTTCAATTGAAATATCGTCTTAACACAATCAACATTCAGGTATAATTATAACAATTGGAAAAAAAAAAAAATAAAACTATCTTTTTAAATAAATAATTAGGTTCACACGAAACGATTAAAATACGCAACCTTTTGCGAAAAAGACTGATGATAAATTATGTGAAATAACACCACACCACCATATGAAATTTTAATCAATGAAGAAAATACGCGATTATAATTTTATAATAACATTTTTTAAAAAACTAAAAAAACGCACACGCATATATTATTTTATATTTATAATAATAAATAAATAAATAAGGATAAATTAATAGGATTTTTCTTATTATTGTATATAAATAAAATGTTGGTCGGTAGCACATATAAAATCATTTTTCTTATGTTAAATATGTACATATTTTTTATATAATACATATATTTAGCCAACACATAAAATTTGATTAACTCTGACTTGGGCATAATATAATATGTGGTAATAATAAAAATATGTATGTACATTGAATTAAGTATTATGTTTATCTGCACTATTATATATTTATTATAATTTCATTAATTCTTTGGTTTTTTATATAAAATATATATTATTAATTCCAAGACATATTATCTGTGTTTAAAGTTCACAACATTAAGATCAGCAGCAAATTATATGATGGTATATAACAACACCAACCAAACTAATAATAAAATATATATACACACACACACACACACATTCACAAATCGCAACACTTTTAATAATTGTCTGTCTGACTGAAGGAAGGTGTTTAAAATCGATTACTCGCATCTTCTGTAAATTTATTTTAATATACAATAATTGGTTTCATTTATATTTTATCAGTTTCTTATTCATATTTTTTTGTGTTATTCATTTTAATAAAACAATTTTTGCAATATGCACACACAACACAACAATAGCATAATATACAGTGAATATATTGTATAGAAGACGATCGATATACACGATATATTGCATTCAATCCAACGGTTACACAATTTCAATTAATATGAAAATAAAAATACTAACAACTAAATTGTCTATTTAAAAAATATTGTATATTCAAGGGAATTATGTAAATGTGAAATATTTTTCCTCATCGTCAGTTTGGGCTAAATGTACAATATTCACTGTATAGTTATTAAATATATTGTACCAATATAATATACGACGACGAATATGATGATAATCAATATATGGTATATACTAATCATTTAATAAAAATAATAATTTTTAAAAAAATACTAATTAAATAGAAACAAAAACAACAAAAAAAACTAAATAAACATTGATAACAAAATATTTATCCGCATTAAATAAAAGATGAAAGAAAAATTTAATCGCAATTAATTATATATAATTTTATAATAACAAAAAAATAATATAGGTATTATTATAATGAAAATCGCATTATTGTATATTGGATATTAATAAATATAAGTATTATTAACTTAACACTAACCGCCGATCACTTTTAAACGCATACATTATATTTTTATATTTAAATGATATACATATACAAAGTTTCATTGACAACTGATGCTACGTGAAGATCGAGGGATTGTTATTTCAACCAATAAATCCACTATATATAATCGGATGCAATTATAAAAATGATGAAATTGATGATCAATATAATAATAGATCATAATGTACCAATATATATAATATGTGATCAAAGTGGCAAACATATTTTTATATATACTTTTAAAAATCCACATCAATGGCTCACACATAAAATTACACATTACAATTTATAGAATTTGATCCAGATACTAATTTCGATGGGTGGTAAATGGTTTTCATAAAATTCGCGATCACTTCAAGTGTTAACAAAACAGATTTTATTTAATTTAATTATATTTTAGCTTCTTTCCAAATGTATAAAATATAATTACAGAGACATGATGATTAATTTTTATTATATTTGTGTTATTTATTACTCACGCAAACGCGGTTTCTTTATTTAAAAAAAAACAGAAAACACTGTCACTTTCTTCACATTTTAATGACACGACGACGACAAACAGTAACAAAAAATTATTCAACAAAATTTAATTAATGAATAATATCGTTTCTCGTTGTTATTATTATAAATGAATTATGATATCACACACGCTTTATAAAATATATACCATAAAACATATATATATTAATTCGCGTTGCGTTTAAATGGACTTAAAACATATATGATCATGATCAAAAATATATTGTATATAATAGAGAGGTAGAGGACACATATAAAATTAACCAATTTATGAAAAAAAAAATTTGATGGAACTCAATACTTATAATTTTCCGGAAAATTACACCTTTTTATAAATTTTTATTTTTCAATTTTGCACCAAATAAATTGTTATTCATATTATTTTTCAGATTTTCCGAACGAACGTACTTTTGATGGAATATGTTTTCATAAGTATATAGGTAATACAATGTACTTGTAAAACACAGGAGTGATGCCAATGAATCGTCTGCGTCCAGTAATTGACGAGCGGCTCATTGATCATATACGTGATGTACCGACCACTGCGATATTTAAATTTAGAGTTGATTTTATGACATCATTAATAAAAAATTATGCTACTGCTTTATATAACTAAACCAATTTAATTGTTATATGAGTAATTCACCAATTATTGATAATAATGAATGTGATTGCTATATAGATTTGATGATGATGTTGATGAATTAGTTGCTAATTTTCCATTCAATGTTTGTGATCGCAATTTCATACAAAATTTTCAGTGACACTGATCTAAAGATCGTTTATGTTTTTTGAACCGGTTAAGAGATTTTAATTTACTTGATGGAATATGTTCTCATAATTATATAGGTAATACGATGCGTTGCTTGTAAAGCATGGAAGTGATGCCAATGAAACGTCTGCGTCCAGTAATTGACGAGCGATTCATTGCAGTAATTATATAGGTAATACGATGTGTTGGTTATGTAAAACACAGAAGTGATGCCAATGAATCGTCTGCGTCCAGTAATTGACGAGCGGTTCATTGATCATATACGTGATGTACCGACCACTGCGATATTTAAATTTAGAGTTGATTTAATGACATTATTAATAAAAAGTAAGTTATTGATTATAATGAATGTTTCTATATAGACTTGATGATGATGTTGATGAATTAGTTGCTAATTTTCCATTCAATGTTTGTGATGCCAATGAAACGTCTGCGCCCAGTAATTGACGAGCGTTTCATTGATCATATACGTGATATACCGGCCACTACGATATTTAAATTTAGAGTTGATTTTATGACATCATTAATAAAAAATTATGCTCCTGCTTTATATAACTAACCAATTTAATTGTTATATGAGTAATTCACCAATTATTGATTATAATGAATATTTGCTATATAGATTTGATGATGATGTTGATGAATTAGTTGCTAATTTCCCATTCAATATTTGTGATCGCAATTTAATACAAAATTTTCCGTAACAATGATCGGAAGATGGTTTATATTTTTGAACCGGTGAAGAGATTTTAATGTCGCATTTAAATCTAGAGTTGATTTTATGACATCAATAATAAAAAATTATGCTTCTGCTTTTTATATAACTAATTGAATTGTTGTACTATACTCTCATGCGAATCGTAATTTCATACAAATTTTTTTAGTGACACTGTTCGGAAGATCGTTTATATTTTTTCAAACCGGTGAAATGCTTTTAATGATCGCAGCAATTTTGCAGACAATTTATTTTAGTATCTACTTTTAATTCCGGAAATCAGTTAATTAGTTATAAGTGCATTCTGGGAAGAAAGAATTTGTTATGCAGAGGTGCAAAGTGATCGCAAGTACATTTGTTTGCTGGTGAAACAAATGTAAATTGGCAGCTGCATCAGAAAACTGTAGGGCGTGGGTAGGTTAGACTAATAACATATATAATGTGCATATCAAATATTATATATAGTATTTATAATTTTTAATTAAATTAAAAACATATTATTATATAAAGAAACAAAATTAAACACAATACCTAGCCGTGGTATTGTTATCGGAAACGCATTTTATTTGTAATTTTTATATTATTATTATTATTAGGTATATTTAAAAATATTAAATTATGTACGAGTATTGTTAAATGTTTTGTGTACATCTTGACCAATTAATGTTATGCATTCGTGAACACAAGCGGAAAAGTTTGTTTATTCATCATTTATTTCAGTGATGGTGTGTTGTTGCACTGTTGGTATTATGTTTTATTATAAAATAATATATATTTTAATTTAAAAATTTTAATTTTCTGCTATATTTTTTTTTTATTATTGTATTATTTATTTCCATATATCAACAATTTAGTATTTTGTATTCGTAAATAGTTTAGTATAGCAAAAAAGAATAAATAAATCATTCAGGCGTAGTTGAAACTACCGCGTCAACTAATTTGATTGTTTTTTTTTTTTTTTATTATTATTTTTAATATAATTTAATGATATGCAAGAGCAGCTGCCTAAATGTTTTTCTTCATTATATACATATTTCTTATATTGTGTTTGTGTGTTAATATAAATATAATTATTTATTTATAATCATTTGTTGATTTTTTTATATATGGCTAATTCCAATATTGTTGATTATTTATTGTGTAATGGTGAAAAAAAAAAAAACAGTTAGAATTTTGCAGAAATATTTTAACACTAACACTTTAACAATTTTAGTAAATAAATAAATAAATATAATATATGTAACATTTTTTATAATGCAGAAAAAAATGTATATAAATTTTATATTAAAATGTGTGGTGTGGATTGTTTGTACATGTGTTTAAAGTAGTGCTATGAATATGAGAAATGATGAGTTAAGAAAAGTTAAAAGGAAAAAATTAAAAAATAAAGAAAAGTTGTCATTCGCGTCGCGTCATTGATTTTTTAATTTTAATTTAATATTATTTTATTTTATAGTTTTTTGTCAAATAAATTATATGTTTATTCTGTAACAAAAGTGTTTTCTATTCCATATATAAATATGTATTTAATTTGAAATTGATCTAATTTAATGGTTTGTGCTTTTCTATTGTAAATATAAATAGTAATATTTTTTATGTACTATATTTTTAATGTACGGGTACGAGAGAGTTGATCAGTGGTGTATTGTTGTGTGTTAATTAAATCAAATAATTAACATTTTATTAATCAAAAATTTGATATGGTTAAAATTGTAGCTCTGTTATTTTTTTATTATATTTTTTTATTTAAATATTTACATTGTTATTGATAATATTATAAATTTTTAGAAACAATATGTTACAACCAAAGTCACTGTACAGGTACCGGACGACAATAACATCAACAACTATACACAACATTTTATTTTAATAGAGTGTGTTACGTTTTGGGTTTGCATCCGTCATTAACGATTAGAGTTGGTTAAAAAACATATAATGTTTTACAACAATTTTAAAGTTAATGATATATCATTGTTTTTGGATTGTTACACCACGACAGTTTCCACCTAATTCGACATAACTCGTCTTTGACTTTATTAGAAAATTATATTTACATTAAAAAGCGGTAGACCAAGATTTACATGCAGATAAATGAATATTAAATATAACTTTTCCAGATTGTGATGTTGACAAATGAGAGATTAATAAAATTTCATTAGTGTGGTGGATTGAGTTATTGTTTACTTGTAATTAATTAATTTTATTTGCAATTATAATATGAACACAATAAAACAACACTCTAACGTAACAGATCCTACATAAATTCGGTTTAAAAAAATTGTTTTAATTTCGTCATAATTCCAAAATTATTTGAATAATAATAATAGTTGTTGGCCAATTGTTGTGTAATAGTTTTTGATATATACTTAATATATCAGGTGAATTGTTATTGTCCGGAACAAGATATGGTTTGGCGTGAAGAGACGATTATTATTAATAAATATACAAATTTACTGAAATTTCTTACTTTTTGTACGAAGAATTTTGTTGATGACCAGATCAAGTTGATTATATTTTACTGATTTATGTAAAATGCTTGCTTTTTTAAAAAGGCTTAATTTTAATATAAATTTTGTATCGTATATAAGTTGGGATTTATATTTACAATTGTTTTTAATAGAGTTGTTTGTCTTATATTTTTGATTTATGGTGCCGGTTCTCGAATACATCGAATGGCATGGGTCACTATTATACCCTATATTTTAGTCGTTTAAGTATTCTAATTGTTTAATGTTTAATATATGTTCAGTATGTTAAAATTTTCCTAATCCTAACCGCAGTGATATATAATCGGGATACAAAAGTTTTTAGGTAATTTATACATTTTATGATTTATGATTATTAAATTAGGATAATAGGGAGTCGATTATATTTAGTACCACATGCAAATAATACTTTATATACGTACATTTTTAAAATACATACTCTGAATGACCTCGTTTTATGTAAACACACTGAAAATTTAAGTAGTATAAATCGTGTTAAAATAACTAAACTATTGTTAATTAATTTATAATAAATAGTACATTGACACAAATTTATAATATTTTCACGGTACAAAATTATTATAAAATATAATAATTTAAAATGAAAGTTACGAATTTACTGCCTCTACCTACAGAGACCTTTGACAACAATTAACTTACTGAATTTATAACGTACACACATTTTTTTTTAATTTTTATTTATAAAATTTACTCACTATAATGGAAGCCTCGTTTTGTCGATCGAATACAAAGAATATTAAAATTAAATCAATTAATTATCCTAACCAATATATATATCTTATATATAATAATACGTCTATATAACATATTAAACTAATACCTAATACTATAAAATAGTATAGATACTAATAATATAGAGGCGAATATAATAATAATAATACGTATATGGTATAGAGTTACTGCGTGCATTGTATTATATTATACAACAAACACAATCATTAATAAAACTGGTATTACAAATTTATAATGTGTATATTGTACACAAAATAACATCAATAAAATAACTGAGAGGTTTCAACAAACATTTAAAAAAAAAAAAAATAAACAATATAAACAGGGTGTATTGTAAAGTGGTCGACAACTGTACGACGATGCCTACTGAATTCTAAGATAAATTAATAAAACAAAGTGTTTACAAGATACGGTTCGATTTCATAATTTTGAAACAAGCAATAATAAAATAAAATAAATATAATTAAATAAATAAAATTCTTAAATCACTTACCCACACAATTCGATGCGGCTATAATATAAAGCTGACTTGGTTTTTTATATCGATTATTGGATGGTTCAATTTGGTTGCATTTTGCTGATAACTTTTAATACACCCGGTGTTTTTACTCATCACTCGCTATACTTAATTTCTGTAATATCATAAAATAAACCATAATGTAATTTTATATATCAAAACATAATATATATACAAAATATTAATGTATTATAAAAATATATTTGTTGAAAACATCAATCACATCATCATCGTTTATCATTCCATCAAATTATTGAAAATAATTATCGGATACATTTTAATAGACTGACAAGATCATGATCAATTAATAATTTTTTGTTATACTGATCGGTTTTTGAATTAGATATTAGTAAATATTCGTTTTTATTTTATACAATATATGATGAGTAGTTTCATACATAGCATTAAATTTATTTTCTCATTTCAAATTTAATTAGCGCGTGATTATAGATTTTTCTTAATAATTTTATTTTATTGTTAACGATAATTATCTATTGTATATATCTATACGTCCGCTGTATATGATGTGTGGCATACATTTTGAGTTTTAGAAGAAGAAGATGCTGTGACGATGAGCATATACAACCATATGATGAGGGTATATATTTGATGGTTTATTTAAATAATATATTATTATTATATGAATATATTGCAGTAATCTTGAGAACTTTGTAAATTTAATTTTATACATTTTTTTTACTATAAATTAAATTCTCATCTATACGCACACATGCACACGATAATTCATTTGACTTTTGACACAATACATTTTCTAATTAATTTTATATAATACATATTAACGAACACTTTTAAGATTTCAGATACTTCTCACATGAAAATCTTTATCTTTTCTTTTATAAATAAAAACAACATCTTTATAGTTATAGTTCAATTATATATTACAATTCCCATAGCTTCTGCAGCTCATGTGAACTATGTACCATGTACGTATTGGTCATTTTAGCATCTTCATGATCAGATTCTTTAAAAATTGTACTCAGGTGAGATAGGTCATTTCTATAGACAAATTTTGGTTAATGAAATTGACAATTCATCTATAATATTATTTAAATTTAAGTTATAACAAAGTTCACATCAATTTTTTAATTTCATTTCATTGCGTCTATATATATGGTCACAACTAGTTGTTACAATATACAATTATAATAAATTGAATGAAACTTTTTTCCCTATATATCAATTATTATTTGCCGGATGAAATATTGAGCTTAACAATTCTTCTATGGATTTGGTGGAACCCTATATAACCATTCTGGTATCTCGGTATGATGGTACAAATTACATTGCGGAGATTTCATTATTTATGCTATAGAAGACATATTGGCTTATTGCCCGTCTTTCTAAAGAACTACATGTGGATTGATTGCCCATAGAGAAAAGTCAAGTTTGTGTTCAGATCACATTTTTCCTGGATTTTATCCGCTTTTTTTTTTTTTTTTCTTGTTTATTACAAAAAAAAATGCACAATCAATGAATTTTTGCCATCGTTCAGCATCTTCATTCCGCGGTGCTCATACATAGAACTTCTGGTCTATCGGTAAAAAAGTGAATTAAACAGCGATTTGGCATCATCGTCATAAGAAAATTTTGATCTGCTAATACGAACAATTCACGGGTATTACTTGCCAAAATACATGGAGGATCCAAATTTATTTTTGTCAAAATCCGTTGGCAAAAAACATATTCTAAACCTTAATATTCTGAAATTGATGACACTACTTCTGCGATTCTAAGCGCTGCCATCAAAATCATCGGAATAGATTCAATCTAGAAACGCTTACTTAATTTATTATGTACATAAAAATTAGTAAAAAATTTGGAAAATTAGCTTAACTTCGCTTTGTATTCGGACACAGAATATCCGTTTTGCTACACGTTCTTCTTCTACCATATACTATATTTTGTATAATGTAGTTTTTCTATAGTTTGTAGTTTGGCCATCATCTGTAAATCTTAAATTCTTTTTCTCGACTCGACTTGCAAATTTTTACAATCACACTCATTTTTATGAATTCAATAACATTTGACTACAATGATTAACGCTTTCAAAATCGAAAAGAAATTATAAAAATGCATAACACAATTATTCTGTTATTTTATATATATTGTATTATCTATAATAATAACAATATAGATTGAAGAACAACGCATCGCAAAACATTATAATACAACTATTTTTATCTGATCTCTATAAATATATAGCTATATTTATGTAAAAAGATATATATATAAATAATTTCATATATAAATATAACAATTTATGATCATACCAAAAAATAAATTAATTAAAATTTCGTATATTAAATATATAGGCGAGCAATAAGTTATATGCGTTGTATGTAAATTCACGGACGCCATATCAAATAAACTACACATAAATATACAATATATAATAAAATTCATAAAATACATACAACACAAAATTAAATTGAATCTGTCCATCAGACTAATGGGGATCCTGATTACTATTTAGCCGTAGGGTTATTTTAATTTTCAATGTACATACTTGAATATTTTGCGTTTGTATATATTATATCCTCTGCTCAATATATATTTACAATATTATGGATATATAGATAAGTATATAACAAACAAAACACAATATTTTAGTATATCTTATATATAAATCGAAACAATAATTTATCGTTTATACACAGCATAATTTTGTTGTTGGGTTTTTATTGTGTGGTGAATTCAAAGAACAACCAAAAGAAACAAATAACAATAAAAAAAAACTTAAATATCTTGTATTTCCTCTACGTGTGCCATACTTGCTCTTATAATATTATTTAATTTATTCACATAACCACCATATCCATATATATATTGTATAGAATATACAAATACAACACACATATATATATATATTTTTAATCGATTGTATTTATGCAGATTTACCACACCACCACCACCACCAATACAATGATGTATGAAGGAAAAAGATTGTATATAAGACAAAAAAATAATAAAAAAAAAAAGAGTCCTTATTTTTACCATTTTCTTTTTTGTGCGTAATAAAATAAATTGATTTGAAATAATTGCTTTAGTTGTATATGCAAATAAATAAATATTAAAATAAATTGTATAATATATAATATAAATATTGGTAATGTGTAGAAAATTTTATACACGAGATAAAAATAAACAAATTTGTGGTGTTTTATATTATTATTATTTATTTATTTATTTAATTTTTTGATGTTATATATACCTCGGAGTTATGTGTTATTCTGCATTTTCTTATAACCAATGTTATTTAATTTAATCTTCATTTTCATGTTTCTCTTTATACAATATATTGGTAATATTTATTTATAATATGAAATTGTGAATTATACGATGGATCAATGATCAATTTTTTTTTTTTAAATAAATTGATTCAATATTTTCTCTATCCAATTAAATTTGATAAATAAAACCAACAGTGAATTTGTAATATATATTCTATGGTTATTTTTTTTTTTTATGCTTTGTGTAAACGATGGACGGACGCACGGTACGATATACGAAGGATGATGGTAATTTGATCGCAGAAGAACATATAACCGGCAAAAATATATGTATACAATTCTATAATATATTGCGCGTTCTTATCTTTCGCATTAACGTTATTTACGATACATAACTTTATTAAATTAATGAATAGTTATTAAGTTATGCTGGAAAAATATTGGAAATTTTCTGAACCTAATAATAAAGGTTAATTATAAAATAGTTATAGAAAAATGTTTAATATTTATTAACATATAATTCTTTATAGAAATATTGACAATATAAAAAATAATATAATGAACGATCTAAAATTGACTACAAATGAGATATTTCAGAACGAAATAATTGTTAAAAATATGTAAAGTATTTTGGATTACTAGAGCAGCAAAAATTATTACAAAAATTTTACGTGAAATATATATATATTAAAATTTATAAGTTATCTATTTCCATATAATTATTACCATTGTAACAATTTGTCCGTGTACTTTCAAAAATGAAGAAAATTTCAGTGGAAAAAATTCAAATATTTTCCTTGGAAAAGATATATTGGAATTTGTCCAAAGTGTTGTCCATAGATTTTCCACTTAATATAATATAGTATTTTATTTAGGTTAATTGAAATCTTTAGATTGTCAGGGTAATATATGTTCAACATATATCCGCGCGGTATTCTATTCATAATTTATTTCACCAATTATTCAAGACAGTGGTTCAAATTTTATATATTTCACTTATCTAGAGATATAATCCTCACTATTCGTAATTTATTTTCATAATTTTTAAAACAACCAGCAACTCAAATCTATATATTTTTGCGAGGAATTTTGTAAGAATTTTCATGAATTTTATCGGCGATTTTTTGTTCTTGTTTACTACAAAAAAAAATGCAAAATGGATTTTTGCCATCGTTCAACATCTTCATGCCACGGTGCTCATAGAACTTCTGGTCTATCGGTAAAAAATTGAATCAAACAGCGATTTGGCATCATCGTCATAAGAAAATTTATTCAATGCTAATACGGACAATTCACCGGGTATTACTTGCCAAAATACATGGACGATACAAAGATATTTTTGTCAAAATACGTTAATTGATAATTTTGTAATGCAAGCATTTTATTAATAATTTTCTATATTATCTAAAGTCGCAGACATGAATAAATTGAATGGTATATCCCGTTTCTGACAGAATCATACAACAAATTCAGTGATAAAGAAAATGAAACTTTCGCAGGCTTTCGTGGGGTATTAGAACGACTCTTTCGTGATCAGAACCCAAAATTGGTAAGTTCCAATATTGATAACTGCGCGGTTGTCATGCGATTTTGTAAGAGATATTAACCAAAAGAAAGTATTATTTACAAAATTGTGCTCAAATAATCTGATACGATAGGAATCTACTTAAACTGATGATGACAATTTTGTACCTTTTGTATATTAAAATAATTAATATTTCCTTATATACTTTTCTTTTGACCTCTATATAAAAATTAAATAGAAATTGTTCAGTAAAAATTTAAATACTACGATTTCACACAAAATAAAGTCTCCTTTTGAAATAATCTCAATAATTTTTGAGTTGTGTGCTAAAATAGAAAAAAAAACCAAATTCCCTTTTAATTGTTGTGCCCATGTGAATACAAATTTTGTGTATATGTAGTAGTTAATTAATAATATGGTATATTTAGAAAGAAATAAGATTTAAATTAATTTTCTATTTATTCTCCATTTCAATATATATTTGTATATTATATGAAAAACAAATTAATAGTCAATTTAAAGAATTAACGAGATTATATTCACTTTAAAATTAATTTATTTATTATCTAATTTTGTTTATTAGTCGTGTCGTTTTTTTTTTAGTTTGTCCATAATATTATATTATTATTATTATTAGATTTAAAGAAAGGTACGTTTTGTATATACACATTAAAAGTTTCTTCTTTTTTTTTTCCTAATGAAATTAAACACAAAAATAAAATAAAAAATAAAGATATATGAAACAATTCAAAGAATGTTTAGGTAATTTTTATATGTGCACACACAGAGGAAAGGAAACTTAATTCTTTTTAATACTTTGAATTTATAAACCATATAAAGAACAAAAAATAATATAGAATGAATGAGTCATGAATTTATTGGTTTTGTCTATATATATTATTTTATTATAGTTATCGCACTTTTAAAACCAAAAGTATTAATACGACGATGGATGTTGATGATGATTAAAAATTTTATATAAAATATATTGAACTATAAGAAGAATAAAATAACACCAAGGGAATTAGTAAATAAAGGTAAAGGTAAAGGTAAAGGTATATACCCAAATATAAAATCTTATTATCTATATATATATTAAATTGAATGGCATGGCGCCAAAATAAATTAAAATATATACAAACAAATTATTGCTTATAATATATGTACGCGGTCCAAACGATTTTTATATCCGAAAATAATATTCATTTATTCATATTCATTTTTGATTATAGATTTGAAATTTTTGGGAATAATATTTGTAAAATATTTATAATTTATAAAATTAAAAAATAAGTTTAATAATTCCTATATAATATTTAATGGACAAAATATATGCAACAAAACAATTCATCCATTTAAAATATTTTAACATGCATCCAGCACAAATCTATTTATATGCGTATAACAATTTATTGAAGAGTTAGACTCATCATATGGCTGCAATGTTATAGATTTAGATTTAGGGAACGAAAAAAAGAGGATCCAAATAGTCGTCAAAATAAATTCCAATACAATTTTTTTTTATATTATTGCGATCAATGTTTCAATAAGTAAATCTATTATATTTTATATTATCACTAACATTGACTGTAATAAAATGTTTGGGGTGGACGCTATATAAGCATCACTTGGAATAACATAGCTTCCGCCGATATACTATATTTTGTATGAACAACAACCTGGAAAATTTTGATGTAACGTTGTAAATATTTTTAGTAGTCCTAAATTTAATGGCAGAGTACAATCTATTTTGTTAATTATTATTTATTTATAATTATAAAATCATACAGTCACGTCGTCGCGGTGGTAGTATCTGGCCATATAAATGTATAAATAAATAAATACAACAAATTTTTATAATATATATGGTAATATCTGCGCTCATATACGTGAACCAACACGTATCTCTACATTACAATTGAGAAAAATATAGTAAAAACAATTTATAGCCAAAATAGTAAAACATGACGTTTTAATGCATATATATTGTATATTTTTAATTATATTACAAACATATAATTTTAAGTACATTATTAATTAAATTGCTGATATTTTATAATACCACCCTCCCATCAACACTTTATTTTATTTATATGTGTACACGTGTACTCGCGTATAACGTATCTCTAATAAATTTATATACTCAGGGTATAAAGTGAAATATAACACGCAAGTTATATAAAATCGTTCATGGTATTTTGAAATGTTGTAGTAGCCATACAATAAAACCATATTTTTATTTGAAATACATTGTATTGTTAAATCGGTTTAAAAAATCTTGAATTGTATAATTACACACGAACAAATAAAATAAATAATGTAATGAAATTAAGACAGAGAGTGAGTGTGTGTGTGTGCAGAAAAAAAAAATGTTTATAAATATTATAATATAAAAGAAAATATATGTTATCGAATTTTCATTAAATTGTCTGTTTTCTTATTACAGTCAGAATGTCAGAAGTCAAAATAAATTGGTTACTTTTATTGTACAATATATTGTATAAATTATGTAATGCAAATTTATGTTGAAGCATATATATGATGATATTCCAAATTTATATACACACAATAACATATGTGAGAGATACAATTCGACAAATAATGAATGTATATATGTAAGAGGTAAATTCATTTAAAAATTTAACAACAATTCATTTAGTTATATGCAATTCAATTAGCAATAAATTAAATCACAGCAGTACATAACAGTCAGATTATTTTGTTTATATAATGAGATATGTAAATTATGCAATACTCTTTTTATATAAAATATATGCAATAAAATAGTTTAATGTATGAGGAATTGAAAGAAATGCATGTTAATTAAGAGGATTTGTAATACGAGTACATCAATATTCATTTTAAAATATACCCTATATATATTTATAATCCACAGATGTTACATAAGATTTTAAAAATATAGAGCATAGTTAAAAAAGGAAAATATTCGATTAAAAACGAATTTCTAATCTTACACCAGAACTTATGTATTTGAAGCAAAATTACCATTACACGCATAAATAATTACGCAACTCGTAAATATTTTGTTTGACATTGTTCGATGAGAACAATTCTTACAGAAGCATTAAATTTGTATAGATCACTTGCTTCCAAACGTTTGCATATAGAATGGATTCAGAATATTATTAGATAAAATTTCTACAGATTGCATATTAAAAACATTTTCTGCTGCAACTATTCTGCTGTGCAGAAATTTAAATTGAATGTATATCAGAGCAGACACTTTAACAATTCAATTTATATGTAAAATTCTTACAATAACTTTAACTGAGAAAAAAATGACCAAAAAATATATATCATTCCATTAAAAAATTTATGAGAATTTCTCAGTTATAGAAAAATATCCTTGACATATAAGATTTGTGTAAGGACTAAAAATTTTATTATGGAAATCTTTTTTTATTATTATATCTTACATTCAATTTTCTATAAAAATAATGTGTTTTTCATTGTTCTTCATATGGTACAGTATCCGCACAGTAAGAAAATTTTAAACGACAATAAATGGTGTAACCGTATAGCGATTATAGGCCATATTACAATTTTAGTACCAAAAAAATAAATTCTGAACAATAAACACACATTGGACATTTCGCTGAATCACAATAACAATCTGTTTCATTATTGACTATGCGCTACTTAAGCATAAATAAACTTTAAAGCCTTTACAACATTTTTTTCATTCTTCTAATATTTAATTATTATTAACTAGTAACAATTTATCCGTACTTTGAAAAATGAGGAAAATTTCAGTGGAAAAAATTCACATATTTTCCATTTTAAAAACATATATTAGAATTTGTCCAAAGAATGTCCATAGATTTTCTACTTAATTTAATATAGTATTTTATTTAGGTCAATTGAATTCTTTGGATTGTCTGGGTAATATATGTCCAACATATATCCGCGCGGTATTCTATTCATAATTTATTTCACCAATTATCCAAGATACAGTGGTTCAAATTTTGTATATTTCGTCTATCTCTAGATGTAATCCTCACTCTTCGTAATTTATTTTCATAATTTTTAAAACAACCAGCAAATCTATACATTTGCTAGGAATTTTGTGAGACTTTTCATGGATTCTATCCGCGGTTTTTTGTTCTTGTTTATTACAAAAAAAAAATGCATAATCGATAATCATTCTGTGCTCATAGAACTTCTGGTATATCGGTAAAAAATTGAATCAAACCACGATTTGACATAATCGTCATAAGAAAATTTATTCTGCTAATACAGCCAATTCACGGGTATTATTTTCCAAAATACAAGGATGACCCAAAGATATTTTTATGAAAATCCGTGGATCTGCGCTCACAAAAAATACAAATATAAATTCTATGGATATTCTGTTAATTAATAATAGTAACGAGAAATACTTCTAAGAAGAATCCGTAGAAATTATCATCGAAAATATACGCGGATAATCCAAGGACATTTTTTATAAAAATCCATGAACAGGATTGCACTCATCATATAAAATTCCAGCGGACATCCGTAAGAAATCCTTAGATATTTCCTCGGATTGAAACTACGGACTACCACTGTCCATTTTACGGACAAACTACGGACAGTGTTACTAGGTTACAAGCATTTGAAGCGTCCGTGAAAAGAATCACGGTTACCAACGATGTCCAAATAATATAATAACCCAACACCGTTTGACGACCGCAGCAAAAAAATAAAAACAAGAACCCTGCTGCTATCGACTAGCATTAGCGCAGATGCACCATACATACCAAAATCAATGAATACCATTTAAATTGAGGAAAAACAAATCAATTAAATTAAATTGCATTATTATTTAATTTTGTTATACGAGTATATAATTAGTATTTATATAATATTTGCATGATCATTCAGTCATAAAAACATAATAATACTATATAGAAACGATATGTGTACATAAATTACATAAGGAACAAATATATATACGTTGATTTTATATAAATAAAGGTGATTTTTATAAATATACGATATATATATATAAGAAAATATGGGTAATGTTTTCAAATGGAAACACCCATTCAATTTTATTATCTTTTCAGACATAATATATTATATATAAATGAATACATTTTCCATTAAAAAATAAATCCAAGGTTATGGTAAAAGTAGGCGGTAAAAGAATTTAACCAATAGTAAATAAACCAAGTTTACCAAGTTTCATATAACAAAAAAAAAAAAAAAACAAAAAAGATGGTGATATTTTATATACACCGCGGGTGTAAGGTATGTTGCTCTGTGAATGTATTCATATGAATATATTAATTTTATTATAAGATTATATATTATAAACACAAAAAATGTTAAGCTCTATACAAAATTCTATAACCTGAACATTAACGCAGGTAAATTTTAATTTATGTACGAGGAAAACTACACGCACTCACTATTAAAGTAATCTAAGTAGATAAGCGAAACTAAGTATATAAGCGCAAATAGTTACAAATACATATATAGAACTACTTATGTATATACTACAATGTACGGTATGACAAGGAACAGAGTTACCATAATAATTGATATGGCACAAGATTATGCGGTGACTCTATATATAGGCATTGATTTTGAATCCTGTAAAAGTTACAATTCTTTCCAATAACACTTATACATATCCATAATAAATATATATACCCAATGAATAAATTTCTATAGTCCCTCTCTATAAATTCAGGATTATTTTTAAAATAATTTTGATCTTTATGAATCAGACAGAGAATTGTGAGCAAAATTTAATTTTGATTATATATTTAAATTTTTGTATTTATATAAAAATTCTAAAGAAATCATATCATTGGATTCATCGCACTTATTCTATTATATAATGTGAAGTAAAATTATAAAATTATATCCGAATATGGAAGAAAAAAATATGCAGTAAAGCAAATGAATCTTAAATTAACTATTCAAAGATTAGCAATGTTATATTTAGCAATTAGCAATTAAATATATAATATATAAGATCAAAGATACAGATCGTCTGTATATATAATGTAAAAATAATGTATATAGAAAATAAATTCAAATATTCTCCTAGACCATTGGTTTGGTACATGCTTTCTAATGAAACGTATTAAAAAAAAATGTCCTTTTTTCGGAAAAAAAGTATAAGAAAAAAAAAATACCTGCAGAAAAATTACACTGTAAAATATTCATATACATTTTCTATTGTATGTGTGAGTTAAAAAGATAAATAGGTTCGTTGTTTGTTTTATTTCAAACTCTTTTGTTTATGAATTCTTACTTTTTCTATATTATTGATATAATTATTTGTACAAAATATATTTATAGATTAATTAATATATTATTATAAGATATTGTATATATATAAAAGAGATAATATTTAATTATATTATACACAGCTTCCTTCCCATACAGCATGGACCAAATTATAGAAAATCATTCTTCCAACCACATTTCAACCGAACGTTATGCATTAATTAGTTAATAATTAATTGACAGTATGATTTGTTATTCAAAGTTATGCGCGTGCATTAAGTTTTATAACTATACAAATTAATTGTTGTTATAATAAAGCACCACATTCGGCAAAAACAACACAACATTCATAATATGATTGGAACAATCGTTTAATTTTATGGTGGTGAATAATCATTTTTTCTCTTATTATAATATATGACCGACTAAAATATTGTCTGCGTTAGAACATTAATTTCCATTTATTATATAACAATAAAATGCAAAGACATTTTCCGTATATGTACATAGATTTTCCACTTAATATAATATTCGTATTTTATTTAGGTCAATTGAAATCTTTGGATTTTCAGGGTAATAAGTTCAACATATATCTGCGTGGTATTGTATTCATAATAAATTTCACCAATTATCCAAGACAATGGTTCAAATTTTGTATATTTCGTTTATCTAGATAAAATCCTCTCTCTGCGTAATTTATTTTCATAATTTTTAAAACAACAATCGATATATTTCCCCGAGGAATTTTGTAAAACTTTTCATGAATTTTATCCGTAGTGTTTCATTTTAGTTTATTATAAAAAATAAAATGCAAAATCGATGAATTTTTTCCATCGTTCAGCATCTTCATTCCACGGTGCTCATAAAACTTCTGGTTTATCGGTAAAAAAACTGAATCAAATCTCGATTTGACATCATCGTCATAAGAAAATTTATTCTGCTAATGCGGACAATTCACGGGTAAATACTTGCCAAAATACATGTATAATCCAAAGATATTTTTGTCAAAATCCGTGGAACAGCTTACAAAAAATATGAATATAAATTCTATGGATATTTTATAGAATAATATAGCAACGAGAAATATTTGTAAGGAGAATTTGAAGAAATTATCATCGGAAATAAAGGCGGATAATCCAAGGACATTTTTTATAAAAATCAACATGGACAGGGTTGCACTCATCATATAAAATTTCAGTGGATATCCATAAGAAATCGATAGATATTTCCTAGGATTGAAACTACGGACAATACTACATATAATACGATAATTTTTCGGGTAAACTATGGACAGTGTTACTATAGGGTATAAATATAGATATCATCGTGTATCGTGTATTGGGTATTGTTGTGGACAATTTTATATATTATATAATGTTTTTATTTATCCAACCTGACCAATATGCGATAATATACAAGAATTCAAATCAAATATAATTTAATATTTATATATACAATGTCTGCAATATATATTTATATAATTCGGATATTCAGTTTTAACAATATATTGCTTATAAAATAGTGATAATTGAACTAATTTATTTAATATATGAATAAGAACCACATAATTACGTTAACGACATAACAATTGTAATAAATTTATTCATATTCGATAAAATTTGTTGTTGTTTTTATTTTATTTATTTATTTTTTGTATTAAATTTAACCATATAAATATTATTTTTTTATGATCGTAAATATGATGATAATATCAATCCTTATTTTATCATCTTCATATAACAGTAATGATTCGATAATTTGGACAATATGTGCAGTGGGTTGTGATTGTTAAATGTCAACTATAAAAAAAAAAAAATTGGGTTGCTGAGAGAAATACATAAAAAAAAAAAAATTCCTAAACGCAAATGACTAAGATGTGCGGTCGTCGACTTTAATTTCAAAATTGTTTAAAAAATTATCGAGCTATTACTGTTTGTAAATACTCGTGTATACCATTAAATATTCAATCTGATCAAATCAAATCACATTCACATATATATATTGTACATAAAAATAATTTATTGTAATATCATCGCATCATCGCATCCATAAAATATATAATATGTAATTTCGTATAACAACAAAATATGAAAAATACATATATTATTATACTTTCCATTACAAATTATATATTATTTATTGATTTGTTTATGATATTATATTATACCTAACTTATATTTATATATATTCACAATCGACACACACTACACGTTGTTAAGTTAACGTTCTTCATACACATATAATAACCAAACAAAATATAAATATATATATATAGAGTCTCAGTCATAATAAGGTATATTATATTTTTATAAAGGATTTTAATGTAACCAAAAGATAATACTAAATAAATCCAATAAATTTTCTATATAGATTCATATTCAATATATATATATATATAATTTGTGTGTGATTCTGAAAAGCGATAATTTGAACTTGCAATCAACCACTTAGATTATAATTTTGTAGGTGGATGGATATATTATTTATGTTATATAATATATAATACGTTATTATTTTAATGTATACAATATATATTGTAGATATGATTATATATTAAAACCAGAGACCCAGCGACTGTGTGATGAGGTCTCATTAAATACACTTTTATTTTATTAAGTATAATTGAGAATTCTTTTCGTATACCATAAATATATGGTTATTATTTGATTTGCATTTTTATATGTTGATATTTATATACGATGTGAATGAAAAAAATACATATAATTGCATTATTTTATGTTAGGGAATATATAACATATTCGAGTACTATATATAATTAAATTATTAAATAATTGGTTTGATATATATTTAAATATATATTTGTCTTCACATATTATCGAACTGCATTTTTTATTTTATGATATTGCTCGCAATTAAAATGGAAATATGATAGAAAATATTTTTTTGAATTACACGGCTATATTTATTGTATAATCGCAATTAAATTAATATATAATAGAATTTTAATTCATTTATTTTTTGTATTATATTGAACGCCATGCCCTTATATGTCTGCGTAAATATATATGATATAAATTATACGAACGTAATATTATTTGGAGCATTACGGATACTCAGTGGAGAAGGCTGAGAAATAGTTTTCAATATCGTTATATTTTTTCTAATAACCTGCGTGAAATTAAAATAAATTATGGAAAAAAATGTGGATGTTCATCGAATTAAATTTTCCGGAAAATCGACTTTTATGAATTATAATCTTTTTTAATTCCGGGTCATATAGTTTTAACGGATTTCCAATTTTTGCTTACATCATTGCAAATTAAAAATCAATTACCAATCTTTCATAGAAGTAAGATAGAACCGATTTTCCAATTGATGGCAGAAAAAATTTAAAAAAAATTTGTGGTACAAAATTTCAATGACAATAAATGAAAGATTTTAAAAATTGCGCCTATGAAAGATTAGAAATTGATTTTAATTTGCAATTCTGTATATAAAAGACTGGAAATCCGTATATGAGGAGTGAAACCTTGTTCATGGATTTTAATAAAAAATGTCCTTGGATTATCCGCGTATATTTTCGATGATAATTTCTAGATTCTCCTTAGAATAATTTCTCGTTACTATTATTAATTAACAGAATATCCATAGAATTTATATTCGTATTTTTTGTAAGATCCACGGATTTTCATAAAAATATCTTTGGATCGTCCATGTATTTTGGAAAATAATACCCGTGAATTGTCCAGCTCAAAATTTTCATATGACAATGATGACAAATCGCGCTTTAATTCAATTTTTTACCGATAGACCAGAAGTTCTATGAGCACCGCGGAATGAAGATGCTGAACGATGGCAAAAATTCATCGATTTTGCATTTTTTTTAAATAAACAAGAAAAAAAAAAACCCGTATAAAATCCATAAAAAGTCTTACAAAACTACTCGCAAAAATATATCGATTTGAGTTGTTGGTTATTTTAATAATTATGAAAATAAATTAAAAAGCGTTAGGATTATTTCTAGATAAGCGAAATATACAAAATTTGAACCACTGTGTCTTGGTTAATTGGTGAAATAAATTATGAATACAATACCACGGACATATTACCCTGACAATCGAAAGATTTCAATTAACCTAAATAAAATACTATATTATATTAATTGGAAAATCTATGGACATTCTTTGTATAAATTCCAATATATTTTTTCCATGGAAAATATGTGGATTTTTTCCAAGGAAATTTTCTTCATTTTTCAAAGTACAGAAAAATTGTTACTAGAGGTAATTCAAAAAGATAATAATTCTCAGAATAATTAATTAATATAATATATAATAATTAATTTTCCGGCAAATTTAGTAAGTGGACATTCCAATTTTTTTTCATAATATAGTCTACTTTCAACTCGTCTCTACCACAAAAAATATAATGATAATCTAAAAACATTTTTTCACGCATCGCCACTGGAAATACTATACCCGGACAATATATTCCATTGTCAAAATCACTAAATAAATGGCAAATATTACCAGTTTCAATTAAAATTTCATTAAATAAATGTTTCTAATTAACACACAGTCTGTGGCCAAAAGTAACTCTAATCTTCGGCGACTATTTATTTTCAATTTAGAAATTGTATTATTTATAATATTCGAATCTATATTATTTTCAGATCTTATAATCATTAAAAATATGAGTGGTTATTGAAAAAATGTAAAGTTAATATTTGTTTTATATATTATAATTAATTAACGATAACAACATTTTATCTTTTATATATATTATTTACAATAGCAAATAAGAAATTATAACTTTCTTCCCTTACCTCTTTAAATTACTCATTATAAAAATATTAATATTATATATTTGTAGAAATATGTTATGTAATACACAAATTAGGTTTTTCAATAAATGTTTAATATAATTTTACCTAAATCAAAAGTGATAGAGAGGGTAGAGGGTTCGATCATGATTAAATTTTATTATAAATACAAAAGTAAATATGTGTATGCAATTAGTGTTTATCACAAATTGGCAAAAAAATATACAATAATATTTCTTAAATATTAAATCATAAAGTATTATTAATTAATATTGATTTTATTCAATCATATATATCTATAACTACTTGAATTTTCACATTTGATTAAAACCGTGTGTTTGTCATATATTGAAAGTGTGTGTGTATTGTAAAGATAATAAATTTTAAAGATTTAGTTCAATAAAAATAACAATGGCTAAGAAAATGGAAATTGCCGAACCAAAGAAAATAAATCCAGAACAACAACCACAACAACAATACCAACAAGAACACCAACAGACATCAATGCAACACTTGGAAGAGCATTCATATGCAAATTCTGTAATATTAGCAAAAATTAAAAAGGAAAAACTTGATAACAAATCAAAGATTTGTAAAAAAAATTATAAAGCGAAAAACAATCGAAATTATTCCTGTAGATTTTGCTACAAAGTTTGTTCAGAGTATAGTCAATTAAAAAAACATTTAATTCAACATACTATAAGTGATATGATCATTACAAAAATTAATTTAAATTAAAAAGTAAAAACATATATATAAAATAAAAACACTTTATCATTAAACAAAAAAAAAAATGATAACCAATGGAAAACTAATTAAATATATTGTAAAAATTATATTTAATTAGAATTTTTATAGTTTTAAAATAATGTAGAATTAAATATATATTTACATTAATTTTATATAAAAATGTTTAACCATAAAATTTAAAATTATTAATTTTATCATATCAAATTATTATTATATTGAACAAGAATTTTCGATTGATTGAAAAGTGTTTGTGATGTATTGGAAGAGTGTGGAGTATTGTGAATAAATATAATAGAATAAATAAAAAATATTCAAGGTTTTGTTCCAAATAAAAGACCAAACAATGGAAAATATAATTTTAATTAAAAGAACTAAACAAAATAAATTACAAACAATTACACCAAGAACAACAATAGACATATCAACACCATATTGGAAAATCAAATGCAAAATTATTAGTAGTATTATTAACCATAACATAAAAAGGTGAAAATATTGTTATAAATTATGCCGAGAATATAAACACATTTAATTAACCATAAACCATTTAGAGAGGAGGACATCAATCATCTTTACATAAAATTAATTCAAAATAAAATGGAAAACATTGCAACATCAAACATTTTATAAAAAATAAATATAATTTAAAAAAGTTAATCAATGGAAACAATAGACATATCAACACGATATTGGAAAATCAAATGGCAAATTATTATTAGTATTATTAACCATAACTTAAAAAGGAGAAAATATTGTTATAAATTATGCCGAGAATATAAACACATTTAATTAACCATAAACCATTTAGAGAGAGGAGGACATCAATCATCTTTACAAAAAATTAATTCACAAGAAAATGGAAAACATCACAACATCGAACATTTTATAAAAAATAAATGTAATTTAAAAATCTTAATCAATGGAAATTTAATTAAATTAATTAAATTAATTAAATATATTTAAATATATATTAGTAAAAATTCTTGTTATCGTATATTAGATTTAAGTTTAATTATTTAATTTATTTATTATTTTATTAATTATTATAATAATAATGTTAATTTTGAATGATAAAAATTTTTAATGTTTTTTTTGTTAATATAATATTTTCGTATACATATTTAATCTAATACTTTGTTATTTTAAATCTCCTTTCCGTGTCCTACACTTTTATTATTTATTATCGATGACAAATTGGAAATTTTTCCAGAAGGCAGCAACTAGTTTAGGGACAAAATATCGCATATACATGTTTTTGCTCCTAGTGGAGCTTTTATGTCAACTAATAAACCTTTCATTACAACCAATTTGGTAAATTACTCCGCATGGGAGTATATAACAATTTACCAATTGTGTACTGTACTGTACTGTAATTAACGAAAGATAGATGTTTTCATAATATTATTATTTTTATATGGGTGATTAGCCCATAGTTGTGTGTGTGCAGACATTGTTAATCTTTGAATAGCGTCCAACACCATATTTTCAAAGATATCCGTTTTTCTTTTTATTCCATCAACGAACAAATGGTCACCCAGTAGAAAAATTTTAGTATTAAAATAAATACCGAAAAATTTCCTATGAAAAATAGCGGATTTGAACCAGGTATATTTCATGATTAATATATATAATATATATATATATATATCGGCGCTTATGCAACTGCGCTACCGAGTGTTTATTATGTGTATTTATAATACCAGAAATAAAGTAAAACAAAATATTTAATCCCTACAGTAACAATTTGCCTTTATTTTGAAAAATGAGGAAAATTTCTTTGGAAAAATCCACATATTTTCCAAAGTGTTGTCCATAGATTTTCTACTGAATATAATATAGTATTTTATTTAGGTCAAGCGAAATCATTGGATTGTCAGGGATAATATATGTTCAACATATATCCGCGCGGTATTGTATTCATAATTTATTTTACCAATTATCTAAGACACAGTTCAGTTCAAATTTTGTATATTTCGATTATCTATAGATTTAATTCTCACTCTTCATAATTTTTAAAACAGCCGAAGTAAATCAATTCGATATATTTTTGCGAGGAATTTTGTAAGACTTTTTCATGGATTTTATTAGCCGTTTTTTGATTCTTGTTTCGTTTTATCTGCCAAATTTCTACAAAATTATACTATATGAATTTATTAATTTAATCTTATAATTAAATTATTTTTAACATAAGAAAATATACTTTTTATTAATTTATTTCTTATTTATTACATTAAATTTAGTCGCAAACAAGCTTCCACCGGTTATAAAAACACTTGTTGCATGACGTATTTTTGTCAAAATCTGTGGATCTGCACTCACAAAAAATATGCATATAAATTCTACTGATACTCTGTGGAATAATAGCAACGAGAAATAATTCTAAGGAAAATGCGTAGAAATTTTCATCGGAAATTTACGCGGATAATTCAAGGACATTTTTTATAAAAATCCATGGACAGGATTGCACTCATCATATAAAATTCCAGCTGCCATCCGTAAGAAATCTATAGATATTTCCAAACTACGGACAGTGTTACGCTAGGGATGGCAATGTTATATTTTGACTTAAATGCGTCATTCATTTCAAAATCATATATTATTAATATTATTATTATTATCATATTATTAATAAAATATCATTTTCATATAAATTTCATTATATTATTATTTATTATTATTATTATTATTATTATTATTTATATATGAGCATTTTCTTCATTTGATATTTAAATATGAATATAATACTATAAATGCCTCTATGTTTCCATTACAGGAAATAAAATATATTCTATTTGCTATAAAACAAACACAATTGTTTTGTTGTAACTATAACTTAATTCTATCTAATTTAACCAAAAAAAAAATGAATAAATAAAAATTACCAAAACGACGGTAGTTTTGGAATGAATAATATATAAATATAAGACTTATCTGTTAATCAAAATGAAAACATATTTGTAATGTCGTGTAATGGTTTATGTTTATCATGATTTTATTATCATATATATTTAATAACAATAATAATAATAATAATAATAATAATAATAATAACACTAATTATAATTCGATTAGATGTGTACACACACAAACACAACAATTATTTATATGGAAATATAGAAAAACTCATTATAATTATAGTATATTCTCACGCACGAAAACATTTAAAAAATATTATTTAATTATTTATAAGTACAAATAAGTGTAAATAACATTATATTTAATAATATATATTGTATTGTAATATAATAAGTATAGTAATATTTACATTTGTTGAATTTAGAACACAAATTAAGTAGAAAAACTAAATATTGATGTGATTAAAATGTTATTGTCAAGGATTATATAGCGCAGAATAGAGATCATATTGTGAAGAAATGAATTTCGTAGCTGTGTGTAATTGTTGAAAATCAATAACGTTTTATTATTAAATTATAAATTATTTTGAACATGATCTGTGTACATTCTACGTTAATTACTATTTATAATAAGATAATGGCTATATATATATATATATATATATGTGATCAATACCAATAATGTGCGAAGAAACGATCTTGGTAATGAAGTAACTCCGATGCCATGCAATATTCAAATTTATTAATAAATCTAAAAATCTATTGAAAGAATTATTTGGCTAAGTGCATAGTGAAAATTTTGTTAAGTAAATATAAATAGTCGAACAATTATTATAATTTAATTTGATATAGAATTAACCTTCAATATTGTTTATGATATAAAGATACCGTCGAGTTACACTATTGTACCATGAATGTTGAATTATGTTTGGGCAAACAACATCCATATATATGTCCATATATACACAGTTCAGTTCAGACAGGGAAACGTGGCCAAACATAATTGACCAAATGGCTTTCGAATGTACAAACTATGAGAAATTTACAGTAAATATCATTCCAAGCTTTGGCTAATGTGTCAATCATATCTAATCGGTTTTCCTCCACATAATTTTACTTTATTTTTGCATACATGTTCATGTTTAGTATATTTAAATAAAAATATGATGTAAAGGTATTAACTTTAATTATAGATTAAATTATATATGTAATTATATTTAGTAAAATATAAAATTCGTTGGATTATTATTGTATTGCATGCAATATATAAATTGTATATATATTAAAATTTAAATTAATACAATTATTAATGAAATAATTCAAATTACAATTTATATTATTTATGCGAAAACAATTAGTTCAATGTAATCTAAATTAATTGCATTATAATTAAATAATTTGTGATGGAAAAGCGCTAGTACAGTATAAAATGAGAAGGATAGAAATGATGTTAATTTAGTTAATGCTTCTGAATATATATTTTTTTTTATAATAAACCATATATATTTATATATTATTAAATTTAATTTAATAATTTCAGGTTATCGCACAATAAAAGGTATACACAAAAAAATACAAAATACCCCGAAACCTCTTTTATTTTTACCTTTTTCGTTTGGTAAAAACAAAGCGACTTTTAAATTAGTTAAATTCTATATTTTATATATATAAAGAGATCGCATAATTCTTTGCGCGTAGCGTATCTATATAGAAAGAAATATTGTATATCGATAAATACAAAACATGAACACACACACACAATCCACTATAAATCTCTCAAATTTTTCTTATAAACCTATAATTATATTAGATAAATTTGATTAAAAAATATTACCAGACCAGATGCGAATTATAAATAAATAAAATTCAAAAAAAAAATTGTGTATAATAAGAAAGGTCAATAAATAATTAAGTAAGAAAAAACCCAAATTATTAAATTACAAAATAAAAGATAAAATAAATAAAAATTATTAAGCGGAAGCTGAAAAATTTAATAATTTTATAAATTATATAATTTTTAGATGTGTATTTTCAATTCGTGTTTAGGTATTTATTTTTTGGTTAATGGTGGTGGTTGCTATTGCTGTGTGGGTGGTTTATTTTATATATTTTTTTTTAAATTGAAATCTTTTCATAATATTCGTTGTCAAATATATGCGGAAACAAAATTTAACAGTTCATCAAAAACAACTGCACGGAGGACAAATAAAATAAATTTTAGTTTACTTAAGAGTTGGATGGTTTTGTTCGTGAGATACATTTGAAACCCGATATACATAAACCAATAATACTATTTTAAAATATATAAAGCAGCGGTTATTGTTTGCCAAAATACATAGACGATCCAAAGATATTATTATCAAAATCCGTGGATCTGCTCAAAAAAAATATGAATATAAATTCTATGAATATTCTGTAGAATAAAAGCAACGAGAAATACTTCTAAGGAGAATCCGTAGAAATTATCATCGAAAATATACGTAAATAATCCAAGGACATTTTTTATAAAAAATCCATGGACATGGTTGCACTCATCATATAAAATTCCAGCGGACATCCGTATCCAAAATCCATATATATTACCTCGGATTTAAACTACGGACTTCTTCTACATATAATGCAGAAATTTTGCGGACAAACTACGGACAGTGTTACTAGGTTAGCAGCGGTTTTGTAATAAATAAAAAAAAATGGAAAACAAGGATGGATGATCTGTGGCGATCTCTTAAATGAAATGATGTATAATAATTAATTTAATGATAATAAAAATAATAACTTTAATTATATCACAATTGGATTTATGCTATAAATATAAATTTGCTCCACCACATATCCCTCGAATTATTAGATTTCTCTGCCATTTACATATACCAATGAAAATTGGAAAGCAACTTTGAAATAAAAACAATTATAAATGCATTTATAAAACAATTGTTATGGAATAGTTCGTAATGGGATGGGATAATGCGACATGCCAGTTCTGTATAGCGGCAGGTTATCAATCAATGGCACATTAGCACATTTAACCTTACTATCAATCAATTTCCAAAGTAGTCACATTTTTCATTTCTATCATATACGAATATTTTTATATTAACCTAATTTTGCAGAATATTCTTCACAAGCGATACGTTCTTTGGGAGGATTCCCCACATGTTTTCTTTTTTTGGTTTTACTAGCTTTTTTATAAATTAGAATTTAATGAATTGACAGAAATCTCTATATAGAAATTAATTTTATGAGAATGTAAATTTTTCTGTTTATAAATTATATATTTTTGTTTCAATTAATATATTATTAACAAACACTTAATAAATATAAAGTATAATTTAATTTAATAATTTGTGTTCGCAATTAATTAACTATTCAAAATTTAGTATTTCATTGTTTACAGGAGACAAATAATAGCGAAAAATTGGCGAACTGTCAACAAACAATAAAATATAATCATTACAATTTGAACGTGGTGAATAAAATCGAAATATATTCTGATTAAAAATCTGTTATCAATTTTTTAATGTGTGATAACAGAAAAAAAAGATAAAATTGAATGAATAAATAGAATTTTAAATTTTATACAATTTTATTTTAGTATAACAAATTTTTTCGGACGTGCGGCGCGATTGATTTTAAATTTATGTTCAAAATTGTTTATCAATAATTTTTATTATCATCGCAGTATTTGATTGTTTTTATAAATTTAATATAAAATGTGTATATAGAAAAAAGTATAATATGATCGTGATCATTTGGTTAGGTGGTGGATTAATTATAACACATCATAAATTATTAATTGAATGGAAATTGTGCAAGTGAAAATAAAATATATTAGTGAAAAATTTCCATTACCGAATATGTATTAATTAAACTAATAATTTTATTGATATATAATTGCCGTTTACAAATAGCATATTATGTAATATAAATTAAAAGAATTTTTCCAATCGCGATAAACGTCTTAACAAATACATTTTCATATGACCATTATCTTAAAGTATATGGTATTTAGTATCGAAATATACAAAACATGATAAAATGTTTCATGTTTTAAGCGCCATCGTTTGTGTTTGGTTTTATGGTTTTATGGTTTTATATTGTATTTTAGATTTAAATTCAAATAATACACAATTATTTCCTATCGATTAAAATTTAAAATTATCAATTCGGTATTTTGTTGGTTGACAAGGATATTAATTTGTGATGCAAAAATATGTACTAATAAAAGAGACAAGATTTTTTTCTTTGTTAAGCACTTCAAATAAACAGAGGGTTATGTGTAGTGTAATTGTCATTAGTTAGTCGAAAGAAATTAATAGCTTTAAAAGTATAATAAATAATAATTATATATTGCGAATAAATTAATAAATAAAATAATCAAATAAATTCTTAAATAAATAGTATTAAATTCTAAGATTATTTAAATGATTTACATATAAATTAAAATTATAAAATTCGCAATGAATAACATTGACAATATTCTCCAAATTTACGTATTTATATTGTTTCGAAAGTGTATCAAAAGACATATCTTCTAAAGAAATTGTTACGTTTTCTATATTTGTAATGTGATGAGATAATGCGGATAATATTCTTAACGAGCAAAACGTCATTATATTTAATATTTCTTTACATTTATTATACTCTTTATTTCCACCAGCAACGTGCAGCTGCTCCAAATACATAAATTTTCCGATAAAAATTTGTATATCCTTAAATATAATTTCCAAAGTTGTTTCATTAAGATAACATGGGTCTACTATTCGAATAGGTATAACAGTTTCTGGAAATTGGGGACGATTATTACAAGAACCTTTCCACCTTAAATTCGGCATAGCGGTGGTTACATTTTCTTTTAAAAATTCATCAACATAATCCGACAACCTCTCCTGTAACACCGGTCTCAAACATCCATCTTGTAGTTTACCTCCTGCTGGATCGATCCCTAGTTTCAATGCTGCAGTTAAATTTGCATTGAACGTATTGCGGACGTCAATCTTGTCACAATTAAAGCAGCCCAATAAAGTGAACAAAATAAATGTGCATTGAAAAAAAAGTTGTTTAAAGAAACCCATTTTTTTTTTAGCCCAATTTCATAAATTCCTATAAAAAAACACGATGTTTATAAATTTGTTGTAAAATATACCTTATAAGACATAAAAATTTATATATGGTATATTTTTAAATCATATTAAAAAAAGAAATCCAATTTTTATGATTATAAAATTGTGTACAATCACTTACTGATAAGACAGCGAGCCAAAAAATCAGTATAAATTATATATATATATTTTGTTTACAAACAAATAAAATTATACTTATATAGACAATTAATATTATAGATAAAATTAGTCGTGTATATATTGGGATATTAACAAAATTTCATAATTATTACTTATATGTATTAAAAAAAATGATATTGTATTGTCATATATAATTTCACATGTGTTGCATATACAGATTTCGGTGGGTGAGTTGGGCATAACATTTATTGATATGCCGCAGTTGCAATCGAACGTGATAACAGGTTGTTTATAGATGTATAACCATAATAGGTTAGTTATGCGAATAACCAATATATAGCCGAGGACAATCTGACGGTAGAGTATTACTAATGGATATTGTGTGAAGGCAGTATACACATAAAATTAAATGATTACACAATGTAATGGTTCTGTAAATGACCTACAGAATGGTCAAGTATCTTAGACGCGTATGTTTCTGAACGACCCCGTATCGAACAGATTAAATGGCAACGACTCAATCAACGAGCGAAAAACATCGACATCGATTTAAAACTTGCATCATGTCGTAATGTTAGACTTTTGTTGCGGCACGGTGCTACTAGAATAGCTACCGATACACTTATATATCCAGATATGGGGTATAACAGCTATCCAAGAAAATAGGTGGCCCAGAAATGAATTTACTTAAAGGAAAGGCGTATGTATTTATACAATAAATAATAATTACAATATATATTGCGAATAAATTAAATAAATTCTTAAATAAATAGTATTAAATTCTAAGATTATTTAAATGATTTACATATAAATTAAAATTATAAAATTCGCAATGAATAACATTGACAATATTCTCCAAATTAACATATTCATAGTGTTTCGAAAGAGTATCAAAAGACATATCTTCTAAAGAAATTGTTACGTTTTCTATATTTGTAATGTGATAAGTTAATGCGGATAATATTCTTAACGAGCAAACCGTCATTATATTTAATATTTTTTTACATTTATTATACTCTTTATTTCCACCAGCAACGTGCAGCTGCTCCAAATACATAAATTTTCCGGTAAAAATTTGTATATCCTTAAATATAATTTCCAAAGTTGTTTCATTAAGATAACATGGGTCTACTATTCGAATAGGTATAACAGTTTCTGGAAATTGGGGACGATTATTACAAGAACCTTTCCACCTTAAATTCGGCATAGCGGTGGTTACATTTTCTTTTAAAAATTCATCAACATAATCCGACAACCTCTCCTGTAACACCGGTCTCAAACATCCATCTTGTAGTTTACCTCCTGCTGGATCGATCCCTAGTTTCAATGCTGCAGTTAAATTTGCATTGAACGTATTGCGGACGTCAATCTTGTCACAATTAAAGCAGCCCAATAAAGTGAACAAAATAAATGTGCATTGAAAAAAAAGTTGTTTATAGAAACTCATTTTTTTTTTTAGCCCAATTTCATAAATTCCTATAAAAAAACACGATGTTTATAAATTTGTTGTAAAATATACCTTATAAGACATAAAAATTTATATATGGTATATTTTTAAATCATATTAAAAAAAGAAATCCAATTTTTATGATTATAAAATTGTGTACAATCACTTACTGATAAGACAGCGAGCCAAAAAATCAGTATAAATTATATATATATATTTTGTTTACAAACAAATAAAATTATACTTATATAGACAATTAATATTATAGATAAAATTAGTCGTGTATATATTGGGATATTAACAAAATTTCATAATTATTACTTATATGTATTAAAAAAAATGATATTGTATTGTCATATATAATTTCACATGTGTTGCATATACAGATTTCGGTGGGTGAGTTGGGCATAACATTTATTGATATGCCGCAGTTGCAATCGAACGTGATAACAGGTTGTTTATAGATGTATAACCATAATAGGTTAGTTATGCGAATAACCAATATATAGCCGAGGACAATCTGACGGTAGAGTATTACTAATGGATATTGTGTGAAGGCAGTATACACATAAAATTAAATGATTACACAATGTAATGGTTCTGTAAATGGCCTACAAAATGGTCAAGTATCTTAGACGCGTATGTTTCTGAACGACCCCGTATCGAACAGATTAAATGGCAACAACTCAATCAACGAGCGAAACACATCGACATCGATTTAAAACTTGCATCATGTCGTAATGTTAGACTTTTGTTGCGGCACGGTGCTACTAGAATAGCTACCGATACACTTATATATCCAGATATGGGGTATAACAGCTATCCAAGAAAATAGGTGGCCCAGAAATGAATTTACTTAAAGGAAAGGTATATATTTTTTTTTTGCAACGGCAATGATTGTAGTAAAAGAAGTGAATTCGAAAGCGGTTTTGTAGTTTTTGGGTATGGCAATGGATTCACAATAATTGATTTTAATTCCGATATTGATGACCGTATTTGTATATCCTATATACGTGGATAAAAGCGATACTTTGTGTATCATCAATTTGTATGCGCACCCACTGCGAAAGTGATGAGGTGAAAGATGTGTTTTATGAAAAACTGATATCAACATGTATACATTTCTACTTGCGACCATGATACTACATTTGTCTTAGCCGACTTTAATCCCAAAGTGGGACAGTAAAGAATATATAATCCAACCTTGGATAAACACAGTCTTCATGTAACAACGAATAAAAATGGCCTGCGATTGATTGAATTCGCTATTTGCCATGGTTATTAATAGTGCACACTTCCCAAATGTGGATATTCATAAAATGACGGACTCTACATAAGATGGTAGAACCATAATAATTAAATCATATATATTAATTGATGTATGTCACTGTTAAAAATAATCGTTAGCGATACATTGCATTCAATTATCATTTCTTATAAATATTTATAAAATGATATTGTAATCATATGATTGTCCTATAAACACGTTGCACGTATTCCATAGTTAGCGTATATTATTATAATCCTTAATTTACAATTTGGCCTGATAATGTGAAGAAGGCATGCGAAAATTTTGGTATATAAATTTTTTAACCAAAATTTTTATTTTCGCATTTACAAATAATTACATATTATTATTAATACATTTTGTGTGTTGTTAATATTTAGATTACAATTTAACATTTTCACAATTACAATATTGTAAATTAAAGAATTAATAATAATAAGCAACCAAACAGATAATAAATAGAGTTTCTAAATAAATTAAATAAAATATTCAAATAAGTGATTTGTTATTAAATTCTTACTTAACTAAATAGTTATTAAATTTTAAGATTCTTTAAATGTATTAAATATTTATAAAATTTGCGGTAAACACAATGAATGGTTCTTAAAACACTGTGTGCGTTAACATTTTGATATTCATTCGCAAGAGTATCAAAAGACATGGATTCTACAGTAATTGTCGTAGTTTGTATATCTATAATATAATCACATAATATGTGTAATACAATTTTTGAATAATACATCATTATACTTAACATTTCACTAAAATTATTATCACCAAAATATTCGTACAATTCATTAGTTTCCATAGTAGTGTACAACTGATTCAAGTACATAGCTGTACCGATAAAAATTTGTATGTCTATAAATATAGTTTTCAATGTAGTTTGATTAAGGTAACACGGATCCACTATACGATTAGATATAATACTATGTGGAAATTGTGGAAGATTTTCGCACAAACCGTTCCATGTTAAATTCAAAAATAAGATAGTTTCATTTTCGTTTAAATATCGGTCAACAAAATACTCCAACGCCGTCTGTAATCGTGTTCTATCACATGCATTCTGTTGTGGTGCTTCAGATGTTACGTCGCACTCTGGTTTCCATTCTACAGTTAAATTTTTGTTAAAATTATTCCTTAGTTTAATATTTGCGCAATTATAGCAACACATTAAAATAAATATGAGCGTGAACGGAAACAATAATTTTATTAAATGCATTTCTATTTTATTTAATGTTACCAACTATATATGCTAAGAAATACTTTAATTTAAAGAAACAGAAATCATCTGTTTATATATACGCGGACATGCGATAAGAATTTATTATCACTGCGTCTGATAAATGAAGGCACGCTTTAATAATTCATCGGTGTATCGTGTATGAGAGATAAGTGAGAACATACACGTTTAAAATTATATATCATGCATAGAATTAGATCTTAAGCTATTAAGCTTTTGTTATGTGACTCAAATTTAATTAATTTTTTTGCAATTTATGTCATTTTATTGTGTCATCAACAATATATTGTATATATAGAGTGTCAAATCTGGCATTAATTGTAAAAGTGGAAAATTTCGCATTTCAAACCAACAAACATCCAGAATTTTCACTTCATATTATTTCATTGCATATAAACGTGCCACGGAAACGCTTCATTTGAGTGTAGAAATTTATTCGGCACATATACGTGTTGAATAGAAATTGCAAAGACTATATATTGTATTTTATTAGACGGTTCAAAAATTATTGTATTTCAATATAGAGACCAAAAAGCATTCCATAGAAAAATAAATTGAATAATCATTCAATTTGAACCGGAATTAAATGATCCAAATGCGACCAGTATATGCGTTACACTCAAATAATACACTAAAAACCAGTAAAACATTGTGAAAACCGTTGCTGTCGTACGTGTTATTGATGCGCAGCACTTCAACTTGAAAAATAGAGTGGCTGGCTATTAACAAATTGTTAGAAAAATGGGAATAGTGTATAGAAATAAAAAGCATTTTGGTATTTTCTTTATGTAAACCGCGTTTTCTTTTGGCAAAAAGAAAACGATAAACACTAAATTCTATCCATAGTAAATTCTTATGATAAGAATTTATTGATTCAAAATTATAAGCTTAAATTCTTCTTAAAAATTATAGATTTACATAATATGGGATATTTTATTACATGATTATTCACCACTTGATTTTGGCATATTTGGTCCTGTCAAAGAACAGAATGTTTGCGCAGGCGAAGATACAATTTTGACTGCGGATAGGTCAGGTTGGAGAAGCGTGGTGTTGGAGAAGGCTAAAACTGCACCTAGGTTATAATGCAAGTCGAGTAAGTAACATTATAACATTGATTTTGGTTCAATGAAATGATATTTAATGTTTAGTTAAAAAGTAGTTGATGTAGAGTGTAATTCTATACTTTATTTTACCACATAAAAAATATCAATCACGATTTTATAATGTAACGACTAAAATCGCCTATTGTTTCGGACAGCAATTAAGAAACAAACTTAAACGAATAGTCAGGCAGATCTAAACGGTTATAATAGAGAATTTAAATAATGTTTCACAATATTAGATAATTGAAAAATAATAAAATAAATTAATTTATATAAAATTACGAATAATTTATACAAAATTAAATTGTATAATCCGTAAAGATTATCGATACAAAATAAAATTTAAATGTTTACTGTTCAAAAATCTATGAAAAAATGGTATATAAATTAAATTTATAAAAATTTATATAGAAATAATGATCACAAAAATTATATCTTATCATAAAAATAAAAACTATATTTATTTCTTATCAAAACAAATTGTTTTGTTTATCATTACACACCCCCACAAAGATAATAAACTTTTAATATGTGTACGAGTTTAATTTAAAAAATTATTTAATGTATTGTTTGTAAACAATGAAACAACCAAAGAATTTCCTATATTTATTCCCAATGGCTGGTACTTTAATATTTTTCAGGCGAGATATATTTTTCATAATTATTATAAAAATCAACCTACATTCAAGTTTAAATACATTTACATTTTTAATTAGTAATTTGTTGCAAAGATAAAACTATGGCATCAAGTTATTGTTACTCCAAATGGAACATATTTGGAGGGATTCTTACGAATTTACGAAATAGTATTCAGATATAAACACAAAACTTATCGTGTACATAATTAATATCGATTTAAACAAATATTTATTATTAAGTAAAAAAAAACCTAAAAAGTAAATAAGTAAATTTTATTAAAAATCATATAAACAATAGATGCGATATGAAGGTGCACACTAATTGACTGTCTACATTGGAAATAAGATTTCGCAAGAGTATAAGAAGATCATTTTTAATATCACATATACACGTAAAATATATGGGATGCTACTACAACATTTTTTGAACATACTAAGGAAATTTTATACTAATCTTCTGAATATATAATCTGTAGTTAATCATCAAGTAAATTTTATATGCATTCTGATCTGATCCGATTAAGAAACTAGTTATTAAAAATTTTTTTTAAATAAAAATCGATAGTACTTATATTTGTATTTCAAGATAATATAGTCGTCTACCATCACAATATTATTGATAAATAGTATGATAACATTTTGTATAGAACAGAGGATAAGGACACCAAATAAGAGGGGCGGCAGCTAAACGTGTTTCTTTTAATAATTGTTAGTTATTGTATCAATTTAAAAAAAAATTAATCCAGTTTTTTATGCAACCAGTTTTTGGTTGAATAATTAATTTTGTCCATCCATTACAAATTTACACATTGAATTTATATATTATTAAATTTAATAATACATAGTATAAGTAGATACCATCATAATAAGAATTCTTAATGATGACCCCTAAAATTGATATATCCAGCAATTTAATATAGAACATTACAATAGATTTCTGGAAAATTACGATAATATATATTATAATGAAAATGTTCAAAGCATATTCAATTTTAAAGATCATATTTAGAGAAACTATTATCATCTTCGTATTTGTAAATTTTGTTACAAAATTTTACACAAGAACAAGAAATTACATGTAGTAGGAACAAAAAAAATATAATTTATAAATATTAATTATGTATCGCAGGCATAATAGCCATAAAATTTTGTTAATAAAGTTTTATCTTATTATTGTTAAAATATAAAAAATATTCAAACTCACCATTCATATATTTTCCATGCATACACCAAATTTTTCATATGAGACGTCTTGAGCGTTCCAGCATATTATGTTGCATATTATTGTAAAATTGTTGCATATTATTGTAAAGTTTTTGCATATACTGTACAATTACTGAAATAGCGTTTAGCGCAATGATCTGTAAAATATAAACAGCAACATTAATAATTAATTAAATTATAATAATAATTAAAATAAAAACAAATTATCGATAATAGAATTTAAATAAATAAATATAAAATACATATGATCAAATTGTGTACGCAATAATGATATAATAAGTGGATGTTGTGGTTAATTCACATGTCATTGGATTCAAAGATTGCCAGTAAAATTTGAAAAAATTACTCAATACTTAATTGTTCTTTCCGACCGACACCGTATTAATATTATTATTATTATAACATTTATAGGTTTTTTCTGTAAAAAAAAAATTATACACACAATGCGATACAGACAATTTGGCATTTTAGCTGCAGCTGGCTTTGGCACATTGGTATATTAGCAATATGTACCATTGCTGTTGATCATATGAGACAAATTGCTGCCGGTAAATATTATCGAATATTAATTATAGTTTATTACTTTATTATAACATTTAAATTTAAATATATTCGTTTCTTTAATTTTATTATATATAGCAATAAATGCAAATATTCATCATCTTCATAATCATCAAACATTTTACTCATCTAAGTGGAGCATCATATGACATCGATCAAGACATTCATTACAACTTGTTTGCATTGGAAAATAGAACAAATCACCATTGAAAGAACAATATTTTCTTTTAATTTATGAATTTAACATGAAATAAATTTAAATTTGTAATATGGATTTCTGCATTGATAAGTTTATTATTTTTAACATGGTCAATGCGGATAATGAATTCAAAAATTGTTAATTGACTGACTTTGACAAACAAAGGATTGGATTGAATAATTAGTCTGAAAACAGATATATTAAATTTGTTGTGTTAAATTTCAATAGTTCGGATTTACTTGATTTGGTGTGAAATGTGGTTATAAGTAACACACTGGACCATTGCGATGGTTAACATTATAGCATGTATAATTTGACTTTAGAATGTCTATCGTTATGAGTATTGTGTTTGTAGGTAGTCGTCGCTTCGTGGTTTTAGCAATACCGTATACACGCAATGTGCAATATGACAAAATAAGCAAAGACATTATATGCAAACCTATCAATTACGTTTACGACGTATAAAATCTATATGGAGATAAGACAATCAATAGATTATGGCGTAATTTTATTGATACACTTTTCTCCACTTAAAATTGTTATAACAATTGAATTAAATAAAAAAAAAAAAACTAATAACGCAGAAGCACACTTTACTATCTTATTAACAATACATATAGCTTTAGTTTGTAATTTATTAATAATAAACAAACAAGTAGCTAAAAATTGATATATGTGTACTTAACGCGTTATACAATACAACCGGAAAAAAATAATATAACCATATAAAATTAATCTATCTTATACAAAAGCAATAAATGTAACATTTGAATAATAAAGAAAAGAAAAGAAAAAAAAAAAAAAACACAACGATGATGAAAAAGCAACTTCAGTAAACAGTAAACAATTTCTCGTTTAAATTATATGGTCCATATCTCCATCATTCCACATAATAATATATGTATACGATGAGAGATGTATACGATGAGTTTAATAATAAATCTTTTTATTAAAGAATGATTTTTCAAATTTTTAATTAAATTTTTTAATCAATCTCGTCAATCTTTTTATTTATTTATATATATTTATTTTTTTCTTGACTTATTATTCCTCAGTCATTTAATTTTTTTTTTTATTAAATATATATTAACTATAATGCCATCCATTGTCCATCTTTCCATTTTTATCATCCATAAATATTTTATTATCTTTTAATTTTAAAATAATCATTTTCGTATGGTTGTCGTGGTCATCGTTGTAGTAGAGTCAACTATATTTAAATAATTAATAATTAATATAATATAAATATTAACAAGTTTAATTTAATTTTAATTATTGATTATCATTTCTGTTAACTGTTTAGCAAATTTAATTTAAATCCAATATTTATGTGGGAGATATAATACACGAGAGATGGGGGGAAAAAAAAAAAGAAATCTATGCAATTTATATTCCTAGTGATTAAGAAATACTATAGGATGTTATGAGATTTTCCAGAATTACATTAGGAAATGTTCACATAATAGCATTCTTAACATCTAAATCCGTTATCAGAAAATTGGTGAGCAAACAAATTTGCAATGTTTGTGATTATATTTCGCTTATATATTCTATTTTTAAATAAATGCCCTATAGTCTGAAACAACAAGAATATATTTATTGAGAGAATTTGTTTAACTATTTTTTAAATGCATAAACATTAACTACAAGAATTTCATATATAAAAAAAAGTGTCTATTTTAAATCTAATTTTTTTTCCATCTATATAAATACCCGCCTTTTCAAAACGACGATAAAAAGGCGTGTATTATTTATATTTAATATTGCTGCCATTAAGAATTTTATTCCATTTCAATGTTTCTTAAACTTTTAGAATTTAGAATAAATTGGAATTTTTATAATTTTATTTAAAAAGAAATTAATTAAATTTTGAAAAAAAACCCAGAATATTATTATTATGGTATTTATGGTATTATTTGTATTACAAAATAAGTACATCAAATCCCCATTCGCAACACACAAAAGCATTGCAATTGGAATATATATTATAAATTATAATATATACAAGAACAAAACGATATGATTGCGTATGAATAATATGAGAAATAAAAAAAAATTGAAAAGAATTTGCAACCATCACGAAATCATACATAACTTTACATATGCTAAATAATTAATTGATATCATGTTGTTTCTGTATTTTTCGTATCGTGATTTATGACAATTATTTATTAACATTAATTGAATCGAGAATATTATCCATTAAATTAAGAATTTATTTAATTTTTTTTTATATTGCAATGTTATTTTGTCTTTCATATTCTGTTGTTTTTAATCCACATAGTTTGAAATTGTTTGTTATATTTTGATTGTGTTGTGCGTGGGTCCATTTAAAATATGTACAAATTAATGAAATTAATAACAGAACAGAGATTCTATTATAAATTAGTAATTAATACTTAATTGTTTTTAATAAGTATTGTATATGGTGAATATTGAAAGGTAACTTATTTTCCAACCGATAAAATTATAATACTATGTATTATCAAACAACATTATAATAATATACATTAAATTTATCGAACAGTTAATGATTTATGCTTAATTATTAATATTAAATTAAGTTATAGTTTAATTATTATATAGTGTGAATTAAAAATGGGTAAGTAGCATTGCAGCGTGCAGCCTGACAAATGATTGTAAAGTATCGGTTTGTGTTCCGGAAATTTACTGAATAAATCTGTCGGTATTTTCATGCAATAGTAGGCAGTCTAATAATCCACTATTACATAAGTTTGCATAAATGAATATAATAAGTTGAGACGATTCATTAACTACAATTGATATGCTTAAAATTAATTAAAATTTCCAATGCGCGCAATTAATAATAATATTCAATATTGTATTCATTCAATGTTATCATCATCATTTTCGATGAAACTTTATAATTATATTAAATCATTTGATAATTTATATTTGTAATATATATTGTCTATTGCTGCTGTATTGTGTGAGGAGTAATATACACGAAATAACCTATAATTATTACAAAAAATACTAAAACAAAATATTAATAATAACAATGTATGTGAAACACATATTGGACAATGGACGTACAGTAGTAAGTGACTGAAAATGAGTATTATTAACTAATTGATAATAAACTGTTAATAGCAGTTTCAAATATTATCACAGAAAAATTTTAAGTAATATTAAAATATATCACCACATTTTTAAACATTAAATTAAATATACTAACCAAATATTTTGTTGTCATTCATAATGAATAGCTTCTACAATTCATGGATGCTATCATTTAATCATTATGTAACAAAACATGCATCACACATATTTTGGAATAACTGTAAAAACAAAAAATCTTGTAATTTTCATTTTTACATCTATTGCTGGAAATTGGAAAAAAAAAAAAAAACGGAATTTATAGAATTTAATAATAATTGTACAATGAAAAATAAATAAATTTACTTGTATAATATTTACTGCTTGAATTATTCGTCTTATAATATTATTGATTTTGTGTGTTAAAATGTGTAATGTTAAATGTTAATAATAATATTTTATTTGTTTGTTTGTTTGATAATGTATATGTATTGATTGATTTACTGATGTATGATGAATTAATTTTATGTGTAATTTGTGTAAATAATAGAAATGTGTAAAACTAAAAATGGCCTAAAATAAAGATGAGAAATATTTTTTATTATTTACGTATTTTATAATATTTATTTAATTTCTATTTACACTTTTTTTTTTTTATATATATATTAATATAAAAATTATGTACAAAAATAATATAACATAAATAAGAAAAGACAAATAAGAGATTATTATCTATACCTAAATATATTATATTATATTTATTATCGTATTTGCAAATCTAATGCAAAACATTTACATGTACATGATGCGACCGGACATTCAGTATGCTGTTGAAACCATTGTGATAAATGTTCGGTGTGGCCACCATGACGACATGTTTGACACCATGAAAACCATTTTGAAAACGGTTTAGATTGCCATCCAGATGTTGTATGGCCGGACATATTTTGTAATGACATACCAGTTGTTGTACCCATATGTAATAAACATAATGAACATCTTGGTAATGGCTTACGACAACTCGGACATGATGATAGCTAAATAAAAATATAATTTAATAAATAATTAAATTAATAAATAAATTATCTTATTTTATATACAAACCTTATTAACATTTGATGATGTTGCACGCATACGTGATTCATCTTGTGAACATGCCGATACACTTTTACCACAAAAACTACACAATAAAAATACAGAACGTGTCTGTTTCGGTGGTGTACATATTTGTCCCATTGTTATATCTAAATGAGCTCGTTGTTCCCATAATCCCCATACATCTAATAAATCACGATAACTAATAATAATAATATAAAAAAAAACAATATACAATTTAAAATATAAATGTTAACAATAATAATAATAATAATAATTATGGGCTAATATAATAATGGAATTAAACAAATATCTAACTTTCGATAATTACAGAGATCAATGATGAATTATGATATAAAATAAATAATATCCATTAGTAATTAACAAAACAATGATTATGCTACAGCTACACGGTTGTATCTTAGTAGGTAGGTCTATATGGCATATTGGTCAATGCTAACTTAATAAATATATGTAGGAATGAAATTATTCTAGATTATTGATGTAACTGGAAGATGCACTATTCTATTTTATAATCGTATTTCGATTTTCTTAAACATTTGAAATTAAAATTCCAAATATTCACAAAAAAAATGTACAAATTATAGACTTTCGCCTCATATGAAAATATACTTAAAATGTAACCACAAGTTGATTTGACGTGGCATCCCAAGCATCATGACAATTTTAAATTAATTTTTCTACAGAACATCATTTAAGTACTATCAACAAGATGTATGGAGTATTTTCTTCTAGTGTTCTATTGCACACAATTTTGATTATGTAGTGAATTTATAGATTTGTTTACCTTGTTATCCAATATTGTACACGTGAATCTTGTATTAACTCTTTTGATAAAAATTTTATTGATAATAATGCTGTTGTTTGTACATCTTCAGTTAAATCCACATAACTTTGTAATAAATTTATACCGTCCATTGTTGCACCAGTTAATAATAAACCATTTAAATCACCTAATAATGTACATTGTTCAATCATTTCTTTAACATATTCCAATAATACACTATCTGATAAATATATACAGGCAAATGCCATACGATCACTAACGGAAATTAATGCATCAGACTAAAATCAAAAAGAAAAGAAAAAATTAATAAATAATTTGATTAAATATTAAAAATTAAAGAGTTTTATAATAATTATTATTTAATCAATATGAAAATTAATAATATAATTATTTAAAAATATACTAAATGTATTCAATTCTTGAGAAGAAGTTAACTATGATAAAAGTCTGGAATAGGCGAAGGTATATGTCATATATTCCAATTGAAGAAACACTACTTAACGATGATACCAATCTGACAAAATTTTATTGAACAAAAAACGAACTATTTTTGCAACGATTGGTAACTTAACGAACAAAATTATTTGTTTCTATATTATTTTCCAAACCAATTTTATAGATATTTTCCAAATAAATAATTAAAAATAGTAATACAGACGAAAAAAATTTGAACATAACCTTAATAAATTGCCAATTTCATAACTACGTTTAATATTATTATTATTATTCAGTGACAATGGAATCAACAGATAAACATAATTTCAATTCACTTATAGAATTTGTTTAACATTTTGGTATTCAAGAATTGACAAAAAAAAAAAAAAAAAAAACAATAGCAAAACAAAAAATAAAACAAGAACAAAAATTATAACTTACCAAAACTTTTTCATAATTATCATATTCGGATGTTAAAAATGCAAATAAACCACGTAAATGTGGATCAGATATTTGTGATAGTGCATTATTACATTGTGTACGCCACATTGTATTTTTATCAAAATTTAAACCGGCCAATGCAATTGCAGCTATACGTAAATTACTTGGTTCATTTGAACTATCCGCTCCTTTACCCAATACATCAATAGCATAACGTATTTTTAAATGAAAGACACATATTAAAGCAGCTCTTGTAAATTCCTTTAAAAATTGTAGCTTACATTAGATTTTATAATAATAAATTTTACAATTTTAATTAAATCACTTTTTTTTCTATTACCTTTTTATTGCATAAATCATCAATGAAATTATTAAAGCTTTCTTTATTATTTTTATCAAAATTCCAATTGCATAAACTTTGTGCAAAATCACGTTGTTCACTTCTAAATAGAAAAAAATAAAAAAAAAAAATAATAAATATTAAAAATAATTCCCATTTTCCATTTTCTTTAAATTGTTTAAACAAATAAATACAATTACCGATATACTTTTAATAATGTACCATTTGGAAAATCAATCCAAGGCATATGCAAGCAATCACTACGGTTCATTTGTAATCCACTATCGTTGTTATTACTGTTATTACCATTATTATTAGTAATTCCTAATATAAATTTTATTCCTAATAAACAATCTTCACGATTCATATGCGCTAATTGTTTCCAAACTTGTTTTAATGAAGCGTTTTGTGCTAAATCACCGTTTTGTTGCATGTCTGACTATTAAATTCACACAAAAAAAAAAACAAAATTGAAATAAGAAAAAACAAAATTGAAATAAAAAAAAAAACAATTGAAATAAAAAAAAAAAAAAAAAACTAATCACAAAAAAGAAAAAGCCGTAAAAATGTGGGATTATTTTTTTTACAGTTGCGCAGACTTGCTGCATTTGTACATTTTTAATGTAAAAAATGACAAATAAAGAATAATTTGAATATTTTTTCAAAATTCAAATTATTTAAAGTTATAACTGAAAATTTTCTTATGCAAAAATAACGAAATATTATATTGATTTTATTTGTATTTTTTTAAATTATCAATACTTACAATTTGCCCATAATCATTTAATGCTCTTTTTTGCATAATTTCAGCAATATCCTCAGTTTGAAATAAATTATATTGTTGTTCATTTCCTATAATTAATTGATTATCAAATTGATTGATAAAGTTTCCATCATTTGGTGTATTTGGTAATGTTGCTGGTGACGATGATGCCGATGATGATGATGATGACGTTGTATTAATAGTTGTTATAGTTGTTGAAATTGTAGAATGTTGTTGTTGTAATTGCTGCTGCTGCTGCTGTTGTTGTTGATGCATTATTTGATTTAAACATCGTAAATTATTATCAATTGATCCCCATAAATTATTTGAATTATCCCATGCGATAGCAATGCGTGGCTGAATTTTATAATCACAAATTGTACCAGAACCAGATAATACTAATAAACGTTCAATGTCAACTGGATGCCAAGATATATAATTTAATGTAATATTTCGTTGATTTAATGTTTTCATTTGAAATGGTGCAACTGTACGTTTTATAGAATAACCATCATTTTCAATATCACTACAAATTGATGATGTATGAAAATCTAATAAATGTACATATGGTGAATCTCTTTGTAAAATTGATAATGTATTTAAACGTGACGAACACCAACTAATATAATTTATATTTTTTGTCATAATTTTATTTGTTATCGGTTTTTCAATATTACGAATATCCCATAACGTAATTGTATTATCAATATAACTAGATAAAAAACGTCCATTCGGTGCCATCGATAATCCATAAACAGCTCTTGTATTTGTTGTATTTACAGTTGGACTTTGCTCTATTTGACAAAACACAAGCAAAAATAAACTAAATATAAATAAAATAATAAACAGTGAAATTTTATTTTAATTACGTCTTAAATCCATTAATTTGATATGTTTATGACTCATTCCGGCAATTAGAATTTTCGATTGTTTATCCCAACATATTGAATGTGCTGTTTCCGATAAACCTATTAAATTTAATATTGCTGATTCCTTTGGTACACCCCGTTCTGTATCCCAAATTGTAATACAAAAATCGGAACGATTACGATCATGTCCAATTGCTAATAAATTGGTTTCATTTTCATGCCATGCCAAACAAACACATGGACGTGAATGTTTTGGTGCTGATTTGGAGAATAGAGAAAAAAAAATAATCAAATAAATATAAATTGTTATTCAAATATAATTAAATAAATAAAATAAGATTAAAAAAAATAAAATAAAATAAAAAAAACTTACTAAATTCAACATTATTTTCTGTATTTGATACAAAATTACATAGAGCGGCTTTCCCATTTGCCAAACCAACGGCCAACAAAGGCTCACCACCCGAACGAAATGATGGGGCAACACATCTTATATATTGATAACGACTTTCAGCTGCTAATAATGTAGCTGTTGTTCCATTTGATATATCTAAGTATAGATCTTTTAATAATAATTTTTTAAATAAATAATTTATAATTTTTTCTTTTTCTTTTTTGCCATTTTATAAAACAAATGAAAGTAAAAAAGAAAAGAATGTAAAAAAAAAAAATGGGAAAAAACAAAAAACACATAACAAATGCAGATAAACTGAAGAAAAGAAAAAGCCTTAACCTTACTTGTTGATATTCTTTGATCAATTTCATCTGAATTTTTTACTTGATATAAATTAATTTCTGAATTCCACGTAACAAAACGATCTGGATATTTTGGAAACCAATGCACTTCAACTGGTATTCCACTCATTTATTTTATTTTTTTTTTTATTAATTTTATGTTTTATCGATTTTTTATTTTATTCTACAAATTATGAAAAACCAAAACAAATGAATGGCAAAATTACATCTGAGATCTGACATAACAGAGACTGGAAAATTTGGAAAATAAAAGAGACACACTTCAATGAGTATGCGCTGAATTAAGCACAGCGGCTAACGTCAATAGTTCCCAACAAACAATTTTTCGAATTTATCTTTTATTTGTTTTCAAGCCGAAATTAAATGCGTTAAATTGAAAAGATAAATGTGGGATGTGAATAAACGTATGAAAAGTAAACGTATTATTTTGCGCAAAAAAGAAACGCAACAGCACATCATGTCATTCAAAATTCAAAATGCAGTACACCTATCTATAGCTGCTAGTTAAACAATCAAAAATTTTAATTGGAAAATTATGAATAAATGTTTATAAAATTAACGATATAATTATTAATTAATAAATAAAATGAATTAGTTAATTGAAAAGTGAAATAAAAAACAAATATGAAATGCAGGAATAATAAGGATACATAATAAAGCACATCACTTTCTACATGGAAAAATAACCGTCAATTTTTGAATGTATGTTAGATCTGCATTTTTACAATTAATTAACACACATACAACAAAGGATTATTATAAGTATAAATATTAAATTATTTAAATAATGAATTAAAATCTAGTTGATTTGCTAATTGTTTTTATGGTTTTACGAAAAACACAGTATATTTTTGGGATTCAACCAACACAAAAAAAAAATCCTTCGAATAATGATGCATTATTTTATTTATTTTATTGTGTTCATAATTTCTAATCATTTTGAAACATAAATCAAAGATGGATTAATAAAAACGTAAGTGTTTTGTCAATTATAATTTATAAAATAAAAAGCATATTTCATTTAAGCTAAAGCAGAATAAATAGTTTGTAAGAAATACACAAAACTACTTCTATAATTAGCGAAACTAAAGTATCTTAATCCTAATGATAACATAAAAGGCGGTGAAACCACAGGCACACCGGTAAATGTGATATAAGTAAGGGAAACATACTGTTGGCTTACGATTTTTTATTGTTGTGGTTGTTATTTTATAACGTAACTCGTGAAACCCACGCCTCATATGCTATCCGTTTTGGCAATTATAATATGAAAAGAAGTTTTGTGTTGTTGTGTTGGAAAAAAATATATGTATGGCACAGGTTTTAAGATTCGGGGAACGATAAACCGATATCTTTTGCTTCAGCTTTACTATTTTACTTTACTTTTAAATGCGGACTGGAACGAATACATCCTATCGCTTTCTGTAACATTTACGCATATTCTACAAGAAAACAAATGCTTTAAAATGAATGATATTATATTGCAGCGAGGTTGACTAGCGACTTGGTCTCTGTGCAATTAATCCACATAATTCATATGGCATTGGTATTGGTGAGAGGGTGTTCAGAACACACACACAATGGGTCAATGGGTGCCATTCTGTAGTAATACTCCAATATCCATCTATTATATAACACATCCGTAGGCATAATACGTTAGTATTTTCTTTCGCCTGGTTAATTTTTATCCTATCCACGATTAATTTTCTTTCAGTTATTTTAATAATACATGTTACTGTCATCACACAGTCTCATTAGTATTTAAATTTAGACTATTTATTGTTTATATATCCAAACAAGGTATCTTTGTAAAAACGATTTGCTAAAATTTAGTATCTACAGACGGTAGATTTATAATATTTATATTATAATAATATAATGATATTAAAATTATTTCAAAGATTAACTGATGCGGTTTATTATTATAATATAATATAATAATATGATAGGGGAGCGTACACATTACTATTGATGTGCATATGTGTGTGTGCGTGTATATGCTGCTATGTGCTATAGCGAGATAGATTAGATAAAGGTACTTTATTACAAAATAAAGACTTTTAAAGTTAAAATTTTCCTGTAATTACATAATATTTCAAAAACAATACATTTTCATTTTTGATCAAAGGAAAACTTCATATTATAAATACTTTTTGTTGAAATTTATTTCTATTACAGCTTCTTTACGCTGTTCTTATTTGTACAATGTATAATTGTATTATAATAATATTCATTAGCATTACATTATATTTTACAGTAATTTCTTCTTTTACACAATTTAATTGATATCGAATACCAGAAATGGTGTTCTTATATTAAGGGTTAAATGTGAAGGTGAGCGATTAAAATATTACACAAAACGTTACTTGAGGGTGCTTTTGGATTCATGGAAGCCAAAGCTCATGTTTCTAATTCAAAGCATTAGTGACACATTCGCGCAGGTTTTCTTGTTTGACCACAGTAGGTCTATTGCTGGACTCTCCCTGAACGATGAATGATCTCAAAACATACGCCGTATCGGATATGATGGTTGATTCAATCATTAACGAATGCTACATCGTGCATTCTCAAAAATTCTGTATCTCCATTTTCCATTTGACAAGGACATTCAAAAGAATTGTACACACTACCGATACCGCACACTATCGTGTAAATCTATCTGAGTTTAAGTGAAATATATTTGCACGCACACATTTCCTTTTATATTTCTAAAATATAAACTTATTTGTAGTAACGAGAAGGCTACAGTATTCTTTTCTTATGTTATAGTTAAACATAGATATCTAAATTAAATGATGAGGATGTTATGTATTATTATTATTATAAGTATAACTTTTATAAGAATAAACTACTCATACTATCGTTCTATATTTCGTTTGAACTTTAAAATATACTATATATTTGTATATGATATTCTCATTCCAATTCTATTGTAATATAAAATCGTTCAGACGTTGGTTAAAAGATTATAAAAAAAAAAGGAACGATAAATATAACAATTATTAAATAAAAGGTATAACAACCCGATTACAGGTCTTATTATCTAATTGTAAATGTACATGTTGTCAGAAATTCCATGAGTTTTGTAAAATAAAAATGCACGATCAACACAAGTGCCTCGAACAATTTTTGTATTTCTTCAATTGATTTTTATAACGTATTGTTAGCTTGTTGAGATCCGGCTATTGTCTTTACATAGTTTATGGAGCAGGCTATAATATTGTTACAGCCAAATCTGTTGAACAGTTGTGATTATAAATAAATTATTTGTGTGTACTTTTTTTATTTTACAAAAATCCTGGAAATTTTGACACAACCCACCGGATTTAACTATAATCAAGTGAAAAGCAAAAACCTTTTTAGAAAATTTATAAAAGAAACATTTTTAGTTTTTTATTTGATATTTAAATTTGTAATATGTTTTTGATATATTTATGGCATATATTATTACCATCTCTTATTAAAAAATTAAAGTTTATGTACTAAAATGAATGATAGATGAAAGTTAGGATTTAAATTCGATTTAAATTGTTGAAATAAAGTGATTAATTGTGTGTTAATTCATGTATAAAAATAATATGTATCATTTCTCTTCATGCGTGTAATTTAATAACGATTTAATGCATTGTCCATTGAAATGATTGTAGATTCACTCCACATATACACACAACACCGAAGAATATATATAATTATATGGTTAATAATATGTACGTAATATTACTTCAGATAAGAACAATTTTAGAAGCAAATGTATTCACAAAAGCTGGAAATAAATTGGTTTTGGTTGTATCGAATGAGTAGTACAGGGGAAAGATTTTGGTTATATTTCTCATACAATAGTTATGTTCACAATTTCTAGTAAATTCATTAATGATTATAGGATGCCATTAGAAAACATAATTGAGCTAGAATATTTGTGCTGGTTTATTTCTACTTCAACCAAATCGGAGAAAATACATGTAATATAATAAGAACATCAAATTAATGTGGCATAGTAATGACAAAACGGCGTTATTTTACAAGTTTCTGTTTTCGATTAAATTGTGTGGCCAAATCACAATATATAAATTGCTTTGCTACCGATAATGCACATAAGGTTTGGAAAAGCAACGGAAACAAATTAACAAATCAACCATTAATTCTAGTTAAATATATCAATTCATTGCATTTTTAGAATGTTTAGTTAATGATAAAAAAGAAAAAAGAAAAAAGAAAAAAAAAAAGGGACTTACCACGTATCTCGTAATAATCTCGATGCGATGACTTCAGTGTGGTTGGAGTACAATATTTCCAGCAATTTGTAGACTGTGTCTGTAGATTATTCTTCTATAACCTTTAGAAATTATTCATTATAATTTTTATCTAGTCATTTTTTGATCCAATATCCATTTTAACAAACGAAACGAAACAAAATTCAATTCTAAAACAAAATTAAATAGATAAAATAAAATATATAAGTAATAATTATGTACGTAATATTATTTTAGATAAGATAGGAATTCTACAAGTAGTTCTATTCACAAAAACCACATGTAAATTGTTTTTGGTTGTATGAAGTATAGTGCAGGGAAGAGATTGTGGTTATGTTATAAAAAAAAGTTTCTCAGACAATAGTTTTGTTCACAATTTGTAGTAAATTTATTAACGATTTCAGCATAAATCTAATGGGAAAATTCACCAAACATAATATTTTACCAGATATTCATTAGAAAACCAACTTGACGTAGAATATTTGTGCTGGTTTATTTTTATAACACCCGAAATCGTAGAAAATATATGTAATAAAATAAGACCATCAAATTAATGTGCTGCAGTACTGCTAAAATGACGTCATTCTGTACGCTTTTGTTTTAGATAAAATAGTGCGTAGCCAAGCCTGGTAAGATAAATAAATTCTTACCGATAATCCACATAGGTTTTTGGAAAAGAAAAGTTAACCAGATTACCAATCATTAATTAGTTAAATATATCAATTAATTGTATTTTTACATAAATCTTTAATTATTAAGAAAAAAAAAAAAAAAAACTTACCACGTAGCTATTATAATCTCGATGCCATGATTTTAGGTTATGGTACAATATTTCCAGCATTTTTTAAAATGTAGATTATTTGTAATTATTCTTCTATAACTTATATATATTATTGAAATTTATAAATTATTTATTTAATTTATCATAATTTTTATCCGTTTTTTATTGAATTTCTGTTTTTTAATCCAATTTCAATTTTCTTAAATCCAAAATGAAGGCGCCATGTTCCCAAAAAAAATTTTAACAAGCGAAACGAAATAAAAGTTAAATATTTTTCTATTTCGATTTTTTTTTTTTTTAGAAAATTTGACAAATTTTCGATATTGTTCATTTTTGATTTTTCACATAAAACCAAATTCATTAAGCCATCTAGTTGTGAAAATACGAAATAATAACAAAACAGGTGGAGAAAAATTGTTACACTATTCTATATATCGGTGGTTGAACTGGTTGAACTCTCTTTGAACATATGATTTTATTGAAAGGTTATTGAACTTTGAACATTCATCTGTTTGACGTTGATTTTGATTGGATTTTCTATATCGTTTCGAGTTTGCTAAAATTTTGATGGTAAAATAACGACATTTTTTATGGATTAAATAAATTAGATAGAAAAAAAATGGAAATTCATTAAAAACTAGATATAAATTATAATAAATAATCTATAAATTTTAATAATATATTAAGCTTATGGAAAAATAATAAATTACACAGGTGCAATCATTAAAATGCTGAAAATATTGTACTCTAACCAAACTAAATTCATCACATCGAAATTATCACAGCTGTGCGGTAAGTTTTTATTTTATAATTAATTAAAGATTTATGTAAAAATGTAATCAATTGATATTGATTTAACTAATTAATGGTTGGTTTGGTAATATGGTTTACTTTTGTTTGCCAAATTATGTGTACATTATCGATAACAATTTAACTATCTCGCGTAGCTTGACCTCACAAAAAGCGCACAGAAAGACATAATTTTTACCGGTATTATGCACATTAATTTAATGTTATTTCATTCATTTTTACATATATTTTATAAAATTAATTAATATTATTGCTACTTTTATTAGTTTCAATTTAATAAATTTGTTAATATATATTTTAATTGATACTAAAATTAATATGAACATTTTTAGGTTAGATTTGTGCAAATTGATTCATTGATTCAGCAGAATTAATTAAAATTTACAATTTTTAATTGCCACAATACAATTTTATTAAAAAAAAAAACCACCGATGGATGATAATTGACGAATGAAGTTGCATTTAATTGTTAGTACAATGGATACATTAAAAATTGGTTGTTATTGCGGGAACGCTGCTTAGAATGGTCACCGAATAAAGGTATGTTGCTTGCATATAAAATTACAATTTTGTGGTAAATTAATTCTCGTTTTTCATAAGGATCATCACTATATTTCTAAAGAGTCCTGACTCCTAATAATATACCTCATTAGTATATATTTCGGAATATCTTTGAAATTATATTATTTTTTTTTAAAAACTGAAGACTTGAACTTATGAAAAGTTAAGTTATTGTTTTTGGTTTTCAAATTTGAAAAGAATAGCCAATCAAAATTTCATAATTGCACTTACAATTACTTAATATTTATCGATTTAGAATACAATCGACAATAAATAGCCTGAACATTTTCACAAACAATTGGTCTTATCGTCCCATTTTGTAATGGTTACCCTAATTGTAATTACTAAACATGCTTTAATTGTTATATTTAATTTGTATATTTGTCATGCAATCATTTTTTTTATAGTATATGTCACCGCTTTCCTCTGAATATAGACGAAACACAATGTCAACTATATAGAATATATATTATTATGTGACAAAAAAACTCATCCACAATTAATTTTTGCTGTTTTTTTGTTAATGTCGTTTATATGCAACCCTCCGTCAAACATTTATTACATAATATATGAATAAGATCCTTAAAAATATTGCCATTTTCTCATTGATTGTATAAAATACAAAAAAAAGCATGTAGAAAGGCGTTTTCTAAATTCAATTATTTTATCTTTTAAAGTATATTTTAAACATGCAATAAACATAAAATCAAATGCAACGTGCTGAGTAACGCCCAAATAGACATCAATGGGATTCTATTTTCAACAACTATGTACCGATAAATAAATTCTCCCTTATGATGAAATGAAAGGAAATTTGTGATTATTATTTGTAATGATTTTGATGATGACAATTATTATATAATATTATATTTATAATTATTATAAGGTACAGCCGAGACATATACATGTTTTTCAAATCATTTAAAATATTATCTATAATAATTAAATATGAATGGTGGAAGAATAAGTGTAAATGAGAATTCATTATTTTCGCATTTTGAGTATACTTAATAAAAAGTTAAACATAAATTTGTTGGTCTTTGGAATAATTGATGGGATTTTTTTGTTATAATTGAAGACACGTTTCATTTTTATTTTTATATGTTGTGCGTATATAATAGATAGAATAAGATTGTTAAAGAATGCCGATGCTTTAATTTTATCTATAATTATATATAGAATTTTATTGTACATTTTTGGTGTAACAATTGATTACCATTAAGTTTTTAGTTTGGATTAAATTTTGACTTGTAACTATTCATTTTGTGTTAAAGTAACAATCTAACCTATTTTATAACTTCTACCATTGTGTATCTGACATCGATTCAGTCAATATATACAAATCTAATGGAATATGTTTCCATAGTTATTGCAAATTATTCCTAACGCTCACTTGTTATCTTGGTGTTTTTTTTATTATATTTTAAATATGATTCTCAAACATATTCTATACTACGTTTGCGGTAGCTTCATTGTTGTTTTCAAACCTACATTATATGTGTGGCGGCGGAGCATATATGATTTATAGTTCATTTGATTGAAATCCATCATTGTGCAATACGATATACAGCCACGAAACATGATTATTTCATAATACCCATGTTTTGTTTTGAGTTCTTCGTAAAGTAGTGTTCAATATTTTACAACGATAACTTTGTGCAAATTGTTTGCTATACGTTTTTTCGCCTGTTCGCGCATAATAAATGTTTCCAAAAATTGGAAAATCAGTTATCCATTGACCATAATATGTATGATATGACTTGAGAAAATTATTGTGTTGCAATTCAAGGAACTTCTCGATCGATTGAGAATATATTTTAACTGTACAGAAAACTCTTTCAGTAGTTTCATAAAAGATATGGCGTACAAAAATTAAACATTTGTGTGTTGCGGTATGTAAAATGCACAACATTTGCGGGGTACAAAATTCAGCTACGACAAGAACTACCGGACACTCTTCCATACTAATCCAATGAAAATATATGCTCGCTCAAGGTATAACATTTTGAGACTCCCGGTACATAACCGAAATTATCATCAATAGCACACATATTTCACAAATTTTATATATGAAAATTTGAAATTAAAATCTAATACTATTAAACTATATTAACTTATATATAATCTTAATTTCAACACTATTCTAATGTGTATAAGAAGTACATCACCGAAATCCATCACCCCATAAATATGTTTTATATAGTTAAGAAAATATACAAGATACATATTTATTATCGTAACTGTCAACTAAGTGACATATTTAACCTTATTTACTATTAAATAAATCTTTAACATTTATGTATATATAGTCTACAAATCAGTGTCATTTGTAAGATTTGCACTTCCGCAATAAATCACAATGATTTCAGTTGTCATTTGTATGACAGTGCGCGTTTTGGTAAGGGTATAATATGGTGTTTTTTTGGGTGGTATTTTTGGTGATGGATAACATATTTTATATATATATATTTATGTAGTATAGTGACTTGCTTGCGTTGTGGATAAATGAAAAAGAAGGTAAAAATGAACTATTTTCATTTATACACACACAAACACACACATAAACATTGTTATCTCTCAAATTTTATATCTATATATAAATTGTATGAAATAATGTGGGCTATATTCCTTCAATTCATTTGTATACAAAGACTATCTAAGGTAATCATGTCTGGAGAATAGTTTAGGTGACGAAGAAATAGCCAATTTAATTATTATTTACACTTTTGTTTAGTTGCCTTTGCTTAAAGAGAAAAAACTGTGTAATTATTTAATGTGTCACGGGTGTCTTTCACCTACATTGTAGGTGGTCACGGATTCAAGCTAACATTTCCGTCACCCTTTAGGAATGAACATAAAATTGTACCATCGCAGTAGACAATATTTTTATTTTTGTCTCATTACGATCCCTAATTAATCCCAATTTATATATGTAGAAATATGTCTAACATTTAGAATTAATTGAAGATCGAATGGGGTTAAATTATACTTATCCGTATAATCCACATAAATATACAGTAGTAATAAATTTAAATGTATAAAATTCAAATTCTAAATATATATTTTTTCCATTTCAGTAAATCTATGGATGTGTCACTCAACGATTTTAATGGGAACTTTACACACCCACTGTAGAGCTATGCAAAAATAGAACATCTAATCATATTTTACCAAATTACAATGCATCCACACTGAGCGATATATCACGGCTGCTAGAACTGGTGATGTTAGTTAAATTATCATACAATAGATGGCAAATGAATGATAAAATGAAATAAAATGATATGGCAGAATTTAAACGAATATTTTGTAAATATTTACATCAACCAACCACTAAATATCAAATATACCTCTTCACTAACTACATTGATATTGTACTAGTCATCTCTTAACATTAACATTATAATTCTCTGTATATCATCCATTATATTGTATATTATTATTATTGTATTGCGCGCATAGAAAGTATAGCGTAAAATAATATAAAATAGGTAATCTATTTATTGATGCAGGAAAATATATCGATGATGGAAACGATAGGAAAACAAAATCGTATTATGTGTAGATGATAAAAGATTATATATTTATAGTAAAATATATTTACATTTCATAGTAATATAATAATAATAATAATAATAATAATATTCTGCTAAATTATATAACAGGATTAATTTAAGTGATGTGTGCACAAAATTAGATTGATAGCATGTGTATCGAGAAGATTGCTATTTTATTAGATTATTTATGCGATGTTTTGTTTAATTTAAGTACCGCATCGTATATAGAAATGATGAAAAGAAGAAGTGGTGTATAGATATAGGGAATGTTAGTTAGTTAGTTCTCGAAATATAAGTAATAGGCTGCTGTGTATTTACGTTGTCTACAAACTGGTTGCAAACATAATTATTCATTTTAATGTGTGTCTTAAGATTCGTCACTGCAGATTGGCTCCGCAACCCATCAACCGACGATCACAATTATTTAAATATTTTTTACAAACTTAAATAAATAAATATTTATTAATAATATTTGATCAAAAAAAAAAATAAACAACACCACCGAGACCGCATGCATGTGTTTTATGTGAGATTTTTCTGGTTATTAATGATGGTTATCAAAAATACAGATGACTTGACTAATATATGATTATTTTATTTTATATGTTGTACTATTATTATTATTATTATTATTATTAGTATTGTTATTATTACTATTATATTATTACAAACACACACATGTAGAGAGCGTACAGGAAAAAACTACCATCACCAAATGTGGTTGTGTCACGTTATGTCATTACTTTGAATGAATGTGTATATTTTTATTTTTTTCCCAATATAAATTTCCTATAAATGAAATGAATATTTGTATAAATAAATGAACGTGCACGAATATCCGCCGTATATGTAGGTGCATATACATATATTTTATAGTTTCGGTTATTTTACCCTCTCAGGATAAATTAATGATTATGCCTGCGTCAGAAGATTGATTGAGTTTTATGTTTTATGTTTTGTTATAGTTATATAGTGTATGGTTTAATCTTTATAATGGGTGTATAGTATAAATTTTTAGGTATATTGTATGAGTATCGGTTTTTTTTTTATTTATTTTATGATAAATGGTTTCAAATATCACTTGCAATCAATAAAATAACAATACTCGTATAATATTGGTACACACACGCGTGCATATAGTAATAATGTATATATTATTAACATTTTTTCTATATAAATATTATAAAAATAATAAACGACGATGCGGTTTTTTTATTATTATTATTATTATCATCATCACTACCCCGCACATATAAAATTATATTATTTAATTATAAATTAATTTTTCAGACAGTCGCAATTGTATGACCAACACTCAGTGACGCAGCATTGTGAAATGATGGTTTTGGATTCCGGAAATTTATTGTAAACTGGAATTTTATAGCTGACAACAAATTATCGATTATGGAATAAAGAAAAAAATAGGATTATTAAAACAGTAATAAGAGATTTATTATGTCCAGATGGACATCACTCATCGAAAGTAAAAGGATTATGGTAATTATTATATCAGACATTTTTTTAACATTTAACAATTTGCCTAAATTTTTATTTTCATACAAAGAACGTAACGAAAAATATGCAGCTGCAAGTATGAATAAACTTTGTGTTCATATCATCATCATCGTCAAGCCATAAGTAGAGCAATGCCGTACAACAGACATTCATGTTATAGTTAAGTTAAGGGAGTACATAATAATTTAACCACATTTGGTTTGTAATTATCGACAAAATACATGTTGAGTGATTAGCCTAGACGGGTGTGTGTCATTGCTAATTTTGAAATAGTATCCGTTTAATGTATACCATGTTTTCAAAGATATTCGTTTTCATAAACGCGAACAATAGGTAACACTCAAGTCGAAATGAACTAATTTTTCGTATCTAGAATTATCAATATCCCGCGAACACTAACCTACACGTATTATATTTAAATTTTGTATAGTGTTTAGATTTATTTCAAATACAATTGACACCATATTCATTTCTTCTTCCTTATAAATTTCATGTAATTTTTATCACATTTTCATTAATTTGGAATATTTGCAGTATTTTAGCATTTGTTGGTGTTGTAAATAGATATGTTCAAAGTAAATAAAATATTGTTTTGAGTTAATGTTAATTTAACATATCCAAACATATTTACTGTTCGCGTATCAACGGTAATCAATGATCGATAGCATATAAATCATTCTTTTGACATATGTTCTGACGCACATTTTTACTTTATATATATAACAAGAATGTAATAGGTAGATGTATATGAAATGTCGGTTTTTCGCCAGAAAAGCCATATATTTGAATAATAAAATAAGCGAATTTAATATTCAAACTATTTGCCATCAAATAAATGGCATATAGCTTTAAAGGATTTTGCGTACCGGTTGTAATGTTGGCAACTGGCTCGGGTACACAATTAGAATTGTTGAAACGCATCCATTTATCATTGTCAGTAACAATACGGTCGATAAAAGACTTTTTACTGATTCGTTGAAGCAACTTTTTTTAGTCTTTCAATGCCTCTTTCTGTTTTCAATTCTTATGGCACCCAGTTTCGTACGACTATACAGACATTTTCAAAGGCAATGAAAATCTATGATGTTTACATACATTCACGTTTATTGACATATGTTTACCCTTCGAAATGATATCAATTCATATACGAATACATCTATTATATGTAAAACACTTCAAAACAACTTAATAAAACAATAAATATATATATGCTCTATCCGAATGAGCAGCCCTTATTATATGACGTACATACATTTCCAGAATAATAAATTTTAATGCACCCTCTTAATTTATTGTAACCAATTATCGTGTCAATGGAAAAGGTGAAATATATTTTAAATGCCACATGCATTGTGTGTGTGTGTGTGTGTGTATATGTTTGTATTATTGAAATTGTATATATAATTTATAAACGAAGCAAGAACCACCATATAATAATAATTTATCACCATTTAAAACCAAAATCCAATATTGCTACAATATATTCATATAATAATTCCGATATAAATTATCGCAAGAGTAACAAATCTTCTTAAACTAACAACTTTCATCTTATGTTATTGCCTTCTATAACGCCCGACACTTAATCAAACCTTTCACTTCTTCGACTATGTATATAAATGAATGAATACGTATATACGCAAATGTTATATTGTCATAGATATATATAGATGGGTGCAGCACAATATCAAACCGATGAAATTGGCAGATTGTATAAGGTCGATTTTTTTTTACGTATACCCATGACTGATAGAGGATGTAATTGTTGTGTGTACACCGTTGTTTACCGCAATTTTTAGTATGTGCTAATACCTATCCATAGGGATAAAGTATGGTCTATGACGATTTCATTCGTTTGTCGCTTTCACAATGGTTTTGAATTAACGGTAGAGATGATCAACCTTTTTATTATAGATGTGTGTTCCAATAATTGAGCTTTGTTAGTCGTATATAGCTACTGTTCGAAGAATGGAATTTGGAAATTTAACAATTACTATAAAGGGCGAAAACAAATAATCATCAAAGTTAATATATTTTCAAAACGATGTAGATTGTATCCCGAATTTTATGTTGTGGAAATACTTATTCATCGCGGTCTATAGAAATGTCTGTGGTAATATTATATAATAATAAATAACAAATGAATACATATACAGGGCGTGCCATGTTAAACATAACACACATGCGGAATTTTTATTGATCATATCGCTGACGATTTGTTGGTGATTTAGAAATTTTATAGTATTAAATATATCGATAATTTACATTAATTTTGATTGCGACAATTACACAGTATTGTCTAAAATATATTTTGTCTTGTTTTTAGAGACACGATAAGTATCGAAAGTTTGTTGTTAAAACAGTTTAGCTCGATTCGACGTTGTCCACAAATTTATACTTAACGATAATTCTTCATGTCTATTTAGTATTTTTTATAGGAAAGTGTAAAATGCTTCGGCATCCTCACCTTCAAGCGTTAAAAATACAATTTAATAGTATATATATAAATATAAGAACAAGTGTATATAAAATCCACCCAAACTGTTATCCACAGCTCTGCTCTGATTTACATTTGTTACTTTTATTTTAATTTTAAGGGTTTTATAATATTTAAGAAAAAATAAATATTATAAAATCAATTTTACCAACAACTAATATTTTAACACAAAAAACTGTCAATTTATTTAAATGATGAACTAATTTACTACTTGTTTTCATTTCATTTTATTTTTTGTATATTCCATATACATAATTTTTCCACCCCTACACACAAAACAGTTTTGTGTCAAAAAGTGATTTATGATATTGATTTAGTTAGATACATATCCCCAAGACGACTACAATATATATTGCCATACAGAGTATATACGATATAATATATATAGATATGGTATATTCTGATCTGACAACTCTCTAACCCAAACCTTAATAACTTTTTATGTTGTTATACGTTGTACGTATACTTTGGAAATACAACAAATGTTTTATTGGGTTACTACTTTAATATACATTCTACTCTATACCATTATTATTATTATTATTATTATTATTATTATTATTATTATTATTATTTGAAATTTTTTACGTATAGAGAATCTTCGTTGCCAACTATACAAAGAAGCAGCCTATAAATTTATAAAATATATTACATGTACATACAATAACTATTGTGTGGATGGTATTGTTGAAAAGAAGTACTATGTGGCATCAAAAAATTTGCATTATCCTTTAAATTTTATACAATTTATAGAAAATTAGAAAATTACCTATATTTCATTATTAAAAGACCACGAGTTGCGCCGGTAAAATATTCCAGGAAAAGCGATGGCACAATTCGAAAATTTCGTGCAATTCACATCAAACACTATAGATTTAATTATTAATATAGAAACTATATAACAAAACATATTTTAAAACAATATAAAAATATGTTTACTTCGAAAATATGACGACGCTATATACTGCAAATTCATAAAGAATTAATTGGTCACGAAACAAACCACAATTTTTTGCGAACCCCACCGATTGAACTATTACCTTAACTCCATATGCGACAATTCCGCATTTGGTCTGCAATTATGTTTGCGCGATAGATGCTTTATCGATTTAATTATATTTATACGATTGAATCCGGTTATAGTGTTGTGTGTGGAAACATTTTTAACCTATGTGAATTAGTAGCCAACACCATATTTCCTCCAGTCAGTACCGGTATAGTGAACTATCGCTATCACAACCATCGTATCGAATGACATGCAGTGTACTGAATCACTCAACTCGTGTGGCCTTAGTGTATTTGTATATATATATACATTTTCTTTTTATCTACCCCACACCTACACTGACTCACTCAAATTTTTCATCAAATAGTTTAAGTTATAATTTATTTTTTAATTATTTTATTTGTTTTTGGTTTCTTTGTAGGCTTAGCTGTATGTTTCAACTAATGAGACTATGAGAAGAACATTCATATGCATTACAATTATGTATTTTAGATAGAAATCTGACTCAAGTCATCTTTACTCAACAATTGGAACTTATGGTATCTGCCTAATAATCATTAACGTGTCAAAGTATGCATTGGAATATAATATAACGTACAATTATCCAAAGGTAAGTTTTTCTTTAATTCTATAATAATAATAATCTTTGAATAGTTACGTCTAACACAATATATTTTATTTTTTTTCAAACAAAAGGTAAACGAAGAAAATTGCAGTACTATTAAAATGAATACGGAAAATAATTTCACATATATAAATTTTTGGAAATGAACCGGATTCAATGGCATCATGAACGCTATCCACTCCATGTGTAATATTTATTTTTAATCAATAATAAGTGTATGAATGTGTCATACCAAAATGGAAATGTAACCTTAAACGGATCTAATGATACTTTTTATTTAAGTTTAGTGCACATCATTTTGATGTTTATATTACAATTTTTTTGAGAAAATTGTTATATTATGGTCGATATTGTGATCGGTGATCGGTTATACAATATATACAATAATTTTGAGGGATACCGAATTGGATCAACCGTACCAAGCAAACTATACTGGTATGGTTGTCATGATAAAAATCAAACCATCCCGCTACAGCCACGTTTCTCGTAATTTTTAGCATATGTTTGAAGATCAATTCGAAACATATTCGCCTCTTTGTGCACATGAAATCCGGTAACATTCAACCTTCTATTTGTCATTTCACATAAAACATGTGTCGCAGTTTTCTGCATTTTCCATACACAACCTAAAAGTATTTTCCGATAAGATTCGCATCCGTATCAGATGAAACCTGAAACCATCATGTTTCCGTAACAAATCTTTCAAAATTTGGATTAATTGTTGTTGTTTAAATTTCATTATATACATTATATTATTTTTGAAGCCTTTCTTTGGCAGTTGTATTCGATGATGGTCGATAATTCTGCAAGCAATCGAATGCTCGTGTTTTTTTTGCAATAATTAAATAAAAACAATTTTTCTTTTAGGAATAAAATTGATCGATATAAAAATATTTGATGTTTACACTTGCAACTATAATTTAAAATATTTTAATATTCAACAATGCAAGGCAAAACAAATGAATTGCAGTAATCAATTGATCGAAAGAAGTATAGTACATATCGACATCAAAGAACGGAGATTCCGTGATAAACCTGGAAGGAAAAACCAATAGAATTGTAAGAACAATTGTTTTAAATACTTTGGAAATGTACAGAATGGTGGGAAGGGTTATCAAGAAACTCTCAATATAATGGTGTGTAGCAAAATACTATAAAAAAAATATATATATAAAGTTGAAAGATTTGATGTTAAAATAATTTGAGTGACTGTATTTATATCATAATCTCTTGTACATATTACATTTTATATATATTTTTTATATGCTCCTCAGCAGAAAAAAAAAACCATTGGATATAGCTCCATTGTATACTTTATGTGAATTATATACAAAAGTATGTATAACAATGTTATGTATACGTACACACACAAGGGAAGAGATATGAATATGAATATATATGTGTGTGGTGTATATTGTATCTTGATGTATATATAGGTACATGGTAAATGTATGTGCAGATCACATAACGACTATGATGGTGGCAAGGTATTTACCATCTGTCGGATTTTTTTGACACAAATTATTTACAGAGAGAGAGACTTAGAACGATGTTGTCGACAACGACAACGATGTAATATACGATTTTACTTTATAAATATATATATGGTATAAGAATGGTATGTTATGTTATAGTCTTCTATGTTGTGTTGTATAGCAAGAAGCTATATGTTGGCGGCGGTGGTGTTGGTGGTGGTGGCGGTGTGCAAAGAAACGTAGTAGAGGAAAGAAAAAAAAAACACCAACTAACTACAGAAAACACATTTGTTTCAATTTTTTCCCTTTTACTTTTCTTGCTCGTTTTTTATTTATTTCTTTTCGTTGTTTTTTTTCCTTTTTTTTTTAGGTTCCTTCTAAACTTTTTGCACTTTGGCATTTCAGATGACAAATGATTTTGAAATTAATGTTGAAATTGAAAATGATGGATGAATAATTTGGGACTATATTTATTTTTTTTTTCTTGTATACGTACACACTCGTAAATGTACATTTATTACATAATTTTTTTTTTATATATATGTGGTGAGTTGAATTTTATCAATATATATAAAATAAGTAGTAGTAGTAGTAGTAGTAGTAGTAGTAGTTGTAGTAGTAGTGTATTTTGTTATGCATATAAATAGAGAGTTGTAGAGCTGAAGGATTAAGGAATGGATTGTGCGTGATTCATGTATTTTATAAAATGAATGTGTGTTACATATTTTAATTGCGATAATTTATTATATTATATATTTTGTATGTGATGTATGGTAAATGGATTAAATTGTATCTGTTTCTACATGACATTAACCACTTAACCATACTGTTTTAAATTTTTATTTGTAGGGTATTGGGAATAGCTGTCGACCACATGGAATTCATTACTCTCAAAATTTACTATATAATAACTGATAAGCAGACAAAAAATAATATATACAATTTATATTAAAACTGATTGTTGGTATCGATTTTTAAACACATATTTTGGTCGCAACAAGAGGATGGCAGCTAATATATGTGAAAATTTTGCAGAGATATTTATACACATATGTAATGAACATCATAATATAATAGCGCGTGATATTTATAAACAGTAGCATAATTATTAATAATTATTTAAACATATGTGGCAGCTAATGTGAAGAAGAATTACATTACATACATACATGAAATTACGTTTCACAAGGCTCAAGGTATTGGGAATAGCAGTCGACCACATGGAATTCATTACTCTCAAATTTTTACTATAGAATAACTGATAAGCAGACAACAAAAAATATATAATAATATATATTAAAACTAATTGTTGGTACCGATTTTTAAAACCAAATTTTGGTCGCAACAAGACGATGGCAGCTAATACACGTGAAAATTTTCCAGAGATATTTATACGCATATGTAATGAACATCATAATATAATAGCGCGTGATATTTATAAACAGAAGGATAATTATTAATAATAATTTAAACATATGTGGATTCCATCATTTGTATAGGCCAGAAATTTACAATCCTTACAAAGTTACAAAATCAAATCATTAATATGATGTGATATTCAAAAGCATGGAAAAAAAATGTGCATCAATTATTATTATTAAAATATGCTATCCAAAACATAATTCGATACTGCGTCAGTTATACCAACAGTTTTGTAGGACAATTTAATAAACGCATATCCTTAATACAATGCAACAATATGTTATTCATCATCATTTAACGCACATGTAACTAATTACAACAATTTTGTATAATGAAAATAATTTGAGGTTTTAGCTATATTTAAAATGATATAACAATGCGTCTCATCACTTACTCGCATATCTTTCATATTATTATTATTATTTCGTATAGAAAAATAATATGTTTTCTGTCGAACGTCGTAATGCAAACACACATAATATAAATATATATGTAAAATAATATCAACATAACAACATCAACATGACAACAACAACAACAACAACAACGGCAATAATAAATGTAATATTAAAATTCAGTAGCATTAATAATTTTTTATTATTATTTTTTTTTTCTTCTTTGCTATGTAGCTGCTAGTTTGTAAAATATACCTATGCTACATGCTACATTATACCCATTGCCATACCTCTTCTGTATATGGTATTTACAAGCTATGTATTTCGAGGTGTATATAATATACTATATATTGTTGATGATGTATTATTATACAATTTTGTTGTTATATTCAACTTCTCCTATATATATTGTGTTCACTCTGTCAAAACTGTCATTTACTAGAATGATTAATAGGTTATTAGTAGGGTAACATAACATGGCATGTCATTTATTTCTTTTACTTTTGCCTTCAACAATATATAATATTATAATAATGTACATTAAACATTTAGTTCTATGTGTGTGTGTGTGTATGCGATTGATTATTTATTATTATTATTATAAATTATCATACAATATACAATATATTATTATTAGAATAGAATAGATTATGAGACTGCTGCTTGTTTATATTTTATTATAATTATATAATGAGTTATTTAAAGATTTCTATACTATCTTTTAGTATATGATGAATTTTTATATTAATATATAGTCCTTTTGAAGCGATTATTTATATGTATTTGTATTGTGTTATGTTTTGTTACGTAGATGAATTGATAACATTTTTAATATTCTATTAATTTTATTTATTTATTTATTAAACAGGCACCATATGAAAAACAACTCATACTTCTTAATTATTACAAAGTTTATAAGAAACAATTGCAGTTATTTTAATTTGTTGACTTTCAAATAGATTTAAATGTTCAACCACTGGTACGCAACGGTCCTTAGCATATATAATCAATCACAACTTTACACCATACCACATTATCAGTCACTAAATTTAAGCTGTAAATAAGTAATAGTCAAATTTAACTATTATATATACATTTTATATATATATTAATCCATATAATATTTTGTTAAACAGAATTGCTGGTGCCCTATATATAAATGACACAGAAAAAAAAAAGAATTACTATTGTTATATGTACGAATTTGTTGTCGAGAAGATAGACCATCTATGTGTGTGTGTTTGTGTGTTTATTACTACCAGTATGAGTAAGTATATACGATTATATATCGATATATTAATATAATATACGACAATATACCAAAATGATAAATTACCATTTTCACATTTTCATATATTTTTAGTTGCTACTGAATTTTTGGTCATCATCTATCATCGAGATAAATGTCAAACTGTCAAATATCCAACAGTGAACGAAGAAGAAAAAGAAGAAGAAGAAGAAGGTATATGAATGACGTGTTACTTAAATTTTATAGTATTATATTATAACAAGATGAAATAAAATTCTGTATCCAATATTAATACTATACAGTTCTGGAATTGTAACGCACCAGAAGAAGAAGAAATGCAAAAATTATATATATATAATACACATTAAAATCAGTTAAATGAATGGTTTTCTATTCGAAATCCTTATATAATTATTATATCATAAGGACAAAAACCGAAATTTGTCAATTGTTTACTACTACCAGAAATTATATAATTGTTGAGACTCTACTAATAACATAACAATATAAACAACACATTTTATGATATCTCATGAGATAATATATAGAATGAAAATATGTTCAATTCATTATTATTATTATTATTATTATAAAACAATTCTTGGTCAAATTATTGTGAACATATCTCAATCTAAAAATTCTTCTGCAACTTCTGTACATAAAATCGTTCGATGAGAACATGTACATCCTTATAACAGATACATATAAAAATTGAAATATCTGTTGACAATATAATATAATATATATTTATAGTCGCAGCACAATAAATTGTATAACAACATATACGATTTTCAAATGTATTGAATTTGAGATGATGACCGAAATAATTTGATCTGGTATTGTAATTTTGTTATATGTTTTTCTTATTCCTTATATTATTGAATAAAAACTAAACTTATATATAGCACTTGCTTTATATACACAATATTTTGCTGTTGATGTTGTTGTTGTTGTTGTTAGCTGTTGTGTAACATAAAGTGATAAATTGTTTTCCAGCAAATATAAATATTTCTTATTTAACAAACTTTATATATATTCACAATTTACGAATAATACAAGGCATTCGCCAGCAATTTTATATTACATTTTAACTTACACATCCAGTCTATGTATCTAAATATATATATCAATAAAATACGGTTATGTAATGGGTAACAAAAAAATGATAGGAAAAAAATTCAATGTTAAATATCATATGATAATATATTGAGTCCAGTGGTGGACGATAAAAATCCTCGACGATAACAGTATGAATAAATTGCTGCTGCTGATTTTCCACGACATGAAATTAATGATAATAACAGAATTTAAGATTTATTGTTCTATTGTGTATGAATGGACTTTGAATTGCAACCCCTCTATATCTTATCCTTTATGTAAACATATTTGAAACAATGAAATAATTATTTCACTTTTATTGTGGCCAATGCAAAATGCAGTTATAACCCGTCCCGTATACGGTTATCTACGTCAGCTTCGAAAACCACATAAAAGCACCACTAAATAGCATTTCGTTGTATGATATAATGAATGCATTTCAAAATATATATACGCAAACAGAATAAAATATAAGAAATGATTATTATACACGGAGTCGGAGAGTAAAATAGCATAACAAACATATTCACATGTATAGAACAACAACAACAACACACTATAACAACCAGATAAAAAAAAGTATTAGCAACAACTATAAATTATAAATATCATATAACGTATAACCATTTAGGATGGCAATAAATTTTCGATATTGATTTCATTTATGTTGATTTTGCCGTTGTTGTTGTTGTTACTGCTGTTGGTAAAGTTATTATTAATAAATATGAAAATGTGTTAATAATTTATACTGTTTTTTATAGTAGTTTACAATTTTTATATTTATCAATGGAATATGTTTTAAATGATGTCATAAATTTAATTGATTTTATAAATTCCTATATATTTAATGTTACGTTTCGATTGTGAATATATTACTTAATTTTATAATTATAATTTCCTTTTTTTTTGTTTGCAGAATAATATATTGTTTCGATTGCCATCGTTGATGTACCAGATGATACGATACTTTAATCAACTTCATTTCTCAGTGTGCTCAGGATCAAATGAACAGGTTGACAAACATATACTAACTATAGGTAAAGAAATGCTGTTACTAAAGTTTAAAAATATATTTCTTTTCATTACAGTACATGGCTGCAGTTGGAACCGTAAACTTTGCAAATGCTACTAACGATAACTTCATTCCTATAACACCACCAACACAAAGCATCCAGAAACTACTCATCAGATGTGTAATAAATTTCAAGATAATCAAAGATATTGGATATATTCTTGATCTAGTATGGATCCTTAAATATTATAAATCGATGTGTATACCAAATATGACTCTACGTGCATCCTATGCCATTTGAAGTAAAACCATTTTGATAATTTTTTACCTTATAAATTATATGTATTTTGGTTCTAAAACGACGTCAGCACACACACACACCAACAACATTAACTTTGGAAAAGAGAAATTTTGTGCAAAAAAAATAAAGAAACAGAAAACGTGTAGTTACAAAAAAAAAAACTGCACCATCGATCAAAGTCAAATGTATACATTATTTTTTTTTCTTCTATATTTCATATTAATAATAATAATAATAATAATAATAATAATTCATTCAACAACAACCGACAGGCAACAACAGCAAAAAAAGAAGAAAAAAGTAGTAATATAAATAAATAAAACCGTCATTCTGTTATAACACGATGATGAATTAGTTTAAAGTAATATTTTTAATTGAATTCTCATTTGCATATCATTTCAATAACATGAAAATTAATAGACTTGTCACAATCTATTAACAGGCAAATATGTTATTTGTATGGATAGATTTTAATACAGAAACGATATGAGAATTAAAAATTTATAAATTAAATAAATAAATTGTATAATATGTAATAGAAAAACAGGTTAAAAATAATTGCGCATTATACGTGGATGAGTTGGTTGTGGGGCGGCCTATAAACCATACTAAAATTTACTATTTCTATATGTGTTTATATTAAATTATTTACATAAAACAATGTAGTAATAATTAAAAAATTTTCATATCCAAGATTCAAACCATTTAAGGAAACGTTAATGTATTCAATGAAAAAAATAACATATTACTAGCTGATAATCATTTGGTCATTTACAATACGCAAGCTAATTGTTGTCGATAAGGAACATCTGTAATCGCCATATATTACAATTTTCATAAAGTTATACGCTACAAGATGCGTTCATCTAATAATGGGCAGCACGATTTTAAACGGAATATTATTATTAAACACACACATAATTTAATATGGAAAAATATTTTAACGAAACACCACACATATTTAAAGGTAAAGACTTATAACTTTATTAAAAGAAAATTGTCCACTTGAGACACACTCTGTACACACCACTTTTTTTTGTTAAATTTTTGTTTCAATGAAACACATTGTCTAAATGGCTCTTTAAAAATTATTATTATTATGACTATTTCAAGAGGGAACCCCATTCAAATTGAAATTATACTACTAAAAATATAACCGTCTAATAAATATAGTTTTTCTGTACTATTACAAAATTTCATTGAAATCGATCGACCCTCAGGTGGTCCCCTTCCCCCTTTTGTTAATGTAAATATTTACATAATGCCATATATCCTGAAATCAATGCGTACATAATACAATAATACACACGGTTAAAATATATATATATATTACAGCGTGTCTGATAATAATTCATTCGTATTGTGATTCCGCCCTAAAATATATTCGCACAGTATTTTATTTCTTCATATTTCATTCATATTTTTTTTTATTAATCATTGAAATTTAATTTTGAATTAATATATAATATATTTATATGGAAATTTTTAAGCGAATCGTAAAATGGATAAAATAATTTTGGAAATTCGGCAGAACTACAAATAATTAATAAAATTTATAATCAATAGATTTTTAAGTAGACAGAGGAAGTGTAGCAATTATGATCATCGGTTATAATTGTTCCATATTAAATAAACAGTGGCTTTGTAATTATGTATTATTATTAACCGCATAAATACTATGTCGTTACAACATTGATCCACTTATTATTAGACAGGCTGTTAATATTATTAATAAAATACACTATTTTATATATAATACCTTATTTTTCTTATAGTTTTTGAAACAACAAAAAAAAACGATACCGACGATGACGCAACAGTTAAACAACAAAAACCCATTAAAGAAAAAAAAAAAAAAACCCCGGTGACATCCCGCTGATGGTGTCAACAAAAAAACAACAGACATTATCATGACATATCGCATCATTATTAAAATATTATGTTATGCCGCCGCATCCCAAAAATGCAACACATAAAAAAAATCATTCTTTAGTTGTCATTGTTGTTAATTTTATATATTATTTGTGTTATTATGTGATTACTTATTATAATTTACATTTTAAAAAGCGATACATATTTTAGTGTGGTGTGGCAAGTGCTATATTGAATTTGTTGGGTGAGGGAGGAACATATTTTATATACGAGTATATTTAGCGATAATAATAAGCAAATGATATCCGTTTGATAATTAAGGAAAATCAATGGTTTTTGCGTTTTATTTTTACACTTTTATATATATTTGAAGCTCATGTAATTTATTATGTAAATTATATTTATTAACAGCTAGTCGAAGTAGAGAGAGTGTAGATCGTTATTCTGTCTTGTATATTGAGTCTGGTATTTTTGTATACTCAAATCATATTAACAATTATAATTTGAATCATCATTTTGAATTGTTTGTGTATATGGTAAATAGTGAATATATGTTCTTTCGACGATGTTCACCACTTTGCTATTACGCGATTTCATCAATCTGTGATCACCACCATTTGACTATTTTATATAAATCAAGTTATTGTGTTAAAGCTATCATATGCTAAATTTTCAAAAATTCCGTTTTCATTACCCCCATTCTATGCAAACCAATCCCCTACAAAAAAACATGCTATTATAATTTGTGTGAAATGATGTTAACACATACTCAAGGGAAAATGATATAGTTAAATTTTATAAAATTAATCAAAATTGGAAAGAAACAGAAAAAAAATATATAAAACATACAACAGATAATTAGTTAAAAGATACGCAATAATGACATTTTCCTGTGATATCTATATATGCGGATATACTATTATTTATGTAATTTATTATAGTTAGTATGAATATAAAAAAGTAATAATAATAATAATAATAATAATAATAATTTATAAAATTTATGGTTAAAATGTCTCTGTCTCTATATTATTTATTGGTGTGTACAACGACAACGCATATGCGATGTTCGTTTTTATATGTACCTCTACAGTATACCCAAAATACATATCATATTATCATGTACATATAATTTTTTTTGTTGTTGTTGTTGTGGATAGATGAACGAGTGTATAAATAAAATATAGGGAATGGAAAAAAGATTTATGAATAAAATTGACGTAGAAAAACGAACACATATTTCATTTTAGACGGGCGATTATATAAAGATTGATTACATTTTCAAGTTATATATAAATATTTTGTATGTTTGAGCAACACGACAAGATATTTTTACGTATTGTATATATATATATTTACTCGTATAATTTATATAAACATATAATAATATACTTAATGACATCAAAATTTTGTTACTTTTCTGAAAATCAATTTTATTTTTTTATATAAAAAAATATATAGTTTTATTGATCCATCCACCCGTTCCATCGTACCCTCCGTCCATTTACTCATTCATTCATTCATTCATTCATTCATCTATCCCAATTATTCATTTATTTGGTTAAGCTATAATTGATGTATATACGATGTGTGGCTATAACATAACGAAATTGTTGCTACTACAGTAGAACTTGAATTATGATGTATATGCATCAAAGCCGTACGACTGGCAACTATGTCTGTGGACATATTAGTCTGGCATTCGTTTGTATAACATCTGTGATTTATATCTGTTGTTCAAGATAACAGTTTTCTTTAAAAGCAACACGATAGCAGACCGTTGAAGCTGTGAAAGAAAAAAAAAACGGTATGCAGGAGTACACAGAAAAAGACTTTCACCATTGTTTTGACCAATGGGAAATGAAGGGCTACAGACAGAATGTATATATTGTATTAGAAAATAACTAAATATGTATAAATAAAAATTGTTTACAACATTAGCCTCGATATTTTATATAGCCACACCTCGTACATACAAATTTATATACAGCTAATGATGATGATGATGATATTTATGTCAAATTTTAAAATTAAATTAATAAGTAATTTATCAAAAATAGGAAAAAAAAAAACAAACAAACAACAACAACAACAAATGGTTTGTTTGATTAATAATTAATTTCGTTGTAATTTTTTGTTAATATTTGATATAGAGTTTTTTTTTTCTATTTTCGCTTTATAAATTTTTTTGTAATAAATATCTAATCAATTTCAATTGGATCGAAAATTTATGTATGCGGCTATGGGGTTAGGTTGTTTTTTTTATATAAAAAATTAAAATAATGAAAACTTGGAACCACTATCACTATAGCCGATGGAGGTAATAGTTGGGAAAATTGTAATATTTCATTTAGTTTAATTATCCTATAGAATTTATAATAATAAAATCTATTCGGTTCTATAGAGAATGCAAGTAAATTATTATAGAAGTTGATAATACACACGAATCGGGACACAAGTTGATGTTCTTTTTGCTAATCTAAAATAATAAATGAATATTAATAGCACCGGGGGCTATTAAAAATGCCTATAGTGTTATTGAAATATTACACATAGAAAGATTTGGTTTTGGTTTGTGTCTTGGATAAATTGTTTAATTTTTAAAGTTCTATTATAAAATTAATCATAGCAGAGTTTTAATACATGGGTGAATTTTTTCAATTGTACTATTTTAATTATAATAATAAAAATGTATATCTTTGAAAATAAGGTGTTAGACATCGCCGTCCAAAGATTGCACACATCATTATCGGCAAATCAACTTTGTATTGAGAATTGCAGATTAATTAATGAATTGTTACATTGTCTCTTGTGCTGTGATTTAACGTTGATATATACCAAACACTACACTTGGAGTAGCATTGACATGCTGCTTTACTTGAAACGAAATGATTGTCCAATTTCCGTTTCAACTAATGTATCCCACACAAATACACATTGAAAATATTTTCCATAATTATTAAAAAACAAATTTTATCATTTAATTAATTATTAAAAATTATTTTATCCACTTGTAGGAATACAATAAACAACATTTTGGATTTTATTAAATAGTCGTTAACGCATGGATACATAATATTCACATTGTCAAAGACGATTGTTCAACTCATCGTGGGACATAAGGAAATAAGATTATCACCACACTACCAGCAAAGCTTAAAATGAAGACTGATGTATTTTTGGAAGAATTGCATTGTATAGTCATTAACGCATGTATGCAAAATATGCAAATTGTCAAAGACGATTGTTCAACTCATCGTGGGACATAAGGTAATAAGATTATCACCACATTACCAGCAAAGCTTACAATGAAGACTTATGTATTTGTTGAAGAATTGCATTGTATAGTTATTAACGCATGTATGCAAAATATGCACATTGTCAAAGACGATTGTTCAATTCATCGTGGGAACCATAAGGGAATAAAATTATCACCACATTACAAACAAAGCTTACAATGAAGACTTATGTATTTTTTGAAGAATTGCATTGTATAGTCATTAACGCATGTAAGTAAAATATGCACATTGTCAAAGACGATTGTTCAACTCATCGTCGGACATAAGGAAATAAGATTATCACCACATTACCAGCAAAGTTTACAATGAAGACTGATGTATTTTTTGAAGAATTACATTGTATAGTTATTAACGCATGTATGTAAAATATGCACATTGTCAAAGACGATTGTTCAACTCATCGTGGGACATAAGGAAATAAGATTATCACCACATTACCAGCAAAGCTTAAAATGAAGACTTATGTATTTTTTGAAGAATTGCATTGTATAGTTATTAACGCATGTATGCAAAATATTCACATTGTCAAATACGATTGCTCACCTTATCATTGGTAACATAAGGCAATAAGATTATCACCACATTACAAGTACAACATACAATGAAGACTTATGTATTTTTTAAAGAATTAGATTGTATAGCTATCAAATTGCTCTACGTATTTAAGAACATATTATTAAAGACGATGGTGTACATAATCAGGTAAATATATTTGGAACATTTGAACTTTTATAATAATTAATAACGTATAATTTAGATAGAAGAAATTAATTGTAATTAATAAACATCGAATTATAGTTATCATCATGATAAATAAACTGGCCAACATAGATTTTTATCCATATTTATATAATATGTTTATAGTAAAAAGGTGTGCTTTGATATACTTAAACATAATTGCTTTATCTACAGAGTAATATTACAAAATGTATAACCATTTTTTCAATGTTTTTATATTTACTTCGAACGCGTCGACTATTAAAATACAAATAGAAATCGCCTATAGCAATGTATACACAATTTGATTAATATCATTTAAATATAAGATGATGGATTGTGGTGTCCCCTCATATTGGAGTAACATGATTATAGGTACAATATTTCATTATTTTCACTGCGCTGCGCGTCGATATCATTACCATAAATTATTCATTCATTAAAGTACATGTTTTATGTGAATGTTATAATATATTATTGTTGCTGTATGGAAGAGAAGCCCTCAGTTTTAATAATTGTGAAAAGAAACAATTTAAATATATACTAATCATTGATCCGAAAAAAAGAAATAATAATAATAAATTAAATACATTTATTTTAATAACAATGCCGCATGAAAAACCATAATCACCTTTTTTTTTAATTTCTTTACAAAAAAAAAAAAAAAACCAACAACTCATCCAACCAAAAACCCATACATCATTTCTGTGTCACACTAGCTGTGAGAAAACGTATTATCCTATGTATTATATTATTTTATATATTACAATATATTGTTAAATTTAAATTTAAAAAAAAATACCATTCATAAAAGGTAAAACGAATTAAAAAAAAAAAAAAACAAGAAACAAGAAACAAATCAAATTTAAATAGGAACCCCTCAATCATACAAAAAATAATAATAAATAAAGCTACTATACTAAACTCAACCAGCGAGAACCCAAATCAAAAAAAATAATACAATTCTAAATAAAAAAAAAAACGATTATTTCATTATTTCGTTATTCTTAAAATGTGGATCATAACATGTCACTTTGACTTACCACTTTGTATGTCACGATCATTGATGACGACGACGAAATGCATACAATGTCACTGCGTATTAACATCAACTTAACTGTCAAAAAATATAATTGGCGATTTAAAATGGAATATACAATAAGTTAAAAAATGAATTGATAGAAAAAAACAAATCCCCATTGCTCTGAGTGAGTCACTCTAAAAGTTTTATAAAGGCAACGCACCTCGCGATTCTCGATCATTTAATTACGAATTGTGTACATATTGGTTTTTTTTTTTGGTTCCCCAAGTATCATAATACTTTCGTGCCGCAGTTCTTACCCGCAGCACATTGTTTCTGATATTAAATTATCAACAAGATGTGTCTCAATTTGATTAGCTCAACCGAATATTAAATCTTATAATTATATTTTTTTTGTCTGTAGAGTCCAATGTGTGAATGGATTGAACTTATAAAAAACGTGAATGCCTACTATCTTTATTTTTGGAATAAATTCGGAATTAAATTAAAATTAATAAAATAAGATATTTTTTGATTTATTAAATTTAAAATTATTGTTTATAATTTTAATTTAATTAAATTTCGCAAGTATTACTTTAATATTTATGTTTGAGGATTGTGCTCTGTAATGGGATTACATTAGATCTCAAATGCAATGAATCAATAAACTCGTTGGCGGTGTAGTAATGAAGTTAAAAAAAAAAAACATCGCCTAAATGTTTTCATTGTTTTTTTTTTTTATTTTAAAATACTATTTAAAATTAATTGAAATTCTTTGTTCACACATTTCAGCATTTTATTTAATTAATTTTTATAATTTATTTAATTTCTTCAACAGGACAACACGCTACAGCAGTGCACAAACAACAATTTAGCCGTCAGCATGTTATTGTGAAAAAAATTTGAAAGTGCAATGATTTTATGAAATATGTAAATTCATCAATTTGGTTTCCTCCGGTCGGTGGTGGAGCTTTTTCAAATATGCACGCAGTACATACATACCAACAACAATAGAACAATTGAAAAACATAATTAATAACATTAATGGAATAATCATAACCACAAAAATATGATTGTTATAATTATGACTGCAAATGATGATGCTTTCACAAACATAGTTTTGGTCAACGATATTGTTTTTCATGTATAAAATTAATATCACACTTAACAATAAGCATCAGTATACATTTAATTGCTGCTTATAAAAACTTTTAGTTGAACTCTTGTATTAAAAATAAAATAATACGGCAAAAAAAAAAAAAAAATGAGGCGTGCAAGCAAGTACACAAAATAACAACCGTTCATGTCTAGTTATTTGACAGGCCAACTATATTATTATTATTATTATTATTATAATTATTATAAACTAGTTTTGTGCTTGTGGTTTTTTCTTGAATTTTTCATATTCTTTGTGTTCTCTTCTTATACCAATTCATAATTCATGGATATAAGGTTTATGATGGTTTTGTATAAAGGGGAATTATAAAAATAAGATGTGATAGAAATAAGGAAAAAAAAAAAAACTGAATAAACTTAATATGTATATTTTGAAATGCACGACATCATCCCGTGTCGTATTCATAAAATGGATAAGCGTTAAGCTACTGTATTTAAATAAATAAATAACAACAAAAAATTGTATGTAATATAAAATCTGTACCTACGCCATTGAGATCTTTGTGCGTTAATACTTCAATTGAAATGTACCGCAAAAGGGAAAATTTGTGTTCCTATTATTCCGTTTTAATATATTGTATTCATTTTTAAAATCTCTAAATTTCTAAATGTCCGTGTACAAAAGAAATTGATTAAGAAATAATATCTTTTTTTTTTTTTTTTTAGATTATGGATTTATAAAAATTGTTTTCCGTTTTGTTGAAAATCTAAATATTTTTCGATGTGTAACTAAAAAAAGTAACACAGACAGATTTTTAAATTTAAATTAAATTCACAACGTTTTAAATTTAAATTTAAATCGTATTAAAATTATATTGTTATTTTAATTCCCTATATAAAACAGATAATTTTTGAATTGTAACTAAATTTTACATATCATTTTATATTGGCAAATGTAAAGCCAAAGGCGCAGGATAAAAACTGGTAAAAGATGATGATTTTGGTTCAAAATATGAAACAAGGTGATGCTTTCGGTTTGATGAGCTTCTATGCTCTATCCGTATGTAATAGGATGAAATGATGATATTGCTTAACCTACAGAAATATATAAATGTAACAGTTCTGTAAAATCGGAATTCAGTTAAACTAATACGTAAACTTCTCAATTGGTTTTATAATTTTATCAATATATATATCTATCTATTCAATACGTGTTTACTTGTTGTGGTGAACAAGGCTGAAAAATTAATATTCAATTTCAAATTGTTATGCAGCCGATAACTTTAAAACAGTATATGAAAATTTTTATACGACTTATAAATTTTTCCTTATCCGCATAACTTAAACTACAATTAAATATATTATAGATTTCCCAAGATTTCAATGGATATTATACACAAATTCAAATTGGTAAATACTGAATATTGTTAAAATATTATAACAGCGCAACTATACGATAAGATTTTTGACCACCACACAATTTATATTTCATTAAAATTCAATTTTGAAAAATTGCAAAATTTTAGCATGGATTCAAACCGGGTTTGTGTATCGATTTTATAACTAAATATTATAATTTATTGTAAAAATAATAACATAATATTTTCTTAATACATTTCATGAATAATTTCAAATCCTTGAAATCCTCAAATCTTTATTTATAATAATAATGCAGATAATTGTTAAGTGTCAGCAGTGATATATTAATTCACAGTATATAATTAAAATATCTAATGAAATGTCTTATGATTAATTTTAAAAGGAAACCCACGATTCAATGTAGTACTCACACCGATGCTACATTTTCGTGCAGAGATCCTGTGTTACATGCGATTTAGACTTCAGTAGTATGAACAATTTTATAATAATTCCTTTTCAATCGTTACGAAACTACTATATAACCATAATCTACTGTATTCGGTTTGAAAATATAATATTTTATTGAAACATAAATTTTATGTATGAACTGCAAATAAATACTATCATATGAAAAGAAACTAATCAGTAAAGTTAGCAATATATAATACATTATAAGCAACAACAAAGAGAGGGTTATCCACCATATCTTAACTAATAATAATAATAATAATAATAATAAATAATAATCGTTGGCTTCAACGCATTTTCAATACATAATATATGTTTTTGTAATATGTTATGTTTGTTAATTACCTCTGAAAATGTGGTATGTACTTAATCAAAATATCAAATTAACTGTCGTGCCTGTTGCAAATAAATCATTGACGGATAATAAATAATATAAATTATATCGTATTATATTATATGCGTGTTGTGTTATAGCCGTCTGTTGGTATGTTTTTTTTTTTTTATTATTTATTTATTTATTTAAAAAACCAACAAATATATTTTTATATAAAATATTACATGTAATCTGAAATAAATTGTTGGTATTTTATATATTTATATAGATAGAGAGAGGCGGCGGCGGCAAGCTTTTCAATGGACTGAATTGTGAACAACAAATGTTTAATAAAACTCGCTACATTAAATAATAAATTAATTATTATTTTAATATTCGTGTTTATTTATCTGCCCTCTCTCTATCTGTTTAAACATCAATATTAAATTGAATATTTATATTTATTAATGTATAATTAACGCAGGAAAAAAAAAATTAATGATTTTTGGAATTGAGTAAACGTTCAAAAGACATAAAATATACTTAATTATAATATTTTACATATATTTTTGTATGCAAATAACCATAAATTAATGTTGTAGTAAGTGTTCCCCACCGAGTCTGTATGTGTTTGTGTCTAACAAATATATATAATATATTGTTTTTATAAATTATTATTATTATTATTATGATAATAGCCTGTCTAACAATAAAACTGTCTCATTATATTTTCAATTTTTAGATCATTGTTTTGTGTGATTCCTGTTCGCATAAATATGTTCAAGATTTCGATGCAGGGAAAGTGTTAAAATACAAAAAATAAACTTAGAAAAATTGTTCACTTATTCAAAACACTCTTCTGACAGTTTGAAACGAACACATTTTCTTTGTAATAACAAAATATGTATTGTTTGTAAAATTATTAACATCCATAGGGTATTGCGGTGGAAAATAAATCCTGAATAATTATCTCATGCGTATGAAAAAGTAAAACAGTACTGGGCTCTCCACACAAATTTCACTGCAGCACGACTAAGCTTTGCAGAAGATTATCTCTGGCCAACTATAATAGTTGACTCATCCCAGAACCCTGTGACCCATCAGAGTACATATTGTTTCGATATAAAAACTAACACTGCATAATAATTGTATAATTAATCACATAAATATTCTTATAATTTTACAATTTATCAACAAAAGATATCGACCGTTAGCAGAAGTATGGTGCTATTCAACATACTAATGCACCGCACACAACATAATATGTGTTGGTGGAACGAAAAACATATTGACTAATGGAAAGGGTTAAGTTATTTATAAAATATTTAATTTCATATAATTAAAAGTTAAAATAAAATGTCAAATTGTCCACACTTTCGTAAACTTATTAATGAAGCATCTCATCAAGAGATCTCATTTTCTAGACATTGTTACACACATTTATGTGTAAATTATTCCAGACAGGGAATTTGTTAGAGTTGTAACTAGTAATGATAGTACTTAACCAGAATAGAACCGGATCTATACCATGAAAAGACACGTCGTTGTATATGTAATACAACCAATTATTTTTAAGTCACCCAAAAGAAAAATCAGTGATCCATCTATTCCACAGTTACTCTATACATAACGCACGAACAACAATAAAGATATAAGTATTTTTTATGTATTTTAAAATTAGTTTTCCCATTTTTATATAACGTTTTCTGTTTTCCATTTGCATAACAAAAAAAATGAAATGGAAAAAAAAAGGCAGAACAAAAGATCAAAGAATTTAATACCGATTGAAAAGTGAAACCAAATTTGCCCTTTGTGTATATGATGTTTTGACAGTTTTAATTCACCGCTATGCCGCCACTTTATGGCGCCATTGGGTTTTTTTTTTTGTTTAAGATCTTTCTCTTTCCTCATTCATTCATTCATTTATTTATTATAACTTTAAATATAATGTATTTATATTTATTTTAAAAATGAAAACACTTTTTTGTATACCAGATATGTGCGGAGGGGTTGTTTTTATATATAATATATTGATCCATATGCTTATTTGGGTAGTGTTATAGACATAGGATTTTATTTTATAATACTTTATGTATGCGATATGGTTAATGGTATGATGATGTTTTTGTTTTCATTATGTTAAATAAATTTATTCATAACTTATTTGACATTTCAATTAAACATCAATAATTCAAATAAACCCACGAAAAGAGAAGGGTATTATTTATTTTTTCCTATTTGTAATCACCTGCTAAATATTTGATTTCAATTTTTCAAATTGTTTTGTTTGATTGCAACATTGCGATTGAAGTAATAAATTAGTAATTAGTAAAAATTTATAAAGACTATTTTACTTTTGATAATAGTTAGAAAATATTAGTCTAAGCGTATTATAAATCGTTTATGATATTGCTATACACTCTACTGCGTATACACAATAGGTTATAACCAAGAAGACGATAATCGTGAAAATGATAAACAATTGATACACAAACATTATACTATTTTCGTTATATTTAAATGTTTGACCAATAGTTATGTTCATGCAGTGACTAATATGACATTATAAAGTATGCTAGAATATCAATTTATGTTGTTATAGCTTTTCTTGATTATAGCCTTCTTATGCATTAACAACATTCAGTGGTTATCAACTTCGTTATTAAATAATAATAATTTTCGTGATTATAGCCTTCTTGATTATTAACGTTTTGATTAAAAACCACACACATGTATTATGTGTATTATTAGTAAGAAATAATCTGTAAAAATTGTAATATAAATTAACATTATCAAAATTAGGACGCCAACTAATGTATAATGAACAAATTTATTAAATACAAATTAGGTCATAAGCGGGTTATATGATGTAATTTGTATTGGGAACCTCAAACAAATTATAATATAGATGGGAATATGGTCTTCTGTAAGACCATCAAGTATAGTGTAAAAAAATTCATATAATTAAATTTTAATAATGAAAATATTGTTTAATTATATGTACTCACTGAATATATGATTATCTAGCTGGTACTGTGTAGCTGGTACTGTGTAGCTGGTACTGTGTAGCTGGTACTGTGTAGCTGGTACTGTGTAGCTGGTACTGTGTAGCTGGTACTGTGTAGCTGGTACTGTGTAGCTGGTACTGTGTTGCTGGTACTGTGTAGCTGGTACTGTGTAGCTGGTACTGTGTAGCTGGTACTGTGTAGCTGGTACTGCGTAGCTGCTATATGATATTTTGATCCACGAGCAAAATCTAATTCAGATCATAATTTATAGACGATTTTACACAACCATATCTTTCCCTAAATGAAATATTGAATTATGAGTATATATTTTAAATGTATAATTAAACGTAATTTTATTTATTATAAATACTAAATTACCTTAATAATCACAAATAGTAATTATATTGTTCCTTAACTATTAATTTTCTGTATGAAATATATACCAATGCCATACATCAAGTGCAAATGCATATGATAAAAATGCAACCTATATTAATGGATAATTATTGTTATAATATTAATACTTCTAATCGAATAATTCAGATATATAATGTGCTAGGTATTATGTGAAAAGACTGTCACATATAATTGCTCTTAATTCCACAATTATTGATACATACATATCCAAAAATGTACCGCATTATCAACAAATGGAAATTTTTCAAGTTATTGTAATTAAATTACCATACATTTCGTAAAATGCTTTCAGCGGCATATCTTTTCTGTAGATTACATTATATACACCGATCAGGAAATTTAATCAATTATAAAATATACCTTTTCAAATAGCTAAGGCAAATGAAAATCATTTAACCTATGTTTTGTAAATTCTTTTTTTTGTTGCAGCCCAACTGCTTTCTCCTGAAATCCTATTATTATATAGAAATATAAAAAGTTTTAATTAAATTAAATTACTAAATTATAGGTATATTAAATATTTTATATATGAAAAATTTTCTAATCTCACTTTTTATGCTGGTTACTAGAACGCTGAGAATATTATTCTGGATCATTTGGAAGAATTCTGAACAAATTCATATGATTGCACTAATGTAAAATAAAATTTATTACATTTGTTGTTGTAACATAGATAATTAAAAGTATATATAATTACTGCTGATTACTATACTAACCTTAAGGCATGGCTTGAATTCTTTCTTTGTTCAGTGTTTAACCTAATTTTCTTCGCCATTTGTCTTTTACAAGTGAGATGTGCGTGTTGAGTGTAAGTTAATTCTAAAAAGAAGTATGAAAATTAACAACAACAACAACATGCATTTTATATAATTGAATATTTTGTCTAGAGGTAAGACAAAGAACACAGATATAATTGAAAACCAATAAACCGTAATATAAAGATGGTGGTAATTATTAAATAAAAAAATTTACCTGTAATCTTACAGAAATTGTACAATCTTCCCAATCTCAGAATTTTTGTAGATTATACTTAATAATATCTATTTATTTTTTGTATGAAATTAAGTAACGTTCTAGTGATGAAAATATGACCAAAGTATTTTTTATATTTAATTAAAAAAAAATGTAATATTAAAAATTCTTCATTGCGAAAAACTTGGTTCTTTTTTTTGCACCTTAATTTTTTGCAATTTCAATTGATACAAGATAAAACAAGAAAACAAAAAACTTGACATTTCTATAATTATCTTTGATTTTCAACATAACTTAATTAAATAATTGCACTGAGCACTGCACGTGCATCTGTCTCATTTAATAATTAAATAAAATTTCCACAAATAGATGGCGTGAAATAAATTTTTTTTAATTTCGAATTGAAGAAACCAGGAGAATCGAAATTTTCGCTCATTTTGCTCGATGTTATTTGTCTCATATCTCAATTTTATTGTAATTTATGTGATTGCTGTCATTTGGCGTCATTCTTCAGTATCAGTACCTCAATCTCTAAGAAAGTCACGTAAATTGTGTTAATTTTTTTTTTTTTTTGCTCTTGGGCAGTAAATTTTTGATAATTAAAATTTTAATACTTTAAAGTAATATATTTTGATAAATTTTATTTATTTCATTTTAAAAAGTATTATTTTATAAAAATATATATGTGAATATGAATATAGGTTTGAAGAAGATTGCAAAAATTTGATATAAAAATTCGATATAAAATTTTTGGGTAAGCATTTTTTATTTTTTTCATTGTCAGCCATTTGTAAAATATGTTTCATTTTTTTGCATGCGGTGGGTGGGGTATGTGGTTCGTTGAGTTTTTTTTGTTGTTTCGATTTTTCCAATGTAGTGTAGTGGAATGTGTAATGATATTTGCACGGTGTGTGTGTGGAGTGTGGTTTTTGGCTTTGTCAGTGCCTCAGTTGTATCTTGTATTATAAATTTTTTTGTTTTTTTTTTCTATGTAAAATATTGTTTCGATTTTTTGCAATGTAGGTGGGGTGTGGTTCGTTCTTTCTTTTTTATTTTATCAAGTCTTTCAGTAAAACTCAGTTGTATTGTAAATTTTCCATTTTTCCTTTTCGTTTTTTGTGCAGTAAATTTTTGATAATTAAATAGTTATTAATTTAAAGTAATATAATTTGATAAATTTTAATAAATTCAACTTAATAAGTATTATTTTATAAAAATATATATGTGAATATGAATATGGTTTGGAAACCGATTGTAAAAATGCGTCTTAAGAATTTTGTGGTAAGCGTCCTTTTTTTTTTCCTTCGTCGGCCATTTGTAAAATTTTTTTCCTTATAGGTAATTTTATTTAGTTACAGTTTTTCACCAATTATTATACATTTTTCCATAGATTTGATCTATTTATTTGTGAATTATATATGATAATTTACAATATTTACATATAATACTTATAATTAAAGGATTAATAAATTTTTTTTGCGTAATTGTAATTTTCACATGAAAATCATGTGTGTGTGTGTGTGCGTGTAGATGCTCACATACGCAGCATATTTTATTTGCCTGTAGAAATATATGTATAAAAATTGCCAGAAGAGCACTGATTTTTGTAGAACATAAATTTTTTTTTTTATTGTTGTACTGAAAATATAAAGTAAAAGTAATAAACTAATATTTTTTCGTTTCTAGAATAGTACTTTTTCCTAATATTATAATTAAAACATATGACGAAATACTTTTTATGTTCTTAAAACATAACCATATTTTTTTTTTATATTGTCCACTACATTTCAATTTACACTACACTTTCATTTCATTATTTTTTTTAATATATACTATGCAATATAGAATTTAATTATAAATATAAATTCATATGTGCATCTAACTTTATACTTAATTTATGTACAAATACTCTAATAATTAAATCAATTTTCCAAATCGGCTTTGTATAACTTACAAAATATTTTTCATTATGCCATAAGAGTCACTGTTCAATTCCAAATAGTCTCGGGTTCAGAAAACCTTTCGTATGGGAGGTACATTATTATTTTTTTCACATATTTATACATTTGCGTCAAATCACAAAATATAATTAATAACAATTAAAATAGTACTATTTTTTTTATAACTAAAATTTTTTTGTTTTTATAATTCTTCCAGAAATATTGGCTTGGAAATCTACATCTGCATGAAAATTAATGGTGAAAGGAAAGCACTTCAGATGAAACGTAAATGATGATCACTTTTTTCCTTTTTTTATTAGGTATGTAATTTACACTTAATTTATTCAAATTATAGTTACATTTTTAGCATTTAAGCACATATAAACATTTAATTTATATATTACAAATTATAGTTAAATTTTTAGTATTTAAGCACATATAAACACTTATTTATACAAATTTTAGTTTAATTTTAAGTATTTAAGCATACATTAGATTCTAAGTCACACATGAGTCTTTTCACTTGAACAATTTTTTTTTTTTTTGACAATTACAATGATTTAAAAAAAAACTTCCATTAAAACTATATATTGATGCTTTATTTTATAAAAGCAATAAACAATTATACTAATAATAATTAAAATGAAAGTTAAATTAATGAAATATTTAACCAAATTGTGTTTACTATTGCTGATGAATATAATTACCAGCATGATATAGGTGGATACAGGGAAATACAGTCGCAAAAGCTTAGATTCGTTTTGTTCTATATAAAAGGCTACTTATTATTATCGTAAATAACGCATTATGTTTAAATTACGTGATTTTGTTGTAATTTTATTACGTATCTCGTCACTATCATACCTCATTGTATAGATTTAAATCTTTCGTTGCTACTGTTTATAATGGATTCGTTAAGTTACGGTTTAGTATTCATTTAATGCGTGCAACTACTATGGTTCGTTTGTAATCGATCAATAAATGTGACAAGAGAAATTCATATAACTATAATGTTTGTATTTGTATTTTAATATAAATGGATTAACTATAAAATTACGATTGACAGTAAAAATATAAACTAGAAAGGATTAATGATAGTTTCATTGAAATAATTAATTTTCAAAATATGTCTGTATATAAAGTGTATAACTAAACTATTGGCGGTATTACATGTAAAATACATTGTATAATATTTTATTTTATATAAAGTATATGCACAGAGTGTCTCATTTTAAAAAATCCCAAAAATATATAAATAATACAAAAGGTTGGTGGTTCAGAAGCAGTATATATTATTTACAGACGCTGGATAATTCAAGCTAACTAAATCGAAGATTGTATACGCAATTCAAAATAAAAAAACAACATCTAATGTCAAACGACAAATTTAAATTTAATACAATGTTATCACAATAATAAAAATGCTAAATATTTAATTACAAGTAAACAACATGTGGGTAGAAAACGAAAATATAGTATACCACCAATAAATTAATATATGCATCGATGCTTAACAGATGCTATTACTACCCGATTATCACTCTATCTATATATATTTTGTATTATTATATATTTAAATGGGGTTCACATTTAAAATGGGTCACACTGTATATGTATTTTATTTACTATGTCATTTAATGTTATTATAATGGTTTTTTTTTTGTATATGGGAAGCTCTTTGTAATTAGTTAAATATTTGTATATAACCGATTCGCAAAAAGATTGTTATATAATAATCAGTATTATAATGATTGATGTATGTCTCTATGTCAATTTTAATCTAATAATCAGTTGAAAATTTAGAAATACAATAGAAGTGTATGGCGGTGTGTATTATAGTAGTATGAATTATAATAGTCTTGAAATAGATAATGAACAGGAAATTTTTTACGGATGATTTATTATAAAACAAAAAGTAATTCTTCCACCAATTGATTTATTTTAAAACCTTTTTCGATACCAAACACGATTTCTATAGAATATCAATGCAAACTAAATTGAAAGATGTCAGGCAACGACACACTATACTCTTATTCCCATATCCGAATGGATTTTATTTTTTAATTGATTTATTACAGCCTCCGTGTTTGACTATAAATAAATCAACATAAAATATAAATACCATTTTTTTTGAAATTATAATTAAATAAATAGAAATAATTTGAACGGAAATATATAGAAATAATTTTTCTGTACACACTTGATCGATACAATGCAAAAAAGGGGGGCAACGAGAAATTATTGTTGTATAGTTCAGGTACAAAAAAACTATGGTAATAAGTGTTTTATAATGAAAAGCATTAATGTCGTTAGTTAAAGACAGATGTTATTACGGCGATTTTACTTAAAATAACTTATAAAATTAGTTTTTTTTAATTCAATTGTGCACTTACTTTTGAACAAAACTGTGTCTGTCTCTATGTTTGTACTACATATATTAGAAATAAAAATATATGATATACACTTGCCATATGTAATATATCGCATATGTCGTAATTTAATGTAAATAAATAATATACATATAATATTTATAAATGTATAATACGAATGCCACGTTACTAAAACGTATATTCATCTATTTTCATCTATGGATACACGTATAAATAATGTATATAGCCCCATCTCTATATATATATATTCATTCAACTATATATGCATGTGTAATTTATCAAAACATACCATGACTTGACAAGGGCTGTCAACATGCCAACAAATATTTAAGACTTCTCTTGGGGGCAAATACAACATAAATACTCTATGGCTGTCAATTTATGGGATACATATAATTTTATTTGCATATATTTCTCTATAACATCATAAATTGATGTGTGTGTGTGTGTGTACTGTTTCTCTGTTTGCAATGATGACTGTTTGGTATAGTTGGGGTATTTTGTCTTATTTGGCTGTCTGTTGATCTGTTTGTTAAAATGCAGATATAAATTCGTTGCATTTATATTATTTATTTATTTATCATTATCATATTGTTAGTGTGAATGCATTTATTAATGACAAAATGATAATCATTTCACAGAAATGACAGTATATAAAATAGTAATGAATGAAGTTAACTATATAAATAATTATTTGAATGTACTTCACTTCAATTTGCGTAGACAATAAATTTAAATATATGAAATAATAAGACATGATATATATTGAAACATAATTTTTAAATATGATGCCAATCTAATAATGGTTTGAAAGTTATCGCAATTATCATCTCTAAGAGCTGTTTTTTTTTTTTTTTTTTATTTTATTGTACATCGATAAGGAAGTGTCAAATAATTTGCGAAAGGAAATTAAAATCATTTTAATAATTTTACGTATGCGTGAATTGAAGTGAATATCGATTGAAATTAATTTATTGAATATTATTGTTATTATTATAAAATTAGGTAATAGATAATTTATAATATATAGAAATTGACAAGTTAAATTAAATCAATATTAATTACTGTATACCGAAGCTTAATATATACAAATTTATTTCTTGAAAGCTAATATTTCTAATGATTCCATATTTAACATTAATTTTAATAAAACACAATATGTTTCCTACATACTAAATACAGTTTGTATAACAAACTTGCTGGTTTCATATCTATTGGATCTGATTCTATACGACGACTTACTGTTAGGCAAACTACAATGCGTCGTCTAAGTGCCGGATATATTTTTTCTTCAAAGAACCTTTCAACTCTATGTTTGTTTTATCGTACCTGTTTGTTAAATTATAATAACAGATTAATATTAAATAAATTAAAAATTCACATTATCTTAATTTTCACATGATATATATCTTTTTCTATATAACTTTATCAATGAATATATATATTTTATTAAGTATTCTGCACTGATATATAATTTAGATATGCATGTAATATAATGTACCTTTGATTTATTTCAACGTAGGTAATTATGTGAAAGGTACATAAATTTTACAATATTAATAATATGAATATGGTCCGGTTTTACATGTACACATTGTTATTAGTTTACATAGGACTTACTTATACTTGTAGCACATATATAGAAAACATTTATTAAATCTAAAATAATTTATAGTGCGTTCTCCAACCTCCGTCCTGTTGTCGTGCGATAAAACTTGTAATAATTTATAAAAAAAAACATATGAAACTATATTAATATATATATGGAAAGAAGAAAAAAAAACATTAAATAATGGGGCTGCTGTTGGGAAAACAAGAGTAAAAAAATAATAGTACTATATATGTATAGATAGAGGGGATCGTTGACAACGACTATACGACATGTAATAACATTGTAACGATCAATTTATATTTCTTAAATGTCATAATGTGTCCATTTATGTCAGAAACATGATATATGTGTGGGGGTGGTTAGACATCTGCAAAGGCGTTTAGAGTAGATATTATTTTTTTTGTTGTTGTTGCTGTTGTACATCTTTGACCAACATATCTTTTAATATATTGTATATATGTACCATAGAGCCTTTGATGACAATAATCAAACTGAGTTATTAGATTTTTTTTCTCTGGTATTATTTCGTTTTCCTGATTTCTTTTTAAAACATAATATTTCTTTTAATATTATGTGTTATATACAGGGTGTAGTATCACTTTGACAAATAATAATAATTATGTAAAAATACTCGATTTAAAATCAGTGTTTTAAGAGTGTTTGCAAAATTTCGTTCTAATGATTTTCCACTGAAATATGAATCGTTCAATTGAATTGTTTTTTTTTTGATGTGACGACTAATTCAAAGCAATAATAATTTTTATGTGTTATCAATTTTGGTGGTGATATGCAACAATTGGAGTTTGGTTTACATATGTATTGCCTCACATTCATCTTATATAATATTGTCCGTGATCATATTGTACGATGAGATTACAATTTATTTCTCATACTTTGCAAAACATATTGAATTGTAAACATTATAATAACGGAGAGTGTATTGATGTGATCTACATCTATGGTTAATGTAGTTTGCAACGTGTGGTTTACCCTATAAATTTTATTCTCCAACTTTTTTTTTATCTTGTTGTTTTAAATATATATATTAAATAAAAACACAAAATACCGCCACCTCACTTCAACGAATTTATAAAACATACATCATATCCTTGTCAACGTTATTTGTATTTCTTTATTTTCTTTTCATTTGATCATCAGAGAACGGCAGCACAAATAGAGAAACCAAACCATCATCATGGAACACCATGATGATTTCACAGCAAAATAAAAAATGAATTTATTTATTTATTATTATAATTTTTTTTTTTTTATATTATTATTATTATTATTATTATTTTTTTTTTATTTCTACTTTCCATTTGAGTTTGAGTTGTCATTTTCGATTTGTGTTATCCTGTTGTTGTACACATATATATGGGTTTTTTTTTCTTTCTATACTATTGTATATTACAATTTGGTTTTGTATGTTTTGTGAAACATGAAAATAAAAGACGAAATATATATATGAAAACCTCTAGATATAGATATATTTATAGATATCTAATGTATGTAAATGTATAAAACTAGAGATGTATTAATTTAAAAGGAAGTGACAGGGGTTGGGATTTCACGAAAGGTTAGTAAATTATGAGGTCGAATTTCAATATATTTAATGTGAAGGGCGATAATATATATATAATATAAAAGTATAGAAAAATACGATATAATAATGCTGGTGAATGTTTTGTATAGAAAAATATTCAAATATAATAATAAAAAAGTAAAATAGAATATTTTATAGTTGAAATAAGAAAGAAGGACCGCGATACCGACACATACATCATAAATGAAGAAATTTATAATAAATTAAAATTTGTGTATAGTTGCATTTCCTTGTTTTTTTTATTATTATTAAAAATGGCATCATATCATCTATTCTTTTGAAAACTATAATAATAAATTCATTTGTATGAGAAACATCTTTACATTTATTTATTTAATTGATCACCATTCAAATTTGTGTATGTGTCAAAAACCATATTTTCACAAACAAATATATAATTATAATTGATGACAAATGTTTCAGAACAATAGCCTTAATTTTTTTCCAACAAAAATCTGCTTGTGCAATACACTATTTGTTTTATTTTGGTTGTATATGTGCAAACAAATAGAAACAATATTATTAGCAAATACGTCCAAATGTGGTGATATCATTAAAAATAGTGAACAATTGTTATAAAATTATCAATAAGATGTTGCCGCTTTTGTCTGATCATTATTCGGACAATTCGTATTCGTTTGCGGTTATTTTTTAAATGTAATCCACATGAATTTGTACATCAATTCATATAATTACAGACTATTACTTATTAGATATACATTTTTCTATAAAAACATTAAACTTCTAATTGTTTCTTTAAAATTATAAATCGTAAGGACTTATTTCTATGCATTAAAAGTTAAATAAATAAAAATAAATAATAAATAATGATTTATTTTTAAGAATTACAAAATTTCAAATGTATACAAAAAAAAGAAATGAAAATTTTAATGCATTTGACATTTTTTTTGTAATGGTTTATTATTTATATAAAAAAAAAATATAATAGTATGACAGAAAGAATGATGAACTCTGAAGAAGGACAGATGAATTGGTGGTATTAAATCTACTGCATTCACATACGACATTTTTAAACAATAAACAATATGATGAATATAAAGAATTGTTCGTCATCGTGTCAGTCGGTTTAGTTTGATGTGCCAAAAAATAGTTGAATACATTTATTATTATTTTTGTTTATTTCATTTTGTTGCTGTTTTGTTTATTTTGTGTGTGCGGTTTTAAAAACGAATTTTGAATGTTTATATTTTTTTTTTTTTTTGTTTTCGAATCAATCTGTAAATGAATGTTCAAAGTGCATTCCAAATATTTTTTTTTTTTATCCCTTTTCCCATTGATTTGCAATGTGACAGTTAATCACGTAGTCTCTACAATGAATGCTGAATAATGTTACTGTTTAAAATCAAATTTTTCTACTGGTTTTTTTTTTGTTTTCTCATTGATATTATTTTGGTTTTTCAATATATAAATTTAAGCATCGCTATCGTTGTCGGTATTTTGTTTGTTATTTGTTTGTTTGTATATTGAAATAGATCAAAATTATATATTTTATAAATTACAAAACAAAAAACAAGTGAAATTTTTTTTTTTTTTATGAATTTTAAATTCCTAACCAAATTGTGAAACCATTGACAGATAGTTATTTGCAATTCAAAACGTTTTGCTATACAATTTTTTAAAAATATTTTATATAAATATATAAGTAATTTTTGCACTCATTCTTGGAAGTCCATTAATTTCTTTTGTTTATAAGCTTTCGTTTTCGTTTTGTGTGAATTCTTTTTATTTGGTTTTTTTATTTTTTTTGGTATTCTTTTTGGTTGACCCGAAAAAATAAATAATAACTTTCAAAGGAAAAAAATAAAATGGAAAGATTTTATTAATATAAAACAATTATTAATTGAATGAAATGAGATTTTATTTTAAATTTAAACAATTGTATTTTATGCTTAAAATTGTAGATGTTTGTGATTGAATTCAGCATCTATATTATATTTTATCCAAATATATTCTAAACCATTTTTATAATAACAGTTTTTTTTTGGAATGATTAATACATCAATTATATTTAAATTTACTTGTTTAATAAATTTTTCAATCTGATCGCTAACAAAAATTACATGATCATGTATCGAAAACATAATGATGGTCACTAAAGGCATATGAATTATCACTAGCAATTTATGTAACTCCAATTACGGCATTTATACCAAACTTTTACAGTCAAGTGTGTAAATAATTCGTCTAGGAAGTATATTTCAAATTCATCAATTAATCTGCAATTATCAAAAGATACAGATATGTTTTATTAGTTTTATTATTTTTTATATACATATCAGAGATTAGCCCATTGTGATTTTATGTGTACACATAAAAATTTATATAATGGTACACACAGGAAAAATATTTAAATAAATTATTCTTTTTATTGGCATATAAAAGAAAAATTACAATAAATCTAAGAGTACCCACTCACAAAAGAAAAAACACTTTTCATTAAATATTCTTCTAATATATAAATTTATTTATTTACACTTTTCCTTATAATATCCACCACCACACCAAATCCATTACACACCCAATAGGCAATAACATTTTGACACATAAAAAACATTTTTTTTTTGCTATTTTCGTTTACATCATGATTTTACATATATCTTTTTATCTCACAATATTCCTTTAAACCACTTGGTGTATTTTAATATATATTACTTTGTGCTAACCACCATCACACCTCCTCAATTTTGCTCACACATTGGATCTTCTTCATCTTCTTCAAATAAATATATACCACCATTGTTTTGGTACATAAAAACATAAAGTCAAAAGAATATGTAGTATATAAAGAGAAAAAAAAAATTGGTGGGAAGGGAAAGTGTTGAAAAGTGACTACATAAATATTATACCAAAGGCGTGAAGTGTATGTAAAAGGATCATAAATAAACAGCAAAAAAAATGTGAACATATACGTTTTTTGGCATCATAGCATTAATTTTCATAGTTTATTTTCGCATATATATTTTATTTTTTTGGAAATGTTATACACACACACACACATTTATATATATTATTTTATGAACATTACACAGGCACACAAAAACGTATTTTACTCTTGATGGCATCACAAAATATTGTTATAAAAAAATATATATAAAGTTACAGAATAGAATAAAAAATAAACATTATTTATATAATATGAAAATTTATGTAGAGAAAAGCTTTTTCCCCAATGAAATGTCATATAATAAAAAATTTATATGTCACGCTTGCAATATTTTATTTAAAATGTCAACACACAGCTGTCAATTTTATATATTAGTTGATTCTACATAACACCAACACACACACACACACAATAAAAACAGAAAATAAATATATTATATTTATAAAATGAAAATTTTTTATTTGTAATATTTTCCATATTTTCCATATATTTTCCATTTTGATGAAAATTGATAAATCAATTGTGTGTGTGTGTGTGCTTTTTTTTTTTTATTTATTATGTAAATTTTAATCAATGTTTTGTTGACTATATGTCATTTTGTTAAACAATTAAATTACAAATATATACCGATTTACTATACCACCAACGGCCACACTAAATTTACACTAATGTATTATATGAGAATTTCTTGATGGATCTCTGTAATTTATTGGCAAAAGCTTTTCGTTATATTATTTTATAAAATTTTTGTGATCTTAGCCACAAAAGTTGGGGATCATCATAGTACTAATCCCATTTTATAAATGGGCAAAGAATGTATCATTAAATTTGTAATGAAAATTCTGAATACAATTAAGCAAATTGGATTAACTATACCACAATTTGTGACAAATGCATAAGATGATATATCCGAATTCACAATACATATTGATTGGTATTTAACCCCCAATGTGTGGTGTTCAAATACATTATGTTTATTTTGAAATCTGAGGCACAGTTCTTCAGTGTTTTTTTTAAACTGTGTACCGTTCGGAAAAATGCAATCGTGTAAATTATTTGTATATTTATTAATATTTCTGGTATATAATAAAATATAAAAATAATAATAAATATGTAAATACATAAAATATAAATAAGTTTACATACTAAAATCATGTTTATTATATATTTATATTTATAATATTATATAAGTTTACCACCAATACCAAAATACATTGTGTGCTATATAGAATTGAATTATGTTTCCAGGCAATTTACCATTTTTATTGTATATATCATATAGTATAGTAATGAATAACAAATACGTGAACATTCAATACCGCATGTAATAAATTTATATTTTATGTTCTTTTATCATATGTTTTGGAAGCAGCAGATATTATGTGAGAGAGAGTTAAAAGGTATGCAGAAAAAAAAAATAACAAAACTAAAGACTTAATATTTGGTTTTTTTTTTTATTGTATTTGTTGTGTGCGTATTTCGATTCAATATGAATCGCAAATGAAATAATAAACAAAAAACCCCAGCAACAATAAATTTATAGCACCGATTTGTGCACGATGCAATATTTTATGATCTGTTTTGTAATGTTACCAGTGCCAATAATATTTTATAATATTATTAAAATAAATTAATCATTTCTCTCTTGTCATAATATTTAATGTATGTGCATGGTATGTATGAAAAGAAAATATATAGCTATATTATTTAAATAATATTCTCGCAATAAACACAATAAATTATAATTTATATTATATTGTATATATAACAATCCCATAAATCATGTATATTAAAAATGTAGTAAGTCGTTAACCCCCCTTTGGTGGATACACACAAACACACACATCTTACATAATGCTATACCTATTTTATGTTGTATTCTATAATGTATGTAACAAATTTAGAGGCTCTTCAAAATAAGTATTTAAATTAGAATTCTATAATAATGTGATCTAAATGATCGTCATTACCGTTGACCTATGATTGAGAGTGCTTTCATTGAAAATAAAACAATAACAAACAAGACATCAAATTTTCGTCTTTTTAGTAGGCATCGAAATGCTTCTGCTCACCCAATGCGTGTCTCATCAAATGGTAGTCGAAAGGAGAGCCAAGTCTGGTGAATAGAGCAGATGTGGGGTAACAGCTCCCAACCAAATGCTTTGATTGTATCTTGAACCGGTTTTGTTTTGTGTGCAGATGTATTGTCATGGAACAAAATTTTACCTTGCCGTTTCTTCTGACCACCCATTGTGGTAGTTTTTCGATCAAATTCAAATTGATGAACCAACCATTCGATGCGATTCTGCAACACTTTTCTTCAAATGAAAACACAAATTTTATGGTTTTCGCAAATCATCATTTTCTGGTACAAAATTCAACATTTTTTTTGTAACACGATGAAAAAACAATATGATGTTGTTTGTAAACAATGACTTGATGTTTACTAAATATGTTTTACAGATGTATGTATTGTATCTTGACGCTCACTTGATTATACCGGTACACCTGCTTTAATACTCCAACCCCTATGTGCGTGTATAGTTAAAATGTTAAACATTTATTTGGCAAACAATTTTTAAATTAAATAATTTAAAATTATAACTATATGATGAAGGTATTATAATTTTTTTTTGTAAATAATCAAACAAGATATTTAAATGAGTTTCTTGTGTGTGTGTGTGTGTGTGTGCAACTAAAAGGTCATTATACTATAATAAATTTAAATAACAAAACTACGAAATTCTGTTGTCACTATATAAATATATCTTTAGTTCTTGTATTGTTATTAATATTGTATATTATTATTATTATTATTATTATTATTCCTATATAATAAAATACAAGAAAATTAAATTAAATTTACTAATATATCTCAATCATAAACCCATTCAAATTGTAATATATTTATTTCTTTATTTATTATTGATGTGTGCTACGTCAAAATCTAACATTTGAGATTCAATTTACTAAAATATAGCCACTGGTAATTACTTCATTTATTATATTTGGTTTGGTTTTTTTTTTTTCTCTATTTCGTTTTTTTCCTTATATATTTAGTCAAATGAAAAATAATTTAGTATTGTATTTAATATACACATACGATATATAATAGATTTAGTTAGATAATTTAGTGAAGATGTTTTGTATACATATGAGATTTTGAGATGAGGTTATATATATATATATTATTTACAAGAATTTATAATATAAGAAATTATACATATATTGTATATTGAATTCTTGTTGGTATATAACTTGTTTTTATTATGTACATATAAATTGTAAATAAAATATGATGGTCCATGGACGGCAATAAAAGATGTAAGCGCAGAAGAAGAAACACATTAATTTATCGATAAATTATAATAATGTTTTTTTGTTTTCCTTTTGTAAATTTATATGAATACTCACAGTACGAGGAAAAAAAAAATTCAGTTGTTAATAATTATTCCATCAGTCATTTTTTTTTTTTAGAGAGAATATATTAAATGTATGTTGTTTTTTTTTCCCTCTACTTGCCTATACAATACTTTTTATATATATAAATAAATGCAGTGATTTATTATCATTTATAAATTTTATGAAGAAATATATATATATATGTTTATTTAGTTGTCTCTCTATTCAACATTTATGTAAAAAATGTATATTATTTATAATATTAAGATTTATGAAATGCGAAATAAAATGAATAATTATTATTAATTTTCATCATATATATTGTTGAGATTAGTATAGCAATATATAGATATGTGTATAGAATGGTATTTGTGTTAAATGTGTGTGTGTGTGTAGTATATAAGTAATTTTTTATAACCCACCAGCACCACATAACCACCATATCAAATGGATGATATATATAAACGCATATATGAAAGATGATATAATATATGGTATAGAAAATACGAGTATAATATTGAAATTATTCATTTCAATAGACACATATAGATATTTATTCATATATATATTATAAATAACCGACAATATAATAATAATAATAATAATAATAATAACACCGCAGCACCATTATATTGAGGAACATATTTACAATTCAATAAAATGATTGATGATGTCTTTTCGTAATATATTATTTTATATTATATTATTTTTTATACATGTACTAATACATTTCTTTTTAAATGTACCTATATATATATTGTATAATTTGATATATATGCGAACATAAATAAACGTAAGCCTTATTTAAGTGTGGTGGAGTAGTACTCTCAATTTGATTATACTATGTACTAAAACACAGAATAATTATGTTTAATATTATACGTAATTTTTATGTTAATCTTATACTAATAAAATAGTTGGCACTGAAATATATTACTCATTTATTGTTATCATTGTCTTCTGCATGGTGATGGTGATGATTCGACTGAAAGTTGGTATTAAGATGATAAATATAACAATTAGATAAATTTAAATTGGGTATAACAATTGCCGGATGCAAAATTTTGGTATATAATTGTTTAACCCCTTAAGGTTCTTGACCTTTTATGATGAAAGTCTTAAAAAGTGGAAAAACGACGAGATCAAACTATATTGACTCGTTATATGCCTTTTTTCAAAAATTCGTTAGGACGAGCCTGGCTCGTGCAAAAACCTTAAGGGGTTAAATGCAACTCTTATATGACGTATTTTTGGAGAAAGTTTTGTGATCACATATCATCTATATGTATTTTTTTTCCAAGTAAATATCATCGATATTTACAATAATTAATAATTAGCGACAAACAGATAAAAATTTAGTGTATGGATTGTTAAAGATTAAAATTATGATGGACCAACATCGATTTTTTATTTTTCTAATATTTAGAAAAATATTTTATAGTGATGTTTCGATTTAATTGTGATATTTTCAATTGTATGAAAGTTCTCTTTTAATTTCCGGTTTATTTATGTATAGTTTTGGTGCTGCTTACTATTCAGATAAATTCTATTATTCCTTAGATAGAATTCACAGTGATAGATAAATTCTATTATTCCTTAGATAGAATTCAGAGTGATAGATAAATTCTATTATTCCTTAGATAGAATTCAGAGTGATAGATAAATTCTTTATAATTAATATAGGATCGATTGCAGCATGCAAATTTTATTTATTTAATTTTTAACACTATGCTTAACAATGATATAAATTATTTTTATGAAGTTTTTCCCACACATTGAACACATTTCCAAGTAAATATCATCGATCTTTAAAATAATAATCTGTTGTTGTTTTTATGGTGATCTTTCGATTTAATTGTGATATTCTCAATTGTATGAAATTATCTTTTAATTTCCGGTGCTTACTATTCAGATAAATTCTATTATTCCTTAGATAGAATTCACAGTGATAGATAAATTCTATATATATTTTATATAAGATTGATTGCAGCATGTACATTTTATTTATTTAATTTTTAACAAGTTGCTTAAGTATTATGAAATGAAGTTCCCATATATTGAACATATTGCGTAGAATATTAAATAATTTATTAATTGTAAAATACATTATAGACTGACGCTGAATAAAATTGATACGATGATGACAAGCGTATAATTTTTTTTAATCATATATTATTATCTAATTTTTTCTGTTTTTTTTTTATTGTACTAGAAAAATAATTGTATATAGAGAAGTTAAATATGGATCACAATATAGAAGAAACATATTTATTTATATATTATTTAAAATAAATGTTTATTTATTTATTTATTTATATAACGATAAAAAATAGTTCAATCATTTTATAAATAAATTCTTTAACTAATAATAATAATAATAATAATTTATTATTTATTATTTATATATAAAATTGATAACCACAAAAATGTTATGTATACAGATATATTTGTATTTTGTAATCTACAATTTATATATAATATTTATGATGAACTTAACGTGTCGTTCGGCGTCGTCGTCGTCGTTGTTGTCGTCATCATCAGCAGCATACTACTCTATAATATAATTTTTATATTCATATTCATATTTAAATTTATAAATAAATAATATATATATGGAACACAAGGAAAAAATATATTATGTAAATTTTGTAAATATATAAAAATAATATTATTTTGGGAAAGAAAAAAAAAATGTATATGTATATGGATGGGAAATGCGTTAACGTTTTTAACTGACTTGACTTTATCTTTCCTCGTCGTCGTCGTCGTCGTAGTCGTAGTTGTCGGTTGCCTTTTTTTTCTATATTACTTTTTTTTTTTTTATATATATTATATGATATTATATTCATTTTTCACAGTATAGTACTATAATATATATTTATATATGATGATTTGAGTGTATGTCAGTTTATTGTAAACAAATTTGACAGACATTTTGTATTAAATTGTCAAGTAAAATAAAACTCATTATAATGAATTATGATTGATGAATGATTGATTAGTCTCTTAGTTAATATTTGTTTATAATATTTTTATAACTAAGTTAACGCATTATAATATATACCTTCTGAAAATGAAGAAAAAAAATATTAAATAAATAAATAAATAAATAAATAAATAAATATGTATATTTTGTATATAAAAATAAACAAATAAATTATATTTTTTGAGCGATGATGTTGAATATGTATAAATATAATGTACGATATGTTTTATTATGGTACGATGTCTATATATAAATTTATGGTATATATAAAAATGTTATATTTGTACATATATTAAAATGAATGCGTGTGTTATATACGTTTATATGGGACAGAAAAAAAATTATAATTGAAATATATATTATTAGAATGATAAATAAGAAATTAGTATATTCAAAAGTACTATAATATTTAATATTTATTCTATGTACAAGTTTATGTAATGGACAATTATTAGTTGTATAATTATTATTATTTTATGATAGTCTATAGAGGAGTATACATGGCCAGGGAATTTGTTTTATGATTATCACATACATTTTACCCAGTATCTCACTCAGTAAATTCACTATAAATGTATGATTATTTCATATATGATATATATTAACTACTGAATTTATTGTTGCAAATTGTAATTACATTTATTTCTATACTTACAAAATCTATAAAAAGTTATTAGGCGGCCCAAACGTTATAATGCAATTCACAAATAATACTATAATGCAATAGATAATTTTTTTTAAAATCACATATATTTAAATAACTAATTAACACACCCGTCGTTGTGTTTTGTTTTTTCCCAAAATTTGTTTGTATTCTTTTCTGTAGCGCTAATCCTTTTTGTTGGCGTTTTTGTTCAATGTAATTTGTCGTGAGAAGAAGGTGTAATGAATTTTTAAAAATGTCAATCTATAACTATTAAAAATGCATTTATAATAAAATTATCTTAACAATATAATATTTTTATCTCAATTTTTTATAAAACATAATTTATTAATTAACGTTATTCATGAAAACATCCTTATATGATGATAACAAATTTATTTAAACTGTGTTCTATACACTAACGAACAACATATACGCAATTTAATATTATTAATAAAAATAATAAGTTTATCTCTCTTATTTGGGATTATAAAACTGAAAATTAATATATTCATATCAAAATACTTAAAATTATTACTTAACACTCTGTCCGGCTATCCTTTTTTTTTTTTTTATTTTTTTTCTTAATTTATATCTTATTTTAATAAATATCTGTATAACTTTTAGCAAAATTATTCTCTTTTAATTGAATGTAATTAATTTTTTGTCAATTATGCTTAAGATATATGTGTTTAAAATTATGCACACTAAAAGGATTTTTTTTTAAGTATATAATATAAACTATTTATGTATTAATAAAGTATACAAGTAAATTTTGGTATTCAGTCTACTACACCACCATTACTATTAATATATAATAGCACTACATTTGATATGAAATGATAAAATATATGCTCTTGCACCGTTGCTGCATCTGCAAGTGGAAATACCATGAATGGGGTTTTGGTTTTTAAAGGATTCAAAAAGAATAATTTTTCTTCCTTTCCGTTCGGAGGAGCCTGGAGTATATATTATAGTAGTTTTTATACTATGGATCAATTCCTCTATTCACTACTATATTTTCCAATATTATAAATATAGTTTGTGTTATTCTAATTTATAATTTCTTTAATTTTTATATATTAGTACATGATTTGTCCATTTTTTTTACGTACAAGTTGATAATTGCTCTATACATATTATATATATAATAAATGACAATCAAAACATCTCTACATCCAGATCTATACTAAAACATTAAGCTAATTTGTTAAATTATTAAGTTAACCATGACATATAATAGTTTATTCACATTTTATTGTCAATAAATTATTGTGAAAATATTTGAAAAAGTAAAATATACAATTATAAAATTTGTTTTTCTTATTACATTACAATGAAATTAATAGAAGAAAAAAATTGTCCACTTTTAAAAATTCTACAATATTTAAAATATGATGCCATGGATTTGAAAACCGATCTTTTAAAAATATGATTGGATTTAATGTTGATGTCGTGCAGAGTAATTGAGTTGATGAATGATTTAGTACTTACTTAAATTAAAGTAAATAAAAAAAAAAAAAAAACCGAAATAGAGAGTCAATAATAAAATTAAACCATTTGAAATGAAAGAAAGAAAAAAAAACACGAAAAATAAAAAAAATACTTATAAAAGAAGAAAAATATAATTTTTAAATAAATTGTCTGACAACTATCAATTTAGTTAACAATAACCACAACAAAAAAAAAACGTACTTCTAAAAGATTTTCAATTGCCGCGTATTATTATATACAGAGAAATACGTTGCGGTTAAAAAAGCACTAAACAAATAATAATATTGTGTCTTTGTTTGCCAATGTTGGTGGACGTGTGAGGTCTTCTTTTTTTTATTTTTTTTTATTCTTCCATATTTTTCTAACTTCAGAGAGTCGCGCATTTATTTTTTTCAATTTATTTTTATTTGTTTTTTTTTTAGTGTGTAAAGTTTGCGTATCTCATACACTTATATTAAAAATTTATATTATAAAATATAAGTATATATATATTTAATAATAATAATAAGAAGGCTAAGTAAGCTGTAGCTAGGAAAAAAAACTGCTAGCAATAACGTGCGACGTCCATCGTAACCATATTAACTCAGGCGATGTATGCAATGATTTAATCTGCTAGAATTATCAATACTAATTTGGTAAATAAATTTCGTCACAAAATTTTATCTATACGATGCCCTTTACTGAACGATACAATATTTCGCACGATCCAATTTTTTGAATGCATTGTTGAACATATTTGCTTAGATTGTGCATTAATTAATCTTACATAATTGGACGATATCCTGTTGTTATTATAAAGAACATTGTTATGTAGTATATATAGAAAATTTAATTCTAATATAATCTAACATGATCTAATATAAATTGAAGCAACCGTATTTAAATTCAATAAATTGTTTTGAAATCTGTCTATAAAATGTGGGTAATGAAAAGAATTTTTAATTCAAATTGTGTCAAGTGTGTGTTTTAATTCTGATGGAATATCTTTTCTATATATAAAAATAATGAAAAATTAACAGAAAATTCATTTAAAATTGTTAAATAATATTTCGTCAACAATTGTGTTCGTTTTCATCATAACAAAAAGATAAATTTGAATTGTTTTCTTTTTTCTTTGATATTGTCATGCGATTTTTATTTTTTATGTTTCTTTATTTAGTTTCTATGAAATAACAATTATAATAACATTGTGACAGAAATGATACAAATAACTGATATAAACATAATGGAATGACATGAAGAATACAAATGTTTTTCATTTTCATACGTGTTTTCCTTAATAAATTATCTGTAGAAATGACAGTTTGGAATGTTTTATGTTGAAATGTTGCCATTTTTCATATTGTTATGTATTGTACGCGAACATTGTCATATATTTAATATTTTTCCTTTCTATCTGCTTTTTTTTTTTTTTTTTTCAGTATTATTACATTCTTTTTACGTTCTGCTTATTTCATTTTTATCTACATATAAAGTCTGACTGAACGTATTTATATATATTTTTGTAGGTACATACGTTTTGTGTAAAAAATGTGAAAATTTATTACTTTACAGATTGACATTTTCATGTTTCATCGCAAAATACATTTGTTATTTGTATATTTATTTATATTTTGTAAATACTCGCGTACATATATACACAATTTATAGTTTCGTACGAAAAGATAAATTATATATGTTATAATAAATTAAATGTAAAATGTTTTTAAGCTCAAAACGATCAGAGTTAACATGGGTTTTATCGATTGGTTTTATAAATATGATGTGGTGGAATAAGACAATGCAGAAATTATTGATGTTGTTTGGGGTCAGCAGAATTGGAATGTGACTTCACGCTGCATATAAAATAGTTTAATTAAAAATACTAAATTATCTATAATAAATTTTTTAAACATTTTTTTTAGCTAGTTGTATTGTTATTATTATTATTATTATATAAATTTACGTTACAGAATCATATAAATTAATTTTTTTTTTAATATTGTATCATTTCAGATAGGGCGAAAGTGGAGAAAAATATATATTCTAAAGATAAATGTTATTATTTACTTTAAATTAGATGCTACATTTGCAGTATCAGATTAATTATCTCAATGATATTAGGTAAGATAATTTTTATTATCTTTTATTAAAACAAACATAACACAACATTAGAATCTAAAACTTATAAAAAAAAAAACGCAGCTCATCTACAAGAAAATCTAATGCCACATGTTTCCATACAAAACTACTAAATGTCATATTTAAAATGTAAGCAGATGTGATAGGTTTGATTTTATTAAATTCAATTCCACATTTATTTCTTCCCATCTCTAATTATCTAATTCACCATTATAATCAAATCATGTTACGCAAATGCAGCAGAAGCCATCATTATTACAATAAATTTGGTAAATTACTCTGCATAAAAGTATATAACACTTCAACAATTGATCGTAATTCAATTGGTACGTTAAAGCAGGGGAATAATTTTTATAACGTTATAAAAATCAACTCTAAAATTAAATGATCATGGCAGGTGCATCTCATGTATGACCAAAGAACCGCTCGTCAAATACTGGACGCAGACGTTTCATTGGCATCGTGTCTTCAAGAAACTCAATTTGTTACCAAATTATGAGAATATCCAATCGACCACAACAGAAATTGTATTCTATAAAATCAAAGATACCTCTCGCACTGCAAACATTTTAAATATGATATTTTGTAATGGCAAAAAAATAGAAAATGTTCTTGCAAACGTGCAGGTTATTGTATTATATTTGTTGATAATGATCACATAATTGTGCCATTTGTTATTCAATGTAAACTAGAGCTATAATGAAAAATGGATGGTTAATCCAATTTTCTTATGTATTGTAACAAAAAATTAATATTGTTGCTGTAAAAAAAAAAATAAAAAAGAAATGGGAATGAGAGTGTGTCACTCAAATTCGAAACCATTAATTATGTTATATTTTTTAGGGAATTTAATCGATTACTATCATGTAAAGGTAAAGATTAGATAATAATACGTTCAACTAATACCATATTTAAAATATTTGCAGGTGGTGTGATAGGTTTGATTTTATTAAATACAATTCCACATTTATTTCTTCCCATCTCTAATTACCTAATTCACCATTATAATCAAATCATGTTATGCAAATGCAGCAAAAGCCATCTAACAAATATTTATTACAATAAATTTGGTAAATTACTCTGCATAAGAGTATATAACACTTCAACAATTGATCGTAATTCAATTGGTACGTTAAAGCAGGGGAATAATTTTTATAACGTTATAAAAATCAACTCTAAAATTAAATGATCATGGCAGGTGCATCTCATGTATGACCAAAGAACCGCTCGTCAAATACTGGACGCAGAAGTTTCATTGGCATCGTGTCTTCAAGAAACTCAATTTGTTACCAAATTATGAGAATATCCAATCAAGCACAACAGAAATTGTATTCTATAAAATCAAAAATACCTCTCGCACTGCAAACATTTTAACTATGATATTTTGTAATGGCAAAAAAATAGAAAATGTTCTTGCAAACGTGCAGGTTATTGTATTATATTTGTTGATAATGATCACATAATTTTGCCATTTGTTATTCAATGTAAACTAGAGCTATAATGAAAAATGGATAGTTAATCCAATTTTCTTATGTATTGTAACAAAAAATTAATATTGTTGCTGTAAAAAAAAAAATAAAAAAGAAATGGGAATGAGAGTGTGTCACTCAAATTCGAAAACATTAATTATGTTATATTTTGTAGGGAATTTAATCGATTACTATCATGTAAAGGTAAAGATTAGATAATAATACGTTCAACTAATACCATATTTAAAATATTTGCAGGTGGTGTGATAGGTTTGATTTTATTAAATACAATTCCACATTTATTTCTTCCCATCTCTAATTACCTAATTCACCATTATAATCAAATCATGTTATGCAAATGCAGCAAAAGCCATCTAACAAATATTTATTACAATAAATTTGGTAAATTACTCTGCATAAGAGTATATAACACTTCAACAATTGATCGTAATTCAATTGGTACGTTAAAGCAGGGGAATAATTTTTATAACGTTATAAAAATCAACTCTAAAATTAAACGATCATGGCAGGTGCATCTCATGTATGACCAAAGAACCGCTCGTCAAATACTGGACGCAGACATTTCATTGGCATCGTGTCTTCAAGAAACTCAATTTGTTACCAAATTATGAGAATATCTAATCAACCACAAAAGAAATTGTATTCTATAAAATCAAAAATACCTCTCGCACTGCAAACATTTTAAATATGATATTTTGTAATGGCAAAAAAATAGGAAATGTTCTTGCAAACGTGCAGGTTATTGTATTATATTTGTTGATAATGATCACATAATTGTGCCATTTGTTATTCAATGTAAACTAGAGCTATAATGAAAAATGGATGGTTAATCCAATTTTCTTATGTATTGTAACAAAAAATTAATATTGTTGCTGTAAAAAAAAAATAAAAAAGAAATGGGAATGAGAGTGTGTCACTCAAATTCGAAACCATTAATTATGTTATATTTTTTAGGGAATTTAATCGATTACTATCATGTAAAGGTAAAGATTAGATAATAATACGTTCAACTAATACCATATTTAAAATATTTGCAGGTGGTGTGATAGGTTTGATTTTATTAAATACAATTCCACATTTATTTCTTCCCATCTCTAATTACCTAATTCACCATTATAATCAAATCATGTTATGCAAATGCAGCAAAAGCCATCTAACAAATATTTATTACAATAAATTTGGTAAATTACTCTGCATAAGAGTATATAACACTTCAACAATTGATCGTAATTTAATTGGTACGTTAAAGCAGGGGAATAATTTTTATAACGTTATAAAAATCAACTCTAAAATTAAATGATCATGGCAGGTGCATCTCATGTATGACCAAAGAACCGCTCGTCAAATACTGGACGCAGACCTTTCATTGGCATCGTGTCTTCAAGAAACTCAATTTGTTACCAAATTATGAGAATATCCAATCAACCACAACAGAAATTGTATTCTATAAAATCAAAAATACCTCTCGCACTGCAAACATTTTAAATATGATATTTTGTAATGGCAAAAAAATAGAAAATGTTCTTGCAAACGTGCAGGTTATTGTATTATATTTGTTGATAATGATCACATAATTGTGCCATTTGTTATTCAATGTAAACTAGAGCTATAATGAAAAATGGATGGTTAATCCAATTTTCTTATGTATTGTAACAAAAAATTAATATTGTTGCTGTAAAAAAAAAAATAAAAAAGAAATGGGAATGAGAGTGTGTCACTCAAATTCGAAACCATTAATTATGTTATATTTTTTAGGGAATTTAATCGATTACTATCATGTAAAGGTAAAGATTAGATAATAATACGTTCAACTAATACCATATTTAAAATATTTGCAGGTGGTGTTTATAATATATATATAATTATTTATTTCTTCCCATTCTCAATTAATTCGTTATCATCATCAAATCAAGTGATCCTAGTGAAGCAAATGGAATCTAGTAAACATTCCTTATAGTCAAATTGGTGAATTACTCCGCATGAGAGTATGTAACAATTGAATAATTGATCTTAATTCAATTGGATTGGTTGGTTAATGCAGCAGCATAATTTTTATTAATGATGTGATTAAAGCAACTCTAGATTTACCCATAGCCGGTACATCATGTATGTCCAAAGAACCGCTCGTCAAAGACTGGACGCAGACGTTTCATTGACATCGCTCCCTTTTCACAAGCAACGCATCGTATTATCTCATTATGAGAACATGCCATCAAGTACCACAGTCGATTGGTAATAATATTATTCCAATTCATTGGGAATGTGAAGAAATAAATCAAAAATTATAATATAAATTTTAAATCATAATTAAAAATACTATTTTTAAATTGTAAAGTGATGGAAACATTTGGAAGAACCTTGTAGTTTTCCTCTAACTAAACCAACTTTATTGTATAACTACATTGTCTATCGTATCCATAAATAGTAAAGAGAATAGGATAGTTAAATGATCAGTAGATTAAAATCTATGAAGTTCATTTTTTCTCTTAAATTATATTTTATTTATTCAATGTTATATATATTTTATTTTTAATTTATTTGTGTTTAGTGACATTACCTGAGTTTTTATAATTGTCTAAAAATTTATTCAATTATCTACATTTATTTACAAATGTTTTACATTCAATAAATTATTGATATTGGATTTATAATAAAAACAAAATAAAAAAATAATAGAACATTTTCAAAACTCAGATAATGACACTGATTATAAGATTTAACTAATTCCAAATATTCTGTAAATTTCAGGAATTATTGTTATGGTGGTTATTACCAATAAAATTGTAATATTGTAAAAAAACGGAAAACAATAAATGGATTGAAAATGATTGAATATTGTATACAACTATAGGAATTAAAATTAACATTATATAAAATTCGAAGCCAACATATTTTAACATGACAAAAGGATGGATATTTGCTGAACAGTTTTAAGCGGGTGAGTGGAAACATTTAATATATATATTTTTTTTTAATTATAATTGTAATTGTTACTATTCACTTATCTCCTTACTTCAAATTTTACGAAAAACTAAATACAAAAATAAAAAAAAAAGTATATCACTGATAAATTGAGATTTTTTAGGAAATTTAATCGATTACTATCATGTAAAAGTAAAGATTAGATAATAATACGTTCAACTAATACTATATTTAAAATATTTGTAGGTGGTGTGATAGGTTTGATTTTATTAAATACAATTCCACATTTATTTCTTCCCATCTCTAATTACCTAATTCACCATTATAATCAAATCATGTTATGCAAATGCAGCAGAAGCCATCTAACAAATATTTATTACAATAAATTTGGTAAATTACTCTGCATAAGAGTATATAACACTTTAACAATTGATCGTAATTCAATTGGTACGTTAAAGCAGGGGAATAATTTTTATAACGTTATAAAAATCAACTCTAAAATTAAATGATCATGGCAGGTGCATCTCATGTATGACCAAAGAACCGCTCGTCAAATACTGGACGCAGACGTTTCATTGGCATCGTGTCTTCAAGAAACTCAATTTGTTACCAAATTATGAGAATATCCAATCAACCACAACAGAAATTGTATTCTATAAAATCAAAAATACCTCTCGCACTGCAAACATTTTAACTATGATATTTTGTAATGGCAAAAAAATAGAAAATGTTCTTGCAAACGTGCAGGTTATTGTATTATATTTGTTGATAATGATCACATAATTTTGCCATTTGTTATTCAATGTAAACTAGAGCTATAATGAAAAATGGATGGTTAATCCAATTTTCTTATGTATTGTAGCAAAAAATTAATATTGTTGCTGTAAAAAAAAAAATAAAAAAGAAATGGGAATGAGAGTGTGTCACTCAAATTCGAAAACATTAATTATGTTATATTTTGTAGGGAATTTAATCGATTACTATCATGTAAAGGTAAAGATTAGATAATAATACGTTCAACTAATACCATATTTAAAATATTTGCAGGTGGTGTGATAGGTTTGATTTTATTAAATACAATTCCACATTTATTTCTTCCCATCTCTAATTACCTAATTCACCATTATAATCAAATCATGTTATGCAAATGCAGCAAAAGCCATCTAACAAATATTTATTACAATAAATTTGGTAAATTACTCTGCATAAGAGTATATAACACTTCAACAATTGATCGTAATTCAATTGGTACGTTAAAGCAGGGGAATAATTTTTATAACGTTATAAAAATCAACTCTAAAATTAAACGATCATGGCAGGTGCATCTCATGTATGACCAAAGAACCGCTCGTCAAATACTGGACGCAGACATTTCATTGGCATCGTGTCTTCAAGAAACTCAATTTGTTACAAATTATGAGAATATCTAATCAACCACAAAAGAAATTGTATTCTATAAAATCAAAAATACCTCTCGCACTGCAAACATTTTAAATATGATATTTTGTAATGGCAAAAAAATAGGAAATGTTCTTGCAAACGTGCAGGTTATTGTATTATATTTGTTGATAATGATCACATAATTGTGCCATTTGTTATTCAATGTAAACTAGAGCTATAATGAAAAATGGATGGTTAATCCAATTTTCTTATGTATTGTAACAAAAAATTAATATTGTTGCTGTAAAAAAAAAATAAAAAAGAAATGGGAATGAGAGTGTGTCACTCAAATTCGAAACCATTAATTATGTTATATTTTGTAGGGAATTTAATCGATTACTATCATGTAAAGGTAAAGATTAGATAATAATACGTTCAACTAATACCATATTTAAAATATTTGCAGGTGGTGTGATAGGTTTGATTTTATTAAATACAATTCCACATTTATTTCTTCCCATCTCTAATTACCTAATTCACCATTATAATCAAATCATGTTATGCAAATGCAGCAAAAGCCATCTAACAAATATTTATTACAATAAATTTGGTAAATTACTCTGCATAAGAGTATATAACACTTCAACAATTGATCGTAATTTAATTGGTACGTTAAAGCAGGGGAATAATTTTTATAACGTTATAAAAATCAACTCTAAAATTAAATGATCATGGCAGGTGCATCTCATGTATGACCAAAGAACCGCTCGTCAAATACTGGACGCAGACCTTTCATTGGCATCGTGTCTTCAAGAAACTCAATTTGTTACCAAATTATGAGAATATCCAATCAACCACAACAGAAATTGTATTCTATAAAATCAAAAATACCTCTCGCACTGCAAACATTTTAAATATGATATTTTGTAATGGCAAAAAAATAGAAAATGTTCTTGCAAACGTGCAGGTTATTGTATTATATTTGTTGATAATGATCACATAATTGTGCCATTTGTTATTCAATGTAAACTAGAGCTATAATGAAAAATGGATGGTTAATCCAATTTTCTTATGTATTGTAACAAAAAATTAATATTGTTGCTGTAAAAAAAAAAAATAAAAAAGAAATGGGAATGAGAGTGTGTCACTCAAATTCGAAACCATTAATTATGTTATATTTTTTAGGGAATTTAATCGATTACTATCATGTAAAGGTAAAGATTAGATAATAATACGTTCAACTAATACCATATTTAAAATATTTGCAGGTGGTGTGATAGGTTTGATTTTATTAAATACAATTCCACATTTATTTCTTCCCATCTCTAATTACCTAATTCACCATTATAATCAAATCACGTTATGCAAATGCAGCAAAAGCCATCTAACAAATATTTATTACAATAAATTTGGTAAATTACTCTGCATAAGAGTATATAACACTTCAACAATTGATCGTAATTCAATTGGTACGTTAAAGCAGGGGAATAATTTTTATAACGTTATAAAAATCAACTCTAAAATTAAATGATCATGGCAGGTGCATCTCATGTATGACCAAAGAACCGCTCGTCAAATACTGGACGCAGACGTTTCATTGGCATCGTGTCTTCAAGAAACTCAATTTGTTACCAAATTATGAGAATATCCAATCAAGCACAACAGAAATTGTATTCTATAAAATCAAAAATACCTCTCGCACTGCAAACATTTTAAATATGATATTTTGTAATGGCAAAAAAATAGAAAATGTTCTTGCAAACGTGCAGGTTATTGTATTATATTTGTTGATAATGATCACATAATTGTGCCATTTGTTATTCAATGTAAACTAGAGCTATATTGAAAAATGGATGGTTAATCCAATTTTCTTATGTATTGTAACAAAAAATTAATATTGTTGCTGTAAAAAAAAAATAAAAAAGAAATGGGAATGAGAGTGTGTCACTCAAATTCGAAACCATTAATTATGTTATTTTTTTTAGGGAATTTAATCGATTACTATCATGTAAAGGTAAAGATTAGATAATAATACGTTCAACTAATACCATATTTAAAATATTTGCAGGTGGTGTTATAGGTTTGATTTTATTAAATACAATTCCACATTTATTTCTTCCCATCTCTAATTACCTAATTCACCATTATAATCAAATCATGTTATGCAAATGCATCAGAAGCCATCTACCAAATATTTATTACAATAAATTTGGTAAATTACTCTGCATAAGAGTATATAACACTTCAACAATTGATCGTAATTCAATTGGTACGTTAAAGCAGGGGAATCATTTTTATAACGTTATAAAAATCAACTCTAAAATTAAACGATCATGGCAGGTGCATCTCATGTATGACCAAAGAACCGCTCGTCAAATACTGGACGCAGACGTTTCATTGGCATCGTGTCTTCAAGAAACTCAATTTGTTACCAAATTATGAGAATATCCAATCAAACACAACAGAAATTGTATCCTATAAAATCAAAAATTCCTATCGCATCTGCAAACATTTTAAATATGACATTTTGTAATGGCAAAAAAATAGAAAATGTTCTTGCAAACGTGCAGGTTATTGTATTATATTTGTTGATAATGATCGCATAATTGTGCCATTTGTTATTCAATGTAAACTAGAGCTATAATGAAAAATGGATGGTTAATCCAATTTTCTTATGTATTGCAACAAAAAATTAATATTGTTGCTGTAAAAAAAAAAATAAAAAAGAAATGGGAATGAGAGTGTGTCACTCAAATTCGAAACCATTAATTATGTTATTTTTTTTAGGGAATTTAATCGATTACTATCATGTAAAGGTAAAGATTAGATAATAATACGTTCAACTAATACCATATTTAAAATATTTGCAGGTGGTGTTTATAATTTATATATAATTATTTATTTCTTCCCATTCTCAATTAATTCGTTATCATCATGAAATCATGTGATCCTAGTGAAGCAAATGGAATCTAGCAAATATTCCTTATAGTCAAATTGGTGAATTACTCCGCATGAGAGTATGTAACAATTGAATAATTGATCTTAATTCAATTGGATTGGTTGGTTAATGCAGCAGCATAATTTTTATTAATGATGTGATTAAAGCAACTCTAGATTTACCCATAGCCGGTACATCATGTATGTCCAAAGAACCGCTCGTCAAAGACTGGACGCAGACGTTTCATTGACATCGCTCCCTTTTCACAAGCAACGCATCGTATTATCTCATTATGAGAACATGCCATCAAGTACCACAGTCGATTGGTAATAATATTATTCCAATTCATTGGGAATGTGAAGAAATAAATCAGAAATTATAATATAAATTTTAAATAATAATTAAAAATACTATTTTTAAATTGTAAAGTGATGGAAACATTTGGAAGAACCTTGTAGTTTTCCTCTAACTAAACCAACTTTATTGTATAACTACATTGTCTATCGTATCCATAAATAGTAAAGAGAATAGGATAGTTAAATGATCAGTAGATTAAAATCTATGAAGTTCATTTTTTCTCTTAAATTATATTTTATTTATTCAATGTTATATATATTTTATTTTTAATTTATTTGTGTTTAGTGACATTACCTGAGTTTTTATAATTGTCTAAAAATTTATTCAATTATCTACATTTATTTACAAATGTTTTACATTCAATAAATTATTGTTATTGGATTTATAATAAAAACAAAATAAAAAAATAATAGAACATTTTCAAAACTCAGATAATGACACTGATTATAAGATTTAACTAATTCCAAATATTCTGTAAATTTCAGGAATTATTGTTATGGTGGTTATTACCAATAAAATTGTAATATTGTAAAAAAACGGAAAACAATAAATGGATTGAAAATGATTGAATATTGTATACAACTATAGGAATTAAAATTAACATTATATAAAATTCGAAGCCAACATATTTTAACATGACAAAAGGATGGATATTTGCTGAACAGTTTTAAGCGGGTGAGTGGAAACATTTAATATATATATTTTTTTTTAATTATAATTGTAATTGTTACTATTCACTTATCTCCTTACTTCAAATTTTACGAAAAACTAAATACAAAAATAAAAAAAAAGTATATCACTGATAAATTGAGATTTTTTAGGAAATTTAATCGATTACTATCATGTAAAAGTAAAGATTAGATAATAATACGTTCAACTAATACTATATTTAAAATATTTGTAGGTGGTGTGATAGGTTTGATTTTATTAAATACAATTCCACATTTATTTCTTCCCATCTCTAATTACCTAATTCACCATTATAATCAAATCATGTTATGCAAATGCAGCAAAAGCCATCTAACAAATATTTATTACAATAAATTTGTTAAATTACTCTGCATAAGAGTATATAACACTTTAACAATTGATCGTAATTCAATTGGTACGTTAAAGCAGGGGAATAATTTTTATAACGTTATAAAAATCAACTCTAAAATTAAATGATCATGGCAGGTGCATCTCATGTATGACCAAAGAACCGCTCGTCAAATACTGGACGCAGACTTTTCATTGGCATCGTGTCTTCAAGAAACTCAATTTGTTACCAAATTATGAGAATATCCAATCAACCACAACAGAAATTGTATTCTATAAAATCAAAAATACCTCTCGCACTGCAAACATTTTAAATATGATATTTTGTAATGGCAAAAAAATAGAAAATGTTCTTGCAAACGTGCAGGTTATTGTATTATATTTGTTGATAATGATCACATAATTGTGCCATTTGTTATTCAATGTAAACTAGAGCTATAATGAAAAATGGATGGTTAATCCAATTTTCTTATGTATTGTAACAAAAAATTAATATTGTTGCTGTAAAAAAAAAAAATAAAAAAGAAATGGGAATGAGAGTGTGTCACTCAAATTCGAAACCATTAATTATGTTATATTTTTTAGGGAATTTAATCGATTACTATCATGTAAAGGTAAAGATTAGATAATAATACGTTCAACTAATACCATATTTAAAATATTTGCAGGTGGTGTGATAGGTTTGATTTTATTAAATACAATTCCACATTTATTTCTTCCCATCTCTAATTACCTAATTCACCATTATAATCAAATCACGTTATGCAAATGCAGCAAAAGCCATCTAACAAATATTTATTACAATAAATTTGGTAAATTACTCTGCATAAGAGTATATAACACTTCAACAATTGATCGTAATTCAATTGGTACGTTAAAGCAGGGGAATAATTTTTATAACGTTATAAAAATCAACTCTAAAATTAAATGATCATGGCAGGTGCATCTCATGTATGACCAAAGAACCGCTCGTCAAATACTGGACGCAGACGTTTCATTGGCATCGTGTCTTCAAGAAACTCAATTTGTTACCAAATTATGAGAATATCCAATCAAGCACAACAGAAATTGTATCCTATAAAATCAAAAATACCTATCGCATCTGCAAACATTTTAAATATGATATTTTGTAATGGCAAAAAAATAGAAAATGTTCTTGCAAACGTGCAGGTTATTGTATTATATTTGTTGATAATGATCACATAATTGTGCCATTTGTTATTCAATGTAAACTAGAGCTATAATGAAAAATTGATGGTTAATCCAATTTTCTTATGTATTGTAACAAAAAATTAATATTGTTGCTGTAAAAAAAAAATAAAAAAGAAATGGGAATGAGAGTGTGTCACTCAAATTCGAAACCATTAATTATGTTATATTTTTTAGGGAATTTAATCGATTACTATCATGTAAAGGTAAAGATTAGATAATAATACGTTCAACTAATACCATATTTAAAATATTTGCAGGTGGTGTGATAGGTTTGATTTTATTAAATACAATTCCACATTTATTTCTTCCCATCTCTAATTACCTAATTCACCATTATAATCAAATCACGTTATGCAAATGCAGCTAAAGCCATCTAACAAATATTTATTACAATAAATTTGGTAAATTACTCTGCATAAGAGTATATAACACTTCATCAATTGATCGTAATTCAATTGGTACGTTAAAGCAGGGGAATAATTTTTATAACGTTATAAAAATCAACTCTAAAATTAAATGATCATGGCAGGTGCATCTCATGTATGACCAAAGAACCGCTCGTCAAATACTGGACGCAGACGTTTCATTGGCATCGTGTCTTCAAGAAACTCAATTTGTTACCAAATTATGAGAATATCCAATCAAGCACAACAGAAATTGTATTCTATAAAATCAAAAATACCTCTCGCACTGCAAACATTTTAAATATGATATTTTGTAATGGCAAAAAAATAGAAAATGTTCTTGCAAACGTGCAGGTTATTGTATTATATTTGTTGATAATGATCACATAATTGTGCCATTTGTTATTCAATGTAAACTAGAGCTATATTGAAAAATGGATGGTTAATCCAATTTTCTTATGTATTGTAACAAAAAATTAATATTGTTGCTGTAAAAAAAAAATAAAAAAGAAATGGGAATGAGAGTGTGTCACTCAAATTCGAAACCATTAATTATGTTATATTTTTTAGGGAGTTTAATCGATTACTATCATGTAAAGGTAAATATTAGATAATAATACGTTCAACTAATACCATATTTAAAATATTTGCAGGTGGTGTTTATAATTTATATATAATTATTTATTTCTTCCCATTCTCAATTAATTCGTTATCATCATGAAATCATGTGATCCTAGTGAAGCAAATGGAATCTAGCAAATATTCCTTATAGTCAAATTGGTGAATTACTCCGCATGAGAGTATGTAACAATTGAATAATTGATCTTAATTCAATTGGATTGGTTGGTTAATGCAGCAGCATAATTTTTATTAATGATGTGATTAAAGCAACTCTAGATTTACCCATAGCCGGTACATCATGTATGTCCAAAGAACCGCTCGTCAAAGACTGGACGCAGACGTTTCATTGACATCGCTCCCTTTTCACAAGCAACGCATCGTATTATCTCATTATGAGAACATGCCATCAAGTACCACAGTCGATTGGTAATAATATTATTCCAATTCATTGGGAATGTGAAGAAATAAATCAGAAATTATAATATAAATTTTAAATCATAATTAAAAATACTATTTTTAAATTGTAAAGTGATGGAAACATTTGGAAGAACCTTGTAGTTTTCCTCTAACTAAACCAACTTTATTGTATAACTACATTGTCTATCGTATCCATAAATAGTAAAGAGAATAGGATAGTTAAATGATCAGTAGATTAAAATCTATGAAGTTCATTTTTTCTCTTAAATTATATTTTATTTATTCAATGTTATATATATTTTATTTTTAATTTATTTGTGTTTAGTGACATTACCTGAGTTTTTATAATTGTCTAAAAATTTATTCAATTATCTACATTTATTTACAAATGTTTTACATTCAATAAATTATTGTTATTGGATTTATAATAAAAACAAAATAAAAAAATAATAGAACATTTTCAAAACTCAGATAATGACACTGATTATAAGATTTAACTAATTCCAAATATTCTGTAAATTTCAGGAATTATTGTTATGGTGGTTATTACCAATAAAATTGTAATATTGTAAAAAAACGGAAAACAATAAATGGATTGAAAATGATTGAATATTGTATACAACTATAGGAATTAAAATTAACATTATATAAAATTCGAAGCCAACATATTTTAACATGACAAAAGGATGGATATTTGCTGAACAGTTTTAAGCGGGTGAGTGGAAACATTTAATATATATATTTTTTTTTAATTATAATTGTAATTGTTACTATTCACTTATCTCCTTACTTCAAATTTTACGAAAAACTAAATACAAAAATAAAAAAAAAGTATATCACTGATAAATTGAGATTTTTTAGGAAATTTAATCGAATACTATCATGTAAAAGTAAAGATTAGATAATAATACGTTCAACTAATACTATATTTAAAATATTTGTAGGTGGTGTGATAGGTTTGATTTTATTAAATACAATTCCACATTTATTTCTTCCCATCTCTAATTACCTAATTCACCATTATAATCAAATCATGTTATGCAAATGCAGCAGAAGCCATCTAACAAATATTTATTACAATAAATTTGTTAAATTACTCTGCATAAGAGTATATAACACTTTAACAATTGGTACGTTAAAGCAGGGGAATAATTTTTATAACGTTATAAAAATCAACTCTAAAATTAAATGATCATGGCAGGTGCATCTCATGTATGACCAAAGAACCGCTCGTCAAATACTGGACGCAGACTTTTCATTGGCATCGTGTCTTCAAGAAACTCAATTTGTTACCAAATTATGAGAATATCCAATCAACCACAACAGAAATTGTATTCTATAAAATCAAAAATACCTCTCGCACTGCAAACATTTTAAATATGATATTTTGTAATGGCAAAAAAATAGAAAATGTTCTTGCAAACGTGCAGGTTATTGTATTATATTTGTTGATAATGATCACATAATTGTGCCATTTGTTATTCAATGTAAACTAGAGCTATAATGAAAAATGGATGGTTAATCCAATTTTCTTATGTATTGTAACAAAAAATTAATATTGTTGCTGTAAAAAAAAAAAATAAAAAAGAAATGGGAATGAGAGTGTGTCACTCAAATTCGAAACCATTAATTATGTTATATTTTTTAGGGAATTTAATCGATTACTATCATGTAAAGGTAAAGATTAGATAATAATACGTTCAACTAATACCATATTTAAAATATTTGCAGGTGGTGTGATAGGTTTGATTTTATTAAATACAATTCCACATTTATTTCTTCCCATCTCTAATTACCTAATTCACCATTATAATCAAATCACGTTATGCAAATGCAGCAAAAGCCATCTAACAAATATTTATTACAATAAATTTGGTAAATTACTCTGCATAAGAGTATATAACACTTCAACAATTGATCGTAATTCAATTGGTACGTTAAAGCAGGGGAATAATTTTTATAACGTTATAAAAATCAACTCTAAAATTAAATGATCATGGCAGGTGCATCTCATGTATGACCAAAGAACCGCTCGTCAAATACTGGACGCAGACGTTTCATTGGCATCGTGTCTTCAAGAAACTCAATTTGTTACCAAATTATGAGAATATCCAATCAAGCACAACAGAAATTGTATTCTATAAAATCAAAAATACCTCTCGCACTGCAAACATTTTAAATATGATATTTTGTAATGGCAAAAAAATAGAAAATGTTCTTGCAAACGTGCAGGTTATTGTATTATATTTGTTGATAATGATCACATAATTGTGCCATTTGTTATTCAATGTAAACTAGAGCTATATTGAAAAATGGATGGTTAATCCAATTTTCTTATGTATTGTAACAAAAAATTAATATTGTTGCTGTAAAAAAAAAATAAAAAAGAAATGGGAATGAGAGTGTGTCACTCAAATTCGAAACCATTAATTATGTTATATTTTTTAGGGAGTTTAATCGATTACTATCATGTAAAGGTAAATATTAGATAATAATACGTTCAACTAATACCATATTTAAAATATTTGCAGGTGGTGTTATAGGTTTGATTTTATTAAATACAATTCCACATTTATTTCTTCCCATCTCTAATTACCTAATTCACCATTATAATCAAATCATGTTATGCAAATGCATCAGAAGCCATCTAACAAATATTTATTACAATAAATTTGGTAAATTACTCTGCATAAGAGTATATAACACTTCAACAATTGATCGTAATTCAATTGGTACGTTAAAGCAGGGGAATCATTTTTATAACGTTATAAAAATCAACTCTAAAATTAAACGATCATGGCAGGTGCATCTCATGTATGACCAAAGAACCGCTCGTCAAATACTGGACGCAGACGTTTCATTGGCATCGTGTCTTCAAGAAACTCAATTTGTTACCAAATTATGAGAATATCCAATCAAACACAACAGAAATTGTATCCTATAAAATCAAAAATTCCTATCGCATCTGCAAACATTTTAAATATGACATTTTGTAATGGCAAAAAAATAGAAAATGTTCTTGCAAACGTGCAGGTTATTGTATTATATTTGTTGATAATGATCGCATAATTGTGCCATTTGTTATTCAATGTAAACTAGAGCTATATTGAAAAATGGATGGTTAATCCAATTTTCTTATGTATTGTAACAAAAAATTAATATTGTTGCTGTAAAAAAAAAATAAAAAAGAAATGGGAATGAGAGTGTGTCACTCAAATTCGAAACCATTAATTATGTTATATTTTTTAGGGAATTTAATCGATTACTATCATGTAAAGGTAAAGATTAGATAATAATACGTTCAACTAATACCATATTTAAAATATTTGCAGGTGGTGTGATAGGTTTGATTTTATTAAATACAATTCCACATTTATTTCTTCCCATCTCTAATTACCTAATTCACCATTATAATCAAATCACGTTATGCAAATGCAGCAAAAGCCATCTAACAAATATTTATTACAATAAATTTGGTAAATTACTCTGCATAAGAGTATATAACACTTCAACAATTGATCGTAATTCAATTGGTACGTTAAAGCAGGGGAATAATTTTTATAACGTTATAAAAATCAACTCTAAAATTAAATGATCATGGCAGGTGCATCTCATGTATGACCAAAGAACCGCTCGTCAAATACTGGACGCAGACGTTTCATTGGCATCGTGTCTTCAAGAAACTCAATTTGTTACCAAATTATGAGAATATCCAATCAACCACAACAGAAATTGTATTCTATAAAATCAAAAATACCTCTCGCACTGCAAACATTTTAAATATGATATTTTGTAATGGCAAAAAAATAGAAAATGTTCTTGCAAACGTGCAGGTTATTGTATTATATTTGTTGATAATGATCACATAATTGTGCCATTTGTTATTCAATGTAAACTAGAGCTATAATGAAAAATGGATGGTTAATCCAATTTTCTTATGTATTGCAACAAAAAATTAATATTGTTGCTGTAAAAAAAAAAATAAAAAAGAAATGGGAATGAGAGTGTGTCACTCAAATTCGAAACCATTAATTATGTTATATTTTTTAGGGAGTTTAGTCGATTACTATCATGTAAAGGTAAATATTAGATAATAATACGTTCAACTAATACCATATTTAAAATATTTGCAGGTGGTGTTATAGGTTTGATTTTATTAAATACAATTCCACATTTATTTCTTCCCATCTCTAATTACCTAATTCACCATTATAATCAAATCATGTTATGCAAATGCATCAGAAGCCATCTACCAAATATTTATTACAATAAATTTGGTAAATTACTCTGCATAAGAGTATATAACACTTCAACAATTGATCGTAATTCAATTGGTACGTTAAAGCAGGGGAATCATTTTTATAACGTTATAAAAATCAACTCTAAAATTAAACGATCATGGCAGGTGCATCTCATGTATGACCAAAGAACCGCTCGTCAAATACTGGACGCAGACGTTTCATTGGCATCGTGTCTTCAAGAAACTCAATTTGTTACCAAATTATGAGAATATCCAATCAACCACAACAGAAATTGTATTCTATAAAATCAAAAATACCTCTCGCACTGCAAACATTTTAAATATGATATTTTGTAATGGCAAAAAAATAGAAAATGTTCTTGCAAACGTGCAGGTTATTGTATTATATTTGTTGATAATGATCACATAATTGTGCCATTTGTTATTCAATGTAAACTAGAGCTATAATGAAAAATGGATGGTTAATCCAATTTTCTTATGTATTGCAACAAAAAATTAATATTGTTGCTGTAAAAAAAAAAATAAAAAAGAAATGGGAATGAGAGTGTGTCACTCAAATTCGAAACCATTAATTATGTTATATTTTTTAGGGAATTTAATCGATTACTATCATGTAAAGGTAAAGATTAGATAATAATACGTTCAACTAATACCATATTTAAAATATTTGCAGGTGGTGTTTATAATTTATATATAATTATTTATTTCTTCCCATTCTCAATTAATTCGTTATCATCATGAAATCATGTGATCCTAGTGAAGCAAATGGAATCTAGCAAATATTCCTTATAGTCAAATTGGTGAATTACTCCGCATGAGAGTATGTAACAATTGAATAATTGATCTTAATTCAATTGGATTGGTTGGTTAATGCAGCAGCATAATTTTTATTAATGATGTGATTAAAGCAACTCTAGATTTACCCATAGCCGGTACATCATGTATGTCCAAAGAACCGCTCGTCAAAGACTGGACGCAGACGTTTCATTGACATCGCTCCCTTTTCACAAGCAACGCATCGTATTATCTCATTATGAGAACATGCCATCAAGTACCACAGTCGATTGGTAATAATATTATTCCAATTCATTGGGAATGTGAAGAAATAAATCAGAAATTATAATATAAATTTTAAATCATAATTAAAAATACTATTTTTAAATTGTAAAGTGATGGAAACATTTGGAAGAACCTTGTAGTTTTCCTCTAACTAAACCAACTTTATTGTATAACTACATTGTCTATCGTATCCATAAATAGTAAAGAGAATAGGATAGTTAAATGATCAGTAGATTAAAATCTATGAAGTTCATTTTTTCTCTTAAATTATATTTTATTTATTCAATGTTATATATATTTTATTTTTAATTTATTTGTGTTTAGTGACATTACCTGAGTTTTTATAATTGTCTAAAAATTTATTCAATTATCTACATTTATTTACAAATGTTTTACATTCAATAAATTATTGTTATTGGATTTATAATAAAAACAAAATAAAAAAATAATAGAACATTTTCAAAACTCAGATAATGACACTGATTATAAGATTTAACTAATTCCAAATATTCTGTAAATTTCAGGAATTATTGTTATGGTGGTTATTACCAATAAAATTGTAATATTGTAAAAAAACGGAAAACAATAAATGGATTGAAAATGATTGAATATTGTATACAACTATAGGAATTAAAATTAACATTATATAAAATTCGAAGCCAACATATTTTAACATGACAAAAGGATGGATATTTGCTGAACAGTTTTAAGCGGGTGAGTGGAAACATTTAATATATATATTTTTTTTTAATTATAATTGTAATTGTTACTATTCACTTATCTCCTTACTTCAAATTTTACGAAAAACTAAATACAAAAATAAAAAAAAAGTATATCACTGATAAATTGAGATTTTTTAGGAAATTTAATCGATTACTATCATGTAAAAGTAAAGATTAGATAATAATACGTTCAACTAATACTATATTTAAAATATTTGTAGGTGGTGTGATAGGTTTGATTTTATTAAATACAATTCCACATTTATTTCTTCCCATCTCTAATTACCTAATTCACCATTATAATCAAATCACGTTATGCAAATGCAGCAAAAGCCATCTAACAAATATTTATTACAATAAATTTGGTAAATTACTCTGCATAAGAGTATATAACACTTCAACAATTGATCGTAATTCAATTGGTACGTTAAAGCAGGGGAATAATTTTTATAACGTTATAAAAATCAACTCTAAAATTAAATGATCATGGCAGGTGCATCTCATGTATGACCAAAGAACCGCTCGTCAAATACTGGACGCAGACGTTTCATTGGCATCGTGTCTTCAAGAAACTCAATTTGTTACCAAATTATGAGAATATCCAATCAAACACAACAGAAATTGTATCCTATAAAATCAAAAATACCTCTCGCACTGCAAACATTTTAAATATGACATTTTGCATTGGCAAAAAAATAGAAAATGTTCTTGCAAACGTGCAGGTTATTGTATTATATTTGTTGATAATGATCACATAATTGTGCCATTTGTTATTCAATGTAAACTAGAGCTATAATGAAAAATGGATGGTTAATCCAATTTTCTTATGTATTGCAACAAAAAATTAATATTGTTGCTGTAAAAAAAAAAATAAAAAAGAAATGGGAATGAGAGTGTGTCACTCAAATTCGAAACCATTAATTATGTTATATTTTTTAGGGAATTTAATCGATTACTATCATGTAAAGGTAAAGATTAGATAATAATACGTTCAACTAATACCATATTTAAAATATTTGCAGGTGGTGTTTATAATTTATATATAATTATTTATTTCTTCCCATTCTCAATTAATTCGTTATCATCATGAAATCATGTGATCCTAGTGAAGCAAATGGAATCTAGCAAATATTCCTTATAGTCAAATTGGTGAATTACTCCGCATGAGAGTATGTAACAATTGAATAATTGATCTTAATTCAATTGGATTGGTTGGTTAATGCAGCAGCATAATTTTTATTAATGATGTGATTAAAGCAACTCTAGATTTACCCATAGCCGGTACATCATGTATGTCCAAAGAACCGCTCGTCAAAGACTGGACGCAGACGTTTCATTGACATCGCTCCCTTTTCACAAGCAACGCATCGTATTATCTCATTATGAGAACATGCCATCAAGTACCACAGTCGATTGGTAATAATATTATTCCAATTCATTGGGAATGTGAAGAAATAAATCAGAAATTATAATATAAATTTTAAATCATAATTAAAAATACTATTTTTAAATTGTAAAGTGATGGAAACATTTGGAAGAACCTTGTAGTTTTCCTCTAACTAAACCAACTTTATTGTATAACTACATTGTCTATCGTATCCATAAATAGTAAAGAGAATAGGATAGTTAAATGATCAGTAGATTAAAATCTATGAAGTTCATTTTTTCTCTTAAATTATATTTTATTTATTCAATGTTATATATATTTTATTTTTAATTTATTTGTGTTTAGTGACATTACCTGAGTTTTTATAATTGTCTAAAAATTTATTCAATTATCTACATATATTTACAAATGTTTTACATTCAATAAATTATTGTTATTGGATTTATAATAAAAACAAAATAAAAAAATAATAGAACATTTTCAAAACTCAGATAATGACACTGATTATAAGATTTAACTAATTCCAAATATTCTGTAAATTTCAGGAATTATTGTTATGGTGGTTATTACCAATAAAATTGTAATATTGTAAAAAAACGGAAAACAATAAATGGATTGAAAATGATTGAATATTGTATACAACTATAGGAATTAAAATTAACATTATATAAAATTCGAAGCCAACATATTTTAACATGACAAAAGGATCGATATTTGCTGAACAGTTTTAAGCGGGTGAGTGGAAACATTTAATATATATATTTTTTTTTTAATTATAATTGTAATTGTTACTATTCACTTAACTCCTTACTCCAAATTTTACGAAAAACTAAATACAAAAATAAAAATAAAAAGTATATCACTGATAAATTGAGTAACATTAATATAGGATGAAAATGAAAATAGAGATGAGAAGGATAAGGTGTCGTGTCAACAAAACTTTATATATCACACATTTTTTTCTTCTAAATACACATAAGTATTTATAATATTTTTACTGTGTACTTTTCACATCATAATAAATTTATATTTATATACGTGTTTGAGATATACATAGATTTATATATAGTTATTATACATAAGTTATATATATACATCTATCTATATTACAATATATAAACGAACACATACACACATTCCCTTTTTTTTTTTTAAATACATAAAACTCTTGATTTAATAAGCCTATCAAAAGCATAAAACAAATGTGAAACATAAATTTTAAAAATAATACCATTTATTTTACTTCAAACGTGCGTGTTTTATCGCCGTAATTTATTTTTCAGTGAAGATGAAATCATTACATTGTATTTTTCTGAATAATTTGTGTTGTAGTTTTTGTGGCGGTCGATTATTCATCATCATGACAACCATCGTAATCATCATTGTATTTTTGTGTATGTTATAATATAATATCCAACTAAAATAATAATATATATGTATAATTTTATGTATATAATTTTCAAAAATACCTATTATTATATAGTATTTTGTTGATGATGGCGATGATGGATGACGATGATGATGATGATGATATGTTATGAAAAAAATATATAAATATTACCATTAATCAGAACGTATATATATATAGTAAAATATCAAATATATCATAATGTTGATAATCATAGGTTTATAATTTTGATTAATTATCAAATAATTTATATTTTGTATAATTTGATGATGTTGAATTTATGTATATATTTATGGAATGTTACAACACGTTTTCAATTAACGATTGTGCCATTATGAAGCAGTATTAATATTATTCCAACAACACAATTTATTCAATATTCTATATTTTTCAGTAAGCCCCCCGATTTAAGTAAAACCAAATCCTCATACACAAGTCATTGTAATAAAATGGTTCTTATCCACATTCTGAACAAGTTGAACTCACGTGAGAGTAATGGGTACTATAATAAAATATATGTATTCTGTAATAAATTTATGGTGAAATTATTTATTCAAAACAATTGCTTGTGTATATAATGGTATGAGTACATTCTGTCATGTTCTTATTACTGGTTGTTTGCATAAACACATAAACTATATGTATAGCTTCCAAACCAATTGAATATCCATACACACTCCCAATGCACACTGTTTACGTTATTCTCAATTATATATATATAAACTTTACTTGTAATAAAATATAGTTTTTCTAAAATAAAGTATCATGATGATGTTTCACATAATTTTACATATAAAGATTTGCATTGCAAATTAATAAGTAACGGGGGATTAGAGGTAAATGGGCAGAGTACAACATCTTGTCAAATTATTAAAGGTTGGTTTCCCACCCACACATTAAATAATTTTAAATCTAAATTTATTTACGTTAAATTATATTTCTATAATCAAAGGGGTCCATCCTGTTGTAACAAACGTAATTTATGACTGGTGATATCCAAATGAAGACCTTTGGCACAATTTGCACTTCATATGTTTTGTAACACTCGCGTATACCTTGCATATATATTACAATATATTTTATTGTGGGTTGGTATATATATATATATGGTACATTGAATGGTTTGGTTGAACCGTTGGTTGGTTTATTACAATATATACCACCATATATATGTAGGAAAAAAAAAATAAAACGAATATAAAGAATAAAATATGGCCCATGTATTATTCAACAAAATTGGTAAATATATCATTCCTGGGTGAAATGAATGGGCTAAAAAGCTAAAAAAATAAAAAATAAAAGAAGAGGAATATAAAAAAATATAGGATGCTGCTGCAACCAAGTTCATAATATTCTGTAGAAAAAAATATATATATATTAAATATTTTTATTTGAAATAAATTTTATATGCTGAAGAGATGGTTTATTTTTCGCCTTCTTTTGTTACTGTGGTTTGGTATTTATAAATTTACTCTTCTTTTGTTGGGATCGTTGCGTCCGCATCGCACGTTGTTATTGCTGTTGTTGTTATAACAATTTCTTGTGTATATTGTTTTTGAAAATGTTTAAAAAAAATTATTTATGTTCATTACACGCATTCTCATATACATAACTAATGTATATATACCTGTGTATATAATAGGTGTATATAACAACACACGGATAGAGAGTGTTGTGGGGTTTATTTTTTTTTTTATTTTTTCTATATAAAACACGAACACCACGATTTCTCAACCACATAAAGTTTATTTATATATAAAATATATAAGAAATAAAGAAAAAAAAAAATAAATACTAATATATTATAAGGAATAAATTTCATTCTTTTATTTCTCGTTTCCCTTTATCTCGATTACATTAAATAACATTTCATGCTTCATTCTCATAATAACAATCAATTTTTCATTTTCTTATATATATTACCATATATTCGAATGAATGTGTGTGTGTGTGTGTGTGTTTATTTATGCGGGGAGAGCAAATAAATAACTTAATGTTAAAATAAAGAATGATTAAGTAGAATAAATATATGACATTTATACGATTTATTCTATAAATTAAGCTTTTCACTTGCGATAATATATTGTTTCACTGAAATAATGCGTACAGAAAAATGAAATATATGCGTTCCATATATCCTAAGCCCCTAGACACATAGAAAGTAATTTCATTGACAATGTATGTATTGGTGGATTATGCTTTGATTTAATATTATAATTTGTTCAATTCAATATAATTATAATTCCATAATTTATTAAGTGGTTTTTTTCCGGAAAATTAAATTAAAAGTATAATAGCGCGAGGTGATAAATGATAGAAATTGTTGCAGCTAATTTACCATTTGTTCGTATAAAGAAAATATATAAACGGATATCTTTGAAAATATGATGTTTGATGACTCTACGCAAATGTTAACACACAATTATGGTCTTAAGACTAAATATAAGAATAATGATATTTTAAAAAAATCAATCTTTTGATATTTCCAAATTAATTGGTAAATTGTTGGATGTTGTACACCCATGTAAAGTACTTTAAATATCTATAATTTAAAATTTAATATTTAATCCACAATGTAATGGGTTGGTTAAAGAACCCTATGGAAAAATAGTAAGTAATTTTTTATTTTTCATACCTGGCTATAGAGTCGCGATTTATTTTCTATAAATTTAAGTGATGCAAAAAAAATTTTATATAAATAATTTTTGATACATTTGTTCACTTACCTTTTTATACTTTACATCCATCAATTTCATATAAATATAATTAACAAATTATGAAACCAAACTCTGTAGCTGTGTGTGTTGTTAAGTGAATAAATAATATGTATAATATATAGAGAACCATAACATTTTACAAATATGTGCAAGCATATAGACGTAGTGTTGTGTATATGTTATATGAGAAATAATGGGTAAATGGGTGGTTAAAATATATCGAAGGGATTATATCTCATACCAATTGTCCTTTTTTTTTTTTTTTTATATACATGATATTTTGGAGGAAAGAAAATACTGTGATGTTTTTAATAAATTACCTTTAGAAAACATAAAATTTATATGTTAGTATAAAACTACATATTGTTTTGTTACATTTAGCCCAGCAGTAACTGTAGCAGCCTCACTTTTATTTATATTGTTTTGTTTGTTTGGATGTATGTTATATGAGGAGGGTAAAATAAAATATCATAAATAACATTGATGGTTCTATTTCTACAACTAAAACACATTAAAAAGAAATTTATTGGTTCTTTATATTGTGTGTAATATATATGTTCTCGAAATACAATAACAAAAACAAATCGTAATATACAATGGCTTGGCTGTTTTTTTTTTTTTATTTTATTTGTAGAATTAGTACTTATATAATGTTGTATGTGTGTATTAGTTTAGTCCTTTTTTTTTTTTTTCATATGTATTGTGTATATCTATTTATTAGCGAACTAGAGACTATAAATTATTTTAATACTTTTCATATAATTTTTATAAATTGTTTAACCATAACATTGAACAGCATTAATAAAATACCAAAGTCTTTCACATTTCGACTTTGACAATTACAGTTCTGCTTTATGTACCTTACTATACGCTACTCAGGTGCTGTGGATTCTATATGCCTGGTACGTCTAAAATTTGTTCTGATAATCGTTTAGAGGCGAAACGTTAAACTTTATATATATAAAATTGTAATTTATTCTTGTCCTTTATTTTAAATGAAAATTTCTGTTCTATGGTAATTGTTTACATTAAATTAATTAATATCAATTGGATTTCCATCATGAGTCGTTATAGAATCATACACTACCACATTGGTGGTACACCTTTTATATTATTTAAATATTATAGTATGCATAATTTCCTCTTTGGATTATTTAATTGACACACTGTAATATTATAAATTTTGTATTTTTGTACATTTTTACAATTGTTTAACAATTTATTTATGGGTCATGGTTATAGTTCAATGTGTTATTATATTTATCAATCGCATAATTTTAAAAATTTATGAGATAATATGATGTGTATTATATTTATGTATAGGGGGAATACATTATATTATCAATACCAGAAATCTCAAGTTATTTATTAAAATTGTTATATAATATATTTATATAAATTTTTCTATGTCATTATTGACTTTTAAATCAAAATAATATTATATAAATCTATAATATTGATATAAAAAATATATAATACATGTGTTTATATTAACAAACCGAAAAAAGAACAATAAAAACACGACGCAGCTTCTTGTCTATATACAATATATACGTTTAACTTAAATATATGATACCACACCGATTGACTTTGATTTATTCAAATGGATTTAATGGTATATATTTTTTATAGGGACTTTATTGCATATATATAGAGTGATTCAATTTTTTAAGTTTATTGAAATTAATGATAAATTTAGAAATTATCACAATTGAATTTTGAAACGTTTTGTGAATTGTTTGTATTAAAATTTTCATAATTTCCTAAGAGATGGGCACTTTTAAGTAGGCAGTCGCCAATCATATTTTCACCTTATAAACTGCACACGAAATGTTGTGCAAATGAATTTTTTGTTTTTAATAAAAGCAAACACATTCACCCCGATAATGTAATGATAATAAACGTATCACTTTCAATTGATATTTCTCAAATGATTTATACTATTTTCTTTGTGTGTACTCCAAAATCGGATTACCCTATATAATACTACAATATATTTAACGTTTCGAGAATATTATAGTATTAGGTTGACTGCTGCGAATTAAAATATATCCCCACAGTTTTTTTTTTTTTTTTTTGATATCTATAATGTTTGATTTTATTTTATTATATCGACAATGAAGACGACTATGTTGACACACGGCGGCGACGACGACCATGCACTTATATTGCATTCTACATACGTACACAAAATACATATTGGTATATAAAATGACATGAACAACATGAAAATAAAATAATATATAATCGTTAACTTAACCGCAAACGACGACAAAGAGCAATGATTTACGTATATTTGTATATTAAATAAAATATAATACAAGAAAATATATTGCATTTATAAAGGAAAAATGAAATTGACTGTGTCTCCCATATAACTAAAATATATATGTATTTATATTATTATTTTTTTTTTATTGGCGGCTATATTTTCTCTGTTAAAAGGGATTATGGCAAATATTTTGATAACAAAATCTGTTTATTTTATTATATATTTAAGATTATATTATTAATTTATATTTTTTCCTTTTAAATAATATCTATGCATGAAATTTATTATGAATAATAATTTAGATTTCATATTTATTATAATGAATGTGTTAAAGTAAATAATAATGTGTATGTGTCTGAATTTTATATCATTTGTACGATTAATCGTGCAATAAAAGTGTTTTTGATAGTACACTAATATTTATTAATATTATTTATAATTTTATAATAATAATAATATCTTATTTACGTTCATATTTCATAGTAAACGTTTGGTAATTTCTGGTAAAAGATTTTACATATAATATATTAATTCATACAAATAAATTATGTCATCAAATATTTTTTATAATGAATGCGTTAAAGTAAATAATAATGTGTATGTGTCTGAATTTTATATCATTTGTACGATTAATCGTGCAATAAAAGTGTTTTTGATAGTACACTAATATTTATTATTATTATTTATAATTTTATAATAATAATAATATCTTATTTACGTTCATATTTCATAGTAAATGTTTGGTAATTTCTGGTAAAAGATTTTACATATAATATATTAATTCATACAAATAAATTATGTCATCAAATATTTTTAGTTGACTAATTACTGACACCCATCGTAAGCAAATATTTTGTTTAATGTGTATGTTTAAGGAGAGTGTAATTCACGTTTGTTTAATGTAGCTGTTAAGGTGAAATAAGATTGTCCAACCAAATTCATTTCCTGAACTATATTTGGAATATGTTTACTGAGCGTTGTCATGCTGGAAAATCATTTTATCATGTCTATTGGCTTGTTCTTTTAGTATTTCCCTTCAACGGTCGGTTCGACTAGTTGTTGGTGATTGCTTTTAGAAGGTTACCCATTATACACCAAACCTTAGTATCGCTAAAACAACCTATTGACGGCTACATCAACAATATAATTAAATAAAAAGTTTCTATTTCATACTTTTTGAATTAGTTTAAATATAGCGCATTTAAAATGGATCATTTGTTCGTATATACAATATATATATTGACATAAATAAATTACATATGAATATATATTATTTATTCATCCACAATCCACAATAACATTTTAATATATTTGTTTGTTTGGTTTAGGTTTGATTAAATCGTCACAATATTCTTCATTTATTTGACATTTTGTTCATGATCAAATTGTCAATGCGGTCGTTATTGTAATTTATTTTATTGCAATTTATTTATTTATATTTGTTGGTTGTTGTTTTTGTTGTTATATTTTTGATTATATTATTATATTATTTAATATATTAATGTGACTCCTCTCTATACTATACCCACTATATATTTTGTTGTGTGTTGTATATTTAAATATGTGCAACCATTGAAATTAAATTGCATTATATATTATTATTATATATAAAAAAAAAAAAAGAACAACTGCAAATTGCATGTTGTGATTTATTTTCAGCAGTCAATATGAAAAATTAATTAATTCTCATAAAAATAATTACTTTATTTTTTTATTATATACCAGTTTATTTATTATTTATTTATACAATTTGTTTGTTGTTGTTGGTTGTTGTGCAGGCATTTTATTGAATGGCTTTATGTTGGTTAATTAAATTGAAAAATGGGGGGGTACAAAGGATAATCGAGTGTGGTGAGAGTTTGTTTTTGCTATGATATTTCAATAATTAAAAATTTTTTGTTTCCCTCTCAAATGAAATACCACATATACAGCGAAAATATTTGTGATGTATAATCCATAATTGTTATTATATATTATCCATCCTCTGCAAAAGGGATTAAATTTAATTATTTTCTATTAAAAAATATTTTGTATACGGTAAGGTTTTGATTCTGATTTGATTTTTGATCATTATTATACAAAAATTATATAATGTCTGTTAAAAGAAGGCAAAAAAAATAAGATGAGTGGATGTTTTAAAAAAAAAATAATACTATACGAAAATATCGAATGATCTATAATTCTGTGTGTGATGTATATCAATAATTCAATAATAATTTTGTTATATCAAGCCGCCTCTGTTGACACTCTATATACAAATACAATAAATAATTTAATAAATATTTGATATATTTTTAATATATATATATACACATGTCGTGTGTGGGAAGAAACAGTTCATCTGAAAATCTGAAAATATCTCCTATATATTATTATATGTACAATTAATATATAACTTTGAGAATATATTACTAAATGATGTACACACACTTGTATGTATAAATGTATATATAAAACATGTTAGTTAATGCATACAACACAAATTCAGATCCACATATATAAAATGTTTGTTATTATATAATATTATTTATAATAATAATAATAATAATAATAAATTTAGTTGTTAAACTAGTAAATTGATCTAAATTTAATTGATGATATTTATTATTAATATACAATTTTGACATATGAAATTACATTAAATATTATTATATACAAATACTGAAAGTAGTATATAAATGATGCTCCGAATATTATATATTATATGGACGTCAAAGTTATTTATATAAATGTTTAAAATCAAACCCACATTATTATATTTATTGTCGTACAAAATACATATACATATTTTCTATAATTTATTATCTTCAAATATTTCAAAATAGATTTTTAATTGTATTTGATTTATTTGTTTATTAAAATTAATTACTTGTTGATATTTGACATATATATATAATATTACGAAATTATGGGGGCAGTTAAAGCGATGTGTATATTATATAGACAACATATAAATTTTATAGAATATATAAAAATATGTATTTATTACAATGGTGTGTTTGTGTGTGTCGCCCCCACTACATATATTAAAATTTAATGTCCTTTTTTGTTGAATACAAACCGCGACCTACAACCAATATTAAATAGAAGATGTAAATATTCGTATCGGGATTTATCAAACATTGTGTACCATCCATCCATTGAATTGAAATTTAATAATAGATATTTATATTCCTTATCGGTTTGTTGTACGAATCAATGTTTTTGTGCTATAGGTGTAAATTGAGAGTTTATAAAATATTTATGGTATCCGTAAATGTTACATTAAAAATTAAGGACAACAAATTATTACAAGGTTTTTTTTTTAAGAGAAATATTAAATTTAATAAATATAAACTGTCAAAAGTGATCAAATTCAATTTTTTTTTTATAAGATTGAATGCACAAACAGCGAATTATATTAAAAACTTTTAATTTTGCACAGAAGCTAAATATTAATTTAAAAATATGTTGAACCCATCTTTCGTCGTATCAAATTTAAGTGCCAAAAAAAAAACACATACATAATTTTTTTTTTTAAAAAACAGTGTGTTTCAGAGATATAAAATGTTAATTTTTGGAATATTAACATTCTCTCAAGCGAAATTTGTGGTATTATAGTTTGATATTTATTTTTTATTGAAAAATTGTTTAGGTGGAAAATTGAATTTTAATTGTTTATCTTTCTTTAGTGAAAATAATTTATTTGCCGTATTTTTAGCAATGCTTAATAGATAATTCAATGGTTTTCGATTAGAAAAACAATTATATAATAATAATAAATATCGCAGAAATTAAACTACACTTGAGAAAATGCACGTAAAAAATATTCCCGTCGCGACACCTCGAAGTAAATACTTATTTATGAGGCTTCCTGTGAGGTGGTTATAATGATGTTTATTTTTTATTACAAAAAATTATACTAATCGGTTTAATAAAATATATTTTGACGATTTTGTTTTTTGTGTGTATTCATTTATTTATTATTCTTATAACTTTCATTTAACGACAGAGATTATACAATATATATATATATTTTTTATTATTTATTTAATATTTATACTACACGTTACCTTAAACAGAAATGTATTAATTTAAGTGTTGTTGCTATATAATCATTTTTTAATGCTAAGAAATTGCTGAATTGTGTCTCGTATTTATATATAATATTTATTGTGTTTTGCAGAAGAAAAAAAAGCAATGGAACAAAAGTCATGTTAAAATATTATTATTGAAATTTATTGTATAGCAAACAACTGGTCGTTATTTATACACCACAAATATTACATGCATTGCTTGTGATAGATTTTGTATATAATTTAACAAAGACATATCATTTTACACGTTTTATTAGTATTCTGTTAATCTGTCATTTTAACTTAACCACTGCACATTTGTATACACATCAATAAATAATAATTTTGCATAATACCTATATTATATTAAAAATGATGAATTTGACATGTGCTGCGCTGCTATTCTCAATATATAAATAATTTGTGCATCCAATTTTGCTTTTATGTTTTGATTTTTTTTTTTTAATATGTTTATTATATTATAATATGTGTGTGTATTTCATCATGTCCTCGTCCATTTAGCTTATATTTATAGTTAATGTATGCAAAACGAAGTGAGTTAACGTTAAAAAAAAATAAGGTGTGTTTGTGTGTGGGCATTGTAAAAACATGTATATTTTATAAAATTTAAAATTGAAAATATTATATTGAAATTTTTTATATAATTCAGTTGCATGTATTCAGTGTTTGTTTCACACATTCAAATGGTTAATCTATATGATCGTCATATTTTAAAATAGAAAACATTAAGTAGGAAATGTGTGTAGACTAGTTGATGGATCGAAAATTTTGTACTTTAGTGTTTTATAAGTAATTTTGAAGATCATCTGTAGGGTGGTGTGTTGCATGGTCTTGTAGCTTAAAATTCTCGCACAATTGATTAGTCTTCATTTATTACTCCCGGTTATCATGACATTTCTAAATTTAACCTTTCACCAGACATAATAGTCGCAGGACTCAATTATCAACTGTTGGTGAATGATATTTTCTCTCATAATTTGCTATTATTTTATTTATCTAATAGTTTGAGCCTATTTATTTAATTGGTGGAATGAGAAAATAATTGATAACAACAATTAATTTATAATGTTATTAATTTTATTTAAATTAATTAATTAATTATATTATACATATGACCATAATATTTGTGTTTCATTAATTTCAATAATTTATATAGAAAATTATTAAATTTTTTTTTTTTACTTTAAACTAACATTAAAATTAATATTTATTATAAATTTTGTAAATCATTTCTAAATATTCATTATCCTTTTTATGAAAATTTTATGTCTGCACTTCTTATAGACAAAGAAATGGGTAGAGATCACTAATTTATTGGATAATAATTTATAGAATAGGCCAATATTTCTAGCAACTATTCTATTATTTATCCCACTGGGGAGTGTGGGAGTAATGAATATATTAAATTGATGATCCACTAATTTAATTTCTATTTTTTTTTTTTTTTCTTACTCTTTCATAAAATATTGCCAACTTTTAGTAAATGTTAAAAATATACATTTTCTTATATTTTCCAACATTTTTCTTATCACTATTAAATTAAATATTTTTAAGTAAATATTATTCTATATCTATAAATTAATAATTGTTATTTTAAAAACAGTTTCTTTTTTTTTTTTTTTTTTTTTATCACAGTTTATCAATAAATTTTATAATTTTTAATAACGTTAACGAACAATTAATAAAAATTAAAAGAAAAAATGTTCGCGACAGCGTTTTAACCAAGAAAATTAGAGTACATTGTTATTTGTATGTACAATTTGTCGAAGTTTGTGTCGCGAAAATTTGTTATTTGCACCTGATTTTTACCGCTTTGTGGGTAACAATTATTATATTATTATTTTATATTTCTTTGTGTAAATTAAACTTTGATGGTAAATTTATATTAATTATATAATAAAATAATATTATTAATTATTAAGAAACGTTTACCTCTTTGCTGTTTTAATTTTACATTCATATACAATATGTGAATTGAGCTTTGCATGAATGATAATCGATCGATCGGTAAACGATATTATATACAACAATGATCCATTTTTGCAACCATATTAAAAAATAATTAAATTATAATGAAACACTCTGTCTGGCATCATTCATATATACGGTACATCGAAAATTATTGAATACTTTCCTAACGACGAAATCATTTCTTGAATTATTTTCGGTACATCGAAAATTGTTGAATAATCCCATAACGACGAAATAATTTCTTGAATTATCTTGATGTTGAGTATGCCTTTAATATTTTATCATAGTACCATGTTTCAAGCGCGCAGTGATGGACTTGTCATATTAATGTATGTAGTTTTTCATTTTTTTTTTTTTTTTTTTTTTTTTTTCATATTTATTTTTTTTATTATACACTCACTATGTGATGTGCTATAACGAGATGTGTATTTCTCGATAAATATGTATTTTCTCAATTATTTGTCTTATATTTCTTTTGGAAGAAAAATGTTTATGGTTGAACAGTAGCCGAACCTGTTTGGTTTCCTCCACTAATACGTTGTGAAGTAGTTGTGGATGATGGTATTGCTAGTGATGATGATGATGATGATGTAGGCGGTGCTCCATACATTGCATATTGTGGATAATATGGCATATATGGTGAATATGGTAAACCATTTGACATTGTTGGTAGCGATAAAGTTGATTTCATATATGGATGATAACGATTAGCATTCATGGCAGCTGTAACTGCTGCCATCGGACTTAACGATTGTGATGGGTATGGCATTGATAATCCGGCCGCTGAACGGTGTATAGGTCCAAAAAAATATGGATTATTATATATAGCGTTAGCTAATTGTTGGTGTTGCTGTTGTTGCTGTTGCTGTTGCTGTTGTTGTTGCTGCTGTTGCTGTTGTTGCATTTGCTGTTGTTGTTGCTGTTGATGGTGTTGAAATTGAGATTGTGCAGCTAAAAATGATGCTATCGGATCATGTTGTTGTGATCTTATGCATTGTATATATTCTTCATTACTTGAATATTTTTTAGTATTATTGTTTGCAGTATTATTGGTATTATTATTATTACCAGATGTCACATTTGCCGGTGCTGCTGTACCGGATGTAGGTGTATTAGTGGTTGCTGTTGTTGCTGCCGCTGTTGATTGTACCCCAAATGCCATTTGTAAATATTTTTGCTGTTCACATTGCATACAACCACTTGGACACGGTGTTCCCATGGCATACAATTGATGATGTAATGAATATTGACATCCTGTACAATATGGATCTTTACAAACGGGTACAATTACTTCACCACCGGTTGGTTGTTTTATACGTGCATAACTTACAAATGGTGTCGTTGTTTGACCGCCATTTGATGTTGGCGACGAAGATGAAATTCTATTATTACACGATGTTAACGGTGATAACATTGATGATGGTAAAGAGGTTGGCGGTCCATACGGTGATGGATAGCCTGATGAAACAGCAGCAGCATATAATGCGGCATGTGGTGGTATATATTGTGCAGACCGATATGCTGGGTGTTGTTGTAACAAATCATCGGCACAAATACTATTGGGTGAACAATATATTGATGAATATTTATTATATGATGATGAGGATGTAGTTGTTGGCTGCAGCATTTCTAAACCCGAACGTATTGTTGGTGTTGTCGCTGAAGATGTCGATGATGATGATGATGAAGTCGGTGGTGATAATGTTCTAACCATATTATATGCACGTTCAAGTGTTGGTGAATTTACTGAAATAGTACCTCTATTCAATTCTTCTATTGATTTGCTATTACTAATTTTATCAATGGAATCATTGTCACTGTCACAACCACTGTCTGCCGATTTACTACCATCGCGATTATTATCTTGAGTTTTTATTAAATTACTTGGTTCCTCATATGGTTTATATAGTTTTTGTTGCTGTCGTATTTCGATTGTAGATGCTACCGGTGGCGATTTTGTATGCGATTTATTTGGGGATTTTGATAAACCCGCTGTAGGTGATTTTGATGATTCCGATATTATAGATGATGATGATGATGATGATGAAGACGATGATGATTTTTTTGTTTTATCAAATGATAATATTGGTTTCACTGTTGTTGATGAATCTGCACCAATTTGACTACAAGTTTGTGCCAATAAAGCTAATGGTGATGATTTAGCATCAAGCTGAAAAAAAAATATAAATAATATGTAATAAAATATTATTTATAATACTATAGAGCTAATTTGTGTGTCTTATGTACACGTATAGTTTAATATTGCATAATATCTCTACTACTATACAATATTTAAACAGACTACAAAATCGTATATTGTACTCCTTTAACCGCGATATTTAAATTCAGGACAATATTTTAAATATTGGTTCTATTTTGTTTTACGGTATAAGAAAGAACTAATTTGTAAATGTCATGTAACACTTTGAAATATAGGACCAATTGAATAGTACGAACATTTTAATAATAATAAATAAAGAAATAAAAATACGGATACCGTGTTTTTATTGTTCACAATTTTATAAAATAAAAATAAACAAACGATTATTCTCAACCACTTTTGACATCATTAAATATTATAACAATAACAAATTTTTGTGTTTAAACCAAAGCTCCAACATTACATACGTAACAATTTACAAAATATAATCAAAATATAAATTAACTTACAAATCTTGATTATTTTACAATTGATTGATTGATAATCGATTTATAAGCATTTATTATGAAAAAAATAAAAAATTAAACTTTGCTTTAATAAGAAATAACTTTTTGTTTGTCAAAAAAATAATCAAAACCATAATAATAAGGCGTGATTTTTTTTGGTAAATAACTCCGCATGGGAGTATATAACAATTTACGAATTGTGTACTGTACTGTACTGCAATTAACGAAAGATAGATGTTTTCATAATACTATTATTTTTATATGGGTGATTAGCCCATAGTTATGTGTGTGCAGACATTGTTAATCTTTGAATAGCGTCCAACACCATATTTTCAAAGATATCCGCTTTTTTCTTTTTATTCCATCAACGAACAAATGGTCACCCAGCAGAAAAATTTTAGTATTAAAGTAAATACCGAAAAATTTCGTATGATAAATAGCGGATTTGAACTCGCTATATTTCATGATTAATATATTTATCAGCGCTTATGCAACTGCTCTACCGAGTGTTTTAAGGCGTGATTAGAACAAACAATAATTTAAAGTTTTCTTATTACACTGATTTCGTCAAAAATGGAGGTATCTAAAAAATTTAATAACTTATTTACGTTTTAGTTGAAGTCAATGTACCAACAAGTTGTGATAGAGTGTCACTTAGCTTATACACTATCATTATTGGTTATAGTTACTAGAAAATGTATTAGAAATGTATTCATTCGGATTGTTTCATAATTTTGATCGTATCTTTGAAAAAATAACACATAAATTCACTCACCGGTATGGGAAAGCAGGTTGCTAAATTTATCCGTTTTGTAAATAGTGTAATCGCCAGAAAAATCCTTTAAACCCGCTATTTCTGTTTTACTTTATATTTTGAAAATTATATTATAAATTCTGATTATAAGGAGACAAAAACAATTAAATGTACAATCATTTTTCGTTTCACGCAACTAACAATGGCATAATAAAATGAAAAACTAATACCGAATTTCATAAAAAAAAAAAAATTGGAAGATGAATTATTTGATTGATAATTGTATTACGTTCGAAATTAAATATAAAAGACCGATCTTTCATTAATTGAAGGTATTTCATTCAATATATATTATCAATGGGTAGCCCGCCCGCACATATTTTTTTTTTCTATTTAATAAAATATTCCTATCGATCGGTTGTGTATTTTTTTATTTTTTTTTTAGCGTCGGTTAAAAAATGGAAAATCAAAATAAAACTATATTTACATTATCTTTTGGCTTTCCTACTTCCGCAAAGGAAAAACGTATCCTATTAGGTCCTTTCGTTGAAGTTTGTAAGGACAAAATCAAATCAAAAACAATTTTATTTTGTTTATTTATTTTAATTATATAGTAAGTTTGTAAGTTTTAACTTTGTTCAGTATTGTGGTAGTCATGGTGGTCATTAGCACTTCTATTTCTCTGTTATATTGATTTATCATCTAGTTAAAACTTTCGAACACTTTGCTCAAAACCGTTTTGTGTTGGAACAGTTTTTTTTTAGTATTTAAATTAGAAAATTACTGGATATTATTATTTAAGCAATTATTACATTAGTTTTGTTTGAATTTGGAAAATATTTGACTTTTGAGAAGTATTCAGTTTTTGTTTTTTTTTTATTACGTGCAGTTCACGTAGGAAGGTAGTGTCACTTTTCAACAATAAAATTGTATTTTTATTTATTATGTGAACTGGTTGCTGGACGTTAGAAATTTTTATATAAAAAAATAACATAACTATTTATCATCACTATTTATTATGCAAGTATTTTGTATAATTGAATAAATTTTGCTTACAACAAAAATTATGACACGTCGTTAGTGTGTATACGTGAATAGAAATGAAAATTGCATTATTATAAAAAAATGCTTATAAATTGTGTTGTGGATCAATAAAATTTATTATTGAATATAAATCAATTGTTATATAATTTAATTTTCAATATAATAATAAATCGGATAGGAATTTAGAGTTTTATTTCACTTGAAATTTTAAAACTTTTTGTTAGTTTAAATTGAACTCGCTTTTTAAGTTCACTTAAATTTATATTGAAACATCGAAATCATTGATGTGAATTCATTTTTATAATTGTATTGTACTGGGAATAGAAACAACCAGAAAATATAATGTATATAAATTATAATTTATCGCATTTTTTCATCTTAATAAAATTCATATTTAATGATTTATACATCTATATTTATTAGTTGACGCTTCATCGTTTTTAAACTTTTTCTTGTATGGGTTAAATATTGAAATTATGTTAAAAACACTTTATATAATTTTTTTTCTTTACAAAATCTGTAGTTACACGTATATTTTATATGTTATATTGACGTGTCGACGTCGAACGCAGAGTTACACGGTTAAAAATCATTAAACTTGAGCACAACACTTTTTTTTTTTTACCGACGGTAACCGCAAAATCGTTTCAAAATAAAACCATTTACTTACCGTTGTTGGTGGTAATGTAGACATTGACATATAATCGTTTTCATGTAAATATTGGCCTTTAGTAACCATTATTGAATTGTCTTTGATAACCATTTATCCAAATTTTAATAATTTATTTAACAGTCTGTTAATTATTTAAAAAAAAAAAAAAAAATTATAAATAAATAAATTAAATCACAATCACAAATTTGTTAGATTTGAAAATTAATCATAAAACCTTTTTCATAAAACTTGTACTTGTGCACCCTGCGTGTATAAAAACAGTTAATTAATAATAGTTATTTTTATTATAACTCTATTTTTATTTTTACACTTTTATGATTTTTTTTTATTTTAAGCACACCTAAAAATGTTCTGATTATTAATATTATTTTTTTTTCTCACTAAATTTTAATATACTAAAAGAAAAAAAAAAAATTAACTACTTCAATTTATTATACGTTATGCGGCGGTTCAACCTACGGTTTTAGCAATTCGACTCTTACTGAAATTACTGGTATAAATTTGTTCGTACGTTGGATTTTGGTCATGTATGTCTGTCTAATCTATTCTTTCATATGCTCCAAAAAGGTATCCCCACTTATTACTTATAAATTAACCACAATGTAAATTGTATACAATGCGCAAAACAAAGAGCTAAAGTATATTTATAAAATTTTTTCATCAACATTTTATTTTCAACATCGATATCTCATGTTTTTATACCCTTACAATTTAATATTAGAAGAGATTTGCCTCTTCGTGTGAGTTTATACAAAATAATACGATAGTAGAAGAGGAGGATATGAAGTCTCTCTATATTTATAACAAACCAAGTTATAAAATTGCTAGTGTAATGTAATGTATTAGGTATGTGCATGTATTCTATGTGTTGTAGTTGTGTTTACATTAACAACATACTTAAATGCAGGTAAAGGAACTCCACATAAAGTGATTTTACTCTATGACAAAGGGTATCCGTATGCAGCAACAGGTAACCATAACATCATTTTGAACATGGGCTAAGAAGTACTTGCGGAATATTCACCAAACTACGGGTACCCACTAATTACTATCTATCCATTTTGATACAGTCTTCTTTTGCCAAACCAGCGAGTTAACACAAATGGAAGATGTTCGAAAATTACTTGATAAATACTTTGTTTCACAATACCTTAAAGTTTATATCGCAATGGCATGCATAAGTTAACATCGCTTAACTGACAAATGACCATAGATATAATATATATATTATGAGAATTGTACTTTGTTTATTGTATGTTTAGCATAAATTGATTGTTACAAAAAAAAAAAAAAACTACATATAATACATTCACACACCCAATATTATTTTAATATATACACAAAAATATATAATAAATATATTTTAAGAATTGATTCCCCATTGTGTAAATGAAACCGCACAACATGTGATAGGGAATTTTATGCGGTGGAATGGTTATATACATGATATGAAATAGAAATATTTAAGTTGTTATAATAATTTATAGGGAATGGTATTCAGCAGATTCATATTAATTATATACTGGTTGCAGATATTTAACACATAGGCACACATTAGATTGTATGCTGGCAATATGGAAAATTACGAATTAAATTTTAAAATCTTATTAAAATGTATAGAAAAAAAAATTATGTAGTGGAAAAATGTTAGTACACAATTATTTAATTAATCAAAATTGAATGGTATTTGAATTTTTAAATGAACAATATTATTTATTATGACCCCAAAACTAATTAGTTGGATTAAAACGTAAAAGGAAATAACTGTTATTTATTTAAAATTGCTAAATTTTCTAAAAAAGGAATATTATTTTGGGCTGGAAACAAGATATAATAGAAAAACTAATAATCAATATTCATCATCGTTAAAAAAGGACAATGATATTTATGAATAAAATAGAAAAATACGACATGGGTTGACTAGAAAAAATTCTCATACTATCTGTATAACTTACTATAATTGATCCTAATTTCATTTACGGTTTATAATGGGGAATAAGAAATCCGTTCTCTTTAATTGCTACTGCGACTTGTATCGAAAAAGGATTGTAATAAAATTTATATATTTTAAATGTCGATCAAAAACTGTATTCTATAGTATATAAACAATTTAATGCGAGAAGTAAATAACGAATCTATATATTGTATATTTTATGTACAACTATTTATTTATGTGTGTGTGTGTGTGTGTGTGTGTGTGTGTAGGGATATATAAAAGAAAAATTACATTAGTTGTGTGTTATTTTATTTATACATAATATAAGGCGGCTAAAGCCAAAGCTGTCTGCGGTCTTGATAGATTAGCCCTGTCGACAGGAGACGAGACATGAATTTACAACCAAAAAGCTCATTTCAAAACTGTAAATGGTTGTGAAAATTAATGTGTTGCTATCAATTTTCTGAATATAGGTATTTGTTATTTGTTGATGATTCAGTGGATCATTTATCAGTTGAGTTGCTTTTTCCTCTTCCTTTTTATTATTATTATTATTTTTTTTTTTTTCCCTACTTTAGCTATATTTATTTTATGTTGTTTTTTTTATTTTTATATATACCTTATCATTTGTTGTTGTTGTTGTTATATATTTATCGTATTTATCGTATATTCTGTAACACTTTATATTTTATATATATATATATATATGTATATGTACATGGAAAACGTTATATTAGAATTTTAAGGGGGTTGAACGTGGAACGTAAAATATGGTAAAAGATGGAAAATGAAAATGTTGGTGTTTTTTGATATATAGTATAAATAAATATATATAATATAGAAAAGGAAGTGTAATAGCAATGTTGGGTAAAGATGAAAATAAGGAAGTTTAAGTTATATATGGGTATATTTAAGAAGATAGATATAGATAAATAGATATACATATAAATGTCTATAAATAATCTGGCGTTGTTATTACAGTAGATTGATAAATTAGAATTGAAAATCAGTGTTATATATCTTTATTATACGGTATACGTTTTGCCGTTGTATATTTGTTGCTATATATTGTTAGTGATGTTATCGCGTCATACAATTTTGATTAATAAGGGATGAAAATTTATTGGAAAATTAGAGTAAAATTGATTAATGACATGTATAAAATATTGCATAATACAAATATATATCTATAAAAAAAAAAAAGTATAATTAATGTTGATACTTTAGACACATATTTGCTGTACGATATCATCAGTTTATCCTGGGATCAGATAATTTTTAAATTAACAAGGCAATATTTAACTAAATATGTCACTGTATCAACATCATCAATGGAGGAGTGACTCTTCAAAGTCGACATTGGAAAAGTTTAGCAAAATATCTAGGTGACCATTTTTTAATTCCACATCAAAATCAAAATATTGGTTATAATTAAAACTCTATTAGAGATTGGCCCTACCGATTATTGTGTAATGAGTAGTATAGCGGCAATCTCTGTTGTGTTAACTAAATGCCATCATATGTTCGATTAATGTACCACCGGCGGCATATTACATCGGTCACTCATCTAGGCGGTAAACCGATGCGGTGTTGTTTAACTTTCATATCAAATATGAAAGCAATATTTAACAACACCCTCATGTCATTTATTATGACAGACTACATATAAATTCTAAATAACATACATTTTCTATTTACTATTGTTAAAGTATTAGCAATTGTGGTTATTTAAATAAATGCGTTAAATTGAACTTGTAAAAGAAAATTTTATAAATTTATACCACCCTGAAAACGATAGTCGATATTATTAATACATTGTATTGTGTGCATAGAAATTTATTTGATTTATTTATAAAAAAATAGAATAGATCACATTTTTTTTATTTTAATTTAAAAATTGAACCTTTTCAATACAATATACTATTATTATTTATATAAAATAAATCAATAGAGTATTTGTTTTGAAAATATACCACACAAACAATTTCTTTTGTATTATGCATTATGTAGTGTATTATTAAATATTGTACCATAAGCTCATTCGGATTTATAATTCTTTCCAATAGTGTCATTGTATTTTTAACACTTTGCGTATATGCAATACAAATTATTATTTTAAAAGTTTACTGTATATAAGTATTAAATAAATTAAAGTAATTGTCGATTTTATAATCAATAAATTGAATATATTCTATGGAAGAATGGACGATTATTATTCCAATGTTATGAATGATCGTAAAATAATTAAACATTCATTATTGATTGAACGTGGCATTTGAAATACAGATGATGAGATGTTCGTATAATGTGAATGTGAGGTTATAGACAATAGACTAACAACAAACACCATATTTATCTATATAAAATAATAATTAACATTAAACAATGTTACTAAATTATTATTCCTATATAATAACTAATTAGTATTCAATATGATAACTATATTTTATGTTTCCCATTCACATTATAATATAAATAAACTATATAATGTATTTACGATGTACAATATATGTATTTTGGATCTGGTATATATGATATGAAAATATGACACTTTGTCGTGTAGGTATTATTGAATATTGTATTGTGTAGAAAAATGAGTGATGTTGCAGTAAAAAATAATTATATTATAATAAAATATAAATTAATGTTTTAATTTTATTTTTATGGCTGCCTTAAAATCTATAATATATATGTAAATTAAATTTATAGAATATATATGTGAGAGCCATGAGAATTGTTACTTACAGTATTGACGTATGATTATAATAAGATAATAATATAAATTTATGTATGTTTTGTATGTTATTTTCTACACTGAAAATAAAATTATTCTCTAAAAGCAGAAAATACCCACTTAAACAGCAAATTTTCTGCCTAAATATACGTCCGATCAAATAGTTTGTTGTTAAAGCAGAAACGCATATGATAAATTTATACCTAGTTTTGCTTTGAAATAAAGTTAATGATGAAGGCATTTCCTGGTATGATGTTGTTAGCAACTTATAATTTAATACTTTGGTTAGGATGGGTTTGTTGAGTAAATGCTCTGCATCGATATTATTTAAATTCATTTTAAAAATATATTTGATTATACCACTTTTATTTTAATTCGTATAACATTATTGTATTTAAATTTTGAATTTTTTAATAGTTCATTTTTATTAAAATTGATGGAACTTTAACATTTAATTAAATTAAATCCAAACACCCACACACGATTTTTTTTATTATTTAACAAAACTGATACATGGTCACACCACGATTATTTACTAAAAAATAATGTAACTTTATTTATTTCTTTATTATCATTAAACTATGTTAAATAATTGTGGTTCTTCTTGTTGCTGCGTTTTTGTATTTATATTTATTATTGCACCAAATTATTTTGGAAAAAAAAAAACTAATAAAATAAATATATTTAATTTGATTTGATACAATATTTATTTAAATTTACCTAATAATAATAATAAAATTAATTTATTTCTTTTTTTTGTTGTCTTTTTAGCCATATCAAATGTGTTCGAGTTTGTTATTTGTGAAATGAAATTGCAAATTGAACTGTGTATGTGCAGAATATTCATTCATCTGTTACCGGCGGCTTCTCTATTGCCGCTAATTTGGGGAAAAGTGAATTGGTGAGTACCCTTTTATTTATTACATTTTACACATTATCGTTTATATCATTTTATTATATAATATTTATAAATTGTTTATGGAAAGTATATTTACGATATTTTACCTTATATTTTAATTTATAACATAAGAAAAAACTATATAGTAAATATTATTAACTAATTGTTTATTATAAAATTCAGCCAGTGTCAAAAATATTGATACAAAATGTTTGTTAAAAAATAATTTTTTTTAAGGAAAACACTGTTTAACTTGTTTACATGCAAGCGCAACGCTTCTTTCGTTTTAGGTAGACTAAATACTCTTTTCCCATTAAATGTGGGTGAATTGGATTATAGACATGAGTGACAACATAACGACACTTACTATCTCACGAATCAATTTTCCAAAGGTTATATGATATTTCCAAATAAACCCTTTCACAGGATATTCGAGCATTTAATTATTAATAATAATGGTTTTAGTTTTCGTTGAACAACATATTGTTTTCAATATGAAATATTCGCAATTAACTAAATGCCACTAATAAACCAAATATCGTTTTACTGTCTATATCACTTGCAATTCTCCATTTCTTATGTTTCCCAATCCCATATTACAATGTATGGTATGTATATAAATAAATTACTAGATTTCTCCCGTTGCCCATAAAAAAATTCCCATTAAATGAATAATTTACGACCACAAGCTACTAATAATTCTACAATATATATATTTAGATGTTATTTGTTAATACATATTTCTTTATTATTGTCTTTTTTTTTTTTTTTTGTGACAGACGGACACATAGATCAGCCATCAGCTAAGATATATTTACATTTTATTATATTACTTTCTACTATGTCTTTTATAATAATAATATAATAAAAAGATAACACTGAGACTCCTCTGAATGGGATGTCTTAAATAATGTTTATATAGACAATATATAAATGTATATACGACGTAATAATGAAGAGAAAATAAGATTATTATCTTTGTGTAATATTTTTTTGATTGTGTGTTAGGGGTATTTTTTTTCGGTTGTGTCTGATTTTGTATGTGATAACACCAAAACATCCCCGTATTATTATTATTATTATTTTATTTTTTTTCTTTTAAACGAAATAAAACATTTGTATATGTCTCACTATATGTTTTATAACACACTTATTTATAGGCACTGAATTTGTTATTGTGTAATATATTGTATATATATATATGAGTTTTTCTTCGTAATCTTAGCGACAATCAACATAACCGAACCATATAATTTTATACAAACGAAAAAAAAAACAAACAAACATATAACAAATAACAATAAGTCATTTTAATTTATTTTCATTGTTTGTAACCTTTATACTTAAGGAAAAAAAATAAAAAAACAATCACAGATACCTCCGCCTGTCTGCCAAGAGTAAAATAAAACGTAACAAATGTACACATAATACGTCGAAATGTTATAGTATATATTTTTCTTACCATTATATATTATCTTAAATATACAAAATACAAACTTATACGGCAATGTGTATATATATTCAAATGTTTGTATATACCAAACACATCGTATATACAAGACGCATAAGAATAAAATTTATTATAATAATAAGGTGACATGTCATGTCTCATATAAAATATCTTCTTCTCATTATCAAATAAAATATAAATTTTATCTTCAAAAATTAAACCACCTTTGAACGAAAACACTGAAATGAAAATAACAATAAGAAAATAGTAAGATCAACTTAAATATATATATATATTTAATACTCTTCAAGAAAATTTATGAAATTAACTTTAAAAAACAGATTACAATATATATATAAAATATAAAATATTACACTTGGTATAGTTGAATTTGTTATACATAAATATATGTTTGAAATGATGGTTTGATTTATTATGGTAATGGATGATGCGTTTGGCCGGTGGTAGTACTTGGCAGTAGAAAGGTTTGTCATTAAAAAGGAAGAAAATAAAAAATAAAAAAATTAAAATTAATTTGTCTTATGGGAAATGACTTCTTAAATAATATTATATGTATTAGAATCATAAATATTATTCATATTTATATTATGTAGGTGTAGTTATTTTTTCTATATAATAAATCATTTAACAGGATATAAGACACGGCGTGGGGGATGGGGATGTGTCTGTCGGAAGATTAATTTTAATTATAAATTAATTGCGATGGGATTTCGTTGTGTTCTCGTATCGCTCAGAAACAATACTATTAAAAAATATGATATTAAATATTTGCATATCTGTAAACATCTTACGAAAACGTTGTCGTAATATTTTATATGGAAAGTAAACGATCAATATTAAAACAGCAAAGCTAATGTCATGGACGGAAATATTTTGTCTAGTTGGACGAGTACACCTAAAAGTTTAGCAAATTATCATTGAAAATTTTAATAGTTTTATTATTATAAAATAAAACATTTTGCCAAAATTGCAAAATTCTATTCAGATCGGAGTTTTGCACACCTCATCACATTTATCTAATTTATTATAATAATTAATGGAATTGTTCTTTTAATTATATTAGTATAAAATTGTCATTTATATTTTACTTTGTTGATTTTATGCGGTGTGTGTGGGGGTTGGTTTGTGTATATGTCACATTTTTAATTGCTTTATATTATTCGGAAAATTCAACATACGATAATAAAATATAAAATTCATGTATGATGAAATGAATAGACAAGAAAACAAAAAAATTTAAAAAAATATGTGTATAATTATGAAACTGGGTGATCCATTTTAAATATACGTTAACCTAAATCGATTTTAATTCGGTATATTATTATAAAGGAAATTAATACAAAATTATATTGTTGTGATTGTGTGTTTAAATTACATTACCTCATACGTTTAACAACTATTTTAATTATTAAAAAATTATTGTGGTCCACAAATATTTTGAATTGAATTGAATTGAATCAATATATGTACAATGTTTTTGAAAATATTTTAATTGTAGTTGGACATTACGGACGTCAAATTATAGTCACAATTTATCCATTAACCATATAATATTCCAAGATGAGTGTTACACCCACCCTGCTGTCTGTGTGTGTGTGTGTGTGTATATATATTATACACATAAAATTTATTAAATTGCAGCATAATATTTTCTGAATAAAACTATAATAAATACTACAGTCTCATACGTGTAATGTGTATATGAGGTATACATATTAAGAGAGAAAGAACAGCATTTTCTGCAAGCATGACAGAAAACGTAGGAATATTATATTTTGTATTTTATATATGTGTACACAAATACTATACAATATATATTATTTTGCACATTTATACTTAACAACATAACAAATGAAACTGGTAGTACAAACAGACTTGTTTATGACAGTTGTCACTTTAATTTCTTTAGCTATTATATATATATATTTTATTAAAACGAATGAACAGACAATATTTTATCTATATAGAGTTCTTGATGGTTATATATACGGATTTGTAAATAAATATATATAATTAACGTTTTTTCTGTATTCAAATAAAATTTACTATATGTACACGTAAATTAGTGACGGGGTAATTGAAACTAAAAAAATTTAATATTATAAAATTGCATAATAAAAATGGCTTATGTCTTTGTTCACAGAAATATATACACTACAAAATATACTTTGTAATATTATAAAACCTTGGCCATGAATCGTATTTCGACAAACTTTAAGATTTATTTGTTTTTTTTTTCCATTTTAAATGTAACATACACGCACACACACATACGGTGATTTATTTTTATCACTTTCATTCAAAAAGGTTACATAATATATCAATGTCAATAAATAATAAAAGAGAAACGCTTCTGTATATTTGTGTAACAATTTTCAAATGCATTGTCGACATGTGAAATTATTTAATTTATTAACGTCCATAACGAATCCATGATTGACTTACGACAAATAATTTAACACACCCAAAAGACAAAAATTGGACACAATAAATTTAAAATAAAAGTAAAAATATGAAAAGAATAAAGAAAAGAAATGTAGATTGGATGTGTTACTAATTTGGTGTGACACAGATTTTCACATTAATTTTTATACGCTCCTTTTTGATAATTTTTCTATTTATATTTGAAATTTTTCAATTTTTATATTATATACTTTTATTTATTGTATTTATATATTCTTTTATATAAGTATTTAAGGTTACAGCTAATAATAAAATACAATAGATTACAAACAAAAAAAAAGGACTTTAGATTTCGATTATTTTATACGGTCACATTTTTTTGTTAAACTGTCAACGCGCTGTTCCAAGGCAAACAAGAAAAAAATAATATTGACACGGTTCGTTGATTGATAATTGACTAAAGAAACAATATGATCCTTTGGCAGGAAACTAGGATATAAATCAAGTTGTTAAAAAAGTTTTAGTAAAACATATGTTTGATTCAATTTTTTATTGTTAATTTTTGGAGTGTCGTTAGTTACGGAGGAGGTCATTCAGTAGCGTGTTAAGAGTACTCTAGTATTGTAATCTGCAGAACATAATTTTTTTTGTTTTCATTTTTCATTTTACTGCATATATATTGCATAATTAATAATTTCAAAAAGGTTTCCACTTAAGTGATGATGAAAAAGGTAACATGATGATGATATACAAATAAAATTGCATAAAGTATTTATTATTGCAAAAATGGAAAAAATAACAACACATAAATTAAGTATTTATTTTATTTGCAAAAATCTATATCATTTCAAAACCTTGAATAAATCCCATAATTCTTGAAAATTTATTATTATTACAATTTTTTACAACAAAACTATGCAAAAAAAATAAAAAATATCATATATAATATTAATAATAACAACAATAATAACAAATCAACAAACTCGCTATACGACCGACGTACGCATTCTCGTATATTGTACCAGTAAAATATGGGATAATATAAATATTAACATATAATATATAGAGATATGTAGTAAAAATGAATGTATTTATATAGACTCTTCAACGATTTTTACGATTACAGTGACAATGTTTGCGTTACGTTTTATAGTTTTATATTTTATTTCATTTTCATTTACATTTACATTTTTTTTTTTTACATAATATATTATTATTTTTTTTTTTTTATATCAAATTTATTATAAAAACCATATTTTATATTATTTTATTCATTGGTTGTAATAAATTTTATCGTTTGAATAGCGAGCGAGCGACGAGGAACGTAACAAGACCAGAATACAAAATAAATAGTGTATGGGATAGTTAAAAAACGTAAACATTAAAATAACAAATGTCAGTTTGATTGTACAATAAATCACATTATAGAGAGAGAGATTTCTATTCTATTTTTTTTTTTTGCTATATAATTGGATGCTTTAATTGAAACCCAGTTTTTTTTTTTGTTACAACCTTTGTGTCCTGTTTTGGTTGGGCAATTATCACAAGTGTACCGATGTCAAATGAGCGAAAATAAAACACTAATTTTAAATGGGATAGTAAAAAACATTTTATTCAAATTATTGGCCATTGCTTTCTACACATATTGATCATCTTTCTGGAAATTTTTGGATACCGCACGCCAATAGAATTATTCGTCTTTTGAATCAAACCAATCAGACACCCAATTTTCGACTTCTTCGTAGGAATCGAAATGCTGCTCATTCAATGTGTGTCCCATCGATGAAAACAAATGGTAGTCGAAAGAAGAGCCAAGTCTGGTGAATACGGCAGGTGGGGTAGCAACTCCCATCCAAGTGTTTTGATTGTATCCTGAACCGGTTTTGCTTTGTGTGCAGGTGTATTGTCATGGTGATAAATTGCTATGTCTTCTGGCCCATTCTGGTTGTTTTTCGATCAATCCATGGTTCAAATTGATCATTGCAAAAATGATTTTCTTTTCTATTTTGCGAGCAAACATTTGCAGATTGTTTTTCGATTTTTCATCTGTCTTTCATTCAATTCATGCGAATTTCTTTTTTTTTTGCAATGATTAGTGTTTGAAATTAGTCTTTAAATTTTGATATATTGTGGTTCGATTTCAACACTACTTCTTTGTCGTATCATACGTATTTTGCTTTTGATTATCAATATTTCCATCATCTTTTTTATATTTTCCAGAAAACATACCATAATTTACTAAAAAGAAACGGCCTGTTTTCGTCGCATTTTTTTTTTTGCGCATTAAAACAATGAAGTAACAGTTTAATGTTGCAGAAAAATGCAGTTTTCCAATTTAAACATTCAATAATTTTTGCTATATACCTATATATACTGTTTCTTGTTTTTGAGATAGTTATATGTCGGTTGTCGCATAATAATAATAATGATAATAATAATAATAATAATATTATTGAAGGAATGTAAATACTGCACACATACGACATACCCGTATATTTATATATATTTTTAACAAGAAAATAAACCAAAGATGAAATAAAAACTTATATGTATAAGAAAATATAAGAGTAGCAAAATCACAGAAGCAACTATAAAAACTTTATTAAATGGTAACATGATGGAATTATAGCAATTACAATAACAACAATAGTAAAATTACATATATAAAACAACTAGTTCCATTCAATTAGTAAGCATTTATAATACACTGTCACTATTTGCTATAATATACATATGTACAAAATGTATTATTTTGTATTGTAAATAGGTATAGGCAATTGTAAATATATAGCTATATGTATTCCAATATAAAACATCATCATGCCTACACTATTCCCATATACTTATAATAATATCATACTTTTTGTGTGTGTTACATGATATGATTTTATTTTTCTTTTTATTACTTATTGTAATCCAATGTTTAGTGTTACCATTGTTGTACCATTATGTTTATATCATACATTATATATATATGTATACTGTGGCATTCGTTGCTGCCTCAATATTACGCTGTACTGCTGTGTGTTTTCGTTATTACCGTCTTTATTATTATACTAAGTTTTTCATATTTTTTTTTGTTATTTGTTTCTGTTTTTTTAAATAATAAGTATATAATGTGAATTACATGTCAAATGATAATATCTTAAATGTCATGGAATTAAATATAGCGTTTGCGGTAGCTTAGATTTATTATGTGAAATGCAATTGTTTATTTCAATATATATATATATAGAACAAAAAGAAAAAAAAATAAATATATATTTAAGTAATAAAAGAAAAAAAATACAAAACAACAACAACCACAACCAATTATGTTTATAATAATATAAATGTTGGTATACACATACAAAATAGAGTGCGATTTAGATTGTATTAATGGTGTGGCGATATAAGTTTTACCGATTAATTGTAATTTTATGTTTTTCATTCATAATCTTTAATTAAATACAGATACAAATAAAAACATATTGAATATATATAGGCAATAAAAACCGTCGAGGACACTTTTAAATTATTTGCAATCTAGATCGGAAATTATTTACAATTCTTTTGAAAATCAGTATCAATTAATTTTTTTTATTATTATAAACATGTTACTTAATCCATGACATTATAACCCAGGTGCTGTTTAACCTTCTCCAACACGTTTCTCCAACCTGACGAATTTTAAGGATCTTTATATAACAGTTTACTAGCCATCTCGCTTTAGGTCTTCCGGTTCTCGCTCCTTCTCCATTCGTATAATACGTGTCAAAGTCATCTTATAATCTATTGATTTTGATTGTTTTGACAATATTTACGGTTGACCGTACAACTTGTCTAATTCAAAATTATATCTTCGCCGCAGCAATCATTCTGTTCTTTGACGTGACCAAATATACCACGGAGTACCTTTCGTTGGTACAGCCGAAGTAATTGTTCATTTTTTTATTTACTTTATATATTAGCTAACGCATGTATAACCGCAAAAGACGCATGTATACACGCAAAAGATGTTCCAATTCAAAATATAATTACAACATTTGATAGCTGGCAATTTAATTATAGCATATTTAAATCGCAGCTAAATATACGAATAATTGTATATTGTATTCCCAATTTTTGTTTATATGTTTATAATTTTATTTACAAATTTTATGTAAATTATTATATCCATTAAAGTTATTTTATTATAATTTTTAATAAAGCACAACACGAGGATGTTAGCACTACTCTTGCGAGGTGGTTATTTTTATCATAAATGTAAAATTATTAACACATTATTAAATTTCCTTATTCCTTAGTATACCGTTCGGTCAAAAATCCAATGTAATTATAAACATAAGTATAAAATATAAAATTTCTTACTAATTCTCTTATTCAATTTTTACCAAATTTATATTTTTTTTAATTTTATAATGAAAGTTTCGGAAATCCGAAATCAGTATATAAATAAATAATAATTTTTAAGAAATAATATATTAACAGTTTCTTTACGTATATTCTATATTTGTACACTAAAATCCATCAAATTCGATTGAGAAATGATCAAATTATCAAGTTCTAAGAACTATTGATATAATTTGACTAAAAATCTATAGGCATTTTTTTTTTTGTTATTGTACAAAGAATTTATATTTTAACATTTAATCTTTTTTTTTTATATATTTTATAATAAATTAAATCGCTCATCGCTAAATTGTTTGAACTGATTCTCATCGAAATTATACATAAAAGCGGATTAAATTCTATAAATTTATTTTAATAAAATTAAATTTATGCGACAAAGTTCTATGAATAGAAAAAAGGAAAGAAAAAAAACTATGAAAATTTAACAAACAATAAATAGAATGGGAAATGTTCAAATACAAATTACACTTCAATAAATATGTATATAGCAAGTTTTGCAATCGTCCCAAATGTATATTATTATTATTATTATATAGTTTAAATTCTCACTTATTTTAAAATTAATTCCATTATATATGTTGTTTTTATATAGAAAATATTATATAATACAAGATAATTTATGGAAAAATAACATTTATAGAACGCCATAATGTCATAATGTGTGTTATGTTACAATAATTTATTACCTTATTTTACTGCGTTTTAGTTTAGTATTACAAAGAATAAAAAAATACATATATACCTTTACTCTTAACTTCTATTCCTTTATATGATATAGAAATATATTGCGCAACAGGCAGAGGCATATGAAACAATGTGTGATCCCTTTTTTTTTTTTTTTATTTATTTTATTTTATTTTATTTTATAATAAATAAATGTGAATAGTTTATTTGGCTATTAAAACGAGCATATAACAATATAACAACAAAATAATAGAATATATATATATATATGAAATTATGGGTTCAATAAATAAATGTATATATGAAGATGAATTATATATTAATGTAACAAGGGATACCCTAAAAAAAAAAAAAACAAAACATTTATTCATAAATAAATATAAGTATAATTGTATATGACACATTAACAGAGAAGGGTTAACGAAATTTTATATCAAATAAATATTCAATGGTTTGAAGAATTATTATATAACAAATATATTGCAGAAATGAATGAAGAAGAATACGTATAAATTTCATACCCACCACACCACCACTTGATCATAAAATATAAAAAAATAAAATAAAATAATAAAAAAAAAAGCGAGTAAAACCAAAATGTGAAAATAACAATTGATGATTTGACAAGAGGGACTGAAAAAGGTTTAATTTATTTGAAATATTACTTATTCAAGTGACCTCGTTTTTTTTTTTTTTATCTATCTATTATAAGTCCGATATGATGTACGATAACGTACATATTTTTTCGATTTTTTTCTCGCTTTTGATTTTGTGTTAATACATTTTTTGCGTTATACGTTTTTAATATTCAATAATAAGAAAAATGTTTAAAATCGATAGATAAACGATAATGGTGATATGATACACGTAATCAATAATGAAACACTAACCCAGCCCCACCTGCATTGCAACAATTTTTATTCCGTTGTCGAAATGTAAAAATAAAATAATAGCGGCACAGATCGATCCAAGAACATTTTTTTTTTGGCGTCAACCTTTTCCCCACCATAAATACTAAATTTACACAATTTATTGTCGTAAATGGTAAATATTCTTTCGCGTTTAATTTAATTTTTAATACATTGAAAATCTCTTGTAAAATACATTTTATGTAATAATTCATAAAACCATCCATTGATATCCGTAATTTGTGTGTTTCTTTGTATAATAAATAGGGATAAAATTACTATAGAAATAATTAATAATGTCCTATATTTTCCAATTTAAAAAAAAAAATTGGTATATATGATATGTGTTACTCAGATTACAGACCCGGTTGACTATGCCGTTTGTCAATCATAAATCATTTAATATTAATGCAGTCATTATAGAGTTTATAATTTGTGAAATCATTAATAATATCCCTTTTTTTTATAGCAGCACGTTATTTAAAATTAATGTTAAAAAAACAAAAAATAAAATATATGTTTTACTCATCCTTTATTTACAATATTTGGCATTTTAACATCAAACATTTTTTTTTTTTTTTTTTACAAAGAAATTAAACATACACACGACACACACACACACACACACACGCATACATATACCCCACATTGATATTCTTAAGATATAGTGAAAAATAAAAAGAATATTTTGTTTACGACATCAAAATACATAAACAACCGCCTAACTAAAATGTTTTTAATCAAAGGCAAACCGCCGATTAATTTTGTAAATTTTGGTTGAATTTGATGTTTTTTCTTCTTATTTATTTCTCAGTATTTTTTTTTTTTTTTGTTTTTTCTTACTCTTAAAATACAAATATAAATTTTAATTTTATTTTTTTTTTTAAATTTACTAACACCATGAGTCGAATTATTATTATTATTATTATTATTATTACACTAAAATAATTTTAAATTTAATTTATGTGTGATTTTAAGATTTTTATTGTATAGTAATTTAAAAAGAGATATTGATGTTAAAATTATAAGATTATTATTATTTTTTTTTAATCCATTTAGAATCATTTCGAGGTAATTTATTGAATTCTGTTGGTATTAAAAATGTTATGAGTAAAATGGAATAATAAATTTTGTCAGATAAAATAACTATATTTACTCTGATCGATAGTATTTTATCAGATGTGATTATAGGATGGCTCATCATGAATGGGGGAAGTTTATTATAAAGATAGTTAATCGTATAATAATTTTACAATCTACATCGGTTTTTAGTTTTGAAATGCAGTCTTAGAATTTGTCTTTATATCCCGTACATAATTTAAACGTCATATATCCTAAATTATTTTCATTAGAACGTAACGTGTAATTTAAAATTGTATACGTTCACTTGTATTTCCATTTAGAAAATAGATTTCCACAATAAAATTAATATGAATATTGAAATCATCAATTAATTTCACTTAATATTTTATTTTTTAATTTTAAATAGTTATAAATTATTTCGTTCAAATTAATAACAATAAATTTGACAAAAAAAAAATAAAATAAAATGAATGGAAATCTTTAAGATAGAAAGAGGAGGAGGTCCATTTATATTCACAAAAAAAAAATAAAATAAGAATCTGTATAATAATTTATGTAAACAACATGCGAATAATTTAAAAGAAATATAAAAACTTATTAATTTACGAAATTAAAAAATGAAAAAAAAAAAAAAATTATCACTAATTCGTTCTTATAATAATCTTAAAAAAAAAAAAAATTTATGAGTTTTTCAATTTGTTTTGTTGGATGTGAAAAGTTAAATTTTATTACTTAAAAAGATGTTTTAAAAAAAAAAACAATAATAATACAAATGGGAAAGAAAAAAAAATCCATGAATTTATTATATATTTTTTTGAATATAAAAAATTTGGCATAGAATTATAATTATTATATCGCACTTCTTTACTTCTATTTTTTCTTTTCACTCGGACAATTTATGGAGTAAATTTAAATAAATAAATTTGTTACAATTGTATATATTTATTTTTCGTTTTAAAAACATAACACGTCAAGTATTGTGTTGGGTTGACAATTACTAAATGATTGTGTAATTTTTTCATACATTAAAATTAATTTATTCGTCATGTTTTGTTTGACAACTTCAAGATTCCCCATTTATTTACAACCAACTGAAATTTCTACCGTTCAAAATGCTTTGCAAAAAAATATATGGTGGTGTTTGACAGCAATACATTCCAATTAAGCTGTAATAATTTTTTTTTTTTACGAACACTGCCTGTAGTTTGTTCGCAAAATTTCTGCATTATATGTAGTGTAGTCCGTAGTTTCAATCCGAGGAAATATCAATGTATTTCTTACGGATGTTCGCTGGAATTTTATATGATGTGTGCAACCCTGTCCATGTGGATTTTTATAAAAAATGTCCTTGGCTTATCCGATGTATATTTTCGATGATAATTTCTACGAATTCTCCTTAGAAGTATTTCTCTTTGCTATTATTCCACACAATATCCATAGAATTTATATTCATATTTTTTGTGAGCAGATGCACGGATTTTGATAATAATATCTTTGGATTGTATATGTATTTTGGCAAATAAAATACACGTTAATCGTCTGCATTAGCAGAATAAATTTTCTTATGACGATGATGTCAAATCTCGGTTTGATTCAGTTTTTTTTTTATACAGAGAAACCAGATGTTCTATGAGCACCGCGGCATGAAGATGCTGTACGATGGCCAAACATTCATCGATTGTGCATTTTTAAACAGTAAATAATAAACAAGGAAAAAAAAAAACCGCGAATAAAATCCATGAAAAGTCTTACAAAATTCCTCGCAAAAATATATAGATTTAAGTTGCTGGTTGTTTTAAAAATTATGAAAATAAATTACGAAGAGTGAGGATTATATCTATAGATAAGCGAAATATACAAAATTTGAACCCAGCTGTCTTGGATAATTGGTGAAATAAATTATGAATACAATACCGTGCGGATATATGTTGGACATATATTACCCTGTCAATCCAAAGATTTCCATTGATGTAAATAAAATATTCTATTATATTAAGTGGAAAATCTATGGACATATTTTGGAAAAATTACAATATATCTTTTCCATGGAAAATACGTGGATTTTTTTCCACGAAAATTTTCCTCATTTTCCAAAGTACGAACAAATTGTTACTTAGTAAATTGTCGGAAAAACTTAGTATGTAGGTGAATATGAACAACCAAAATTTTTTATTTTATACTCTAATCTGAACTGTCAATTGTGGAATTTATAAGAAAAATATTGTGCTATTAATAATAATAATAATAATAAAAATAATACAAACATCTAGTCGACTTAATATTAAATTGACAGAGTCGTATATGGCATTGACAAAAAAAAATTGAGTAAACAACTCAAGAAGAGTTTTAAGTACAATATATTTAAATGTGACATGCGTCTTGTTATAATTTATTGATATGGATGTCGTCTCCAAAAATATAATAAATATATTAAATAACATATGTTAAAATAAAAATTAATATTTATACTTAAAATTTATTGAATTTAAAATGAAGTAGCTAATTTCTTATTGTGTCTCTATATTTTGTATGTACACAATAAAAAAATAACATATTTATAAGAAATACAACGACATTACACACATCACATAACATAAAATATTAAGAACCACCCACCTGATCCCAATTGATTGTGCTCCTCTTGTGTTACATGATTTGATTATAATATTAATACTATAATTTAAATATTAGACTGTTGTTTAAAACATATAAGCGCATAACAATACATATTAATAATAATATATATGGAAATAAATATATTAATTTATTCATTTTGTAATTGTTAAATATATAAATACTTTATTATTATTATTATTATTATTATTATTATTATTATTATTATTATAACCATCATCATCATTATAGTATTATATTCAGGTATATCCAACAAAAATATATATATATAAAATAAAATATAATACATGTAATGTTAATTTATTTCATTTGTCTTGACATGACCTGACAGATTGTACAAAAGTATTAGCTTCAATCATTGAATATTATTATCAAAATGTCAGGTAAATGACAGGTTTGATTTAACATCTACTGACAGTTAATATGCGGTTTATGGGCTGCCTCTTTCTATATTATTCCAATTGATTTTTTGACGGGAAACATTAAACGAGTTAATATTTATTTATTCATTTTTTTATTTTTTTTTTTATGTTAAAACTTGTCTTTTTTTTTTTTTTTGTTACGTTGTTGTTAGTTTGAAATGTTGTTCATTTTCATTTTCAATTAATTTATAGTGTTTTGTTATTTTATTTTTTATATAATGTAACTTTATACGCGGTAAAAAAAAGTATTTAATTTCCTTATATTACAAATTTGATTGAAAAATATACAATAAAAAAAATTAATGTATTGTATTATATTATATTTACCATCTCGCACCTACACCAGCAAACGTTGTTAATAATAATTATTATTGTCTATTGTAATAAAAAATACCTTTAGGGGTGGGTTATGTAAAACTTTGATATACTAAATGTAATTTTTCAAACTAAATTGTAAATGATATGTGAATTATATTTTTGGTTTAGATAAAGTGATTTTTTTTTCCAGTAAGCTATGATGAATGACATGCAATTATTTAATACCACATCTTGTTATTGTATACGCTATAGTCTTGTTGCTTCAAGTGAACATTGTGGTATGTAATTGTATAATATATTCGTGGCCACTGAGTATGTACGTCGATTAGATGTTTTAAACTAATGATACGTGCATGAATGTGCCAGTGGAAACATATACAAATATAGAAACAAAAATCTACACATGTTTGTGGTGTTACGACATTTCTTTTCTCTTGCCAGATACATATATCAATTCCTGAGATTAATAATTCTATAGCAGCTCATATGATTTGTTATGTGACCTCATTACCATTGTTTTTAAAAAATTCAGGATAACTGGAGGATGGGCAAAAACATTACCAATGGTTTGAGAAAAAATTGTCATTAGCATTTCTTTGTAATTGTGTGTCCACTTCCATTTGCAATAATAATAGTGGTGTTACATCATTTCTTTTCTCTTGCCAGATACCTATAGCAATTCCTGGGAGTAATAATTCTATAGTTCATATGATTTGTTATGTGACCTCATTACCAATGTTTTTAAAAAAAATTCTGGATAACTGGAGGAACGACAAGCATTACAAAATTTTCATTAGCATTTCTTTGTAATTGTGTGTCCACTTCCATTTGCAAGAATAATTATTTTTACTATTCAATTCAAATTTGTTTGTATATCTAAAAATATTTTATTAGATGTCACACTTAAATTTTTATCGTTTAAGTTTTTTTTTCCATATATTCATGGATTCTATCCAATCTCTTCAATGAATTCCCTTGGCACCATTTGTCTTTGTTGGTTTTTTTTTTTTTTATTTTGTTATGCTGTAGTCTAAATAGACTTAATGTATAGATAAATATAAATACTTAAAACAGATTAAAGTCTTATGAGATGCAATTTACTTATAAAAATAATCATTATTTAAAAATAAAAGTAAACACCTTTTTTTTTTAAGTTTTTTTTTTTTATTATTTAAATTCCTATATTTATTTATATTATTTATCTTTTTTTTATTTTACTTTACTTTTTGAATCTTCTGTAAATGTCTTTTTATAATCCATAAAATCCATTAAATTATTTTTCCTCGATAAATACTTGTATTATTTTTTTATTTTTTTATATATGTTTGTTATCCATGATTTAGTCTCTCTTTCTGTTTTACTTACTTTAAATATATATATACAAATTAAAAAAAAAAAATAATAAAGTAATTAATAAATAATTAATTTTAAATTAATAATATTTACCTTTTTTTAGATTTTTATTATTGGTAATTCAAATAATAGTAAAACATTTGTTTATTTATACTATTTATTTTTTTTTTTGTTTTACAATTTGTTGCTTAGATTTTTTATTTTTCTTTTAATTTTAATTGTACTTTATTTGAATTTTTATTTGTTTGTCATAATTTAAATGAAAAAGTATAACAAGAAAAAAGAATAAAAATACGTTTAATTAATGGATAAAAACACTCACAGCCAATGTTCACGTAAAAGTGCGTATTCGGAAATAAACAATAAAAAAAGGTGTATGCGTATAATTAAATATTTATTATATTATTAATATTAATAATTATTGCACAATATTTATATTTAAATATTATGTATATTTTATAAGTGACTTAAATATTATTTTTTTTATGTCTTATGATGGGTGTGTGTTAAATTATTAAATAAGGCTTCTTCAATAAAATAATTACCGTCGTCGTATATATAATTTTGTACTATATTTATTGAGATAGTATTGTTACGAGATTATTTCAAACTATTATATAAAACTTTTATCATCTTATATGTAAATAAATTTTTCATATGTGTATACAGACAGACAGATTGTCGTTCACACTCACATATATATTGTAGTTAGTGATCCAATGATACCGCCTGATGATGACACCAAATAAAAATATAAAAAAATGATTATAACAATGACAATATTCATGATGATATGGTAAATTTGTATCAGCAAAAATATCGCATATATAAGAAATATATATTATATATACAATATATTTATTGTATAGTTGGAATGAAGCAACATACACAGCCAGCCACCCAAACTCCCACGATACACTTTGTTCACAAAACAACCAAATGACATTTCGTTTATGAATTCTGACACGTTATTATATTTGTTACAAAAACGACTTGATGGCAGTTTTGAAATGACATTTTACATATTACAACCGCAACCAAATAATAAAATTGTTATATAGAGAGAGAGTATTACGAATACAACGTACAGGAATATAATAATATATGAATATTATTTTATGTGATATTACTGTTGGGATGATATGATGTTGTGTGTGCGGTGCTGAGTGGTGTTGGTAGCATCCTGGCATCGTTATAATATTATGAATGATGATATATTTCTTTAGTGTAAATGGGAAAAAAAAAAAAAAGGAAAAATACATAAAGACAGAAAATGGAAATGTGAAAATTTATGTTCGTTTTATGTGGTTTTTTTGCTGTTGTATTTTTATCTATATATCAACTCTAACGTGTACTACGTATACGTACGAACATACGAGTATATGAACATTTTATTTTTCTTGAAACATAAATATGACCGACATTAAAATAAAACGTTAAAATTAAAAGCATTATATATCATAAAAATTTGATATCTATGTCATTTATTAATATTTAATAGCAAATTTTATGTGTTATATAAAATTTTGTAAGTCAAAATGTGTGTAACATTTAAAATATGTTATTTTTTTAACAAAATAGTAGCCACCGCCTACAAACAGATTTATTTTTTATTTTATTTTATTATCAGCAAATCCATGCCATGAGCAATACTTAATATGACTACTATCTTAAGTCTTCCTCCAGTCGTGCGAGTCTCGTGGCACACAAAAATGTTAATTGATTATATTTTTATAAATCCAATTAAAACGTATGTAGGTAATAATAAAATTAATTTGCTGGTAAAAAATTTGAGTTCTGTGAGTTGATTTTTTAAAAATTATTCACATTCACTAAAATATGTATATAATTAAAATTGTTTAACAACAAATGTTTGTTGTGTCCTAACATATGTTAAATTTTTCATTTATATAACAAAAACAGTATTGAAAGTGATACACACTGAAACATCGATAACTTTTAAGGAATTTTAAATGGAAAGGATATTTCTGTATAAAGTTTACTGCTCCGAATAGTTTATATAAAAGAAACGTGTATGTTTAAAAAATTAATGTATCCAAATTAGACAGTCTTGGATAAAATAACATGTAACATATATTGAAATTATCCCAATGATTTGATTCATTGGTATGTGAAAATTTGCTTATATGCTGCTCATCCAATGCGTGTTCCATCGATGAAAACAAATGGTAGTCGAAAAGAGAGCCAAGTCTGGTGAATACGGCGGGTGGGGTAGCAGCTACCATCCAAGTGCTTTGATTGTATCCTGAACCGGTTTTGCTTTGTGTGCAGATGCATTGTCATGGAGCAAAATTACCTTCCCGTGTCTTCTGGCCCATTCTGGTTGTTTTTTTTTGAATCCATGGTTCATATTGATCATTTGTTGTCGGTATCGATCAGCATTAACAGTTTGCCCAGGTTTTAGGAGCTCATGGTATACAACACCTTTCTGATTCCACCAGACACACAGCATTGTGTTCCGAAACGATTTGGTTTTGCAGTCGATGTTGATGGTTGGATTCGTTTAGGATTCTTAAAATAAATCCATTTTTCAGCATCATAGTAACAATTCGATGCAAAAATCCATCTGTCTTTCATTCAATTCATGCGGAGCACCCATTTTCCACACTTTTCAATATTTCCTATATTTTTTAAACGGTTGGAAATTGTTTTTTTTTTTTTGTGAAACATTTAACATTTCTGCCATTTGATTTTGATTCAAAGTGTCATCGTCATCCAATATTATTTGCAATTTGACGTCTTCAAACTTTTTTTTTGTGGTCTTCATCCACGTTCATTATTTCTCACATCGAAATCATTATCTCTGAACCGTTGAAACCATCTTTTGCATGTTGCTTCTCATACAGCATGATCACCATATGCCTCGACAAGCATTTGATGCGATTCTGCAGCACTTTTCTTCAAATGAAAACACAAATTTAATTCTTTCCGCAAATCACATCATTTTCTGGTGCAAAATTCGACAATTTTAACAAGATGCAAAAATATTATGTTGTTTGTACAATGACTTGATGTATACTAAATATGTTTGGCAGATGTCAACTAGCAACCAAACAAAATAAAAAATTAAGACTCATTCACTACAAATGTTCCCTATCGAGACATTTGTATCTTCACAATCACTTCATACCGGTACACCTGGTATAAGTAACATACAAACAATTATATATTGTACTATTTCGGTGCTATCAATTTAACTATATTATTTCTGAATATGAATGTATGTTTTTAATGTCGGCATATAATATATATAAAGTTTTTTTTTCTATTTAAATATATTAAAAGGATATGTTTTGTTTTTAGATATTTTATTTGTTCTTATAATATAATCAAGTCAAGGTACATATCCGACTTCATTTAAGCTGACATTAAACAAACATGAAAACAAGCAACACCATTATTATTAAAATAGAATGAAGTATATATAAATGGTATATATGTTTATTACGTGAATGATTGCTAGCAACAAGGAAACAACTTGACTATTGCATATATTTTGTATATATACGTAACATACACATTCATACATATGTATTGTATATATTCCTTAAACATTATTTCAATCAATGTTGATATATTATATAAATGTTAAATGTACTGTATACCATATATAATATACATATAATGAAATATATAGGAAAAGGCTCATTTATATAATAGTATTTAATATATACGAATATATATATGTTACACTGATTTTAACTTATATTAAAATATTAGAATACCTTATTGTATACATTTATAGCATGGATATAGAAATGGAAATGAATGCGCTTTGTTGTATGGTGGTAAAGTGAGAAATAATCGCTTAAATGTATATCTGTAATAATATATTTTAGTTTAATTTCAGTTGTCAGTTTGAACCAAATATATATATATAAATATGTTATGTGTGTGATATGGGGTTTATATTATAATATATTGGTTTTATTTTATTTTATTAAATAACAAAATCTATGGGGGTTTTTTTTTTCTATCCATAACATACTAATAAATAAAATAGATATACTAAATGATTAATTTTTTGCATATGGTCAATATTGTGTCACCAAAAAGATATGAAGTAACAATGAATATTTAAACGTATTGAATAAGTTGGATTTTTGTAAGAATCTTCCAATCTACCGTTTGTGTAATTTCATAAATAAATATTAGTTCTCTTCATATATTCAGTTGTGCGTTGTCATCCTTTGCAAAAATAAAGGATATATGCCCTTACTCCTTGATCAATATTTTTTTAATTTGGTGTTCCTCCCTCACACTAGTAACCAACCGCAAAAGAGTAGTTTTTTAATAATTTAATGTTAAACCTATCCTCCATAGAAAATTTTATTAAGAAACAATCAACTTTGAAAACATACCCAATTACGAAAACAGCAGTTGTTGTTGTATATCATTATTTATAATAATTAGTTGCGTTTATATTAATATTATTTTATATTATAAATTATAATGTATACTGCAAACCTTATATATATTTATAAGTAAAACAACCATACCTCATTCCCCTATATTTCTATGTATATATATATTTAATCATATATCCTAACATGTCTACGTCTACTGACGACAATACATTATGAATATAATTAAGCTTACCACACCGCACCACCATTGGTGACACATTGTTAATTCTTTTCTAATACATGTTTAGGCGCGTATGTAAATTATTTTATTATAACTAAAATAAAAAGCTTGGTAAAGTAATATGTCTACTAATAAAATCCCCTCATAAATTATAGAAATCGATTTCAAAATAATTCAAATAAATATTTGGGCGCTCTATTGATAAAATTAATAAATGGAAAAAAAAAGAAAAAAAAATTGGTATTAATTTTAATTCCTTTATAATAAATAACAAAGAATTATAAATAAAACAATTCATTGGATTTAATTTTTCTCATAAATATTAAAAATTAATACTATTTAATTCCAAATCATTATTATTTTATGATTATTATTTGATTGATCCCGCCACTGCATAGAAAATGAAATTACAGATAAAGAGACAATGTTAAATTTTAATATGGATTTTCTTAAATTAATACAGAATTATTTTATTTATTTATTATTTATTTTATTTTTAATTTAAATGTAATTAACTGGCCCGACTTAATTATCATTCAATTATAGATTCAATCCATCAAGATTATATATGTATTTTTATATTATTTATATTATATATATGCCTTTTTTTTTTTCCTTCTATTTTATGATTTATAATATAAAAAGATAAAGTTGAATTAAATATAATTAATTTCTGTCGGATTTCTTTTCACATTTATAAATTTTGTGTGTGTGTGTTTTTTTTTTTTTAAATCTCTCTAAATCTTTTGTCTTTTAAATTTCTAATGTACACATATTTGCATTTAGATAAGAATTAAAAAAGAATTAATAAATTTGCAATGGTTTTTATAGAAACAAAATAAAAACGTAGAATGTAAAAAGATTATTTCTCAAATCTTTATATGTTTTGCTAAATTTAAAATCTATAGATTTATGTGTATAGTTTTTTTCTTTTGTGTTTTTAAAATTCTATTATTATATTTAGACTTTGATTCTTTATCTATTAATTAATTATAATTCTATTCTATTACATAATTTTTATTTAAAATTTAAATAAAATATTAATTAATTTTCTAACTAAAATTTTTTTCCTTTTTCTTTGTTACAGGATTTTATACACCATTTGATGACGAACATTTTCACGTAAGCTTATTATTTTTTTTATTATTAATAATATAATACACAATATTATTATATAAAACACTAAAAATCACGCTATATTATCTCTTGTCTTGTGTCAGTGTGTGTATAGTAATGATTTATATATATATTTATTATATGGTATACAACAAAGTTAAGTAAAAGGCAAAAAAATAATAATAATGAATGTTTTGTTGATAGCTTAAGAGATCAATCATTCAACAGATATGTGTCAATCGTCATCAATTCCAACTGATTAATCTGTTCAAGTCTTTTTTTTTTTTGTTTTTTATTTTTTTGTTTTATTTTATTTATTTATAGAAAGTTATATTGGAAAAAAATTCCCGATGAGAGATATAAAAGTAAAAATCCATATTTGAGAGTGTATACCTTTTTTTTCGTATAGTATAAAATATAAATTATTTGTAATAAAATCTTAGCTTTGCATCGGCGTAATTTATTTTGTTTTCGATTTTGACTTAGACTTGAAGATATTGAGATAGAAACTTTAGAAGTTACACCTTTTAATTGTATCATATTAATTAGAAAATTTTAAGAAACTTGGGTATATGTCAGTTACCATATGAGTTATATAATTTTACAACATATTTTATAATAAATGTTGGGTGTTATGTTTTTGTATCATGTGTTTATGTTTAACTTTATTTTTTTACATTATTGTTCATTTTAACTAATTTGACAAAATTTATAGTAAATTTATATTATCAATTCCTATAGTTTTAATATAATATTAGTATTGCAAACACAGGAAAGAAATGCAGTGCTTAATTGTTTTTTTAACATTTCCAATACTAAAGATGTTTTTAAAAAAATTTATTTTAACATTGCACAAATATTCATAGAAATTTTTGATTTACTGAATTGTACAATAATTTTGAAAGTGATCAACGTGGAAGTGTTTATTTTTATTTCTCTATAAATATTTATTCTTGAAATGATAATCACATATGCTCATTATAAAACTATAACAACAACTCCTAGTAACACTGTCCGTAGTTTGTCTGCAAAATATTTGCATTATATGTATTGTAGCCCGTAGTTTCAATCCGACGAAATATCTACAGATTTCTTACGAATATCCACTGGAATTTTATATTATGAGTGCAACTCTGTCTATGGATTTTTTATAAAAAATGTCCTTTGATTATCCGCATATATGCGAGGATAAATTCTACGGATTCTCCTTAAAATTATTTCTCGTTGCTATTATTCCACACAATATCCATTGAATTTATATTAATATTTTTTGTGAGCGCAGATCCTCCACGGATTTAGACAAAAATATTTTTGAATTGTACATGTAAATTTTGGCAAGTGATACCCGTGAATTGTCCGTATTTTGCAGAATAAATTAAAATCCATGAAAAGTCTTATAAAATTCCTCGCAAAAATATATAGATTTGAGTTGATGGTTGTTTTAAAAATTATGAAAATAAATTACGAAGAGTGAGGATTAGATCTATAGATAAGCTGAATATAAAAAATTTGACATCACTGTGTCTTGGATAATTGGTGAAATAAATTATGAATACAATACCGCGCCGATATATGTTGTACATATATGACAATCCAAAGATTTCAATTGACCTAAATAAAATACAATATTATATTAAGTGGAAAATCTATGGGCAACACTTTGGACAAATATAATCTAATATTTCTTTTCCATTCGAAATATGTGGATTTTTTTTTTTCATTTTTCAAAGTACAGATAAATTGTTACTAGGAAAGAAGGTAATCAATGTATTTATTTCTTTATACACTTCATCTAGATGTTTTCTCAAATTTTCCCTAAACGCTTCTTCATATATTTTATTAAAATTCTATCGATAGTTGTTTGGAATCCACTAGTACTGTGAAAGTGAAGATTAAATTTTCTTGAAAAAAATGCTATTATTATGTGCTTTTATTTTATTATGGGGTTAATTGTGTTCATCAGCAATGTATTTCCGCAACAACTATATTATATTTTATACATCAATTTAGATATACATAAATAAATATGTTCATTTTTTATATGCGCTAATTTTATTATAGATATTAAATAAATATATTCATGTTTAAAAATATTCATTATTATCACCCGTCAAATATGTAAAAGCAAAAGGAAAAAATCACCATATTTATATTAAATAATATTCTCTAAACTAACTCTCTTCATTTTCTATTATTATAATATATAAAATATGAAATAGTCAACAAATACAATAGTGTTTTATTTGAATATATGGTACAATATATGTTGTTTGTAATATAATATAATATTATTATACACAGCAAAGTCTATTTTATAATATAAATATAAATACATTTTATATTCGCTGTTGTGTGTTGTGTACATATACTAAACAAAACTAAACCAAAAGTGATATGTCATTGAATATGATGGAAAAATAAATCATACTTGTCATTTATGCAAATTAACATATGACTAGAGATAAATGAGTTTTTATTCAGCTGTCATGTTATACAATTTCATTCATAAAATATATCCATTATAATGTGTATTATGTCCCGTCCCATGAACATAAATCATTAATAATAATAATAATAATAATAATGAAAATATAAATATAATAATAATAATAATAATAATAATAAATAATAAATAATAATAATAATAAATAATATTATTAATAAATATTATAATTCATATATAGAAAAAATATGTACATGTTTCTCGTTTACTTATTTTTATATTATGGAAAAAAAATGCGTACTGGAAAATAAAATTAATAAATATAAAAAAAATAATATAATACTGACAGTTTTTGTGTTATTATAATTTTTGTTCTATTGTATACTGTGTAACTATAAACATTTTATTTATAAATAATGTATTAAAATTGGTATATATTCGTATATTTGATATTTTTTTGTTTCCTTACATTACACGCGGTTGTGTTTTGATTCAGTCAGTTTTTTTAGTGTTTCATTTGGTTGTCGCTGGTTGCTTGACTGACTGGCTGACTGACTGACGGACGGACGAACGAACGAACTGGTTCATTTATAAATACATGTTTTAGGTGTATATAATAGTTTGTTATATGTTGTATAAAAATTCTTGTTTTCATTAATGGGTATGGAGTTAAAATAAAACGATTGAAAGCATGATTTACATAAAATATTATTATAATATACACAGCAGACGAAAAATAAAAAATAATAAAAATGTATGTGGGGCGCACCTTTTGAAATATTATATCAAAATTGTTTTCTTTTATTTCAATTTTTTTTTTTTTCTGTTCTCTCTTCATTTATGAAATATTAAAAGGTAGTTTTTTTTTTATATTGTACATTTATTACACAATACCTTCAACTTTTATTCTTTCCAATATATTATATTGTTCATAAATCTTTTCATCTGCCCAAGTATATAACAATTTTTTGATATTGATATTATAATTTTTAATGTTGGAGGAAGTTTTTTTATGTTTTTTTTTCTTTAACATATATTTATTAATAACAAGTATTCATAATATTTTATAATATTATTGTGCTACTGTATTAGTTTCAGTTTGTTGATGTGCTAAAGAAGATGTATCTATTTTACGTTATTTATATTATTTGATACATTACTACTGTTTGTAAATTATTGATAGTTGATTCATATTTAATCCTCATCCTATCGAAGATTTTCTACACTGGATCAAAGTTCATTATTTTATGATTTAGACTTGTTACATAATTTGAGCAATCATCAATCTTCTCACCGCTTAATTTTTATTTATATTATTATAATATTTTATTTCTAAAATTCACAGTTCATCTTTTACTTCACTACATCTGGTAAAGATTAAGTATATAATTATAGTTTTCCACTATACTACTGTGAAAATTTTTAAAGGTGTTACTTGTAACACCTCTCTTTTTTTTTTTTTTTTAATGAACTTACTGAATCCATCTGAATGAATTCCGTATTGATTTCATTATTAATTCATGACTGTATTTAGTCCAAAAACTTTAAATTATTCCATTTATGAAACACATCTTTACATATTCGTTTAAATTTATTAATGTTGTAGTGAATATATTTACTACGACGAAACCTTACGATAATATCCATTTTATTACGTTTTTTATTGGCTAGTATTTGTTCTAATTTATTTGATACAAGATGAAATGTGATAAAAGTAACATTAGTATAATGATTTTACAGATAATTCTTGATGATAGATTATCGTAGTATTTTATATATTGAAATTAAAATAAATTTGGTGTAAAATGGTCCTCATTCATTCAATCAATAGTTCTACTACTGTTAGTTTATTTTTTTTGGGAATTATCATTAGAAAAAATTTTGTGGGAAAGAAATATACTTTAGACCTATTCATTTTTTTTTTTTTAATAATAAAGTTTAAAGTATGTTGGGACATGGGTTAGGGATATTAAATTAAAATTGTTGTAAATTTTCGTCCACTTATTTCTCAAGTAATGGTTTGCCAATCTTCATTATTATATAGATAAATTTCATTCGAAAAATTATCAATTATTCTTCTGGTATTTCCAACAATACTCTGTTCAAATTAATTAATTATTGTTTATAGAAAAATTGATCAGTCAGTCATATAGTTTCAGATATAGTACACACAAAAATTTTTTAATTCCACCAGTTGCTATCGATTTATTATTTACTTATTTCATGGCATTATAACCTAGGTGCTATTTTAGCCTTCTCCAACCTGACCTATCTCCGCAATCAATGTCATTCAATCTCGAATTTTAAGGATCTTTATGTCACAGTTTACTGCATCTAGCCATTTTGCCTTAGCTCTTCCGGCTCTCCTACTACCTTCTGGATTACCATTCAACACAAACTTCTTCTCCATGTGTATAATACGTGCCCACAAGTCATCTTAATCTATTGGTTTTGATTGTTTTAACAATATTTGTGGTTGACCGCACAACTTGTCTAATTTAAAATTGTATCTTCGCCTCCGCAAACATTCTGTTCTATGACGGGGGACCAAATAAACCACGGAGTACCTTTCGTTCAAAAATCCGAAGTAATTGTTCCTGGTGCTGTCATTTTGCACAAAGTTTCCAACCCATACGTTAATATTGGACGTTTTAACAACGAAGATTTCGTTGTAATGTTTTCGATTGGAATTGTTTTTTTCTTTTTTTTTTTAGACCGTAATAACATCTGTTTCCACAATTGCTATCCTGTGGCGAATTTCCTCTTCAATATCATTTATCTATCACTATCGATTTATTACTATTTTTTTTTTAATTTAAATATTAATGACTAGGGTATAGGGTACGACGACGCCAATGGGTGCACATTTTATTTATTCATTTATGGTGTGTGTGTGTGTCTATGTATACAAAATATTATAAATATATAAATATAAATGATAAATTTACTTACGATTACACCGCTCCTTTTTTGAAATCAATTCATCATTTGACAGATTCAATATATTATTATTTATTAAAATGAATTATTGATTAATATTTAAATTTTATTTTTTTTTTCCACTCTCAAAATAGTGTATGTGTGTTCGCGTTCATATTCATTTCATCTATTATTTTCTTTTGTTATTTGTTGATGATGTTGATGGTATATATTATTATTTATTTATTCATTCATTTAAATGAAAAAAAAAAATATGATTAATTGATTATTTTATGGTATTTTAAAATATATGAGTATACATAAAAAGTGAAGACATATTTTTTCTTCCTCCATATATATATATCTTTTTGGGGTATACTTATTTTATATAGCACCAATATATGGGATTTGTATTATATAAATATAAATAATAAATACATGTGAATATACTAGAAAAAATGTATGTTATGTATTTTATAATATTGTATACCTATAAAGTATTAGTATATGAATATCTGTTGTACATTATATACAATTATTATTTATTATTGAGATAGAAAATAATATTCCAAGAGAATTCTTTAGTGATGAAGAAGCGATTGGTGGTAATCAATAGCATGTATATATATATATACCATCAGTTAATATATATAAAACGAAGAAACATTCAGCAGTCAGTTCAACGCAATAACAACAAAATTGAATATAATTTTATTATATATTATTATATGGTATACTGGTTGTTGTTGTACAGCATACGATTATATTTATATTTTTTTTTCTATATCTCTGTGCAGACATTGATATATGAATGTTAAACGCGAAAAAAAAAAAATCAAGAAGAAAGATTGATGCTAATTGAACATTGGGTCTGAAGTATGCATACCATTCTGTCAAATTTTTGTTTGTTCTTTGTTCAATTTATGTGCTGCCAAGTGTTTTTTTTTTCTTTTCCTTTTTCTATACACAATTATTGCCATACTAATTCTGCAAATGATTTTTTATAAGTATGATTGAACGCTTTATATAATATATAACATTTGACTTAAAATTTTTTTTCCGTATGTGAAAGTGTGTCGTCGTTATGTTGTATATATGAGGAACGGAATGAGAAAAACAATATTAATTGTATGAATTTTATTTCTTATCAAAGCCATTTCCTTTTCAATACAAAATTTTACAATAGTCATCATTGCATTTTCTCTATAACCAACAATTTATCAATGATTTAACGAAACAAAATATAAAAGTTTTAAAACTATAAATCATTATTTATTTATTTATTTTTTTTAATTATTTAACTATATTTATTTATTTATTTATTTATTTTTTTTACTTACGGCAACATTACACAAAGTGAAAGTTCCTTTTTTTACTTTTGTATGTATATTTGAAACCTGTCCAGACAAATTCTTTATAATATATATTAAATTAATGAATAGAAAATGAGTTTCAATTTTAGTTTTTTTTCTTTTTATCCTTATTTTTCTTATTTTCCGCATAAAGTTTACCTATTTTTTTTTCTATATAAATAAATTAGAAAAAATTAGAATGAATTGCAAAAAAGAATAGAATTTAATTTTAATTTCTATTATAATTTGTAAAATAAGAAAAAAATAGTCAACTTTAGTTATACATTTTTATATATATATAATTAAATACTATTTGTAATTTTTGACTTAAGTTTTGAAGTCCATGCGACAGTTTTTCTGTTTTCCACTGGAACTTTGTAATTATATGCGATCATTATCACTTGAAATAAAATTATTCTCTAAAAGCAGAAAATAGCCACTTAAACAGCAAATCTTATGCCTATATATGCGTCCGATCAAATTTGTATGCTGTTAAAGCTGAAACGCATATGATAAATTCGTGTAAATAATTTTTATTCCTCTCTAGCAGAAAAAGTTTTATTAAAATTCAAAATTTCTGCCATTAACGCATATATATCAACAAATGTATATCTGTGTTTTGTTCATATATTTTGCAAAAGATTTTACTAATTTAATAGAACCATTTTCGGCAGATAAACTAAATATACTGGCAGAAATTTTCTACTTATGTAGCAAAACGTTTTATTCCATTTCAACGATAGTTTCTGCCATATGAGACTACGCAAATGAATCTGCTATTACGCAAAACCTTATATTTGCTAGAAGATTTATGTATATTACGTTACAGCTATATTTTACTACCCTCGCGAATAATATATCTTCCCTTTTATACAAAATACTGTTGATTATATGTAGCTTGATTTTGCTAATGGTGTGATTTTTCTTCTTTCGTTGCAAACAGGATTATATAGCAAAATGAGAGGTTTTTAGTAAAAATAATATTTCCTTCAACAAACAAATAGTTAAATAAATAAATAACAAATATTGTGTTTAAAAATATTTAATAAACTATTTCAAGCGAATTATTTTGTTTGATAATTTTAATTTATAGCTAATTTGTAATAACGTTAATGATGAAGGCATTCTCTGGTATGATGTTGTTAGGAGCTTATAAGTTAATACTTTGGTTTATGTTGGGTTTATTGAGAAAATGTTTTGCATCAATATTATTTAAATTTATTATTTGATTACCACTTTTATTTTAATTCGTAAAACATTATTGTATTTAAATTTTGAATTTTTATAAGTAATTTTCATTAAAATTGATGCAGTTTAACATTTAATTAATTTAAATCCAAACACCCACACACGATTTTTTTATTATTTAACAAAACTGATACTCAAATAATCATACCACAATTATTTATTAAAATCATTGTAACTTTATTTATTTCTTTATTATCATTAAACAATTTTACACGAGTGCGAAACCGACTGACTGACTTGTTAGATACAGAAACTGAATATATCTTACAACGAATATGGATTAATAGAACATTTTTGTTCGTACAGAGCAAAAATTTTATGTAGCCGCCGTACTGATGGATTGATAACGCAGAAATATATACCAATACCGGAGCTGCATTATTCTAAAAATTAAAAAAATATTTGAAAGAATCTGTGATTATAGCACAACTTCTTATAACTCACGGAAATTGTAAATTTATGTTGTAGAATATTTGCTTATGCAGTAGAGCACATTGCGAATACAGGCGATGTTTTACAAATACACAGAAGTTCTTCTAAATATTTGCAAGACGGAAAAATATATTACGGATATGAAGAATATTTTAAGGATAACGCATTTTATAATTATTTTATATAAGCAAGAAATATTTTTTTTGCTGTATCAGTAAATATTCTATGCAGAAGCAAAATTTTGACCATCTATTTCAATGATTATTACTTTGAATTCATTTTTATGCGGTATATAATTAAATTTCTATCTATAATATCGTGCATAAGTTTCACAGTCTTGCCGGCTGGTACATACCACCATTACGAGAAGAGTGGTTTTCCATTATAGCAACTTAAAACTAAAAATTATCTAATACCAAATTATATTAAATAATATTAAATAATATTAAAATCGATAAATTTAAATTTTATATGCAAATTTAATTACTATGTAAAAATACATCAAATTATTAAATCATCATTTTATTACTATTGGAATAAATTTCAAATAATGAGCAAATTTTTAAATTTGAAAATTCGTTAAATTATAAATAAAATTACGATAATAATAAAAAATAATTTCGAAATTCTTATATCGTCGAAATAAATTCAATTGTTTTTTCTTTTCTCATGTGTCATCAATTTTTTATGTCACATTTTTGATTTCGATTTTTATTTATTGCTAGTTTTTGTTTTTCTTGTGTCAGTCACGTCGCGTAGTAAATGGAAAATAGAAGAAAAAAAAATTGCATATTAATCGCATTTAATTATTTTATATTTAATCTAAAGTAGATAATCTATTATTATTTAAATTTATAAAGCGAATATTAATCTTTAATATTATTTAAGTTTTATTCCTTATATATTATTACAGTGTTTAGTTTTATGTGTCTTTAAAAAATGCCTACAATAAATTTAAAACTTTCTTTTTTCCCTTGTCTCTGTGTTAATGATGGGTAAGTGGTGCTCCTCAATTATTTATATTTTATACATTATCATATTTAAATATTGTAATTGTTTTAATTATTTTAATTTTATTTGTTTCCCAACAATTATCCATTTATTCAGTAATTAATTTTATGGGAAAAGATGGTATAGATTTTTACTTATTTAATGATTGCATTTTGACTTTTTCCTATGTGCATACGCAAAAATAAAATTGAGTGATTGTGTGTGTGTGTGACGCCGCGGTGACAAGAATTTTAATACGCATTTGTAGTTGTTTTTGTTGCTGCGTTTTTGTATTTATGTTTATTATTTTACCACATTATTTAAAAAAAAAAAAAAAAACGTAATAAAATAAATATATTTAATTTGATTTGATACATTTATTTAAATTTACCTAAATAATAATAAAATTAATTTATTTCTCTTTTTTTGTCTTTTTAGCTATAGCAAATGTGTTCTGGCGATCAATATTCATTCATCTGTTACCGGCTTCTGTAATGCGGCTAATTTGGGGTAAAAGTAAATTGGTGAGTATCCTTTTATTTATTACATTTTACATTATCGTTTTATCATATAATATTTATATATATTTGACTCTAATTGTTTATGGAAAGTATATTTACGATATTTTACCTTATATTTTAATTTATAACATAAGAAAAAACTATATAGTAAAATATTAACTAATTGTACATTATAAAATTCAGCCAGTGTCAAAAATATTGATACCAAATGTTAGTTAAAAAAGAATTGTTTTTTTATGGTAAACACTGTTTAACTTGTTTACATGCAAGCGCAACGCTTCTTTCGTTTTAGGTGAATTAAATACTCTTTTCCCCTTAAATTTGGGTGAATTGGATTATAGAAATATGTGTCATTACATTTACTATGTCACGAATCAATTTTCCAACGCATATTCAATATGATATTTCCAAATAAACCCTTTCGCATGATATTATTCTGGCATTTAATTATTAAAAATAATGGTTTTAGTTTTCGTTGTTTTCAATATGAAATATTCGCAATTAACTAAATGTCACTAATAAACCAAATATCGTTTTACTGTTTATATCACTTGCAATTCTCCATTTCTTACGTTTCCCAATCCCATATTACAATGTATTATATGTAAATAAATAAATTACTAAACTTCTCTCGTTGTATTTTGAGTAGCCGCAGTGATTGATTGATAACGCAGCACTTATGCCAATGTGATTCATTTCAAAGAATTTTTTGTATTTCCGTTTTGCGTCGTCAAATCCGAAATAATACATTTGTATTCCTATCGCCACTTTTCCCTACGTCAAAAATATATGCTCATATAGTAAATGAAAATATATAATTAATATTTTTAATTTAATATTAATTAATGATCACAAATATAGAGTTATGTGAAAAAAGTAGTAATAAATAATCAAATTCATAACACTCATTTTCGTTTATTTATTTATTTATTTATATAATGTTTGATAATCGTAGAAATATTTGTGCGTACAATTTTTAAAAGCATCTATTAATATTTATTTAAGTATTTGAAGAATAAGAAGATTCATATAATACGCACTGAGCCACTCATATGTTGTAGTTATATCTTGTTTGTTATTCTTTTATTTTCATTTTATAATTTACATATTTTAATTATTTTGTCTTACTAATCCAAACCGTTAACAATAACAATAGTGTATTTAATAACAACCACAACCACAACATCGACATTAAAAAATAACTAATATAATAACATAAATTTTCATATATCTTTTTTTTAAATCAAAATTATGAGGCATGACTTATCTAAAGTATCCGATCATAAATATATATCATTCTTTGCGTCGCCAGTAATAATCAAGACTTGAATTCTTAATTGAGATACAACTTTAATGGACATTATAAATTTTGTATTTTTCTTATATATTATTATGGAGAGAGGTATTATTATTATTATTATTATTATTTACCTTATTAATATTTATTTTCGTTGGTAAATGAATGAAAAGATTTGTATATAGAATTATTTATATAAATGATGTTTGGTTTATGGTTATGTGAATGCTACAAACCGTTTATACAATACAAAATACATTGGTTATGTTATATGACTTTGTTTGTGTACACGATACTTTATGTCTAACAATATAATAAACTTTGTATGTAAATATTGTATAGACTCGTATGGGGTGTTTGATGCATACTACATATAGTTTATTCAGATGCACTCTGTAATGTGTGCTGTGGGAAAGGAAGAAGAATGGATTATCCACCTAAACACTATATATTCTGTTGTATCTATAACTAAATCTATATCTGTTCTAATATAAATATAACTATGTAGTCTTGAGTGTGCAGTCGTTTTTATGTTACCTACCACTCTTTAAATTTTTCATTTTAATTTATTTGCTTTTTTTGTTTTGTTAAATTAATGTTACTGTCATGGAATAAATTGTTCTGGTGAAAATAGAATTTATTACAACAATTTGGGATAGTAATAAATATTTTTTTGAAGTTCTGCTTTTTTTTGTTTTTATTTTCATTTTTATAAATTTATGTATTTTTCTCTTCGCCTCCTTCTACTCCTGTGTAATTTGATTTACTTGTAGTTTATTTGTTTAATATTTAATATAATTTCTTATACATATCATATGTTACAGTCTTATATATAAACGATAATATGGTGGATGGTCATCATTATAAAAGTAAAAGAAGTGTTAATATTTTAAATAAAGAAGAATTATTAAAATGTCGCCCAAAAATTTGCGATGCAAATTTGTTGAAACCGAAACAAAACACAATACGCTATCAACAATATACGAGCAAATGTTGTTTCAAAATTAGTAATGTCAGTAAAATTATTGCTTCTACTAAATATTGAGGTGAGGTTTTTGTTGAATATTTATATTTTATTTTATATAATATTGTAAGTTAACGCATTTATTACAATTTATTGTCCGGGCATCTTACTTACTTACTTACTCCAAGGCGTTACAACCCGGGTGCGGTTTTAGCCTTCTCCAACCTGACCTATCCGCAGTTAATGTCTTTCAATCCCGAATTTTAAGGATCTTTATATCACCGTTTACTGCATCTAGCCATCTCGCCTTAGTTCTTCCGGCTCTCCTTCTACCTTCTGGATTGTCATTCAACAGTTTTTTCGGCACACGCTCCTCCTCCATGCGTACTACTACGTGTCCAAGCCATCTAAATCTATTGATTTTGATTATTTTGACAATATTTGGTTGACCGTACAACTTGTCTAATTCAAAATTGTATCTTCGCCTCCAACCATTCTGTTGTTTGACGGGCATCTATTTTTCAGAAAAATTAATAGATTGTAGATTGATGGAAATAAAAAGGTGAATCTATATAAGAGTATTTTATATATGGTTGCAATAATAAATAAAAACTTATACCTTTTATTTCATACAAAAACCTTTTCTTTTCACTAAGTGAATACGTTGAAATTTTAGTTGTCGGTCATAGATATAAATAATCGGCAACCTTCACACATATGTCATCGAAATTTATAATAATGCACTCTGTTTAGTAATTCAATAGAAGAAACTATTGAAAATACAGAAAATAAATAAAAAAAAATATGTATATTTATGTTTTATATTGTCACATAATCAAAATTTGTTAAATCTTTGTTGAGGACAATACACAAGAATTTACTTTTAACATATAATTTATTACTTATTCTATGTGTATGTTAAATATATTGTGATCATAATTTATAGACACTTAATTTTTCTAATTTGTTAAAAAGTAATAACAATGTAAAATTAGAATCAGTTTATTGTATTATTTATTGGCTATTCGAAAAAAACATTGATTGTTAAAATTGTTGAATAAAATTAATTTGCCGTATTAAATTACATGAATATGTCCAATTGTAGATTTTATCGTTACTACAATATATTCAATGGCTAAATAAAATATATCCAGTAGTCATGTCTAATTTTTATATCTTAAGCAAATTCGTTTATTTTTATTTTTTTTCTCCCTATACAATTTTGATACGTTTAAATATAACTTCAATGGAACTTCTTTCAAAGAAATTAATCTCTTATGATCAAACGATCCGGTTTGTCCTGTGGTGTGGTACATCTTTCCAGTCAATCGTTGCAGCATTTTATAGTTTATATTGATTGATATGTTCTGTATACCGAAATATTACGTATAAGAAATGTTGTGAGTATATCATTATTATGGCCATTGTATTTGATAGCTATCGGTATAGGTACAACAATATGTTATTATACTATTTTGTAATAATTATAATAGTAATTTAGGATAAAGGATAAAGGTATAATTTTTCATAATTAAATTTTAATCTTATTTCAATTGTTTTACATATTCCAATAAGTGTATAATATTATATATGTTTTATAAGAATTCTAGAAGATTTGTTTCCACTTTTCCAACATATATTATACATCTTTCCATTGTTTTTTCGATTTCTGTATATGGAAAAATATATTATGTACATATAAATTGAAAAATAAACAACTCTGTATTTATTTATAACAATGTTGATAATACTGACAACAACAACAATCCTATAACGGCTTTATGTTTATATTAAATTGGCATATGTCAGTCAATTCATCGTCAATCTTAAATATATCGCTGTATGTAATGAGGAGAATCTGTATAGGATTTAGGATAACAATAAAGCTATATGTATTTGTTGTATGTGTTATACGCGTTATATGTTATTTTCAATATTTACGACGATGTAGTTTTTATTTATTTTACATAAAAAAAAAAAAAGGAGTATTATTATATAGAGTCGGCTTTTGACTTTGATTTGGCATTTGGAATTAATTTAACTGCAATTGACATCTTTTATAGTATACCATTTTGATTTTTGTATATAAAAACCCAAATGGTTTATATATATATTGTATAATTTATTATTTGTTGTGTTTCATTCACATCTCGTATATGTTTTGGTTGTTGCTATTATTTTTGCGAAAATATACATTTCATTTATTATTCATTTGTATTTAATTTATTTGATTTTATTAAATTTATGTTTTCAATTATTATATTTCCTTTTGCAATCCGATGTTATTCCATATTCATTTAACATTTTTCGATGGTCCAAAATATTGTGTCAGTAGTCAATTTTCTGTTTAAGTTGATTATATACCTTTCTTTCTACCTTCACCGCAATGCCCATTATTACTTAAATTAATTTTGTTATAATTATTTGACCACACTTTACAATATAATTTGAAAATTTAATTCTGGGTGGCGGCGAAGCTTAGCTCTGTACGATTTTTTTTTATCTATATGTATATTTTCTGATTTATCCCTGTACATTATTTCTATTGATTGAATTACATTCGTTTATATGTAAAATATTCTAGTATTCTAGTAAATATTTAAAAGAAAATCAATATATTTTACACAAGGATAAGATACACGAATTCGAAACGGAGCGCAACAGAACACAATGTCAATAAATTTGGTTGATTGTCAATAATATAAGATAGAGTCGATCATCAAATGCGGTATTTGTTATATAGAATTCGGATAATTTAATTTATAATTTATTTGATTTTTATTTTTTTTGCTTTTTCATATTATAAAAATAAATTTACAAATAATAAAGAGCAAATAGAGCACCACACAAATCATAAAAAAAAACTAAGAAAAATATATGTTTTTTTTTGTGTATATTTTTAAAATGCGGCTTCTTGGATATTAAACATATATATTTATGGTATGTCAAGAATCTGGACAATGATTTTTATTTATTTTGTGCGTTGACACAAAAAGAATTGTCTTTGTCTGGTGATTTTTTTTTTTTTTTTTTTTATATTTTTCTAGATATTTTGAATTTAAATTATCTGCAAAAATTCAATACACAATAAATTGTAGAAAAAAATAAATGTGAAATTCTCTTTGCTAATTTGCCGCCGATTTAAATTTTGTGATTTTGTAATTCAGTTTTTTTTTTTATATAAATATAGATAGGGCTATAAAATGAATGAGCACAAATATCCTGTCAATTTATTTTCATTGCATTCGTTAATATATCTAAAATTTATTGCTTTAATTCCAACTAACGATAACAATAAAATAAAGTTTTATGTTATAAATTGGTAATTTTCTAGTAAAACATACATATTATTTTTCTATTGTATTTGTCAAATGCACACAACTATAGTCAGTAGATATATGTAGGTTATTCTACAATATGTATGAATTTATTCTCAGATAAATTCAGCAGTTTGCTCCAATACGTCTTTTCTAACCATAGACAAATTCGTACAAATCTGATGAAATTTTGTATAGATAACATAGAATTTAATCTTTAAAGAAATGATTAAACGTAGGATAATACTAAGCACACATTTCGTTGATAATTTATTTGAAGAAACTATAATTAGTTATAGTAGCACAACATGTCAATTTTTTTAAGGAGTTGTGATAACGATTTAGGAGAAAATTAAAGAGAATTCTTAGTACAATAAAAAAATAATTATAATAATAAATTTGTTAATAATTACTTAATAATTAATTTAATAACAAATAATAATAATAATAATAATAATATTAATAATATAAATTATTTACAGCTGGCAAAATGGCATTTCAATCTATACTTGTGATGACGAGAATAAAAGAAGATTCAACAATCAAATTTTATTTATATTATTTTCACTGTGTCCGGTTGCTGCTGCTTTGTATAAGAAATTGATTGAAGGTAAGTTGACTTTTTATTATGATTATTTTTTACTAATATTTATTAAAATCAATAATTAAAATTTTATATTTTTCAGCATTATATAATTTGTTATTAATCGGTTATGTTATTCGATCATCGGAACATAACTATCTACTCGGCATTCATAAAACCAGATGATGGTACAATTTTTTAACTTCAAAACAATATGAAAATTTATTAAGAACAGCTGCTTATATTATTATTATTATTAATTAAGACTATAATTAATATTATGGATTTATAAAACTACTTATCCATGCTGCAATAAATGATATGATACAAAAATGTTACAACACTGTCGCTGGCTGCTGTAATTATAAAAATCGATTATGTCAACCAAAGGCAAGTTTATTTTTTAATATTTATTTTTCCATTAACATTTGATAACATATATGTTTTTATAATTAATAAGTTTGAATTTCAGAAGATACAATAAATTGTATTTTATGGTATAATTTTTTCATTACTCGGTTACGATAATCAATCCTTAACATATTTATGGAAATCTCAAATGAAGTATAACATTTTAAATTAGAAACATGTGTCATACGCTTTTAAATGACGTACATCAAAATATCTGAATTGAACCAAAATTACAGCCAACTAAATATCAATGCTCAAAAGTTAAACTACCAATATAATGAAAAATTTAATGTAACTGGTATCTATATACACTCACTTAAATTCTGTCAGTTATCGTAACCTATTAGTGAATAAATGATGTCATTATATTTTATCGAACAATAAGTGACATTTCCTGAATTTTTTGAATTTTCCAAAAATATTGATAAAGAAATGGAAAATTTGTAAACTCATGAAATGTCACTGATTACAAAATTAAACTAATCCCAAAATTTGCCATTTGGCCATTTTAGGATAATGCTATTCAGTGGTGTTACATTTATTTTAAAATTATAAATATAAATACGGAAATATATTTGCTGCTATAATTACAACAATCAATAGATAAAATTAATCTAAAATTATGGAAAATATATAAATAGGATTGCTAATAATACTTTCAAATTAATTAATAAGAATTGTTTTGTAACATTATGGAAATATGGATACATTTGGTGTTACATTTAGATTTATCATCTATTTTCATTGGGTGAGTACTTTTTAAAAATTTTATTTGCTTTTGATTAAAATTAACATTATTTTTAAAGTCATATTTATTTATTATTGTAAATTTCAATGATTTTAAATTAAAATTTTACTCATTATCTTCTGTAATATCGTCGTAAAACGATAACAATCAAACAATTTAATTCTGATATCTTACAAAATGTATAATAGTGAAACTAAATTAAATTGTGAATTTCCAGAATATTTATTTAGTATTAGTAGTGGATTTTGAGAAAAATATATTTGGAATAAAATTATTTAAATATTTCGCAAGAGTACCCACAGCTACCAACTTATTTACAATATAGATCGTTTAGAATGACTTTCTGCCTTGGGCATGGTGACTTATTTATTTTTATATCCACTCTTATTTACTTTATTTATCTGTGAACAAGGAAAAATGAATTTATTATTATTATATTTACTGTAAATACTATCGAAACATTTGTGCAATTCTATAGTAAAGCTGATAAATTTTTTAGTAATATATATTTCAAATGAATTTCAAATGGAAATTTACTAAATATTTAAATGGAATATTTGTTATTATAATTGGAGTTTTTTTTTTATTTTCTTCTTACCCAATAAAGTGCACAGATCCTAGATCGAAAATCGTATACTCTGTATTTGCCAATAATATTATTATTATTATTCATTATACCACGTAAAACTGTGCTAACGTATTTTTATAATTTCTAATCTATTTTAATGCAGCTTTAAATATGAAATATATATATATATATTTTATTGTTTATATTTATAATCGGCATAAGGTTACAGGTTATTTAACAATTATTATTTAAGTGTAAGAGTGTTTCTGCATATATGCAAAAGTTTATTTATTATTATACTTAAATGTGTATTATATTATCAAAAAAGATGAAATTGATCATATAAATGTTAGAAAAAACAACAAGATAATCATTTATTTTCAAAAAAATAATAAAAATTAATAAATTATCACCATCCAAAAACACATATTGTATGTATAATGTTGATACGCGTATACCCTCCTCATATGAAGTGTACAAATATATAAATATATTATTTTTACATATATCATCTTCATCTGTAACATCGTCGTCTTTATCATCACCATCATCATCATTAAAACAGTATGTGTTTGCTCTGCTGTGCCAAGATGAAGACGAAGAAGTATAAGAAACGGAAACTTTTGAATTTATTACACTTAATGGCATATATACTCTATATACAATATATCCGCGCCATCGTTCTCTTCATCGTCGCGATTGTACATAGTTAAGCTGTTTCCTTATGTAAGTTTGCCATTCATATACTGTCTTATACATACACTTATACGAAATATCAGTAATATTTATATATATGTCTATAATGTACACAGGGTTTTGTCAATAATTCTTTATGATTTTATGATGTCTTTTTCTTTTTTTTTTTATGATCTTGTTAAATTTTTGGTGTCTTTATTATTTAACCATTAAATTTTGGTCGCATTAACACAATAATATATAAAGTACAATGTCATTTAATGTATCGCCACTTACACGAGCCGCATTTCACATACTGAATAATTCAATTGTATATCAACAATTTCAATATATATAATTTTTAATAAACCAATGTGGTAAGGTAACAGTATGTGAATGCCATATAATCCGGAGGAAAACATCTATAGAAAAATAATTACACATATTAATCAGTGACATGTTGTTACTTAAAAGAAACGAGGATCATTTAGTGTGTGGTGGGTATATAGGAGGGCAATGATTATACTCAGAATATACTAAAAAATCTACGAGTAAACAGAATAATCTATAAAAATATATGTTCTTTCATATAATATCCTCATTGGAAAAAAATTTTAAAGTCAAGTCAAATTACACATGATCTTGTTTTATCGCATTGTCAATTATAGTCTCCATTTTTCAACAAATTATTTAAACCCCATTTATATTCATCTAAACTATAATATAAAAAAAGCTTATACTCTTGCCCCTTTACCTTTCTATATTAATTTCTATTGTCCGTATCTTATTTAATAATAATCACCAAAAATCACTCCTATATTTTTTTTTGTTTTTATTAACCAAAAATAATTTTTCTCAAATGATGGTATTACGAACATTGTCAGAGGTTTGAATTTTTATAATTCATTTGAATATCTTTATTAATCGTATGTTTGCCACTGATCTATGGGTGAAATTGTACTGATCATAAATTGAATAAAAAAAAAATATAAAATGACGAGACTACTACTCTCCGGACAGACCTCTAATAACAATGAATTAATCATGAAGTTTCTATTGAAAATCCCTGCATATGGTATGAAAGAATACTATATGAAAACACTATAAAATAATTTATGTGCAGACAAAATCTTCTAAATTATAATAAAGAGAGAGAGTGTGTGTGTGTGTGCCAAAGAATATCATAATTGTGAACATTAATCATATCCGTCAGTTAAAAATAATAAATAGCCGGCATAAAAGTTCCTTGTTTTTATATGTTATTCTTTCTTTTGTATAAATATATAGCAATTATCCCTTTGTTTTTCTGACACTATAAATAAAGTGAACCGAAAAACAACCGCCTCAGACAAATTTTTTTTATTTATTTATTTTGAATTTATTATCTACTATGAGGTTTTATTCTTTCGTTTGCCGCATATTCAATGCATTTATTTGTTGGTTGTTTAGGTGTATATTTTATTGTTAAAACAGCAACACAGTATTTTTGTTATATTATATATATATAGGAATAAATAAAACATACTTAATAATATTAATAATAATAATAATAATAATAATAATAATAATAATGATTATAATATAATAAACATATAAAATTGTTAAGTCTTGTGTTTTTTGATGCGCCTCGTCGTATATTCTTTAAAAAATAATAATATGAACACAACATTCTTGACTTTTTAACACATAGACTACAAAAAAGTTCTCGTAACCTTTTTACCATTTATTTATTTATTTTTTTTTTTATTTTAATTTATGTTTATTAATAATTTTATTATTATTTTCTTACAAAATAAAATTTATATAATCATTTTAAAACTAAATTGTTATAGTAATTTTCTTGGTTTTTGTTGTATTTTTTGTTAGTTCATATTATTATTATTATTATTATTATTATAATAATGTATAAAATAACTTCATGTATTATAGAAGTTTAATATGTTTATTTAATAAATTATGAATATAATGTTCAAAGTTTATATCTCTAAAATTAAAATAACACCCACATTTGCATAAAATAAATATAGTGTTCCATAATCCATTCTTTCTATGAAATGGTTATAAAAGATTATTTATAAATTATACATCTCTTCCGCAAAGAAACTTTGAAACATTCGAGATTAAACATTAAAGGTATATTTGTGTTGGGGTAACATTATTTTACTGTGTAAGGGTAGTATAAACTAGTTATGTATTAAAATAAGATTTTTTAGTGGCGTCCGTTTTGTGAAAATTAAAATAAACACAAAAACAATATTTTTGAACAGTGAATTTTTGGATTAATTTAGTAAATTCTATATTATGTTTATGATACGATATGTTGCAAACAATTGTTGTTTTGTATGGAAAAATTTAACTATAAATCATGTCATCATTCAAATTGAACTAAATATCTACATTCTGTAATAATCGATTCGTTATAGGGGATAATCACTGATATTTTTTGATAATTTGGTGGTTAGCTTGCATGCAAACAATCGTCAACTACCGGGTTAAAAAAACCGAAATTTGACATGAGAAATTTAATTTTATATTGAACACACGGACGGTTATGTACGGCTAATCACCAATTAAAAAAATTTATAAGAAAACATTTATTTTTCGGTAGGTGACCTTATAAGCTTCGCGTACAATAAAATAAAAACCAATTCATTTAGATTGTGATAAATTTTATGAACAACATAAATTCACAACCCATACTATGTTCTGCGTTATCTACGTGAATAGCTAACAATACGAATGTCCTTATATCGCTGATGTTATTACCCGTATATTTAATAACAGCGCTATTCTTAAATTATATTCTAAGTGAATTGAAGTGATTATGTCCCTATTACGAAATTCAAATTTATTCAAATCAATTATTTTCTTTTTTCCAATTTAATTTATTTCTTTTTTTAGACTCGATTTATTGAATTATATTATTATTTGTACAATGTAAGAATTACAAATAATATAACAACCAATCAATGACACAAAAAAATACGCGCATAAAACTAAATCTGTGTAAATAAATAAACTCAAAATAACAAAAATATTTTCCTTAAATGTCAACCAATTATTTCTTTAAAAAATAATAATAAAAAAAAAACTGTAACCATTAATTGTAAATTGTAATAACTAACAACAGCAAATACCGCGCATCGTCGTCATACATCTTAAGAAACTACATTATATGTAATAATATGCAAATTATTATTATAATATTTATTTGTTTTTTCGCATTCATTTAATATACACAAACAAATATATCTTTTTATTCATCCGCAATGTAATACGTATCCATCAAATACATACCACAAACAAAACTATCCAATTGTATATGTAAAAATAAATTGATGAATTTAAATAAATCGTATAACAAAAAGACATATTCTTCTTCTCATCCTCTTTGATTGGTATATTGAAGTGATTGACAACATTTTACATACCAAAACCAAATGAAACATGTAATATGAAAATAAAATGTAAATTGTAAAGTACTTATTATAATATTATTACAATATATATACAAGTTTACTCTTCTACGTTACACACTCGTATATATGTTTAACGAATAAAACACAACGTTGATTGTTTAAAACTGAACAAACTTATTCTGTCCGTCTGCAAAATCTAAAACTAAACTATAAATATAAAATAATAACATGTTATCAAAAGAACAGATGAATCTTTTTCGATTTTTTTTTGTTATATCTACATTCAAATCATTTATATTTATTTGTGTTTTTAGTTGACGAATCAGTCAGTCAAAGTTAAAGTTATATTGATATTGTTGTGTTGTTGGATGTTATTGTATTGTTTTTTATATTTATATACAATTTGTGTATATTTATTTATAATGCTAATTTTCATATTTGATTATGTAACAATTGTTGTCATTGTGATATTTATTTTGATATGCATACCGAAATGTTGATGGAAAACATAGAATAAAAATTATTTTGTATGAACGTTTTGCGTGTATAGAACAGTCATTTTATATTCATAATAAAAAATACCAATGCAGCAAAATACACCGTCTCCATTATATTCTGATGCACAATGACGTTGCGTGAAACACAGTGTGAATTTAATATTACGACTATTATAATAAAAAGAATAAATATCACAACACATTTTCCGAAAATTTCTTTTCATTTTATTCTTTTTAATTAACACAGATTTTTACATTTTTCATGAGCATTTCAAATACAACGGGTGTATTGATCTATCTCTGGTATTCTATATGCACTTACAAACTTCATTTCTAATTGCCTGATTTTATCGAAAATTTGTTAGAATCAATTTTTAATTATTTGAACAAATAATGTGTCATTTAAAATAATGAAATAAATTATTATTACCCCGATTGACAATCACAAAATATAATTTCTTTAATTAAGACTTTCTTCTTTATTCTGACTGTGTATTTAATATTAGGATTCCAAATACAGCGCATGAAGTGATATTATATTAAAAACTAGTTTCACCGCACTGCATGAGGATTACAAATACACCGCATACAGTGAGGTATCACTGGTCTTCCATATATAACTCTAGTTTTAAAATGCATCGGGTTGATTTATAATTAGCACTTGAAATTTACATATTCTAAAACAATAGAAATTTCTATTTTTATTTTTTAATCACATAAATATTATGAGAAATTAAAATATATGGTGTTGACAATAATTTTTCCATACACTATATTATTTGAGTACATCCTGTTTTAATTATTTGACAACACAAACTTATAACAATAACAATAAATAATTTTTCCAAATGCACTTTCTTTTTTCCTTATATTTTACGATTACATATTAATTTTAATGTTTTATTGTATACAAAAACATGGAAATACAGCATTACATGAGCATTTCAAATACAACACTTGTAATGATGTACCTCTGGTCTTCTATATACACTTACAAACTTCATTTCTAATTGCCTGATTTTACCGAAAATTTGTTAGAATCAATTTTTAATTATTTGAACAAATAATGTGTCATTTAAAATAATAGAATAAATTATTTTTACCCCGATTGACAATCACAAAATATAATTTCTTTAATTAAGACTTTCTTCTTTATTCTGACTGTGTATTTAATTTTAGGATTCCAAAAAGTGAGGTATCACTGGTCTTCCATATATAACTCTAGTTTTAAAATTCATCGGGTTGATTTATAATTAGCACTTCAAATTTACATATTCTAAAACAATAGAAATTTCTATTTTTATTTTTTAATCACATAAATATTATGAGAAATTAAAATATATGGTGTTGACAATAATGTTTCCATACACTATATTTTTTGAGTACATTCTGTTTTAATTATTTGACAACACAAACTAATAACAATAAATAATTTTTCAAAATGCACTTTCTTTTTTTCTTATATTTTATAATTACTTATTATGTGGAATGTTATATTGTATACAAAAACACGAAGTGACACCATTGCAGGAGCTTTTCAAATACAACACATGCAATGATGTACGTCTGGTCTTCTATATACACTTATAAACTTCATTTCTAATTGTCTGATTTTACCGAAAATTTGTTAGAATCAATTTTTAATTATTTGAACAAATAATGTGTCATTTAAAATAATGAAATAAATTATTATTACCCCGATTGACAATAACAAAATATAATTTCTTTAATTAAGACTTTCTTCTTTATTCAGACTGTGTATTTAATATTAGGATTCCAAATACAGCGCATGAAGTGATATTATATTAAAACCTTGTTTCACCGCACTGCATGAGGATTGCAAATACACCGCATGCAGTGAGGTATCACAGGTCTTCCATATATAACTCTAGTTTTAAAATGCATTGGGTTGATTTATAATCAGCACTTCAAATTTACATATTCTAAAACAAATGAAATTTTTATTTTTATTTTTTAATCACATAAATATTATGAGAAATTAAAATATATGGTGTTGACAATAATGTTTCCAGACACTATATTTTTTGAGTACATTCTGTTTTAATTATTTGACAACACAAACTTATAACAATAAATAATTTTTCCAGATTCACTTTCTTTTTTTCCTATATTTTACAATTACTTATTATGTAGAATGTTATATTGTATACAAAAACACGAAGAAGCACCATTACATGAGCATTTCAAATACAACACTTGTAATGATGTACCTCTGGTCTTCTATATACACTTATAAACTTCATTTCTAATTGTCTGATTTTACCGAAAATTTAATAGAATCAATTTTTAATTATTTGAACAAATAATGTGTCATTTAAAATAATAGAATAAATTATTTTTACCCCGATTGACAATCACAAAATATAATTTCTTTAATTAAGACTTTCTTCTTTATTCTGACTGTGTATTTAATTTTAGGATTCCAAAAAGTGAGGTATCACTGGTCTTCCATATATAACTCTAGTTTTAAAATGCATCGGGTTGATTTATAATTAGCACTTCAAATTTACATATTCTAAACCAATAGAAATTTCTATTTTTATTTTTTAATCACATAAATATTGTGAGAAATTAAAATATATGGTGTTGACAATGATTTTTCCATACACTAGGTTTTTTGAGTACATTTTGTTTTAATTATTTGACAACACAAACTAATAACAATAAATAATTTTTCCAAATGCACTTTCTTTTTTTCTTATATTTTATAATTACTTATTATGTGGAATGTTATATTATATACAAAAACACGAAGTAACACCATTGCAGGAGCTTTTCAAATACAACACATGCAATGATGTACGTCTGGTCTTCTATATACACTTATAAACTTCATTTCTAATTGCCTGATTTTACCGAAAATTTGTTAGAATCAATTTTTAATTATTTGAACAAATAATGTGTCATTTAAAATAATGAAATAAATTATTATTACCCCGATTGACAATAACAAAATATAATTTCTTTAATTAGGACTTTCTTCTTTATTCTGACTGTGTATTTAATATTAGGATTCCAAATACAGCGCATGAAGTGATATTATATTAAAAACTTGTTTCACCGCACTGCATGAGGATTGCAAATACACCGCATGCAGTGAGGTATCACAGGTCTTCCATATATATCTCTAGTTTTAAAATGCATTGTGTTTATTTACAATTAACACTAACTTTACTTATTCTAAAACAAAAGAAATTTCTATTTTTATTTTTTAATCGCATAAATATTATGAGAAATTAAAATATATGGTGTTGACAATACCTTTTCCACACACTATATTTTTTGAGTACATTCTGTTTTAATTATTTGACAACACAAACTAATAACAATAAATATTTTTTCCAGATTCACTTTCTTTTTTTCTTATATTTTACAATTACTTATTATGTGGAATGTTATATTCTATACAAAAGCCTGGCGATAGTGCATTACACGTGCATTTCAAATACACCACATGTAATGATCTATCTCTGGTCTTCTATATACACTTACAAACTTCATTTCTAATTGTCTGATTTTACCGAAAATTTGTTAGAACCAATTTTTAATTATTTGAACAAATAATGTGTCATTTAAAATAATGAAATAAATTATTATTACCCCGATTGACAATCACAAAATATAATTTCATCAAATAAGACTTCTTTCTTTATTTTGACTGTGTAATTAATATCAGGATTCCAAATGCAGCTCATGAAATGATGTATCACTGTTCTTTAATATATACCTAGTTTTATAATTGTTCTAAATGCTATCATCGGGTTTATTTACAATTTGCAATTCAAATATACTAATTCTAAGACAAAGAACATATTTATATTAAAAACCAAATAAAGAACAAATTTATTTAAAAAAAAATACACAACTTTTTATTATTGGTCAAAAACACTAATTTTTTAAAGCGACTTGCATGGTGAATCGCTCAAATACAACTGAATTTGAAATTTGTTGTATCACATTACATGTTATTTTCAAAATTAAGGATTTGCACAAATATGTATTAACAACATTTTTTTTATTAAATATTTTTCTACAATTTACCGTAAATTGTTTATTGATCCTTATGAAGGTATAATTTATATAATTGATTTATGTTGTCTTCTTCAGGTACTAAATTACGATGTACATGGAATGCGTTACAAATGCGATATGAAAAGAATACATCAAAATCAATAAAATTTGTATTTTTAAAATTTTTTTTATTTTATACTCTCGCTGTGTATTGTTATATTTCATTTTATCGCATTCTCTCAAAACATGCTCGTCCTTAATAAAAATCGGAATTTTATTTTAACAAAATGAATTAAACTATGTATTTGAAAATATTTCATTTTACAAAATGCTATTGAAAAAAATAACAAAGCTGACGGGCAGTATCCAGCTGATATGATCAAATCAAATGAAGAGAAGGAAGAATTATGTATTTCGTGTATAGTGGAACTCTCTATATTAATTATTTTTTTTCATAAAAATTATGACTTACATGGCATTTTCATTTATAAATAATTCAGAATTATAAGCATTTTGAACAACATACAAATTGAAATAATTCCATAGCAGTTACAATACTTCAGTGTCTTTTAATTGTTTAGTTTTTCCTATTCGTTTCATTCAATTACAAAATAGAAATCTATATTTTGTTTTTTTTTATTTAAAATTCATTTTTGTTATTACAATCAATTTTTAATTATTTGCACAAATATAATATGTCATTTAATAAAAAATAAAATAAATTATTATTTACCCGATTGACAATCACAAAATATAATTTCATCAAATAAGACTTCTTTCTTTATTTTGACTGTGTAATTAATATCAGGATTCCAAATACAGGACATGAAATGATGTATCACTGTTCTTTAATATATACCTAGTTTTATAATTGTTCTAAATGCTATCATCGGGTTTATTTACAATTTGCAATTCAAATATACTAATTCTAAGACAAAGAACATATTTATATTAAAAACCAAATAAAGAACAAATTTATTTAAAAAAAAATACACAACTTTTTATTATTGGCCAAAAACACTAATTTTTTAAAGCGACTTGCATGGTGAATCGCTCAAATACAACTGAATTTGAAATTTGTTGTATCACATTACATGTTATTTTCAAAATTAAGGATTTGCACAAATATGTATTAACAACATTTTTTTTATTAAATATTTTTCTACAATTTACCGTAAATTGTTTATTGATCCTTATGAAGGTATAATTTATATAATTGATTTATGTTGTCTTCTTCAGGTACTAAATTACGATGTACATGGAATGCGTTACAAATGCGATATGAAAAGAATACATCAAAATCAATAAAATTTGTATTTTTAAAATTTTTTTTATTTTATGACTCGCGCTGTATAGTTATTACATAAATCTATTGTATATTCTTATATTTCATTTTATCGCATCCTCTCAAAGCATGTTGTCCTTAATAAAAATCGCAATTTTATTTTAACAAAATGAATTATCCTATGTATTTGAAAATATTTCATTTTACAAAATGCTATTGAAAAAAATAACAACAAAACTGACGGGCAGTATCCAGCTGATATGATCAAATCAAATGAAGAGAAGGAAGAATTATGTATTTCGTGTATGGTGGAACACTCTATATTAATTATTTTTATTCATAAAAATTATAACTTACACGGCATTTTCATTTATATATAATTCAGAATTATAAACATTTTGAATAACACACAAATTGAAATAATTCCATAGCCGGCACAGTACCCCAGTGTCTTTTAATTGTTTAGTTTTTCTTATTCGTTTCATTCAATTACAAAATATATTTTGTTTTTTTTATTTAAAATCCATTTTTGTTATTTCAATATGATTTTTTAATTTAAATATTATACAATAATATTAATTGTTGACCAATTATAACTTTACTTTTAAAAATACATGTAACATATTTTAACATTAAACATTATCGCTCAGTACTAATTAGTATTAAAATGTAAATTCTAATAAAATGTAGGTTATATTTATGTGTATCATATATAATTAAATATTACGTTTACAATTGGTGTGTGTGTGTGTGTGTGTGTGTATTTTGCAATTTTTATGTATATTTCAATTTGTAAAGGTTAAAAATTTAATAATTTGTTTTTCTATAATGACAATTTTTAATATTAATATACCATTTATATATGGATTTTATATTTCTATGTTATATACGTGTTGCATGAATGCATAACTTCGTGTCCGATTTTCATAGATCGCAGAACCACAATGTGTTGTTGAAATGGGAAAATTTGCAGTATCCATCATACTCTGCAGAATTTACTGCTTCAGATTACCATCCGATACCAATCTCTGCAGAATGCCAAGAACATTAGATCAGTGAAAGACATTGAAAACCATTTCTTTGTGAAGTTGAAGTTAGTAAAACGTTGCTAATATATGTAATCGGGAAACGATGGAGAGTATATAAAACACATTTCATATAAAAATATAACCGCGCACAAAATTATGCATTCACTCAATAAATTATATAATACATGTATAAATAGAAATTCATAATAAATTGTTAAGGTTTATGCGTTCATTGACATAGTCATTTTTTTTTCTTCTCCTTTAACGAAATAAATATGTGTTAATTAAAAAGATATTTTTCATTTATAAAATTTAATTACACATATTTTATTTTGCAATATGCTCAATAAACATTTAACATTACTTTTAACAGCGTTGAAGCAAAACATATGTATTTATTTATTTATTATAATAATAATAATAATAATAATAATAATAATAAACTGGTAATATTATATATTGGTGGATAGATAATAAATGTTAATTGTATGTAATACATTGTATAAAACCAAAGACAAGTTTTCTCTGCGTGTATTTGAAAAAAAAACATTTTTGAAACGATACGATATTAACAACTATAGTTTTTGATTAAATATCACGAAAAATATGTTGGTTTAACTTAATAAATTATTTATATTATATATGAGTTATGTACATGTGCAATTAGCATATATATGTTTCCCTGTAAATTTATATACATATCTATAATTACACATAAATATTTAATAAATAAATAATTCATTATATTTTTACTATTCAATTTCTATATTTATATTTTATAACAACAAACATTAATTTATGTTATAAAATAGTAAATAAATTGAATACATGTGATATATTTCACCAAAAATGTGATTGAGTGATTGAGTAATTGTTAAATAGATACAGAGCAGGAAATTTGTCGTAGAAAATTTGCATAATAAATTTAACCAAAATTAGAAATAGCTTATAAATTGAAGAAGCTAACCAACAAATTATCTTTATTGTTGGTATGCTCAATTTCTTTTATGGATAGAAATTACTTGATGGCATTTTTTTCTTGTTATAGTTTTGAACATTTATTCATATATGGAAGTAGTGTGTGATTATGACATGTTATGGTATTATAGAAATGTTTTCATTCCAGTCTGTCCACACTTTGGAGTTGTCTACCTTCAACCACCATCTTCTACATGTACAAAAAAAAATGACTGGTATAAATTGATAACGCAGACGTACGCCATCCCAATGCAAAATAGGGGTCATACTATTCTTTAGGACATCTCCAAAAAAAACTTGTTCTATTTGTCCTCATGTGATTATTTAATAATTGACCAAATGAGCCGTTTATTTTGAAAGTGACCTAAGTCACTTTGTTTTTAAATCGAGATATTCATAGATTTGCTTTTTAACATTTTTAAAAAGATTTACTGATATTTATTATCTCGGGATTCTTAAATTTTTTTTCAGTATAAATAATTTCATATATTAATTGAAAAATCACTGTTTTTCATTACGGAAAGTGACGTGCCATTTTCAAAATTAACAATTTAGCATGTATTTTACTAAAGTGATTTTTTGAAAGGACAATGATTTTGGGAAATTGATGAATAAATTACATATATTATTAATAATAATAATAATTTATATCATGTATTTCATATAATGGTTTATTCAATAGATCAGTTCATTTTAGTCATCGTCATTATTGGGAGTGATAATGAAATCGTATTTTGCTTCAAATTTTTAAAATAACTGGTGGTATATAATGAAGCATCATGTCTTTATGTTTTGGTGAACTAACAGGACGAGAATCAGCGTATAACGGATTCATTTCTATGTCTGAATAACACATATGTCTTCCTCTTTTTGGTGACATATCTAAAGTTCATTCTTTTCATCTAAAGTTAGTGTAAAAAACATTTTATATATAGGGATTATCATTTTATCCATCAAATTTTTAACCAATTAACTTTGTTTTGGTCTGTATTTATTGTTCTTCTTGATACAGATGTTTCCAAGGATTGTGGTGAAATAAAATTTGTTTCGTTCATGTTATGTTCTATGATAGACTTTCTGAGATAGACGGCTATCACGCTATGAAAATTAAGTTAAAAAAAATATTTGTTCGGGTTCCCATGTAAGCCTCGCAATTAATTTCCTCAGTACAGCGACTTATGCCACTTTTAAAATTAACATGTTTGTTATATCGTTAATTAGCAAAACTTCTCTGGAACAAAATCTCAAAAGTTTTCAACAATATTGAATGCAATTTTTTTTTTTAAATGAAGAGACCATTTAATTGTAATGAATGTTATCATTAACTTGATTTTTTTTTAGGTGGTTTTACTCTAATTAATAATTCTAATTCTATGTATTATAAATTATTTCTATCAACTCTAGCTTATTTGTGGTGATGAAGCCATGACATAGTTTTTATACATAATAATATTAAAATCATATTTTACGTATAATATTTAATGTATTTTAATAATAAAATCGATAAATAATTTACTAAATATATTATAATCTCCATGTGTTATTTATACTGATTGAAATAAAATTTAACTATCGGTGTTTTCATATTACAACTAAAATATAATGAGCAATGAACTGAATATATTCTGTTCATATTTATATATTTCAATCAATAAATCTCGTTATGTTATTGAAATAAAAGTTTTATTTGAGTTCCTAGAATTTTTCCAAAATCTTTGTAAAAAAAACATGAAAAGAATTTGTTATTCAATAATCAGAGAGAATAATGTACTAGAAAAAATAATGTGAAAATGAAACAATGTTTTATTTCCTCAATAAACATAGCAATGAGCACACACACAACATCCAGCCAAAGTTATATAGATATATATAGTATATTAAATACATCCGCATAAATATAAATACATATTATAATAAATATCCATCAATTATAGAATTCGTTTGATCCTAAGTTAGTAAAAAAACGTATGTATGTGTACATTTGTAAATTACATTAAAGTATTATAAACTATCATATGATGAATGTAGTTTCTTAGAAAATATATATATATATTTAAATAATGATTGAAGATACAGATAGGCAGCATTATATTTGTTAATTAATGGTACATAAATGATTATTTCCTTATTTATTATGTACACAACTATATGTTATATTATATATATGGGATAGCTACTATGTATGCAAATGAACGTATATTATTTTTGTTTTTTGTCTGTAACACTGTTGTTTCTTTAAAAACAAAGATAAAAAAAAAAACACTGAAAATAATTATAAATTATAATAATAATAACAACGAATTACTACGAAAAAAATCGGTTTGATGATTAAAGATTAAAGCAAATCAACAAGGCAATCAAAAGAAAATCATAAAATAAACACCAATATAATATAATACGCATATAAAACTATGACTATCTATCTATCTAACTATAAGTCTCTAGGAGCTCTGTGTATCTGTATATAGTAGAAGGATTCTAAATGTAAAAAAAATGTGAATAAATAATATGAGCCACTAGAATTTATTAATAAATAATATAATCAATGAATTTTACTACTATTTATCGATGGCTTGTATATATTCTTCATATATTATTATTTTTTATGTGTATATATATTATAAGTGGCATAGTGCCGAAATATATATTGTATTATTAATCATAAAATATAGCGGGTTCAATTCCGCTATTTTTCATAGGAAATTTTTCGGTACTTACTTTAATAACGAAATTTTTCTGTGGATACAATGAAAAAAAAAACGGATATCTTTGAAAATGTTGTGGTATTTTTTTTTTTTTTTTTTTTTTTTTTTATTACACACTCAGATAATTAACAATGTACACTTTTCTCACTGCACTTAATAGCGATGATCAAAAAAATACAATAAACACAAACTACGTTATACCACTAAACAAAAAACACTCAACAGTAGTGCAATGAAATTTATTTATTATATTAATCATAAGATATAACCACTTCAATACACACTATTTTATTAATAGTAAATTGTTCGGTATTTATTTTAATAATTACATTTTTCTGCTGGCTGATCATTTGTTCCGTTTATGAAATAAAATGAAAAAAAAATAAAAAACGTATATCTTTGAAAATATGGTGTTGGCCGCTACTCAAAAATTAACTATGTCTGGACGCACACACGAATCACTATGATTCAATCACCTATATAAAAATAATAGAATTATGAAAACATTGCGGAAAAATCTGCACTTTATATACTTGAACGATCAAATTGTAACTAACATTATAAATGTCTATTTTACAATGAATATAGATTTTTATGCCTCAGGTAAATTTATGTGAATTCACGTTGTAATTTTCAGGTAGAGGAGAGCTGTATGATATAAAAATATTTGGAAAATATGTAGAAGTCATAAAACTAACATTTCAGAATGAATTCTTATAATAGAAATAAATCAATTGTATCTATTGTTTTGTAACTATTTCAATACCAATAAAAGTACTCTTTAGTTGTGAGTGTCTCCTTTTGACCATCTACTATAAAAAATATTTTAGATATGCGACACTAACATTTTCTTGAATTCGTTCCACTGTATGTAATTTAATCGTATAAAGGTTTAGTTCAATGAAACTGTACCGACTACTATCGGTCACAAAAATATAACATCTGTGTCTCTTTTTTTGTATTCTTCTTAAATTCTGTGCAAGGAATTTCGTAAATCTGTATACTTTTAAATGTTGTGTAAAACTTATTATTTATTTCATAAAATTAATTTTTTTTTTTTTTTACTTTTTAAAACAAGTTAAGCTAAATTTTATGACAAAAACTTATGTCAATTAATCATATTTTAATACTCACCTTTTTTTTTTTTTTCATTTAATTATACAATTTATTATTATTATTATTATTTTATTATTGTATAATAAATGTTTATTTTTTTTTTAATCAAACAATAATAATCATACAGCACACACACAAACACACACCTTTTTATGTAATATCTTAAATCTTAAATGAATTTGTATAATATTTATAATACCCAGTACCACATAGTCACTGTAAAAGTTTTCCAATGGTAATATAATTAAGCAAAATTTATTTATGTATTGAGGTATTATCATTTTTTATATGATGAGGAAATGGCAGAATATCAAAGATTGTTTATGATGTGTGTGCTACAGCATTGAAATATATAAATTGATAATCTTATTTGTTATATGCAAAAGTAAGTTCCGTTTTTTATTTTAGTTTTTTTTTTTTTTAACATATGCAACAGTATGACGTTTTGGCATTTTCATATTAAACAATTAATTTGATCTGTCTTATTCATCCATTCGGATCGTTTTTTAATCACTGCTTGCGTAAAGTATTATCAAATTCGACACATACCATCAGAAGACTTGTGGCATCTATTAGACAAACGGAACTTACTTTTTTTTTAAATATATAATATCCAATATTTTCGGTGCACTACCAAATATTTTTTCAACAATAATATCCAATAATTTTGTATTGTAAAACTTTTAATGGAAAACACACATCGTATAAAAAAAATACTATTTATGGTATAAATTTATTATTATGCTGGTTTCTGCTACCCATCTTCTATTCTCTCGCAATTACCATATTATAAAATGGTTATGTTAGTTTTCTGTTGGTTTTTATTTTCATCTCATATAAATTCATCATCAACGCCGTCGCCGCCGCCGCCGCCGCCGCGTATATGTTTTATAATGGCATTAAAATAATATAATAATTATAATAATAATATGGTAAAGGAAAAAAAAAAATACTAAAAATAATGTGTATAATATAATTTTTAAGCCGGTAATAAATTTAGTATTTTTCGTATTTATTTTTTTATTATTTTTTTTTTTTAACTATACACATAATTGTGTAGTTAAAATGTTAAAATGCTGATTAATGTTAATAAATTTTATTGCACATCATAAATTAAAGACTTGACTGTGTTTGTGTGTGTGTTTTTTTAAATTTAGTATTTTTTTTTTTTATTTTACTTTTGTAAAAGGTTTTTCAAAAATAAAAAACGAAAAATTATAATAATAAAATAATAATAATAATAATAATAATAATAATAATTTAATGGTATTAATATTGTCTTATCTGAGATGTTGTTCATTTTCATGGTGTGCTGTCTAATAAACTTTATATACTTGGTATTATTTTTTGTTACTTAAATAGCAACGCACTGTAATTATATAGTTTAAAATCTAAATTACATACCATGATTTTCGTTGGCCTTATACTACCATCACACACACACACACACACTGATTTAACTTGCATTTATTTATTAATTTAAAATATTTGTATATTGTGCGGGGGATTCAACGAGCTCCTGTATACATAATATAGTTAATTAATTATATAAGTGTATATAACATATACTCGTACACAATCTATATTGTAATATATAGAGGTGTATATTGTATTAATTGAGGACAACAAGGATAATATGTGTAAATGATGAAATAATTAAATTAATTATATAGTTTAATAATTGTTTATAAGTTCGGTTTTGGACAGTAGTCAAAAATTTAACAAAGTCTACATCACATCACACACGCATCCCATTTTATCGGTGAATTATTCTATACTTTCTTGTTTCTGTAATTTACCAATTTAATTACATGTTGGAATATGAATGTAACACAATAATTGGAAATTGGTTTTTCATCTGTCTCTTTTATTCTGTATTAAAACAGATTCTATTTTAAGATGTTACTTTTTTGTGGTTTTTAAAATTGCATGCGATTATGCGATCCTTGAATCCTTACTCGCACATATAGATCTTGAATTTTAAACGCGATTAAAAATAGATAATAAATTTATCTATATTAGTTAAAAATAGATAATAAATTTATCTATAATAGATATTTTTAGTTTATTATGACTTTTTTTTTTTTTTTAGTTACACATCCATCTTACATTCACAATTGTGATGAAATTTAATTATTTTCTTTGTTTTACTTGCAATATAACATTTATCTCTAACAATGTTTATCGAATATTATTAATTTCACTTGGCAATACATTTTTTCAAATAACAAAATAAATCATGTCTTTATTTTTATTTATATATTCCAATAAAAAAAAAATACAATTAAATATACAAAATCCGATTCCTGTTATTACAACCCAATTTATTGATTTATTTATTCTTTAATTTTTTTTTTATTTGCCTTACATATATTACACAGTTAAAAAATAATTAAAAAATGTTCAAGTAGATAAAAACGTAAAAAAAAAAATTAATACATATTAAATTGTAAATAAATTTTGACATAAATCTACATGAGCTCTGACATTATTTGATGTTTATAAATATATTATTTGTCGGTATACATGAACGTATTTATTTTTAAAAGTGAATTTTAATATTTGTGTGTGTGTTGGTCGGCTTGCGGGCTACTTGGTTTCACTTAATCAAAAATTAATCTCATTATTAATAATAAAAAATATTTTTATATCTCTATCTACTTTATACTACCAACAGAGGATAATATAATTATAATAATAATAATAATAATAATCACGCTACGCTACATAAATGTCATCGTCATTTCTTAAATAAGAAATTTCTGTGTAGGACGACGACGACGACGACGACAATGATATACAAATACAACATTTATTTAACTACTTGTGATGGGTTTTATATTTTATTTATATAAATTTTCATATATTTTGTATAGTACCTATGTATAATGCAAAAGTATGTGTACGACAACAGAAATTGAGAACCCGACAACGCATTTCTATTATACAAATAAATTATGATAATCTATTTTTATGGTAAGAAAATTGATAAAAAAAATATTATAATACCTACAATAATAAAACAAACATACCCATGGATAAGTTTATAACCTCGATACTCATAACATGTATAGATAGATTGATTCAAAATTGAAGAAGAAGCAGCGGTAAATTGTGTTGTCCGACACTACCGCTAAGTCAATTGAATTTAGTTTCAAGTACAAGCACAGAAACATTATATTTTGCTTTAATAGGTCATCGGCCAACAGAGAGGTAATACGACCATAGACTGTAAGTGTTTGATTGACACACACAACACACCTGGACACAAAAGTCAATAGTCAATCGAACCAATGGATAGAAACTGGTAGAAATACACCAATGAAGGTAAAAACATTACCATCAACTGGAACTAAATGTAACATACGGCAACTGGTTTTTTCAATGTATACCGATTATTTTAAAGCAATAATATATTTATATACATCTTTATTATGGACCGTTTTGTATGATGAAATTAAGAAAAGACGATGATATTTGCTAGAAAGAAAAAATATCGCTTCTTTATGACAATTCATCTGTTTTCATTCTTCCACGAAATGTAACAGCAAAATTGATTGAATTATTTTTTTTTTTTTTTTTACATACCGTCCGCAACCATCGTGATTACTGAAAAAGATAATTGTAAATCAATTGATAATATGGCTAATAAAATTAATGATACTCTTCGACGCATTCCATTATTCCGAAGGCATTAATCTATTAATTTTTTTTAATTCAATATGTACTAAAATACACATAATTATAATATAAGTATAATTTTGAAATGAATGCTATACGAATTTGATATGGATAGGAGAAGATTTAAATTCAGAAATAACACAAATGTTGTTATTCACATTTACACATTTATCTTCTTTTATATTATTATTATTATTATTATTATTTTATATACTCATTTCAACTGTTTATAATTTACAAATGTAAAACAATTTATACTTTGTGCTCAATCTTAATGTACGTACACACCATATAAAATAGGATCCAAGTATCTCTCTAATGAAACCATCCATATGCATGTTATATTGGTTGTATATATATATCTGCATATATGTTGTCTGGCGTGTCTGTTTTTCCTCGATTGTATATATATCATATGTAAATAATACATGTATGAATGTATATATAGTTTTTTTTTGTTATACTGTGTGTAGATACCATAGATACGATTCTCCGCATATATATATATATTTATACAATATATAATATCAGTTTTGCGTACATATATATATATTTTTTAATGGTCGAGCAATAAACATTCCGCTTTTTATTACATTATTAACATTATAATTTTATAAATTTATATGCACATTAATATGATCATAAAATATACTGATATTTAAAATGAAGCGTAAATAACGTAAAGTCGTTACATAAAATCAGTCTATTTTATTGCTTATAATACATATTATTGTGTATATATATATAAAGTAAATGTATGTACCGAGAGAGCTGTATACGAGTAATATTATAATATTAAAATGTATGTATATAAAGTTAAGTAGTTACATTCATTTACGTATTTTTACCATTAATTTAGTTTCATATGGTGTATTATTGTATTTATGGTATATATGAACGTAGTATGTATATGTAGTAATGGCATTATGGGGCAGAGGAGTGGTTGGTTTAAATTTATCTATATATAAATAAAGGTATAAGTGCATATAACTAGCAAAGAGAAATGATAGTGTAATAACACCGCCGCGATACGGCTATATATTGTGTATATATGTAAAGAAGGTATTATATTATGATATAATTTATTTAAATGCGTTATATCGCTTCGCTATGTAATAATATATAAATATAAAAAACATTACAAAATAAAGTCTTATACTTTTCTGTGTTTATTTTTTTATTATTATGATTATTATTATATTAAAATAAATGATCATTTAATAAATTTTGAATGCAACCAAGTATTATTTATATGCCTATTTATCTCTCTATATTATGAAAGAGTATTAATTTTTTATAATTTATGTATAAATGTTGTACGCATATATCATTTATGTTTCTATAGTTAATAATTTATTATTATATTTTTAAGTGTGTTGTTCTAGCGAAAATCGCTTTATTACTATAAATATATATATTGTAGATTATGTTGATCAAACATTGTAAGAGTGATGTTATATCACTTGCCGTTCTTCACTTAGTCGCTTTTTTTTTTTTTTATTGACATTACGTGGTAATTCTTTAATTATCGCGAGATTTAAAAAATTTAATTATATACGATTAAGGTTATATTTTCACTGGTTATGATGACAAACACATTTACATTTAAGTTACGTATTTTTAATTAATAATACTAATAATGTGCTTGTCACAATGGAAACCAATAGCCAAAGCAATACAAATTAAAAATACTAAAATGCTTCATTTCTTTTTTTCATTAGAAATATCAAGTTCCAGTTTTTTTCATTTGAATTAAACCAAAAATTGAAACTCTAAATAATGCCTATAGTAAAATTTACTTATACTTGTTAGAAAGAATTTTATTGTATATTAAAATTTATAAAATTGCAATAATTTTTATTCTATTATATTCAAAAACACTCTGTAACGCAGTTGCATAGCGCCGAAATATATATATATTATTAACCATGAAATATAGCGGGTTCAATTCCCACTATTTTTTATTTGATCCGTTTATGGAATAAAAAGAAAAACGGATATCTTTGAAAATATTGTGTTGGACGCTATTAACAATGTCTGCACACACACACACACACACACATCACTATGGGTTATAATCACCCATATATATAAATAATAATATTTTGAAAACATCTATATTTCGTTAATTACAGTGCAATTGGTAAATTCTTATATACTCCCATGCGGCGGAGTAATTTACCAACTTAACTGTAATGATGATGGTTTATTAGATGACATAAATCATCTCCACTTGGAGTAATATATGTTTTAAAAAATTTCAAATATATTAATTCTAAAATAAAGAACATAAGTAGATGATTAATTAATGACTATGACAAATAGTATTTATAATATTATGTGGACAGTTATATTAAAAACTAGTTTTACCGCACTGCATGTGGATTGCAAATATACCGCATGCAGTGCGGTATCACCGGTCTTTCATATATAACTCTAGTTTTAAAATGCATCGGCTTGATTTATAATTAGCACTTCAAATTTACATATTCTAAAACAAATGAAATTTTTATTTTTATTTTTTAATCACATAAATATTATGAGAAATTAAAATATATGGTGTTGATAATAATGTTTCCACACACTATATTTTTTGAGTACATTCTGTTTTAATTATTTGACAACACAAACTTATAACAATAACAATAAATATTTTTTCCAAATGCACTTTCTTTTTTTCCTATATTTTACAATTACTTATTATGTAGAATGTTATATTGTATACAAAAACACAAAGTAACACCATTGCAGCATTTCAAATACAACACATGCAATGATGTACCTTTGATCTTCTATATGCACTTACAAACTTCATTTCTAATTTTTTTTTTTTTTTAAAGACATATTTACCTCCTAGTGGAGCTTTTATGTCATCTAATAAACCTTTCATTACAACCAAGTTGGTAAATTATTCCGCATGGGAGTATATAACAATTTACCAATTGTGTACTGTACTGTAATTAACGAAACGTAGATGTTTTCATAATATTATTATTTTTATATGGGTGATTAGCCCATAGTTATGTGTGTGTGCAGACATCATGTTAATCTTTGAATAGCGTCCAACTCCATATTTACAAAGATATCCGTTTTTCTTTTTAATCCATCAACGAACAAATGGTCACCCAGCAGAAAAATTTTAGTATTAAAATAAATACCGAAAAATTTCCTATGAAAAAATAGCGGATTTGAACTCGCTATATTTCATGATTAATATATATATTTATATTTCGGCGCTATGCAACTGCGCTACCGAGTGTTTGTTTTTTAATTGCTATATGTAAATTATAACTTACATTGCATTTTCATTTATATATAATCCAGAATTATAAGCATTTTGAACAACACACAAATTGAAATAATTCCTTTGCAGACACAGTACTCCAGTGTATTTTAATTATCACTAGATTTAATTTCATTATATACGCGATTAGGGTTATATTTAATAGGTGGTTTAGTAGGCAAAGTCTACTGTGGATTGGTTAGCTCGAGTTAATTTTTTATGTGGTGTAGGTAAAAATATCCCCATAATTTCACTTGTTTTTTAAAATACTATTGTATTTTAAAATTTTATTTTATTTCTTAATTTTTTAATGAAGGTGCAAAATTTCATATATTTACGACAAAATAATATTAACCAAAATTTTAAAATTTGACTTAATATATGTGGTTACAATGCGATAACATGCACGTATGAATATCCTACGGGGAATTTTCTAATCCCTCTGTGGTGGGCTATGGCCGTGGCTAACCACTTTATTTTGACATTTTTATTTTTTGATGTATTTTTTTTTATACATAATTTATTTTTATTTTCTTTAAAATTTGTTGTTCTTTTGTTTGTTCAATTTATGCAATGCAAATGTAATCAATGAATTTAATTAAATAATTAAAATATAATAATCCATTTTTTTTTTCACTATAAAGAGCAATCAGTAAGTGTTTCGTCATTTATGCGTCATCTAACATTAAATGGTAAATTATTTATTTAAGTATTTACCATAATTCGCTATACCCAATAAATTACCTTATATTTTATATAGTTTAATTGTCACTTACACTTTATTTTTCTTATTTACGACTTGCCCGTAAACATATGATACTTTTGGATAACATAATATGGTATTATGTTGAAAATCAACGAAGCTGTTACGGAACAACATATTGTCAAATAAAATTTTGGTATTATATAATTTATTTGAGTTTTTTAAATTATTATAAAAATGTTTTTTATCATGCTGTTGTGGAATTTTAAAAATAGGTTTTCTATGGAATAATAAAATGACTGATTTATTATATATATATATATGTGTGTGTGTGTGTGGATGTACCCATCTGGTAGCAGGCAGGGGCCCATGATTGTATGAAATTATCAAATTAATTTTTCAGACACAACGAAAAATTCCATTGCTCAATATATTATTAATCACACTCTGTGATTATATTTAATAAATATTATTATTTCTTTGATTTAATTTAAATTTCATTTTATTTTTATTTTCAGGTTTAACTATTCATGGAACTTTTTGGATAAGATTGGGTAAGTGCTAAATAATTAATTTATTTTTTTGTTTTTCTTTTTAAATTACAAATTTACAATATATACTTACAACTAATACTACCTTACACAAATTTTATTACATATATTTATACAATTAACATACACAATACATAAATTAATATTATTTTATTACACTACCAAAACACGACGAAAAGATTATCACGTTATATTTGCTCATTACCAATTGACTCTTCTCTAACATAAATTGGTTCACTTGCCATTCCTGCAAAAATAATAAATTATAAATTAACTTTTATAACTATTTATAAAAGGTAAATAAAATAAAATGGTTTTTATGGTCTCTAAAGATCCGATCTAGAACAATATTATTTATTTAAATTAGAGTCCCTTTCCTCTTTTACACATTACACATTCTTATAGCTACCACTAAGACATTTTTATTTTTACATTTATCGTTATCGTCATTATTAATTTATGTTACGTCTCAAACATCAATTATTGTAATTGTGCCCCCATGTACCCGTTGTTTGATCCACCTCCCACCTATCATGTACATCCCAGTTCAAAGATTGTTATGTCCACTATACTGATCTTCAAATTATAATCGCTGCACGTCCGATGTCCAGAATCAATGTATGTATATCGCGGCGATTGTAATTCTCAGATTGTGCGATAATTATATGCTCAAAATGTTCAGTGCGTGTTTTTTTTTTTTTTGGTTTTAACAATTTACATATTTTTATAACAAATATAACTAAAATTACCATCAACATTTATACTATTAACACTTCTATTTCGCTGCCGTTTGAATAATATGCCAACAATTAATACCACAATTATTGTAACAAATAATGCAATTATAACCATTTGAATTTTAGTTTTTATTTTAATAGTTGTTATTTTATTAGTTGTTGTTTTATCAGTTGTTGTTTTATTAGTTGCTAGTTCTTCGAATAACCTGTAAATTATAATAAAACAAAATTAGAATTAATGATGAATAATCGAATATCGATTTATAAATATATTGTGTGTTACGCTGGGCTTTAAAATGCAATTTAAATTTGATTTTTATATGTCTCATCCGATTGCAAATAACTAAATAGATGATTATCTTGTATAAATAAAATCGATAGCAAGAACAAAGTGTTCAATTCTATTCCATATGTGAGGTGTCCATAACTAATATATAAAAAAGGTATCAACTGTTGTGGAACGCTAATATTGGGATTAACGCAGGGATTTTATTTCGTTAGAAATTAGAGAGCTTTTAACTACTTATTATATTTCTGACGCACTGTACACACCGGCATTTTGGCTGCTTAGCATTTTTTTAAATTAATTTTAAATACATGGTACAATTTGTGCAAAGAAAATGTGCAATCTTTTTAAAATAATTCTAAATTTTTAAAGCCATTTTACTATATGTTAAATATATTAAAAAAAAAAATATTCAAACTTACCGTAATTTAGCAGAATTATTTTCTATGAGGCAATTATGTTTTGAAATTGTTTCATTTAAATAATAACCATCGTAACATTTACAAACACCCGGCAAAATACATACACCATTTTCACATTCTTCGGTAAAACTACTATTATTATATTCATCACCATCATCGATAATAATATTTTTACTCGTATCATTCAATGACCTACACATTGTTTGACATTCATAGCAGACATTCGTAACATTAAATTGTAATCTATATCCAAATTCACATGTACAAGTTGTATAATCGAAGTGTTGAATTGCAGAATTAGTTGCACAACTTTTTTTCTCCGGACACATTGTATTTAAAATACAATTATTTGGGCAGTCACATGATGTTGACGAATTTGTAGGATCACAATCGCAAATACTGGGTATACTACAAATTTCATAAACTTCACATTTTGGTTCACATACTGGATTGCATACTGATTTATTATTTAAATCTAATTCAAAGTATTTGTCGCATGTACATATATTTGGCGATGTACACCGGCCATTTATACATTCATTTTTGCATATCGGTAAACATTGACGCTCCCTTGAATTCCAATAATAATTTTCATTACATTTACATAAATTATTCGCTATACATTTTCCATTTTTACAATTCATTTCCGTACACATTGGTAAACATTTTGATTCTGCGTTGTCCCAAAAATAATTTGGCTTACAATTACAAATTTGTGGGGCAAGACAATATCCATTTTCACACCCATCACATTGTGGAACACAACTAAAATAATTTATTATTTTATTATTAAAAATTATATATTATAAATTCGTGCATAGAATTAAATATTATTTATATTATTTATTCTTGTATTATTTTGTCATTGAACTGTGTGCTTTCAATGAATGGAAATAATTCAAAGTGTTTTTCTGGAATGATTTAGAAAATAATGGATATTATGAATACAACACACAATTAAATTTGTTATCTATTTAACATTTTAAAAATCATTGTTTCTGCTCAGCGACGACGTCGTCCGTAGGACATCTCACAAATTTAAAATATTAATTATTAAAAATTTTCTGATGATTCGTGATTGTGTGATTATTTAATTACAAAACTGAATAACACTAAATTTGTTTATAATAAAAATTCTATTATTTTGTTATGTCCGCGATTGATTCTAACAATTTAAATATTCAGTGTATACGTTTTTGTAACATAAATTGACACATTCTATATATTTACAAAAACCAGGAACATTATTTTCACATAATAACTTACACATTTGATGAACTATTTGATGAAGCATATCCATCCAGGCATTTGCATTTATTTGGTGCGATACAATTGGAATATTTACAATTTGGTTTACACATTGGTACACATTCTAAATCTTTACCACTACTTTCGATTGGAAGCACTGATACATAACCATCACAACATTTTTTTTTAACAATAAATTTTGTTATATTAGAATATTTTACACGTGTTCGTTGCACTTCTTTTAATTGAACACATGGTCGATAGACAAAAAATTTTCGGCACATATCTTTATATGAAACCCATTCCGTATATGTTTCCAATTCACTGACTGGTACATCAGTACTAAAAAATATAAATAATTATAACAAGAATAACTTAAAAATTTAAAATCGAAAAAAAAATACAAATTTATTGAATATACGAAACCTTTCCATTCTTGAACATATTCCAATTTCACTTGTTTTAATTCCATTAATAAATCCAAATAATAAAATAATTAAATAAATTAATTTTGTAAAATTCCTGTTAATATTTTGTTGGGAATTCATTATGAAAAAAAAAACCACTATCTGAAATTTAGGTAAAATTTAATTTATTGAAAACTGATTTTAATTCTTTGTAATGAAATTGTTTTATAATAATTGAATGTCGTAAAACAAAATTGTTTATGAATATTAAATTTTCATTTTATTATTATTTATAATAATTTCGTCTCTTTACTTTCAAATGATAAAAATATTTCCTGTTTTCCTAAAGAGATTGTTCATATATTGTGTGTGTGTGTGTACGAGAGTTATGATCAAAAAGTTCGTGCCAACGCTGAATATCAAGTTTTAATTGTTTCTTTCGTGTGATTTTTTTTTCTATTTGTTATCATTCTTGGAACGATTGGGTCAAATCTTCATAACTCAACTCTTTTATCATTTCCTGCTTCTTTTGCTCTACATGTTTTTGCATTTTTTGTGATTCTAAACGAATAATAAGCTTTCACCAACTCGGTCGTTTAAGATATTTCCAATGTGAGTCGATTATCAATCGAACAAAAACTTTTTAGTCAAATCTCGTACATGTTCAACAAATGCAAACAATATTATAAACATGCGTTCATCAAAATTATTTACTTTTTATTTATTTGTTAGTTTCAATAGATGTATGCCTATGAAGTCGCTTTGTTTTTATTGTGCCTGTACTACTCCGGCAATTACGTGCAAATAATGGTTGAAACAAATTGAAATCAGAAGGGTAGTAAATGTGTGTGGAATGGAGTTTGTAAAATATAGCCATTTCATCAGTGTAAGGCATAATTCGGTGCAGATATAAGGGTGTCTTTTAAATTGTTGAGGTAGTATTTCAGAGATATGATTTATCGTTTTCAATGGTTGTTGCACAAATTCATATCGAAATCAATTTTCCTTTTTGTGGATCTTACCCAATTACAATTTTATTCTCATATCTACTTGGTCAACTGGTTTCATAAGAATACACATATAAATACAATTTTATATAATTTAGCTTTTTCGTACAAAGAACAACACGATTTATTTAGAATTTAATATGTTATAAAATGTGAACGATTGAAATTTAAATATTATTCATATATATATTGACCCATTAATATTTAATTAATTTAATATACGACGAAGTAATAATTAATATTAATTTCATATAAATATTTATTATTTTTTTTTTATTATATGTAATCTATTATTAAAATCAATAACAACAATTCGACGTTACCCAATATGACTTTAGAATTATTCTATATTACTTAAAATTTATGTACATATTTATTATGATTAAACTCCATTGGTACAATGGTACAGTGTGTTTCATAAGATTAAGCGATTGTGTGAAAAAATATAGTAAATTGGTTATTATTTAAAAATGGGAATTTCTTCCAAATTTTATATCAACACATTTTTTTTTTTTTTTTTTACAAGATTGACGTGCTCTCTAGAACATTTCAATTGATCTATTTGTTCTTATGAACTTTAGTATTTTGTAAGTAATATACATATTAGCTATAGAAGATGGTTGAACCCCACTTTTGCCCTGTCAAAAGTTTAGAAAAGTAATTAAAAATATATTTAAAATGTTATCAAGAGTCGTTTGGTCGTGCGGTGGTTGTTCAATAATTATGATATTGTGAAATTAGTCCTTTTACATTAAAACATTCCATTCTCAATAATCAAAGGTCAATTGGTGGATAATTTTTCTATTAGTTTAACTTACCAGATTGCGTAGCTTTTTTTTTTTTTTTAGAATTTATCATTAAGATGACTATTTTCTAAATTAGTTCAAATGGGAATATTCAGTCGTTTAAATATATAATGGAAGAAGTTGTATATGATATTTTTCTAGCAATTTCACTATAAATAATAATTTAAATTGTCCAATCGATATACTTTTATTTGATATGGATCGAAATAATACTCACTTATTCGGACTAAAACCGATTTTTGGGCCACACATGATTAATTCAAAAGTTTTATAACAATAGCTCGACTGATTTAAATTGAGAAGTTGTGGCGGATAAGAAAAATGTGAGCCAATTTAAATACTCAGGCTATTTGTGTCGTTGTAATTTTATATAAAACACATGATTGTTTCAGACTAACAGACTTTGAAAAATTTACAATCAATTGATATATACCAACTATATCATTTATATGTTACTTATTATAATATTATAACAATAATTGAATGCGTCAAATCAGTTATCAAACACACTGCATCATAAATAAAGGAAATAGTTTATCTTAATTTTTGTATTTTTTTTTTTTTTTAATTTTTTGTTTCTGTAAAATGAGTTAAATAATTTATTTATAAATATTATAATATTATTATTCAATATCATTTAATTTGCATTACTCAGCATCGCAGCAGTGTAGCAAAGATAAAAAAACATATATATATATATAAGCATTCCAAATCAGTATTTGTTTGTATTTATAGTTAAGAGGATTAGTAATACGTTTGAATAAACCAAAATGTTTCAATTGTTCCCATATATATATAACTCAAGCTCAACATGTATTCCTCCACTTTGCTCCGACACATTTTTAGTAGACTATATATATATTACCTCTTGCCTCACGTTTTCCGCAGTGGCCACACGTGAACAAATGTTTTCAATGTCACTATATTTTTTGTGGTATTGGAATTTCCACTTCATTTGGGGAGTACCACAAATGCCTTTAAATTTTCTCTGTCATCATTTGGAAAATCGGTTATAGCTTTTCAACACGTGAATCTATTTTAAAAATCTCTTCCAATTAGAGATTCGAAATTGATTATAATTTACAATGCTGTATGTAAAAATGAAAATCCGTTAAAACTATATGGCCTGTAATTAAAAAAGATGATAATTTATAAAAGTCAATTTTCCGAAATATTTAATTCGATGAACATCCACATACATTTTTCATAATTTAGTTTAATTTCACCCAGGTTATAAGAACCGATATAGCGATATAATATATTTTTGCTTTTTGTATAATTTGTTATTTGCAGAAGCTTATGTTTTACTGAAACAACGTAAATCCGTGAATGGCCTTAGGAGAAATGATTTTGATATGCGTATTGTATTTGGTTGTTATTTGTATGATCTGAAAGATTTGGTATACTTTGACTATTTTGATGTGACAGTATTTAACCAAATGTTTCATAAACGGTTTAGAATTCTTACCACCCAACCCTTTACCATTCATCAGATATTGCTCCTTCACATTTTTTTCATTAATTTAGATCGTGACTGCTCTTCATTTTTTCTTTTGAAGAAGTTAAAAAATATAACTAGATGAATGAATTGCTTGAAAGATTATCGGAAAATGGTAAAGGGATGTAACATTCGAACGATAATACATTGAATAAAATATGTGTCTGCTTTTATAAAAATTGTCTTAAATTTTTAACACAGTTTCCATCACAGAACCGATGCAAATTCATTATCTGCGTGCAGTTTTGTTTCATATTTAATTATATACTCTCAAGGGTTATCATTTGGCTTATATGGATTTTCCTTTTATACTTATATAATTCCTCTGCGGTAAATTACATGTACCAATAATATTTATTTAATATATCCGTAAATAAATAATGATATATTAAATAAATAATATTTTTCTTAAATTATTGTAAATTCAAAAATTGTTCACATCGTCTTTAAAAAAAAAAAAAATAAAAAACCACCGCGCAGCGTACAACATTTTATAAATAAAATGAAAAATATTATGACATTTAAATTTGTGATAATTAATTAAATTATTAAAATTATTACAAAAGTCACATTTTCTTTTTTCCACTATATCAATTTACATATTTATCACATTTCATCAAGCCAAAAAAAAAAACATTATTATAAAAACAGACAAAAAAAATAAATATATTGTATAAAAATAATAAACAGCAACAGCAAATTGCATATAAATTATCTTTTCTCAAAAAAAATTTCTTAAGACATTTTTTTCCAAGAGACATTTATAACAACAACGAAATACTTGTACCATAAAAAACAACTTTTAATATACATACTTAATTCCACTCTTCTTCGATATATTTATTATTATTATTATTATTATTATTATTATGTTTTATTAATATGTATTTATAAATATATGTTCATTAAATATATTATTAAATTTTTGCCTGTCGGTAAATTGAATAATTATGCCTTGCAGAAAACAACATGAGGTTAATTTTGTGTTGAGTGTTTATCATATAATCGCCGCACATATATATAGTAAATTTGTACGTATATGAAAAAGTTAATGAATTGGTACGCGAAGAGTATATGTTACATTTTCTTTTAGTGTATGATCAAAAAAAAAGGAACAATTTTTCACTTTATTTTCAAAATGTTATTTTTAATTTAAATTATTTTACATTTAATTCTTCTCGTGTGTTTTTGTTTGCATTTTATATATATAGATAAAAAAAAAATATATTCCCATCTCTAATAATATAAATGTATATAATTTTGAAAATAAATGACTTTGTTATTATTTTTGTATGCCAGTTGCATGTCACACACATGCCGCAAAAATTTAAATTCTCTTAATTTATTTGATGTGTCCTCTGAAATTTGCTTTATGTCAAGTATTCTAAATAACAATCATTAATTTTCGTATTTTGTGTTGTTCTGTTTCGTTTATGATAAAAAAAACATAACAAAAATTAAATAAATATATTCGATTATAAAATAAAAAGAGGAAATTTAAAAATATCTTTTAAAACATAATGTTGCATTAATTATACGGGGTGTTGCATAATAAGAGTTCCTCTGAATAACAATACCAGTAATGATACACACTTTTATAGCTCACAGCAGTGGCTTTGTTAAAGATTACAGATCATAATATCGATTAATATCAATAATAAATTGTATGTTTTTTGTTCTTTTGGATTTTTCTAGGGCTTTTTGGATTTGGTGGATCACCAAATTCTTTTGAATAAATTGCTGTCTTAATTTAAATGGTTCTATTTGGCTGGGATTGAGAGTTACCTGACAATATGTTCATTGAAATCCAATTTCTTGACAACGCTACTATTTACACTTTTCATTAATGATTTGGCTCAATGTCTTAGTTACTTGTATTACCATCTTTTTGCTGATAATGTCCAACTATATATAGGGAATGCGCATTGGATGATTTTGCTGATTGTGTAGAATTTATTAATAATGATGATTGATGAGGTACATCTATGGTCAAATAATAATTGTTCCAATTGTAATATGCAAAACTCGACACTTTTCTTTCTTTGTTCGGATAATTGTATGCTGTGGAACACTTTGCCATTGTATATTAAAAATTCAATATGTGAAGCGTCTTTTACGTTTGCCTGCATAGAATTTTTAGAGTGGTGGTTATGTTTGTGTATGATAGCGAATTTGAATTTTATAATTTATTATTTATTTTATTATTTAGATTTTATTTTGAAATAACATTTTATTTTTCTTTCTTTTTGTTCCTTGAACAACTATGTATTTTATTGTACTTATCATTATATTACACAATGAAGAGACTTATCGTCTCATGTGCGAGATTAAATATAAATAAATAAATAAATATAATCTGACTGTATGTATAATTTAATTTTCGGCATATACATATTTTTGGAACAGAACAATATATAATTTAATAATAATATAATATGATATGGTTCAGTCTGTGTTTAGGTTTTTGTGTCAATAATATTCCGACCAGATCCTTTTTTGCATATGGCCAAAGTACGACCAACGAATTTTATTAGCACACGCATTCAATTCATCTGCTTTTTCGTTGCCAGTCACAATAATTCGATTACAATCGAATTAATTAATTTGTAATAATGATTTAACTGCATAATGTTAATACTGTCTTGTATTTTAAATAAAATCATTTTAAAAAATTGGTTACGAGTGACCAAGTCGACAAGGATACCTCTGGTGTTTATCCTAATTTCAACACCCTGTTTTACTTCTTTTTTTTTTTCCTTATTTAATACTTTCTCCTCCTCCGTACGACGACGACGACGCTGTGACAAAGTATCATCAAAATACGTTTACATGTAAAATTGTTTATATTGTGCACAGCGGCGGCATTGTGCACAACAACAAAAGATTATAATAAAATTAATCACATGTAATTAACCGACTGTGTTAAGAGTATAAAGTAATTTTAAAATTAACAAAATGTTATTACATTTACATTGTTTTTAATTTACCAAAAAATTATTTGACCATATAAAAATTTCACTTGTCATTTATAATTTTACGGATGATTAATTTTTTCTGTTTTCTTGAAAATTATATGTGTAACTAAACTAAATTATAAAATATGTTTGGTGTGTGTGTGTGTGTGCATCATCATAAGATGTACATAATTTTTTTATTTTTTAATTCTTCTGTAATCATGTTATTCAAAATGACACTCAAAAATGTTCTGTATACAGTGCCAATAAAAACAAATTTTAAATTAGAAGCACTCTGAAAATACATTTATAAGAAATGTTCATCTTAACGTTATATATATATACTTATTTTTTTATTATTATATTATGCAGCTATATAGTAGACAAAGACAAATCATTCTATAATTAACTGAAGATATAATAATCATCGAACCATATTATGTTAATTGTATGTTAAAATGAATAACATGAGACTATTTGGGATAGATATTTTTGGAGAATGGATGAATATTAATGATATTCATGCGGAGAGACACATTTTATCGGATTTTTTATTTGTTAATATAATCGTATAGTAATAATAATTGTAGTTTATATATGAAATTAAATTTTCGAATACGTGACAACTATAAACTGGAAATTATTTTCAATTTATATTATTTAAATATTTATGAACATCCTTGATTCCATAATTTATACTTAGTTGATTTTGCCATAATAATAATAATTTTTACTATTTATAGAATTTCAGTAAAATTTGTAAAATAGTATTTTAAGATTTGGTAAAATTTTCAAATTAATTTTATTAGTATTTTACGTGGAATATATAAATAAATATAGATTCACTCACTATAGTCCTAAAATCAGTGTAAAACGAAAACTATATTTAAAATTCTATTGGATTTTGTATCAGAATCAAGTTAATCAGAATTTTTACATAATGAAAAAACACAATATTATATTTGTTCACAAAATATAGGTATTAATCTCTCACCTATAACTTTATCCTTTTATGCTACACTTACTTGGGAGTTAAAAATTGAAGGTGGTAATGGTGATAATAAAAATAGGTGAAATCGAACATTAATTCACATTTACGATTAAATTTTAATGTAAATTATTAGTTATTTTTTGTACGATAGATAGTAATCTGTAATCTTTCCTATATTTTGGCAGATTTAGCTTATTCTTTATTATCTATATTAGGTGATAATAATTCAGTGCGTAATTTTCCAATTTCATCTAAATGGGTTAAGCTGTTAACATATAAAAAATACAATAAGTTAGTGTAATGGTACTGTTACACGAGAAGATTTTACACACAAACGAAAACTTATAAACATTGATTGATTTTACATTAAATTTTCTGATTTATGATTATTTTTTTTTTTACCTTTTCACTATCGGTAATTTTAAGCGTCAAATATTTCGTTTGTGAAGTTGTTACTTAATCCTGAATTTTAAGGATTTTTATATTACAGTTTGCTGCATTTAGCTATCTCGCCTTAGGTCTTTCGGGTTTTCTTCTACCATCTCGATTACCATTACCAACAGTTTTTTCGGGACCAAAATTTGTGCTCAAAATATAGTGCTAATATATTTTTTTTTTTTTCAATTTTCTGGCGCTATATAATTATATTCTATACGTTGTCGACGACATCATTGATGCTGCGGTCATATTACATATTACAATATGTGAAATGTTAATGTGGTGTACGCCGCGTGTATGTATAACGTGGTACCGCCCGGTACATCATTCACAAATAAAATAAATTAATATAAATGTAAGAGAAAATAAAAAATTAAAAACATAAAAAAAAAAAAAATAGCTACAAACAGCAGGAACTATTTATAATCATTAACGCATATCCAGAGTATAATAAAAATAATATGTAACACACATATTAATAACAATAATAAAATGTGATGTGAACGTAATTTTGACACGCCAACTAACATTTTATTGTTGTGTTTGTTGTTGTTAAATGTTAATAAAAATGGAATATGATGTTAAATTATGCAATGAGTCAAGCCCAAATGAGCAAAAGATTAAAGTAGACATATTTTTTTTTTTTATGTTTTGCACATACAAACATATTTATGAAAAACGAAATAGTAAAACTAAAATTTAAAAACATATCTTAAATGTCCAATTTTTTTCCACTTAATTTTTATGCCTGTTATTAATTTTTTTTTTTTTATTTTTCATATTCCTTATACTCTTGTAAATATTTTATATTTCTTATAACTTACTACATCGCACACAAAAACATTTAAATAATATATATATATATATATTTACAGAGCTGCTTGACTTGATATATGTTTTTATTTTAATTCTGTGAGGTTTGTTTTTTTTTTTTTTTTTTTTTTCGGATAATATTTGACAGCCGTCTGTGTGTAAAACATAAAACAAGCATGTGGTCCATATCTCATCTTCTTCATCTCATTTATAATTTTAATTATTTCTTTCAATGTGTCAGCATCATTTTTTAATAGCCCAATAACATCATTTTGGTTTTGGTTTTGGTTTTTTTTTTTTGTTTTCTTATTATTTTGAAATATGTATTTTTATATTTTCACAAAGGTTTTATTTTTAACAGATTTAGTTTTCTTGTATTTCAATATTTGATGGTTTTTTTTCGATATTATAATTTAATTTTAAATTGAGAATTTATGGAAGCATTATGTAATTTTTGTATTGTAAAACAATTGATTTTTATTAAATATTAGATTGATTGAATGAATATTAATTATATACTATATTTAAAAAAAAATTCTTGGAAACTTAATGTTGATTGTTTGTTGAATATAAATTACTATATAAAATTTCTCTTTTAATAATAATTACATTAGTAATCAGAAGAAGCTAAGTCTGGTGAATAAAGCGGGTGAGGTAACAACAACAAGCGTTTTGATCGTATCTTGAATTGGTTTTGATCTGTGTTTTGTGTGACGGTGCATTGTTATGTTGCAAAATAACTTTACCATATCTTTTTGCCCACTCTAGTTGTTTTTCGTTTAATGCATAATTTAAATGGATCATTTGTTGTCGGTACAGATCAGTATTAACAGTTTCACCACACAGTTTCAGAAGCTCATATAGTATACCGCACTACACATATTTTGCTTCTAAAAGAGCATGCTCACCGTAAGCTTCGGTAAGTGTATTCGATGCGCTTCAGCTTCGTTTTTCTTCACAGAAAAATAATGCAATAAAATTTGCCGCAAATGCGATGATTTTCTGATACAAAACTTTCTATTTTTAACTTTAAAAAAAAATATATAATGTTGTTTACAATACAATAACTTACACTACAAAATATATTTGTCAGATTTTATACCAGATGCATGTTCACATTAATCTTTAACTGCAGAGTCATATTTGTGTTAACTATAATTTCATATTTCTACATCTGATATATTTTATAATGTGTTATCATTTAATTTAATGTCATCATTTGCGTCTGTCTGCACATACCAAAGAATTATACAATTTTAATTTGATGATGAGGATAAAATTTTGTCCATTCATTATTAACCACCATATTATAATATATACGATCTGCGATCTTTTTAAAAATTCATATATATCGGTCAACTGTCTGGAAATATAAATACCTTACCATATCAGACAAAGTCATTTATTTTTTCATATTTTTTTTTTATCTTTATCTTGCAATATTTATTGTTCGAGTACATTTAAAAAAAAAAATAGTATAATTATAATTATTACACCATATATTTTTTTCTAAACCTACACACACACACACACATTTATTAAAATAAATTGATTACAAAATATATGCCTATAAAATTATAAATAATTCTTTAATTAATTTTTAATACTTATTTATCATAATTTATAGCATTTTTTATAATAACTGAACTGACACAATATCAACATTTTGAATGATTTATTACACAGGCATTTTCAATGTCATTTCGCGTTCAAATAAATTTGTTGGTGGTATTTGTTGGTATTGTTGTGTTGTGTTATTATGTTTATGTCACATTAAATAAATGATTTTATTGTGTTCACTCACCACACCAAACACCACCTCGTACACCGTACATGTATACCATAAAATACATACATTATAATAATTTCAATCATATTAAAAATATACCTGTCGCAACACACATTATTTTTATACCATAAGCCATAATATACCTGAAGATAAATGTACATATATAAAATTATATATTGTATCGTATATAATAAAAGTAATTATAATTTATAATACCTGTTCGCATTTTATTATTAATCTTATAAATTACAATAACAAATGCTTTTTTTTATATCTTGATATTATAGAATAAAAAACCTATTAATAATAATATAATAATAATTTTAAATTTTACATTGACAACTTGTTATTTATTTGTAAAAGGAATAATAATATATATTTTTATATAAAAAATCATGTCATTTTTGTGTGGATTATTTATTTTGTTTTTTATTGTCTCTGTAAAATAATATACTATTGAAAAATATACGAGTATAAATCAATAATAATATATTATTCCTTCATTAATTATCGGCCATAATCAATCAATTTATTTATTTATAATATGCATTTCATAATTTATTTAATTTAATACAAACAATATTTTGTTTTGAAAATATATTGTGATTAAAAAAAAATTGGCTATATTAGCTAGTTGTATATTACCGCGTATATACTCCACTTCAACTATACTATTGTATATATATAAACACATACACAATCTATCGAATACTCCCTGAGTATTGTAATAATATATTATAAAATAAATACACACTTCAGAAAATATAATGAAAAAAACTTATTTTTTTTTTATTTTAACAATTATTATAACAATTTGCTGATTATATATTAACTTTTTTTTTGTATTGTTACACGATAAATTGATTGAAGTATAATTAATTAACAAGAGATTGTCAAGATAATTTAATTAAAAAATATTAATATTTTAAACAATTAAAATGAATGAATCGAACACAACAACACTAACAATTAAAAATATATATACAATTTTAACATTTGAAATGAATGAATGAATGAATGGAATATATGAGTGATGAGATGATATTTTATTATGCACGTCGTCGGTCATTGAAGATGTTTAAAAAATTGAATTCTATTAGTTTTTTTATATATATATTTTTTGTATGGTAGTTTGATTGATAATATTATGATTATTATATTTGTTTTGATAAAGAAAAATTGTATTAGCTACTTTTCAGGCACTTTTGTTATTGTAAATAATTAATAAATTCAATTAATAATGATTTTGATTTATAATACTGAAATAAATATTTATAAAAATAATAATAAAAATATATATGAATTGTGAATATAACGTTAATATCAATAATTATTAAAGAGATGATTCTAATGAATTAATTTGACTACATATTAGACACTGTATATATATTTTCAAGAATAATCATTAGCTATTAGGACATTAATTTAGGGCTAACTAATAAAATACACGGGATTATATTTTACAATTTACTACTATTTTAGAATATATGGATTTCATCCATTCATCGTCGTTCTAAAATTATTTATTATATTTAGGTTTTAAGTTAAAGTTAATAAATTTATGTCTTATCTTTATGATTTGATTTGTATAACTAATTTGCTAAAATATAAAAATATAGAAAAAAAACAACCTATATATAGTTTCTATGGTGGAGCAACTATTATTTTCTCTATAACTTGATTATGTTTCATCTAATTTTAACCACACATTTATTATATTGTATATATTATGAGTTTTAGAAAATCTATTCCCATATTGGAAATTATAGTGAGCCGCTTCGTTGCGGATACAATCCAAGTTGGTTTTATCGCATAACCGAATTTGATTTACAATGTAGACCTACTATATAGTTTAATATGAAAAGTTCTTAAGTTATATATATGCACATAGTTAATCGATGTACAGGTCTGTTTGTTTTCCTAAAAACAGTACGTATGAACAATGCAGCTTTATTCTATTAATCGACTGAATAATTTCTAAATAGGCACAATTTTTCACTGCCTGAATGTGAAATACATACAAAAAAACTCCGATAAATACAATTGATTTTTAAATTTAAAAATAATAAATAACTTAATCAAAAAAAATTTATTCATCCATTCACGATATTTTATTTATTTGAATTTCTAAATTAATATATTATAAAATAGTAACAATTTGTTTTGTTTGTTATATTTATGGTGTATTATTATTTTTATGTTAAGGGATGCTTTAATAATTTAATATGGGTTTTTATTACAAATTTTAAACTAACTATATTCTTAAAACTTCTTTCCATTGTTGAATGATGAATAATTTTTTGGATCATGTTGTGTTATTGTTACCTTTACGTTTTTTCTTATACAATATAGTATTTTTTTTTTAACCCATATTAAACCGTCGCCTATGAACGACAAAGTGTAATAAATCAAAAATATCGTAAGGGAAAGGAAAGGAGGTCGTCGAGAAGAAGTAAAGTTAATTTTTTGAAAAATAAAAAAATGGCCAAAATTACATTTTTTTGTATGGAGTTTATAATTTATATCATCTATTTTTTTTTTTTTTATTACATTGAATATGACTACAGCTGATCTTTTGTGTTGAATGAGTTAAGATGCATATAAAAATTCATTTGTAGCACAAGACAGATAAAAAATTCCGGTAGCATAATACCCGATATATAATACACACACAAATATCTTATTATTTAACATAAAATGATTGATATTTTCTTTTTATATTGTATTTACATTTATGTAACGAGGTGATCATGCATTAACGTACTACAATCACCACATTGCTTGGCTCTCAAATATTCTGGACGCGAAAACTCACTTGCTAACTTATTATGTTCATAATTTTTTAAAATTTAATTTATATTTATTTAACAATGTTACGATAAATATGGAATGATCATATTTTACCCTATGAAGATCAACATTTTATTTAATATACCAATACAATACACACGTATATAAATAAATATATGTATTGTTTATATTGAATTTAAATAGATATTTATATTAATCATTTTGAAACTAAACTTATCTATAATTTATGTTTAATTGCCGTAAAATAAGTTACTAATAATGCCACTCGTAGTGATTATTATTGTTTTGTTTGTTCGCGTGATGATCATTATTTCATTATTAAAAATATTATCATACCTATACCTATACATTATACCTCGTACCATATGAGTGACTTTGGGTGCTATAAATTATAAAATAAGTATGAATTTTCAAATGTGTCTATATAAAATACATTATAATTTTTGAAAGTTTTTTTTTTTTATTATTAAAACTATATGCCCATAAAAAAAAATCAACGAACCAAATACAAAAAAAAATAGAACTAATTAACCCTCACCTTTACACAGCCACATTAATTGATATTGTGTTATATCTTATTATCATAAATTAAATTATTTACAAATAATGAAAATAACAATTCTTTCTGATGGTGGTATGTTGTGTGTGAAACATCGAGGTATTAATGTATAATTGCATGTGTACAAGTGGTGTGTATTTGGTATTTGGATTACTGTCGATGGTATTTTTATTTATATATCCCATGAAAGATGTGCGGCCGTAATTGGGTTTATGTTAAAATTAAAATTATTAATACAAAATTAAATTAAAATTAAAACACAAAAAAAATATAATATATCAACAATTAACATAATAATTAAAACGATAATAAATATATACAAAAGCAATAAATTAAATGAGTTTTTTTTATATAGTTTTATTATGTTCTGGTTTTTTTGTTACTTAATTTCACATCCAAACATATCCAAATACGCAATATTTTTTGTATATATACAATTAATATAAAAATTATTAGTTGGTGGTGGCTCATGTTGGAAGCAGTGAGAGTGTTGAATATAATTAACCATATTAATATAGAAAACGTACACCTTAGATTTTCGATCGGCAGGGTTTCTAATGAATTATTTTCATCTATATACTGAAAAATAATTAAGAATATCAGTAAAAAAAATGTCGCACAAATTGTACAGCTGGTGAAAATCGATAAATTCATACAAATCACACTTAATCTTTCAAAACCAATAACAATTTGTCAATAAAATATAAAAGAATAAAAATAATTTATATATTTTTGTCATTTAATTTATAGATAAAAAAAAAATACAAAATATTGTATAATATCAAATTACATGAAAAATAATATTATCATCTATATCTTCTTGTTTATTTATAGATTTATGCGGATGTGTATACATTCGAGTATATGTACCATATATTTATAAATTTATTTCTAATAATTTTTTGTAGTATATCAATTTACTATAGATTTTATTATTTATATACAGGGTATTTTGACCATTCTTTTTAGTACCGTATTGTCTAGATGGCTACTGCCTTTAAACTACTTATGAAAATGTAGAAAACTGTTTTTAAACTATACCTTCCTCCTCGTAGCGAATTACTAATTAATACATTTTTCGGTGTTCGACTTGATTTTTCTAAAAACTCTGGTACACGATACATTATTAATTATTTACAAATATTACTGGGACACCCTGTATGATTATATGTTAGAAATAAAAAAATAAAAATAACGATTTATAAAACCAGAAAGAATTATCAGTTTCTGTGTGAAAGGGGTAATATAATATTTTATGTATATTATTATTCTCTTATCATTATAAAAACTGCGATACAATTTATTGTATTGAAATTTGATTTAACCAATTTATCATTGAAAATACATTTACGCAGAGTTTAATTAATATAAAATCGATTGACACCAATGATTATGTTGTGGTATTGAAAATTATAAATCTAATCTTAAAATCTTCATAATATGTTTTCTATGTGTGACAATGACTTAAAATAAACAATTTTATTTTGAATATATATATGTTTTACTAAATAAAATTTAAAATCAATGTTCATCGTCTTTGATATTTCTTTTATTATGATTAACTTTTGTTTTCAATTTTTCTTTCAGGTACCATATACATTGGATGGAATGGGTTTAAGCGAAGACAAAGTAACATATCATTTAAGTCGAAGGTCACAAGTTTAATTTAATGTGTTTAAATGAAATAAAAAAAAATTCGTTTATGCGGAATAACAACAAAACGAATATTATTAATAAAATATTATTGGACGGCGCGGCGGCTGTTGTCTATTCAGTGAACAACAATGCAAATTTTGTTATTTTATCAACTCCAGAATTATGTATAAAAGGTAATAGTGATATATCTATATATATGAAATATTTGTTTTAATATTATGGTCATAAATTGTTGCATTTATTTTTTCCCTTTTACTTTATAGAATATTTACTTACTCTCAATTTACATATTCCCATCAACTCTCGATCTTCTAATTCTCCTATTTACTTTAAAATACAAATTGTACTTTGTAACGTCGTTAATTTTATAGTCGATCATATAATTGAAATTATTTTATTTCAATTTGACAAGGTACAATATAAATTATGAAATTTTTTAAAATAATTGAATTGAAATGGAATCTATGAACGTCGTACACACACATACAATGAATATTATAATTTTATTAATAAATATTGAAATATAATAATAGATATTCCATTGACTTTTTATCCACGGCGGTTATTAATATTATGTTCATCCACAACAATTCCATTTACATTACAAATGAAAAAAAAATATAAAAATCATAAAGAATATTGTACGTGTACGTAATAATAAAATAATAAAAAGAACGTCAACTGTCTGTAGCAATCGCGATATGTATATTATATTTATGTGTGGTTTGTAGAAGGAAATAGTATTGGATAGACATTGTATGGTATACAATATTCTCATATGTATAAATACTGACAGGGCAATTAATTTGAAGAGGACCATTGTCAATAACATTCATTTTAATAAATAATTTCTCATTACATTATCAGATATGCCATGATGTTTTTTGTGCGGCTGTTTCCATATAATTGACTTTTACAGAATTATTGATATTTTACTATTGTATATATTGTATATTTATAAATATATATATCGTTATTTATATAATACGCAAATGAATAGACTATATAACCCACACACATAATAAATTATTATGAAAAATTATGAAGTTAAATGTTCATGGATATAGAAAAATAGTTTCATTTAAATTGGGTATATATGGACTTTAGAAATTTTCATAATATTCATTGGTATATATATTATGTTATATTATAACAAATCCGATATGATCACACCTCTAAATTTGTATAGAAAAAGAATTTACTCTATAATTTGGTTGTCGATAATTGCTATAAGATACAAAATATTTTTAGTGTGTGCTCAGTTTCATTTGAGATGTTTGCCATGGCCATTTGTCTCACATATTTTTTATCTACAATCTATCTTGTGGATTATGTTTATCATCATGATCTATATGATATTGGTGACATTGCATTTTTTCTGTATATTGTACGATCATCACGAAATCCATCCAGTAAACCACTAATGCATTTTGATATAGAAATTATCAAGCTCGTGTTTTTCTTTCAATGACTGCCATATAAATTTTTTTTAAATATGTTTTCTATAACATTAAAATTGTACTAAATCAAATATAGTAATGTAGAACAAGTTCCATTTTATGTTGTCAGTGTGTGCTTTGGTTGCATTTTGTAAATAAAATAACTATATATCAATAAATTTTCTTATTGGCTTTTAAAATATAATCTTTTATAAAATAAAATCCATTCATAAATTATTTAAATTAACATAAATTTTATAACTTTTTTGTATTGATATATTATATATACATCGTTTTCCATTATTAAGGGAGCTCGAATTTTATGCGACACAAAATATATATCCATGTTAAATGAGAGATCATATACGATTTATCACCATTACACACTTGTGAATTCAAAATTATACCATTACAAAAGAACATTGAACGTGTATCATAGGTGAAATGCAAATTGATTTATATGTGTAGAGTATAGAGTCATCAAAAATTGTATGCAAAGATTCTTTGAACCGATGCCGCCAATAAAAAAGGCTCATTGAAATTTTATTGTATATATATATAAATAGTTGTTGTATCATTTCAATTTAAAGTTCGAGCATCTCTACTGGCGAACCATATTCGTATATTTTATATGTATGCAAATATATTTTATATTACAAATCCAACCAACATAACTATTCCCACCATACATACTTACATAAAATTACTATGTTTTCTTGGAATATTTTCAACTTAAAAAAAAAAATGTTAATTCAAATCTTAATAGCAAATAAATTCATGTATGTGTTTATCTAATAACAATAACTATAACCAACAACAACCAGAATAAAAACATGAATAAAATATAATAATCGTATAATAATAAAGAGGCAACCAAAGTAAAAAACAGAAAAAATATATTTTTGGAAATAGACGCGAAGATTTGTTTTTTTTTTTACATAATACACTACTTCCAAAAATTATTCTAAAGAAATATCAAAAGATAAAAGGATAATAAAAATGTGGAATTTTTCTGCAAAAAAAAAACATTATGTTTTTATAAAATACTGGAAAAAAATTCAAATAAATAAATAAATATAAAAATATTATATTCATATTAAATATATATATAATAAAAAATGAAATAATCGTGAAACGAAATGCTAAAAAGACATTTACTTCGAAATGAAAAATAAAATATGTGTACGAATATCTTTTAAAATCAGAACATTTTATTATAATATACATGGAAAAGGTTGTATTAAAATTTACGAACCACCAACCGTCATACATTAACAATGATTAATTCTAAGACACACATGTGACATATTTAAATTTTTCCTTTTACGTTTTCTTTACTAATAATAGTTATTGTTTAACGATATCCGTGCAATACTTCAACTTAATTGACCATAAAATAATCTATTGCTTATGTTTTTCAATTTTTCATTGTATCAGCATATATCGGCACATACAGTTTATATTAATATAAATAAATAAAATATATTGTAAAGTACTTAGTGGGACGCAAAGAAGAATAGGAGTGATAATTAATCTGGGTTTATTTCCCAAAATTTACATGTAAATTTTTTACATATTTACTTTAATACAACATTTTAAATTAATCACTAAAACAAAATATATGGAATAAATTAATTATTATTTACCAATTTCACTGTGTAACTAATTTTTGTTTCTGTACACCATAAAGTATCCCAGAAACAGTTTGTCTGTCGCGCAGCCATAAGTCACTGTTACTGTCTACTGGCTTTTAATACACCCTGTACAATATTACATATTTGTATTTTGGCATTAGTACAATAGGGTTATTTTAAGATATGTAACATATGAGTTTCCCATAAAATAAAGCCCATTTCATTTTTTCTTTTATTTATTTATTTATTTATTTATTTGATTTCATATAATATTCTTTATATTTTATATGTAATGTGACAGCAACAACAATATCAAAATTGGAAACATTGCATTGGCATTATGACAATATGACGTTTTTTTGTATTTTGCCACAATATCTAAATAAATAGATATAATTTTCAATGCGATGGTAATATACAACAATTTATGTTATATTCTATAATGAATGTATATGGAAGAAATTTCATGTGTAACCATATAAATAAAAGGAACTGTTATTTTATCATGTATTAAAATTTTGTTTCCTCCATAAGAAGCGAAAAAAAAAGTTTCGACCCCAAAATGCATATATAAATTTTATTTCTTATAAAAGGATAAATAAGAAATTATGATCACATTTGTTTCATTTCATATATAAATTTTTATGATATTCCCTTGCTTTCAAACAAAAAAAAAACAACAACGCAAAAAGGATATAAGGAAAACAAAACATAAACATAATTTCGGCTTCATATTTATTTTGTTTATGTCCTTTTATTGTTATTTTATGTTATGTATTTGTGTTTATTACGAATTATTGTATATCCTTTAATTTTATTATTTACACTACCCAACCCCCCAACACACACACACAAACATACATTTTTTTTTCCTTAATTTTTCTACTAATATTAAACAATTAATAGTTTTTATTATAATAATTTTAACATTTTTTCGGCGCGTTCATAAATATAGTATTATCTGAAAATATAAAAAAATTTAAAATTTCAATTAATTACTGTTTAAAAGATTAGGCGAAAAACTCATCATTGACAAATCCCACCTAAAAATAACCAATGTATTTATTTGTAATTAATTTGTTGAGAAATAATTTCTATTGTGTAAAATATAATTATACAAGGTGTCGACGATCGGTGCGCATTCCTGCCAGGAGAGTGATGGGGAACATAGTTCTAAATCTAAGTGGCTCTGTTTTCGAGATACGGCCATAAAAATTATAGTAGACCGAATTTGTAGAGAATTAAATTGCTTGAGTTTCCAGTTATTGAACAATATAATTGAAAAATAAATATAATTTCACCAGTTTAATAGTTGTAAATATTTAAAAAAGTGGCGTAAATGTAGAAATAAAAAAATAACTAGCTAAAATTATAGCTATTTGGAATAAATGAAGAGTAGGCGGTGTTTGCTTCTGAAATTCAAAACAAGCCAACTCTTCGTTTGTTCCAAATGGCTATAATTTTAGTTTTACATCACTTTTTAAACTGTTTAAATGACAGGCTTTTGTTGTTGCATTATATATTTATAAATTTAACGTTGACAATGTCATGCAGACATTTTTCAATTATAACATAACATTGCTTCAGTTTTTGTGAAGCTTAGAAATGTTACAAGTAAAAGCAATTATTATTCATCAGAAATTGGTGGATATGCCTTCCTAAAATTTAATAATGTTTTATCAAATATCATAATTCATAGCACCACTCCCAAAATTATTGGTTTCACGCATCAACATTACAGAAAGCGATTATCAACAATACAGTTTATGAAACCAGAAACAAAAATTTTTCAGTCGCCAAACCACCTTAAAATACATATCAGTTTCTAACATCAATCTTGTAGCAACATAAATGTCCATAGCATAAAGTAAAGTAAAAAAAAATCTATAAAATATGTGCATATTTTGTGAATTAGTGTGTCAGTATTAGTAATCGGTACATTAAAAACGAAAATTTAATGTGAGAAAATTTGAGTTATAATTTTAAGTGAACATTTCCTGAACGTATCGTTTTTGTATTTTCAAATTGCTCTACTTTATTTTTTATTTTTTTTTTGTTATTTTGTATCGCTTTATTATTTTACTTAAATAAATATTGTAGTTTTAAAGTATATTTACATATGGGATTATAAGTAGACGTACTTTTATATACAATATATATTTATGATGCTGTTGTAGTGTTGTGATGGAAGTTGTCTAAATTAATATATAGAACTACATGAGGATTTATATTTAATTTTTATTATAATTTTTGTGTATTCTTATTTTTTTTTTTTTTCTATAATGATTTATATTTTACATATTTTTTTTATGATTTCTTTTAAAATGTTTTTATAGTTTCTTTTTTTTTTTCTATTAGAGTAGTGTATAGTATTTCCTTGAATTTCCTTCATTTATTTGAGGCCATATGGTTTCCATTGCTAATTTTTATTTTTATTTTAGTATGTGTTTACCAATGAATTGGTCTCAAATTGCAAATAATACGGTATGATGAAAAGAATATTACATAAACGACTATTTGTTAATTTTGTATTTTGTTCAATGGCGGTGTATTTGATTTATATAGTTATCACGTTTTATTACATGTATTTGTAATAACAAATATATATCCAGCAATGCACAGGAAATGTATTGAGTTTAGTTTTTATTTTGTATAAGTGATTTATCTGTAATTTTATCAAATAGATAAAATATTGTTTAGAAAAATAGTTTCTATTTTATTTGGGTAAATTTCCATGTATTTAATCTCATATTTATGATTTTATTGTATGGTTTTGCATATAACTGACCGACATTTACCTAATCTCTTCTTTTTCTTTTTATCGTTTCCTTAATAATTTGTTATTGTACAGAAAAATGTCCTTTTTACAGAAAACTATATAGGAGAAAATATTTTTGTTGATAAAATTAGTTAATTTGTAAGTAACACATTAAAAAAACTACATTTTTTAGATTATTAAATTTATTTTATTTTTATCATTCAAATATATGCCATCCACTACAAATTTATTACATGAGATTATAACTCAAAATTAAAATCAATTTATTATTATGTCCGTCCTTCCTTCCGATAATAGATAATCTGCCAAAAATTTACCTACTTACATTTCCAAATGACTATACATTGCTATCTATCATATATAATTGCAATGATATTATTGCTGCCAATGTCACAGTTACATTAAATTTATCGTTCAATTGCAAAAAAATCTCTGTTTTAATGACACAATATAAACTTATCTGTTTATTCTAATGTTAATTTTAAGTAATATATTGTTAATTTTATAATATTTGAACAACTCTAATTTCCAATCACTGCAAATGTTAACGTTCTACATACATTAATCTATCTGTACATATGACAATTTTTTGATTTTGTACTTGTACATATTTAGGCAATTCAATATGTCCTTGTAAAATATCATTTGACCAATTTAAAAGATGTGTATCATTACCATTGGATTATGTTTCAAAAAGAACAACACCTTCTTCTTTACACATATACCGTGATGTAGCCTATAAAATTAAAAATTGTCGCAACCATTTAAAAAAATCAATATCTCATTCATATAAATAGCAAGCCTTATAACTTTTATAATTCGACAACAGTATCTAACATATCAACAACTGATTACATTTACCATAAATATATGTATGTGTATTTTAAATAGGCGTTAATGCGAGGGAATTAAATTATAATATATATATTTATTATTATTTTTTTTAATATCGCTCATAATTGAATAGAAAAAACGAAACATTTTTATGAATGATGATGTATTCAAACATTTGCTACAAATCCTATATATCCTGTTTTATATAATTTATGAGTAGTATTATCGTTTAAAAATGTGTATAAATAAATAAATAAATAAATATATTAATTTAAATGCAATGGATTAATATGTTATAATAGGTGGATTTACTATATTTATTTCACATATGTGTGTCGATATAATAAAATATATAGTTACGTTACGTACCTACCTCTCTCTCTCTACCATACAAATAATATAGGTATGAATATAAATTCATTTGTACAAAAATAAATTAATATAATAACAAAATGTACAGAAACATTAAACGCGTTTTCAAACATAATAAATCAAAAAATAAAAATAAAATAAAATAAAAACATTTACTAAATAAAAAATACAAGCCATAAAATAAGTAAAAAAAAATGCTGCTATCCAATCCATCACTGACGACTATTCAATTCAGATTTTTATCAAATACTTATGACTACTTACCGAATTGACATAATGATGAATATGATTTTCTGATTACATTAATTATCTGACATCAAACAAGGTATTTATTTATAGCTTTGATGGTTTATATTTTGTTGGTATTTCTATGCTATACAAAAAAAAAAAACATATATTTATATATTTCAATTCTATATAGGTTTTTTTTTTAATTTTTTTTAATGTTTCGTTGATATATTGATTTCGATTTCTATTTTTCTACGACATACAAAATAATTATTGTAGCTTTTGGTTGGCATTTTGTGGTGGTATAGTAAATAAATAAAATATATAATTGATATGTATTTTGATGTATTGATGCATTGTTATAAATATTTATTGTCAGTCATATTTTTATAAGTATACCATTTACAAATAATAATAATCAAAATAATCAGAATCAGAATCAGAATTGTTTTAATAATAATAATAATAATCAATTGGCTGCTGTTTTTTTACCCATATATATAATATAATTCTCTTGGTTCATTTAGCTCTGTTACTCTGATATATCACACAAATTCGATTACTTATTTATAATATTATTAACGCACGGGGTTTTGTGTGCTACGATTGTTGTTTATTAAATGTTTATATAGGTGTGTTTATTAATATCAGAAAAAAAATGTTTAATGTTTAGAGAGGTACACTTATCTTTTTCTCCTATATATATATCGTATACTTTTAAAACATTTATATTATTACACACATATATTTATTGTATATTAAAACATAAAGAAATTGTAGCTTATATTGCCAAAAATAGATGATGACATTTATTATTAATAAATGCGATACATTGTATTTTATATGAAAATAAAAAAATAGTAGTCATATGTGTGTTGGTGCTATAAAATAAACAAACAGAGAATAATATTATGGTCATCAATTTTATAAAATAGACAGAAATTCAAATAATATATAAATAATATTGGTTTATTTTTGATTGATTACAATTAACATTTTTTTTTTTTTTTTTTGGAAATGGTTATTTTAATTGTAACACGTTAAAAAAAAATGAAGGAAACAAAAACATTCCACATTGAATTTGATAAATCTATATTTTTTTTTTATTTTTCAAAAGTTATTTCTACTGATTAATATATCAAATTTCGTCCCTTTGTGTCATATTTACGACTGATACAAATGCAATCGATTATTTAATCACACCGTTCAGTTTTACAATAAATATAAATAAAATGTAAAAAACATCTTTTTCATTACAAATGTGATAATATTTTTTTTAATAACCATGAGACATTTTACATAATTGTGAGTGTGATTGGGATCTATTTTTAATATTATTATGTTTTCATTTTGTTTGATAACCTTTTTCTTCATCTTTCAGGCATCATAATGAGAATGATTTTATAGATTGAACCGCCGGTCTCGGTTATACACAAAACACTGAATCATATGGGATTTGACAGCATCGTCATTATTGAAATGCTTACCATTCTAAAAGTTTTTCAAACAATACAAATTAATTGTAATTTAATGGTGCCCACAGGGTGGATGTGTCAACTCATTCTGAACCAACATTAAATAATTTTTCACGAGAAACTACTAAAGATATGTATGGATTTTCGATTTATCAATTTTGATCGAGCTCTATGGTCGATAAATTATTATATAATATTTTAACAACAATGGAACGAATTGCGTTTATAATTTTTTTTTTTTTTTTTTTTCAATTTGTAAAGACATTTAAAATAAGGTGTCCATTAATCAATATTATAAAATGTCCTTTCAAATATTTATTCAATCTCCTATTATAAATCATAATATAATTTTTCATGGGAAAATTTTTGTTTATATGGAATAAAAAGAAAACAGGATATCTTTGAAAATATGGTGTTGAACGCTATTCAAAGATTAACAAAGTCTGCACACACACACACACACACACACACATTACAATGGGCTATTTCACCCATATAAAAATAATAGTATTTTGAAAAATATCTATCTTTCGTTTATTGCAGTACAATTGGTAAATTGTTATATACTCTCATGCGCGGAGTAATTCACCAACTTGGTTGTTGTGAAAAAGTTTATTAGATGACATAAAGCACCATTTGGACCACACAATATAAGACTTAAAAAAAAATTACCATGACAATGGTTGGATAATTATTATTACACCTATATGACTCATAGGCAATCGGCTTGAATTTTTATACATACGTGTTTCATTGCGATCAGTAACTTTACCTTAGAAATATACTTTAGAAATACGTATTCAAACATCATATTAAATTATAACATATTCGGAGTCGTTGATTTATATCATTTGTAAAACATTCTGTTCTTGTGTATACACAACGAATTATAATAATATAAGAAAATATAAATACAATTAAACTGAAATTTGTATGCATGAAAAAAGAGAAGATATTTAAATGCGATAGTTAAAAGAAAATTTAATGATTCAGTAACAATTTATATAATCATAATCGTGTCATACATTTCAACACCTAATATTAATACAATTTGTTGAAATGTTCTGAAATATGTTTCTTCTTCTCATCTATACAGTCTTAAGGAACAGAAGAAAAAAAAAAAAAATAAAGATAGAAAAATCACATTTATACACAAATCGAAAGACTAATTTAAAGTGAATGAGAAAATTAAAAGGGCTCTCCAAGAAGAGGTATATAAATTTTACATGTAAAAAAAAAGGCTTAGGTACACAAGATAAGAAGTGTTTTTTAATTTATTTGATTAATGATGTAGAATAAAAAAATCTTCATTCGATTGTTGTTAATGTATATGATCATATAAATCACTGGCAGTTACATAGTATGCTGTTTAAATCGTATTTGCACAATTAGTGACTGCTTGCTTCGGTTGGAATAATAATAAATTATATGTCCTGAAGTTCTCTAACGCACGTTTGTTGGTCAGCCCTTTATATAAAACATACGATATGTAAATGCATGTCTAACATAGTTACAATACCATATTTAAATTAGAGTTTCAATGATTTAACAAATTTAATGTTACATATAATTTACAATTTATTTTATTATACAATATATTGTATATATGTGTTCGGGATCCTTTATACATTTTAACCTTACGTATAAAATAATATTATTTATAAAAACAAAAAATAATAAAAACCTAAATCAACAAGAACAACTGAAGAAAAATATATCATTCTCTTACAACTCAATGATTTTTTTTCATCTTTTTTTTTTCGTTTTATATCTTCTTATATTGCAGGCATCGTTAAAACAAATATTACATATGCTGGGTACCCATCAGCAACGACCATCATATACATAAAATAAAGAAAAGTAAAAAGAGAAAAAAAAAAAATACGGTTGTGTTAAGTAAACAGCTTTGATTTTAATGTCAATTAATGATGGACAAACATCGGCTTTGTATGATCATTTCACAGATATTGTAGATAAATTATAAATAATAATTTTTTTTATTTCTTCTTCTTTTCCTTCCAATAGCTTTTTTCACTTTATCCATTCGACGAATGTATACAATATTTTGTGTGTAATATAAATATATATTTATATATAGAGTCATCAACAAGATGATCATCTTTTTCATCACTGCACTTTGAGATTTTTTCGTTTTTTTTATTCTTACGTCTGTAGTAAATGCTGTGGGTTTATGATCATCATCACAATCATATATAAATCAAATGGAATACAAAATATGAACATTTATTTAGTTGTCGTATTCACCCTCATCCCATAATACAAACATTTACTATTTACTTATATAAATTTTAAATCATCATTACAATTATTCTTTTTTTTTTTATAAAATTGAAATGTTTTTACTTAAACCTTAAACTATATAGTCTTTGATTTATATGTGTACAAGAAAAAAACAAAAAAAAGCCAAGAAAAAAGAACGACATTTTGTTAATTTTTCTTTTACATTTACTGAATTTTTTTTTCTAATTTAATTTCAATTTTATATGCGTACAAAATAAATACATTGTACCAGGTGTACCGGTATCAAGTGAGTGTTTTTTTTTGTGAAAATAAAACACTAATTTTAAATGGAAATGTAAAATATTGGCCATTGCCTTCTACACATTTTGACTACCTTTCAATTTGGCAATTTGTGTATACCGCACGCCAATAGAATTGTACGTTTTCAGAAGCAAACCAATCAGACCATTATTTCTCACATCAAAATCATTATCTCTGAAACGTTGAAACTATCTTTTGCATGTTGCTTCTGAAAGAGCATGATTACCATATGCCTTGACAAGCATTCGATACGATTCTGCTGCACTTTTTTTTTTCAAATGACAACAAAAATTTAATGCTTTCCGCAAATTATCATTTTCTGGTACAAAATTCGACATGTTTTTAACACGATGAAAAACTATGATGTTGTTTGTACAATGACTTGATCTATATACTAAATATGTTTTACAGATGTCATAGCAGCCAAATAATAATAATAATTTTGGCTCTTTCACTACAAATGTTCCCTATCAAGACATTTGTATCTTGACGTTCACTTCATACCCGTACACCTGATACATTTTCACATAAATTTTTTTTCATTTAACACTGCATGCCGAACAACATTCAAAACACCACATATACATATTACACATAACATAAATCATATGTACATCAAAGAGAAATGAAAAAATCTTGTTATATAATTATAGATATTTCTTTTTACATACAATATATATTTTTGATTAGGCGTTTTGTGTTTAAATGTTCCAACAATTTTCCAATATACATAATATTACATTCTTTTTCGGCGCGGGGCCCATTTGTTTCATCCATAAAATTAACTAATTATTTTTATTGTCAAAAATCAATCATTACCAATCGTTTGATGTACACTAATCAAATATTGAAAAATACACATTGAAAATTAACAATGTGTCAATTATTAACTATGGGGCGGTGCGTATATAATTTAATAAAAATAAATGTGAAATTGAAATTTTAATTTTTAAAATGCTGTATGACTAACCTCGTACACAATCTACCTATGCGAATAACTACACGATATATAGGAAAGGTTAATAAAAGTTTTGTAGTTTTTTATCTCTAGCAACCGTTGTCATGGCCACAACGTGTAATAATAAATATTTTAAGGATTTCTATAGTTAACTTAAACGAAATTCACTGTATGCACATTTGTGATTTATGTACCCTCATCCATTTGTGACATGTAATTTATTAATATGTCAGACGATTGCAAATAATATGCATTAACATGTAACACATTAATTATATCTTTTACATAAGATTATATTTCATTTCCAACGGATGTGTTTCAATTCGATATTTAAAGAATTAACGTAGCTATAAAAATTATCATTATTATGAATAAAATTGTTTAAATATTATTACTACAAAATATATGAGAATAAATAACAATTTGAAATATAATATATTATTTAAAGAGGTGTAAGAAAAAGGACAATTAGATTTTTCAATAATTTTTATTTTGTGAAACTATTAATTTCTACCATCAATTTTGCATTATGAATCCGAATTAAATTGAGGAAAGCACCTGCTACAATTACTATCACTTTCCAATATTCGGAATAATTCTATATACTGAGCTCTTTCTATAGTTTTAATGCATTCGTAATCAGAACCCAATAAAATAGAATAAAATTTAAAAATAGAAGCTACTCCGTCAACTATTGATGAAAAGAAAAAAGTGGAAAAATGTTTACTTGCACTTAATTTAGCTATCTTTTTTTTAAATTAATTTGTAACTTTTTTAATTTCTTATTTATTATTATTATAAATAAAATATAAATCTATCTAGACGAAATGTTTAGAAAATATTTTAAATACCTGTTGAGAGATTCGAACACATTCCTTATAATGTGTGTTAATGTTTGGTGCTTCATTCACTTTTAATATATTTTAATAATAGTCCCCAACATAAAGAATTGTCATTCATGTGTAACTTATTAACATTTTTTAAATTATAATATATAAATTTATATGTTCACGTATTTAATTAATTTATTTATAGTTTGTGTGTGTGTGTGTGTGTGGATAGAAGAATAAATTTAACGCAATAGATATATTTAAGATGTTAAAGATGTTTTTACACCAAGACACAATTGAGAACATTCCTTTTGATCAATGATTTTTATTTAATATATGATAATATCCTTCGTGGTAACCTTGATTTATTCGTATTGTCAAATGTTCAAACATAAATTTTATCAGTATTTTTTCATGCTTAAAATTCAATTTTATCTGGATAATAAATTAAATATTTTATATATATAAAAATTATTATCTCAATTCAAATAGGTTTGACGTGTGTAAAACATTAAAAAAGGTTCACACGTACCTAAATTATCTGCGTGTCCAGTTTATTGTCATGAAATGTATTGATAATAATGGATTATAAATAAAAGGTTTTATAAATTGTCATTGATTAAATGTTCCCATTCAAGTCGACAGAAACACAGAAAAATAAATTATTACAGCGAAGACAAGTATTATTTAAACAACCTATAAGAAATTTGTATTTTTTCATGTTATTTTTACTATTCACTGTTCATTTTATTTAATTTATTTATTATTACATTAACATTTGTTGTTCGATTTACTCCAACGAAAAAAGGTGATAAATTGCTAAACGTTGTTATTACATTACATTGCATTTTCTCTCTTCATATTTTTATTATTGAAATTAATTTATTATTAGTTAGGGTGTTGTTTGCCTGTCAGTCAAGGATATTTCAACAACCTCTATTTCTATTATATTATGTATTGGTATATACACACACACACACGCACAGACAATTTATGTAATAAAAAAAAAATGGTTTTTCAAGGATAAATAATTGATTTTTGGGTATATATGAAACACAATAAATAATGTCCAATAAATAATTTTTATGACACAATAATACGATTGTTTTTCTATGTGTGTGTGTGTGTTTGCTATTATGTAATAAATTTGTACATAAATTCGTATACAATAAAGTCAAAATTAATCCCTTTTTATCTGTATCAAAAGGATTTTTAAATAATTTATTATAATGTTCTTTTATATAACAAAATACTATATGCACACACACATGCACACTAAATATTTTTAGTGATTAAAGCCGCCGCTCCGAAAGAAAAATTATTGTATTGTATTAATTTATTATGACTATGACATTTTCACGCAAAAGAAATGAAAAGGAATAAATTTATTTATTTATTTATTTATTTATTTATTTATTTATTGTTCGGAGGGAACAGATAATTTATTGCAATTGTTATTTCTTTATTAATAATTATATTCTGATGTTTATTATTATTAATATAAAATATGGGTAATATTTCATAAAATTGAAATGAATTTTCTCTCCATAAATATTAATTCAAATATATATAATGGTGATTGTTAAAATGTATGCTTGGATTGTACACCTCATTAATTTTTTTAAATATCTAATATGAACATGGTTAAATTTGAAAAAAAATGATATTATTTGACACACCTCACCATCTGCTAACTACGTGATTTATTGAGAAGGCAAATATTAAATAGTAATGTAATTTAAGATTATTTATAGTATTACTGCTAACGAAATATTATTACACAAATTCAAGTCATTGTAATTGGTATGAATTCTATTGTTATATCGCTTCATTTTTGTATGAAAAATATTGAAAAATTTTGTCAACGCATGCCGCGAATCGAATTCACAATCTCCGGATTAAATTACATATATATTTATATATATAGCTTTAATAAATATTATCTATGAATAAGAAAATACATAGCCTATAGTAAAAGATAAAGATTATTATAACTAAACCATAAAGAAATCAAAGGGGCAAAGCAATGGATAAGAAAATGTGTTTATTCTCTCTTTAGACCGGTTCGTTAATTTTATTTCATTTCGAAATTTATGTAATTTCATAATTACTAACGAAAAATATTTGTTCCATCAAAAGATTAAATAAAAACCAAAACTAATTTCTTGTAATAGAGATGCCAAATAATTTTGATCATCAATCAATTCAGTCTAATTTCGCCCAAACAACTTCTCAATTTTGCCAACGAAAAGGTTATTAATTTAATAAATTCCCTCAACACAATCAATGATGATACTAAAATAAGGCCATTCCAAAAATAATTTACGGATGAAAAACAATAAATCTTAAGAGACACGGTTTTATTAAAAAAAACACTTACCATTTCGCTCCCCCCATCAATTATTATTAATTGAATGCGCACCGCTCTGTAACGAATCCAATTAAAGCTATTTCATAATCTGTTGGAATATTTTCATTGAAAATTAATAATTACAATAAATTATGAATAAAATTATATGTTACTAAATTGTAAAGTAAATAGAGACATCAATAAACTAATTTGTGATAGACAATACAGTCTTTGATGATAAACGGGTTGTCTGAGGAGATGGAATAAATTGAATTTCGATACAATATTGGTGAATCACATGTATCGTTTCATTAGACACATCGCTTTGAACCCTTTGATAACTCTTTTTTTTTTGTGATTGTACTAGTCCTGACTATCTTATTGACATAATTATTAAGGTTATTCTTCACGCAACGGTAGCTATTATCTCACAAACATGTATACTGTAAATATTGAGCTTTTCTAACACTGCGTCATATTACAGAAAATTTAATATTGCATAGGATCATTTGTAATGCATTTGTAACTTTTTCAGAAGATCAAAATAATTTATAAATTCCTATTAAATCATCGAAGCTATTCGTAACTGTGTCATTTTTAATTTTTATTTATAATTCACGTAGTTTGTGTTCACCTAATATAAAACTGGGACAATTTCAATTCACACTATGAAATTAGATTAAGTAAATTGTTTATACACAAAATATCAGTTAAATTTAAAGTAAAATATAGTGTTCCTATATCTGTGTGCCGATAAAAAACGTAAATTATACTATTCAATATGCCTCCTCTGTATTTTCACTAATTTATTAATTTAAAAACTTCTTCATATATAAATCATTGGTATATATTTTAAAAATTATTTGATCTCTTCAGATATATATGAAAAAAATTGATTCTCTTTCAAAATTATTTAGAATTTAGATTGAAAATTTATTTAATATTTTTTTTTTTTTTTTTAATTAAAATTTCAATTTCAATGAATGTTGTTGCATTATAGATTTTTTAAAAGAAAAACATATATTTCGTGTTTAACTATACTTACTATCTATTACTGTAGCTAGCTAGTGTGTGTGTATACGTGATATTATAATAATAACACACAACCAAAAATTAAATAAAAACATGAAATTTTACAGAAAAAAAAAAAACTCCTGTCAAATTCACGCCATCATTACCAATCAAAAATTATACAAATTCTTTGAAGATCAGAAAACCGACCGACAATAAACGATAATGTTGTTTTTGCTATAATGTTAAATGATATGATAAATAAAATAAGCAAGTCATATTGAAATGTTTATAATGAAATTGATTCAAAGACTTCCGATGTAATTTACTTATTATATATAAATTATATTTATACATTTTTTTTTCTGTTCCAAATGTATTGTAAATTACTTGCGTTTTATAATTTATATATATATATTTATGATGAAGATGATGACTAGAGAGAGATGAGATGAGATGAGATGTGTGTGTATATATAAAAGTAAAAATAATATATATTGGATTGACGAAAAAGTCTTAAATCATCTTGTATTTTGTACATTTAGTTTTCTCGGTGGGAATTTTATTTTGGTTTTCTGACTATTTGCCAAATATTTTTCCATCCATTCAAATACAGTTGTGATCTCCTCTATTGTCTTTGTTTCGGTATCTGTGTGGCATTCTTCCTTTAATTTATAAAAAACAGAAAACTGCAAACTTTGTTCAAAAATTTGCAATAATTACTAAAAATATCAAATGATTTATTGAATATTATTAATTGTTTTGATACTACAATTTTTGGAATATTAATTGCACATTTTTATTGTGGAAAAAAAAAAGTTTAAAAGACTTTTCCTCAAACCGCATTCGTATACTGTAACTGATTCGATATAACAAAAAACATTAAAGACGAACTATCATCGCATCTCACAATAATAATATACATCAAATATCATTTTCAATATAGAATAAATAAAATATATATATTTTTTTGTGCTACCGAGAAAATTCATTTTTTTCGGATCACCATTTTTTTAACTATATATTATTTTATTTCCGCGATAACAATTTAATTTTTTGTATTTCATCATTAATTGACAGCAACTAAATTATATTTATATACACACAACATAATTAGAATGATAAAATAAAATACATTGTACACATAAAAAATGGTATGTAAATTATCAGATGTGTGTGTATGGCAAGCAAAATATAAAGTGAAATACGGGTTACAGAAACTCATATCGATCGAAGGCTTTTTATAATCTTATGATGATCTGAAAGGGTGTACAAAGATTATGGTTTCAACAATTTATAAGTATCAATTATTAGGAAATAAAATTGGTGCACAACATGAATTTAGTGAGAGCAGCAAAGAAAATCAATTGTAAAATTTTCATTGAAAGCAGATAGAATTAAGAAGTTGTCTTTTCATCGTATTTGACTACTGTTGAAATTTAACTTATCTATTTAAGTCATTGCAGTAATATCAGTTTTTCTGCATCTACTGCGTATTCATGTTGCTCCCTCCATCATTGGATATTTGGAAAATGGCCCGACGAATACTTGAACCGTTCCAAAAGAATGGTATATTTATAAAAATATCATATATACAATTTGAGAACAATATGGAGCTATATCAACGATGGAAATTATGTACTCCAAATAAATTTAATATTCTGGTACACATTAAAATTTGACAACACACGTAAAATTGAACTTTGTCGCACACACAAAAAAATCCAATATTTTCCATACATTCATTTTTGTATTATAATTAATTTTGAAATAAATACAATGCAGACGAAAAAAATAATTTATATAAAAATGGTAAAGAAAAGGTATATTTAAAAAGTAAATTTCATTGAAGCGTATACAAATCGATTTTATATATCTGCTTTTGAATTTTGAAATGCAGAAAATTGGAATTTTAAATATAGGTAAAATTAACATTGAAAGAATGAATTTTATATTATATACACACACACACACACACACACATATGTATTATTTATAGTTTTTACAATTAAAATATTGAAATATAAAAAACGCCAACAGGTAAAATAAAAAAACTAATTTAACTTTCCATATTAACTATAATTTCTTTATATAAAAGCAGAAACGCTCTGCCGTGTAAACATGTGGCTATATATTGTGCATGTAATATCTAATGTAATTTAAATAAATTTGTTGAGTATTAATTAAGTAATCAATATTGCCGTCTAGTCTGAAAATTGATATTTTATGTCCCCATAACTTTACGTTACCATAACGTTACCAATTGAAGATATACTAGTAAAAATTCCTCTGAAATTTGATGTAAATAAAGGAATTTTCTGAAAACAATATAATATAAATATAATAATAATCGAACATAAAATTACTAGTGTCATCTACTACAATATTGGCATATGAACCTATTATTACCTGCCGCCTATTCTTGATACCTGCCGTTGGGTATAGTTTTGTGAGAACTTCATGCTGCTTACATTTTATTATGTTTTGCTACATCCCTTTTGATATCAAAACTTTTAGGCTATCCTTGATCTTGTAAACGTTATATTTAAGACTATTATCTTTGAGGCCTAATACATATTTATGGCTGTATTAATGGTGTCAGAAAGTGAGTGGGTTAATTTTCTGTTTGAACCATCATTTATTTATTTAATATATTTTTTTTTATATATATTTAATGTTTTTTTCTTTGTTTTAATTACAGACACAAATTCAAACGGTAGTGCAGAAGATTCAGATGCTGTTGAAGCAGTGAACTGAGGCACAGTAAATATTATTGTTACATAGTTTGCAATATCATCACGTCCAACTTCATAACTTACGGATAGCAATAATTAAAATATATCAATGTTAAAATTTGTACCTGTACACATACCTCATTTTATGTGTGACAATGTTGCATTTATTGTACGTGCGTTTGCACCATTTAATTTTGATGAACATGTATATGAACATTTGCGGTGGCATCATTTAATGCACGTAGTCGCTATATAAATTATTAGAAAAAACAAAAATTTACGATGTAAAACTATTTCGATGCTGAGGAAAAAAGATACGATGAGCAAAATAGGTGGTGTTTTGCCATAACTTTCAGACTTAGTTGAATGCGGTTGGTGTCCAACATTATGCTTCTTGCATTCTGAAGGTAATATTATTCGTTATTTTGCGTTATTTTTGGTTTTCTTTATTTTATATAATTTTTTTTCCATTACTTTTAAATAGATAAAACAGTTGGTTTTTATAATTTGAACGCTGTGACACACATTCACAATGATGGAATTTAATATGGAAATGTATTGCAAAGGTATTTTTGCAGAATTTAAAACAGAAATTATTCAGGTATTTCTATGGCACAATTGATGGCTATATTATTTATATTCCATTACACTCTTTCAATTTAATTTTAATGTAACTAATTTGGATTGATGTTTAAATACTGTGACTGCCTTACTGATCTTTTGTTATTTATATATATATATATGCAATGGATGTTGTATGGGAAAATTTGTATGATAGGATCTATTTGTGAATCGATTTATAATAATAATTAGCTTTTAATAATATTTCTGTGGACTTGTGTGAAACATTATTTTGTTGACGTTTGCTATCAATCTGTTGACCAGTTGAAACCGATGATTATGTAGTAAATTGCCAGTTACTAAGTGATTAAATATAGTTTACCAATGCATGTGTTTTATGATATCCACACGATTTCTCAATGTACACACTATCTGCTTAAAATCGAAATATTTATACGAACCAATATAATCCATTTATATGAGGTTATGATTATTACTTATTGTGTAAAAGGTGATGCTAGACGACTACTCTTTATACTAAAGTTGATGCTGGTTTATACATAGAATTTTTTTACAGTCAGTCATGCAGTTACAAATTTTATTTTGTTATGTAGTGCTATGTGGCTTATTTATGGGTAGCTAAATATTTCATATATTACGTTTAAGTTTGTAGCTAACAAAAACTTATAATACAGAATTCGCTACATCCACTCTAAAACACCCTGTATCAATTTACAAAAAATAAAAATAAAAAGAAAAATATATGTTGCAGACATTTTTACCAAATATTAATATACCACACATGGTAATACATAAAACAATAGTTTATTATAGCATACTCCTTTCCCATTTTCCCGATATGTATTGGTATAAATGTTTCCACTACTACTATTATAACCATAGAGCCATTATTATCATCCCGTTTATTATATGGCAAAACACAAAAAAAAAAAAAAGGAAATTAATAGGACCTTATATATTTCGTTGTAGCTGTTTTTATTGTTGTTATTTTATATAGCTGCTGTATATGTAATGTGAAAAAAATATTATAAGCAATAGAAATCCACAATGTTATTGCTAACCATTTATTATCCACACAACAAAGTGTGTGGTCAAGACTTAAATGTTCACTACTTGGTTTATTATTACCTTATTTTATTATAAAATTGTAAAAGTTATTGAAGTAATTTAGAATCAACCGGAATAAAAAAAAAACAGAAAAAAAACGTGTAATTTATAGACGAAATTTGTTATATATCGTTGCGCAATATAACTACAGAATATATATACGCAAGACAGACAGGTGTATTTTGTTGTGCATATGTAATTTATAATATAATAGTTTCACTTTTAAACTCTATTATTTTATAAGTAAAATTTATTGAATATTTCCAATTAATTTTGTAATTAATTTTATACGAAAATTTACTATGAGTTTGGCAAAATTTCTCACCATTGTACAAACCACACAGATACTACATGACCATTAGTTTTGCTGTTTTTCCAGTCATTGCAAGCAAACGACTTTATTTTATTGTTAAAAATGTAATTAAATGAATTTGAAGACGAATGGATCGATCGTGTTAAAAATTAGGTGACATAAAATATGGTAAATATTTCAAATGAACATATGCATATCGCAAACTTGCATTTACATCTATCTGAAAATGGTGTCAACAAAAATCCGTACCGTGTTTGCTGACAATGAATCAAAAACCTGTGACTGAATTATTTGGTATTGGAATAGAAAAAAAAACTAACATCAAATTATGAATCCGTTATTGCTATGAAATTAATTTGCCATATTTGAACTTGATGAAGATTAGGTAAAAATATACAAAATTGAATAATGATTTTTGTTGTGCGACGTCGTGTATAAATTTACTTTACTTTGTGTTGACAAAAAATAAACAAGTATAAATTAAAAACATATTTATTATTAAATACCAAATTATATATAATTTATTTATTTGTGTGTGTATTAATTATTATAATATATTTAAAAATACATAATATGCTAATGATAATAAGAATGAAATCAGGTATATCGAAAAACCTTTTAACAAAAATTATAAATATATTTTATTTATTTCTATGTAATATAACTAACAAATTGATAATAATTAATATTATAAATTCATCATAATTTTATATGCAAATAGGTTCGGAAAAAAAAAAAAAAAAAAAACCTAACCACTAACAACAAAACCAACACATATGATAATTTTTTATAAAAATATCTTATTTATAAAATGAAGTTTATTTGTCTTACCATTTTATACACAACATAGACCCGCATTTTAAATATGTACATCCATAACTATAAATAATTAACACAATCCCGGTACGCTTGAATTTAAAAGGTTTGCATTAAAAATTTTTTGATTTCATTGAAACGACGAAACTAGTGAGAAGTTTAGCCAATATTATTTTGATCGTTTGTGTATTACTGATTTGTTGGCTGCTGATTATGGAACACATTTGCAAACAATTTATTTTTTTCAAAAAGGATAGTGCCACCAACCATATATTCCTTCATCACTACGATTTAATAGAAAATGATGTTAAAAATTTTAATGTTGATTTACCATATAAGTTCACACTCTATTTTACCATTGTAATATATCTATAGACACTCAACGTTCGATTGGTAACCCAAACAAATATAATATATATTTAATATTTAACGAAAATTGTTGTCATTACATTATATATTAGAATATTGCACCATGAATACAAATACCAATTTATTATAGATCAATTTATTTAATATAGTACATACCTACTTTGTGCCACTTCCGTTTGTTAGTATTAACTGAAATTTTCTTTGGGACATTTTAATAAGAAATTAGAGTTTTCGGTACATTTATTCAGCATGATTAAAGAATGTGGATAGTTTTAAAATCATCAACGTGTCGAAAATATAACATTTGGACAACAGATCATAGGCAAAATTTCCTTAGCCAAGCCTCTGGTTTGTAATATTAAAATTCAATATAATGCAATGTGTGGGTGGTAGCTGTTTTATTTCTAATTTGCAACTGCACATTTCATTCACATAAATCTTGTCGATGACAATATATTAATACTCATATAGAAATGTATGTTATGTGTTTAACACATAATTTATAGTAGGATTGTGTCAATGGTATAAATTTAAGTATACCACAAAGTTTGTCTTATGTTTACAATAAACATATAGTTGATTTAATGTGAGATATTTGTTATTTTTGTAACTAATGTAATATCGCTATATAGAAATTTTTAATTTCAATATTTTTAGATACTTTAGAGAAGTTTCAATTTTTTTCAAAATTTTCTGTATTATTCTAATAGTTTCCTTCAAGTACATTCAAACATATTAAACTCAAAATTACATTCACATCAAACGTTAATAATAATAGCTGTGTGCATTTAACCCTTCGCAATGTATTATATGGCGCAATTTGCAAACATCACAACCAACATTGAATACTCATAAATAACAATATTATTATGTGATACAACACAACACACACACACAGTTCATTAATATAGTTTAGATATATACAAACTGTTTTCAATTATTTTGTTCGCTCTCTCATTATGGGGTTGTCAAAATACTTTATTAATGCATTGATGATTATTATTATTATTATTATTATTGTACACAAATATATAGTCGTATGAAAATTGTAATAATTATATGAATTTAACAATAATGTGTAATATGGGATGATAATAAATGGTGTTGGTTTTTAAATAATGGTATGGATGCGGTTCTTTCGTTCATTGTACAAATATTTATTCATCCACGCATATTTATTTATTTTTCACCATTGGAAAATCATATAAATTATTATTACAATATTTCAAATGTGAAATAGACTGAAACCAAATAAAAGAAATTTATAAGGAAATTACAAATGCGTTGTGTGTGCGGGTGCCCTTAGAGGATTTTTGAAAAAATGTTAAATTACACACAAATATACCATATATTGTATTATTGTCATAAAATTGCTATTTATAAATGATACTTTTGCTGTTTTTGTGTATGAGTTTCTGCTATTTATTTATTTTATGTTTTGTAATATGTAAAACACAAAAAAAAAAAAAAAAAATAACCAAATACAAAATAATAATTGAAAATTTGGTTGATTAAACTTTATATTATTATAATAAAAATTCTTTGTAAATTTATATATGTACGAAATGTGTGCGCATCGTAAGTCTACATAAAATGAATCACATGCTACAACGTGTATTTTATAAATATGCTTGAAGGGAAATACATGTTAATAAACTATATGTGTATGGTATGTACGAACCCTCCCCCCCTATATTTATATATAGTTATTATATTATGAACATACATATTATTAAAATGTAATTAAATATTATGTTGATCTATAATAGGATTTATATTAAATCAGGGAATTAGCCTGAAGGTAAAATCTTTTTTTTTAATATTGTAACCAATTTTTATTTTACAAATTTCATTGGGGTAAAATAATAGTCATCGAAATATGATCTCACTGATACGGACAGATTAAAATGTAAATGATGATTTAAAATAAATACTACCATATAATAATAATTTTATTCTCTGATAGTTGTCCATCATAAATGCATTACAGTCAGTGGTTGGATGCATAAATAAAAATTAAATTATCTACATTTCAGTTGAATTGCTGCAGTCGTTTGAATATAAAAATCTATTTGCATATATATATATCGAAAAAAAAACAAACAAACTGATTCATAATTTTGTAATAAGTTGCACTCCATATTCAATCTATCACAGTACGTAACTTTTGATATTTATTAGTTTATATAACAATTTGTGTAAGGTTTGTAATTCAACCAAAATAGACTGCTACAATGGTATAGTTGTCTTTTTAGTCCATGCGTAATGATATATAAATGGAATTATTATGCATCCAACAATAACCGTATATTATAGTTGCAACTGTAACAACGCTTAATAACATATTTCGTTAATATTTTCAGATTTGTATAGTTGAATGATTGGCAAATTCAATCATAGATAGATAAATGTAAAAACAACAACGCATTAAAATTATTATGGATATGGGTGTGATGATGACTATCATCATAACATAAACATAAACATCGTCAAAATTAATCTCTACTACGGCTGAAAATGTTTGTTGTAATTATTCATCAATATCAATTGCACGTTATTCTCAGGACAATAGGCATTTCGTATAGCAGCATTCCGCACAATTTATCAATTTCATTTGGAGTATTTTAACAACTTATTGACATCCACAACAAAGTAAAACATCATTTTTTGTAGAACTTCTACAATTTATCAATATCATTTGGAGTATTTTAACAACTTATTGACTTCCACAACAAAGTAACACATCATTTTTTGTAGAACTTCTACAATTTATCAATATCATTTGGAGTATTTTAACAACTTATTGACTTCCACAACAAAGTAACACATCATTTTTTGTAGAACTTCTACAATTTATCAATATCATTTGGAGTATTTTAACAACTTATTGACTTCCACAACAAAGTAACACATCATTTTTTGTAGAACTTCTACAATTTATCAATATCATTTGGAGTATTTTAACAACTTATAGACTTCCAGAACAAAGTAACACATCATTTTTTGTAGAACTTCTACAATTTATCAATATCATTTGGAGTATTTTAACAACTCATAGACATCCACAACAAAATAATACATCATTTTTTGTAGAACTTCTACAATTTATCAATATCATTTGGAGTATTTTAACAACTTATAGACATCCACAATAAAATAATACATCATTTTTTGTAGAACTTCTACAATTTATCAATATCATTTGGAGTATTTTAACAACTTATAGACTTCCAGAACAAAGTAACACATCATTTTTTGTAGAACTTCTACAATTTATCAATATCATTTGGAGTATTTTAACAACTTAATGACTTCCACAACAAAGTAACACATCATTTTTTGTAGAACTTCTACAATTTATCAATATCATTTGGAGTATTTTAACAACTTATAGACATCCACAATAAAATAATACATCATTTTTTGTAGAACTTCTACAATTTATCAATATCATTTGGAGTATTTTAGCAACTTATAGACTTCCAGAACAAAGTAACACATCATTTTTTGTAGAACTTCTACAATTTATCAATATCATTTGGAGTATTTTAACAACTTATTGACTTCCACAACAAAGTAACACATCATTTTTTGTAGAACTTCTACAATTTATCAATATCATTTGGAGTATTTTAACAACTTATTGACTTCCACAACAAAGTAACACATCATTTTTTGTAGAACTTCTACAATTTATCAATATCATTTGGAGTATTTTAACAACTTATTGACTTCCACAACAAAGTAACACATCATTTTTTGTAGAACTTCTACAATTTATCAATATCATTTGGAGTATTTTAACAACTTATAGACTTCCAGAACAAAGTAACACATCATTTTTTGTAGAACTTCTACAATTTATCAATATCATTTGGAGTATTTTAACAACTTATTGACTTCCACAACAAAGTAACACATCATTTTTTGTAGAACTTCTACAATTTATCAATATCATTTGGAGTATTTTAACAACTTATAGACTTCCAGAACAAAGTAACACATCATTTTTTGTAGAACTTCTACAATTTATCAATATCATTTGGAGTATTTTAACAACCTATTGACTTCCACAACAAAGTAACACATCATTTTTTGTAGAACTTCTACAATTTATCAATATCATTTGGAGTATTTTAACAACTTATTGACATCCACAACAAAGTAACACATCATTTTTTGTAGAATTTCTACAATTTATCAATATCATTTGGAGTATTTTAACAACTCATAGACATCCACAACAAAATAATACATCATTTTTTGTAGAACTTCTACAATTTATCAATATCATTTGGAGTATTTTAACAACTTATTGACTTCCACAACAAAGTAACACATCATTTTTTGTAGAACTTCTACAATTTATCAATATCATTTGGAGTATTTTAACAACTTATAGACTTCCAGAACAAAGTAACACATCATTTTTTGTAGAACTTCTACAATTTATCAATATCATTTGGAGTATTTTAACAACTCATAGACATCCACAACAAAATAATACATCATTTTTTGTAGAACTTCTACAATTTATCAATATCATTTGGAGTATTTTAACAACTTATAGACTTCCAGAACAAAGTAACACATCATTTTTTGTAGAACTTCTACAATTTATCAATATCATTTGGAGTATTTTAACAACTTATTGACATCCACAACAAAGTAACACATCATTTTTTGTAGAATTTCTACAATTTATCAATATCATTTGGAGTATTTTAACAACTCATAGACATCCACAACAAAATAATACATCATTTTTTGTAGAACTTCTACAATTTATCAATATCATTTGGAGTATTTTAACAACTTATAGACTTCCAGAACAAAGTAACACATCATTTTTTGTAGAACTTCTACAATTTATCAATATCATTTGGAGTATTTTAACAACTTATTGACATCCACAACAAAGTAACACATCATTTTTTGTAGAATTTCTACAATTTATCAATATCATTTGGAGTATTTTAACAACTCATAGACATCCACAACAAAATAACACATCATTTTTTGTAGAACTTCTACAATTTATCAATATCATTTGGAGTATTTTAACAACTTATAGACTTCCAGAACAAAGTAACACATCATTTTTTGTAGAACTTCTACAATTTATCAATATCATTTGGAGTATTTTAACAACTTATTGACTTCCACAACAAAGTAACACATCATTTTTTGTAGAACTTCTACAATTTATCAATATCATTTGGAGTATTTTAACAACTTATAGACATCCACAATAAAATAATACATCATTTTTTGTAGAACTTCTACAATTTATCAATATCATTTGGAGTATTTTAGCAACTTATAGACTTCCAGAACAAAGTAACACATCATTTTTTGTAGAACTTCTACAATTTATCAATATCATTTGGAGTATTTTAACAACTTATTGACTTCCACAACAAAGTAACACATCATTTTTTGTAGAACTTCTACAATTTATCAATATCATTTGGAGTATTTTAACAACTTATTGACTTCCACAACAAAGTAACACATCATTTTTTGTAGAACTTCTACAATTTATCAATATCATTTGGAGTATTTTAACAACTTATTGACTTCCACAACAAAGTAACACATCATTTTTTGTAGAACTTCTACAATTTATCAATATCATTTGGAGTATTTTAACAACTTATAGACATCCACAATAAAATAATACATCATTTTTTGTAGAACTTCTACAATTTATCAATATCATTTGGAGTATTTTAACAACTTATAGACTTCCAGAACAAAGTAACACATCATTTTTTGTAGAACTTCTACAATTTATCAATATCATTTGGAGTATTTTAACAACTTATTGACTTCCACAACAAAGTAACACATCATTTTTTGTAGAACTTCTACAATTTATCAATATCATTTGGAGTATTTTAACAACTTATAGACTTCCAGAACAAAGTAACACATCATTTTTTGTAGAACTTCTACAATTTATCAATATCATTTGGAGTATTTTAACAACCTATTGACTTCCACAACAAAGTAACACATCATTTTTTGTAGAACTTCTACAATTTATCAATATCATTTGGAGTATTTTAACAACTTATTGACATCCACAACAAAGTAACACATCATTTTTTGTAGAATTTCTACAATTTATCAATATCATTTGGAGTATTTTAACAACTCATAGACATCCACAACAAAATAATACATCATTTTTTGTAGAACTTCTACAATTTATCAATATCATTTGGAGTATTTTAACAACTTATTGACTTCCACAACAAAGTAACACATCATTTTTTGTAGAACTTCTACAATTTATCAATATCATTTGGAGTATTTTAACAACTTATAGACTTCCAGAACAAAGTAACACATCATTTTTTGTAGAACTTCTACAATTTATCAATATCATTTGGAGTATTTTAACAACTCATAGACATCCACAACAAAATAATACATCATTTTTTGTAGAACTTCTACAATTTATCAATATCATTTGGAGTATTTTAACAACTTATAGACTTCCAGAACAAAGTAACACATCATTTTTTGTAGAACTTCTACAATTTATCAATATCATTTGGAGTATTTTAACAACTTATTGACATCCACAACAAAGTAACACATCATTTTTTGTAGAATTTCTACAATTTATCAATATCATTTGGAGTATTTTAACAACTCATAGACATCCACAACAAAATAATACATCATTTTTTGTAGAACTTCTACAATTTATCAATATCATTTGGAGTATTTTAACAACTTATAGACTTCCAGAACAAAGTAACACATCATTTTTTGTAGAACTTCTACAATTTATCAATATCATTTGGAGTATTTTAACAACTTATTGACATCCACAACAAAGTAACACATCATTTTTTGTAGAATTTCTACAATTTATCAATATCATTTGGAGTATTTTAACAACTCATAGACATCCACAACAAAATAACACATCATTTTTTGTAGAACTTCTACAATTTATCAATATCATTTGGAGTATTTTAACAACTTATAGACTTCCAGAACAAAGTAACACATCATTTTTTGTAGAACTTCTACAATTTATCAATATCATTTGGAGTATTTTAACAACTTATTGACATCCACAACAAAGTAACACATCATTTTTTGTAGAATTTCTACAATTTATCAATATCATTTGGAGTATTTTAACAACTCATAGACATCCACAACAAAATAATACATCATTTTTTGTAGAACTTCTACAATTTATCAATATCATTTGGAGTATTTTAACAACTTATAGACTTCCAGAACAAAGTAACACATCATTTTTTGTAGAACTTCTACAATTTATCAATATCATTTGGAGTATTTTAGCAACTTATAGACTTCCAGAACAAAGTAACACATCATTTTTTGTAGAACTTCTACAATTTATCAATATCATTTGGAGTATTTTAGCAACTTATAGACTTCCAGAACAAAGTAACACATCATTTTTTGTAGAACTTCTACAATTTATCAATATCATTTGGAGTATTTTAACAACTTATTGACTTCCACAACAAAGTAACACATCATTTTTTGTAGAACTTCTACAATTTATCAATATCATTTGGAGTATTTTAACAACTTATAGACTTCCAGAACAAAGTAACACATCATTTTTTGTAGAACTTCTACAATTTATCAATATCATTTGGAGTATTTTAACAACTTATAGACTTCCAGAACAAAGTAACACATCATTTTTTGTAGAACTTCTACAATTTATCAATATCATTTGGAGTATTTTAGCAACTTATAGACTTCCAGAACAAAGTAACACATCATTTTTTGTAGAACTTCTACAATTTATCAATATCATTTGGAGTATTTTAACAACTTATAGACTTCCACAACAAAGTAATACATCATATTTTGTAGAAATTTTATAATTTATCAACATTTCTTACAAAGTGATATATTACTCCTTTTTTTTATATAATTTTTGTATATTTCTTAATCGTAATTGTCGAATTCTCTAGGGTAAATTTATAATAGTATAAAAGAAAATTTTTGTTATTTTTATGTTCTTAATAGTTATTACCATAAAGTGTAATTTAAGATTTTATTTTATAAGTTATATTTAATAAGTTGATAGTTAAGTTAATTTAAGTTTAATTAATAAGACACAATTTACATTTTTATGTATGTATGAGAATTGTTTTTAAAATGATATTGTCAAAATGTTATTATTTCTCATATTTTAGGATTTTTAAAATTTAAACTACGGGAATCACTTTGCCATATTATTTTAATATCTTACAATTATAATGCGGGTATTGTCTCCTCCCAGAAGAGTGATTAAGTGTTCAGGCTCACATACAAAGGAATCTAAGCTTTTCCATGAAACCGTTCTGAGTTGTGAATGATCAAGTTTTTATTTTGTTCGATTCAGAAGCTACGGGGCTTTCATTACTCTTCAAACACCTTCGCGGAATGTTACAAATAGTAATTTTCAGGCTGAAATTATTGAATTTCAACAGTAGTGTAATCATTGGGAGCTACATTATCTAACTATTTTTTTCCATTGTCAATAGGTTTTCCATGTTATGGCCGGGGTCGTGGCACTTATCAATTAGCGTTAATTGAGGCCTGGCACGCGCACGACCCTTGTTCTGGTTGCGAAACGATTATTCATGTGATTGTAGACATTCATATTCAGAGGAAGGCAAATTTGCCCTATGTAAATAGGTAAAAAACACAAATTTTAACCTTTGTTTTGAATATTGGTCTACTCTCGCATGTGCAGTAATTTTGTACTCATAACCGGCGAATTATATTACATGGATAATTATATGTTACGTTGTAGTCCCATGTGAGGACCATGTCTGATTGAAGTTCGTATGGGGTCCCTATTTTAATATATATATCATTATTTTTTGTAATCATGACCTTGAATATAGTCGAATCTAATTCTCTACTTAGGGGTTTCGTGGAGAATATGTATAATCTGTTAAAATTTGGAATTCCCTGTATCACAATTTTTAATTTTTATAAATATATGTGATTAAATCTTCGGGCTCACATATAAAACAATCTCAGCTTTTCGATAAAACCGTTCTGAGCTATGAATGATCTTTTTTTTTTTTTTTTTGTTGTATATTTTAATTTATATTTTATTACATTACTTTACTATATAGAATATGTTGTTATCTTATACCTAGGAATAAGACTTTAATAGTTAAGATTAAGTTTAAGTTATATTTAAATTTTATAATTTGTTATTATATAGATTCTTTTATTTTATTTTTTATTTAATAAATATACTATATTTAAAATACGACAAATAAATGATATATTACAAAGGAATGGTTGAAAACTTCGGGGAAATAGAAAAAACACAGAACTACTCCTGCAAAATTCTATGAACTGAGTTATAAAACAATTCTTTTATGATTTGGGTCGTAGAATTTTGCAGAAAGATGTAACGTTTTGAATATGTTATTATATTTTCTTAGAATTTTGAATCTTCCTGAAAGTATAGGGCGAGGCCAGGGAAAAAGTTAAAAATTTTTTTTTTTTATTATGTAATTTTTTTTATTAATAAAATAATTATCTACAAATTAACAATGTTTTTTTATTCTTAATACTAAAATTATCTACAAATTAACAATGTTTTTTTATTCTTAATACTAAGTATCTATCTACATTCTTACCGGCCGAAGGCCGGTTGTCGGCCTCCGGCCGACTTAAGTTTGTTGCCGGCCGTAGGCCGGCTGTCGGCCTTCGGCCGAATTAAGTTTGTTGCCGGCCGTAGGCCGGCTGTCGGCCTCCGGCCGAATTAAGTTTGTTGCCGGCCGTAGGCCGGCTGTCGGCCTCCGGCCGAATTAAGTTTGTTGCCGGCCGTAGGCCGGCTGTCGGCCTCCGGCCGAATTAAGTTTGTTGCCGGCCGTAGGCCGGCTGTCGGCCTCCGGCCGAATTAAGTTTGTTGCCGGCCGGAGGCCGGCTGTCGGCCTCCGGCCGACTTAACATTCTTGCCGGCCGTAGGCCGGCTGTCGGCCTCCGGCCGACTTAACATTCTTGCCGGCCGGAGGCCGGCTGTCGGCCTCCGGCCGACTTAACATTCTTACCGGCCGGAGGCCGGTTGCCCGCCTCTGGCCGACTTAACATTCTTATCAGCCTCAGGCTGACTTAGCAATCTTAGGCAGATTGTTAAATCAATCAGAGGCGGATCGATTGTTAAATAAAGGGTGTTCAAATCTGAGTTAACTTTCTAAATTTGACGTAATATTTAGCAATGTTGAAACAACCAATAAGTGTTGGTGTTTACTTTTATTAAAAAACTTATGCTAACTCAAATTTGAACATTCTTTATAGAATGTTACATAGAATCTTAAATCGGTCGGGGTCCACAGGTCTTTGGTATATGTAATAATATTGTTTCTATAATAAACTTTACCCGAAGATATATAACCAAGTATACATATAAACTCTCCGAACACCTATACACTTTAATATCCATTCGGATATATTCTATATAGGTCTTTAATGTTAATCTAAGTATTTAATTCACCTTAGATACACATCTGAATATTTATAGGTATACAGGGACCCTTGATATATGTCCATTGGGGCCTGGACGTATATTTAAGTATCAGTACTCGGATACGGGGGCGCTAGCTACATACTTGAGTTTATTGTTTAGCTACAGTCCATTATTACATATACCAATTTCCCTATTTTCTTAAATATATACTTAAAATTAAACTTAAATAAAACTTACAATATATACTTAAAATTAAACTTAAATAAAACTTACATAAAACTTACATAAAACTTAAATAATAAAACTTAAATAAAACTTACATAAAACTTAAATAATAAATAATAAATACTAATAGACACAAACCTAGAAAACATTGCTGAAAAACTTGATTTAAATATGTTTTTTTCGTAGATCACAAACAAATTTTGTGAACATAATCTTTGGAAGCTAATGGAAAATAACCTGGTAAAGTACATTTTCTTTAAAATTAATTTTTCTTCCATTTTCATTTTGTCCAACAGACTATGAAAATTCAATATATTTCTAATACTTAATGAAAAGTACATGATAGGTTCATCAATATATTTCCTAGTACTTGGTGGAAAATTCATAATATATATATTAATACATTTCCTGTACCTGATGTTATAGTTTCATGAGAGGGGTTCATGAGTTTGGAAAATTCATGATACATTTGATCATGATGTTTTCAACGAATTAAGAAAATATATTGAATTTTGATAATCTGTTTGGAAAAATTAAATTAGGAGTAAAATTAATTTTAAAGAAAATGTACTTTTCCAGACTATTTTCCATTAGATTCCAAAAATTGGGTTTACAAAATTTGGTTATTATTTAATATGAAAAATATATGTGAAACATAATTTTCCGTAATGTTTTCTAGTTTTGTTTCTTATAGATTATTAAATCGATCAGAGGCGGATCGATTGTTAAATAAAGGGTGTTCAAATCTGAGTTAACTTTCTAAATTTGACGTAATATTTAGCAATGTTGAAACAACCAATAAGTGTTGGTGTTTACTTTTATTAAAGAACTTATGCTAACTCAAATTTGAACATCCTTTATAGCATGTTACATAGAATCTTAAATCGGTCGGGGTCCACAGGTCTTTGGTATATGTAATAATATTGTTTCTATAATAAACTTTACCCGAAGATATATAACCAAGTATACATATAAACTCTCCGAACACCTATACACTTTAATATCCATTCGGATATATTCTATATAGGTCTTTAATGTTAATCTAAGTATTTAATTCACCTTAGATACACATCTGAATATTTATAGGTATACAGGGACCCTTGATATATGTCCATTGGGCCTGGACATATATTTAAGTATCAGTACTCGGATACGGGGGCGCTAGCTACATACTTGAGTTTATTGTTTAGATGCAGTCCATTATTACATATACCATTTCTCTGTTTTCTTAAATATATACTTAAATTTAAACTTAAATAAAACTTACATAAAACTTAAATAATAAAACTTAAATAATAAAACTTAAATAATAAATAATAAATACTAATAGACACAAACCTAGAAAACATTGCTGAAAAACTTGATTTAAATATGTTTTTTTCGTAGATCACAAACAAATTTTGTGAACATAATCTTTGGAAGCTAATGGAAAATAACCTGGTAAAGTACATTTTCTTTAAAATTAATTTTTCTTCCATTTTCATTTTGTCCAACAGACTATGAAAATTCAATATATTTCTAATACTTAATGAAAAGTACATGATAGGTTCATCAATATATTTCCTAGTACTTGGTGGAAAATTCATAATATATATATTAATACATTTCCTGTACCTGATGTTATAGTTTCATGAGAGGGGTTCATGAGTTTGGAAAATTCATGATACATTTGATCATGATGTTTTCAACGAATTAAGAAAATATATTGAATTTATCATAATCTGTTTGAAAAATTAAAATAGAAAAATTTCATTTCTCCAACAGATTATGAAGATTCACTACATTTCTAATCCTTAGTGAAAAGTACATGATAGGTTCATCAATATATTTCCTAGTACTTGGTGGAAAATTCATAATATATATATCAATACATTTCCTGTACCTGATGTTATAGTTTCATGAGAGGGGTTCATGAGTTTGGAAAATTCATGATACATTTGATCATGATGTTTTCAACGAATTAAGAAAATATATTGAATTTTGATAATCTGTTTGGAAAAATTAAATTAGGAGTAAAATTAATTTTAAAGAAAATGTACTTTTCCAGACTATTTTCCACTAGATTGCAAAAATTGGTTTCACAAAATTTGTTTATCTAATAAGATAATGTTTTCTAGTTTTGTGCCTGATGAATAATATGAATAATATGACTGATAGGGCATATTATCTATATATTTAAGATGCACCTGAATATATAACTATGTATCTATATCAGATAATGACCCCAGCTACACATTCATGTCCTAGGTATACGTAATATTAATGTATCTATATGAAACTGGACCCAGAGTTATGTAACCAAGCATTCATATAAAATATCCGAACACCTACCAACATACGCTCATCTAATGGGATTAGTGGGGTTTGAGACGTACACTCGCATATAAGTATTATATATGCATAGGTCTTGAATATGTATCAATCTATCTAATTCAATAGATACTTAACCACGCGACACACATTTGAAATGTTTATAGTGAATGCTGGGACCCTTGATATATGTCTCTGTGGGGGGGGCCTAGACATAAATTTAAGTATCAATACCCTGATACGGGGGCACTAGTTATATATCTCAGTTTTTTTTATATAGATATTTTAATATTACATATACCTACGATCTGAATATGTACCTGGGGAACCATTATATGATATAGATACTTGTTTATATATTCAGGTAATATCTCACATATATCTTTGTTAAATTATTAAATATACCTTTATATCTTTACCTACTTAAAAAATATATACAAACTATATAAAAACTAAATTAAAAATAAACTTATATTATTATACACTTGATTTTAATGTTGATTATGTGCTAAATTCTACTGATAGAACAATCTATCTATTTATAATAACACTGAATACATATTAGGTTCTAGATATATATATATAATGTTAATGTATCTGCATTAGAAAATGGACCCAGAGAAATATAACCAAGCATCTTAATAAAATATCCGAACACTGTCTACCTCCATACCCATTGCGGATATATTGTATAAGTCTTTAATGATAATCTAAGTATCTAATTCACTAGATACCCTAGATACACATCTGAACTTTTATGTAAAATACTGGGACCCTTGATATATGTCTACAATGTGGGCATAGACACATATTTAAGTATCAGTACTCAGATACGGGGGCACAAGTTATATTTCATCAGCTTCTTATTTAGACACAGGAAAATCATATATATATATCCTTCCCTACTTTCTATAAATTATATATTTAAATAAAAATCTAGCACAATCAACATTGAAATCAAGTGACACTATAAACTAATTAAATATACGCTAAATAAAGTTAAAATAATTTGTAATATATTGTTTGCAAATCTGCATATTTGCTAATATTTTTGCTGATAATTAATAAAATTTGGTAATGTTTTTGAATTGTAATGTTGATAATAATTGTTTATTGCTATAAAATAAAAAAATAAATAAAAAAAATTATAAATAAATTATATGAAATTATTGTTGTTTAATTTTTATTTAATTTCTATTATAAATAAGTGGACATGAGTGTATAGACAATAAGTAGCATATACAGAGAAATTCTTATTCAATTTTGTCACAAGGGACGGTGTGTTGAATGAAATTATTATGCGGAGTAATGATAAATGTGTAAGGACGAAAAGTATACATTGAAATAGAAACAGTTGTATATCCAAAAAAAAAAAAATTATCTAATAAACAACGGATAAAAAAAAAAATGTTTAAAACAATTAATGGGAATTAATTAATAAATTGTATTTAAAACCTGTATCTATAATCCTATATTAATAACCGACCCAAACATTCGTGTACAAATCAAACAGAAAGGTGTAAGACCAAAAATTAACAAAAAATTTCCATTTGTTTCTACACAGATAATGTTTGAATGTACAGCGTAGATTAATTCAAATTATTTCTAACTTTCTCTTATGAAATTTTATCTACTTACAACTTCCATTAGTTTTTCTAATCTCTATCGTTTATTCGCATATAACATAGTGACATGGTAACAACTTAGTAATGACATATAGTACCAGTATATCAGCAAAGTTATGTTTGTGCGTGAATTGCCATATATTTTTATTTATATGAAATGAGATCAATTTTAAATAAGTGAAGTGAAGTCCAGAAGGGTGTGTATCTGTGTGTGTGTGTTATAAAGCATAAACAAAGTATCTAATGGATTAAGACGATCTTATTTGGTATGGATAAATTATTTGAGCAATCAACTTTATATTACTTTTAAATCAAAGATAAACCAATATTAGTATTTATGTCTTTCAAAAGTGGACATATTCAATTAGTGTAAGCCAATGAATATAACTAGGCTTTGGATTAGTCCAAAGAATATTCGTCAAACTAGTTTTGTCAATTAAGTAATGGACGGACCAAAGTAATATGTGTACGAGACACACGAAAAACAAAACCCATTGTAGAATTAGCCAAATTAACAATATTAAAAATTATCTTACAATTAAAATATTATCTTACATTAAAAATCTATTTAAAGTTTCTGTATTTATAATTATAGTAAATTTTTTCTGGATTACTTCCAATAAATTTGACTGATTTAAAATCTATATTTCGTTGCCATCTGAAAGAAAAAAAAATAATTAATTAAATTAATTTTCAAATTTACGAATATTATATAAATAAAAATATTAATAATTATTTTGTTTGTTATCACCAATTTAAGGAAAATGTCGTGTCCCATTATAGACACTTAAATTTAGATACACATTTGAATTTTTTGTAATGAATACTGGAACCCTTGATATATGTCTATATAAAAGGCCTAGAAATATATTTAAGTATCAATACTTAGACTACGGAGGGGCACTAGTTAAGTACTTATAAATACTTATTTAGCAGTGACAAAAACCTGTCACCTAAACTATAGTGTGAAAAGTGGTTAATTTTTTGTTGTTTTAGAAAGTAATATTATTAAATTGCTGGTATATGTGAAGGCTAAGGCTTAGCATTCAATGAAAAAATAAAAAATTCGCACATGAAACACGTAAACGTCAATAAATAATACAATGATTCAAATGAGTGTTTCGTGTGAGTAGGTATAAGTAGATAAATTATCATTTACTCAAACCAAATTAATTATAAATATTAGGCGATTACCAAAAGAAAACAATGTTTAACACAATAATATAATATTAAGTTACTTACATTGTTATGATTTGTTGAATAAAAAGTCATAGTTGCTCATCTAATAAAAATATTTTGTATCCATTATTTAAAATATAAATGTAAAATTTTTAAAAAATCACATCAAATGGAACTTTAAATAATATTTTATATAAATAATAATTGTTAATGTTAAAAGTCCAATGTAAATTGTTATCTGTAAATATAAAAATAAAAATGATAATAAATAAATATTATAAAAAATGTAAATAAATTAAAAACTTAAGAAATTATTGTTTTTGTTTTTTACTTTCAATTTATTGCATTTATATCTATTTATACAGGGTGTCTTGTGAATTTTCTTCAAGTGAAAGGTGGTACATAATTCTAAGTCGAAAAATGCTAATTGACTCCGTTTTCGAGATACGGCTCTAACAATTGATTTCGGTAGTCTTATCTTTGCAGTACCTATATATAACTTCGAAACTAAGGTAATTACAAACAGAGAATCATTTCTTCGTTGTAATCCGGTTCCTTGAGGTGGACAATTAAAATTAGTCAACTTTCATTTGGTGTGTAAGCAAAAGTAATCAATACACATACTTTATTGGATTGCATTAAATGTCTATCTATCTATCAATCTATCTATCTATCTATCTAGCTATGCAGAGTGTTTGTAGAGATGTGATAAGCAACAAATAAACACTTCAAATATATACAAATCAATCATTTAGACATCATCAATTATAAATAAAATGTGTCAACATATAAGAAATAAGGTTATTGATTGTATAGAATTTATTATATATATATTATTTATACCTATTATATAGTGATGAGTTGAATATAACTTATGTGTATCAACCATATAATAATAGCTCATATATGAACAATAACAATAATAGGGTTAAAATTTGGGAAATAAAATGCTTTATTTTACATGTAGAACCAACAACTGACGTGCGTAAGGGTATGTATGTTTTTGTTATATGGATAAAGCAAGTGATTAATGATGTTTTTTTTTTTTTTATTTTCTTTTCAAAAAATCATTCTGTAAAAAGTAATATATTAATATTAAATTCAATTTTTCATATAAAGTAAACACAAATATTATAATAGGATATTTTTGTGCATTTGTACACGTGTGAACTTATTTACGAATATATGTATTAATAAATTTTTAGACATATTTTCATGTAAATTATTATTTACACCACAAATAAAATAAAAATAAATAAATACAAATGGGTATTAAAAATACCATTAAAATATTTTCCATCACAGTCGTCTATGACCATATTTCCAAACTTTCAGTAACATTCATTCTACGAACATAGAAATGCTTCTACTAGTACTTATAATCTTACAGTCAGATTTTCATTTAATTCCTAAGAAAACATCAAATAAATGAATAATGTCCATTAAGTATGTGTCTGGTATCTTATGAGCCTATACCAAATTTAAGGGCAACACAAGTATTTAGCTTAGAAATCCGTTCACCTTCAATGTTTACAACACATAGAAAACGGTCTTTCTCTTTTTAGTGGTTTCACACTTGGGCGGCTCACAGCACAGGCAACAGAATCCGCGATTTTCGATAAAAACCATTTTATTAGCTGTAGTATCGAACTAAAATTGTTGATAGATCCAACAGTGTTGGTAAACCTCTATTTTATTATAAGCATTATGGGAATAGTACAACCACCACAAGATAATTTTTTTTTTTTATTTAAGTCATATATTACTTCAAGGCATCTAATAAACATTCATTGCACCCGCCAAATTGGTAAATTACTCCGAATGGAAGTTTATAACAATTTACCAATTGTACTGCAATTCACGAAAGTTAGATGGTTTTCATAATTCTATTATTTTTATATGGGTGATTAGGCCACAAGGAAATTGGGCAACAATTATATATATATATTTGCTTTGACAGGAAGACTAGTATTGTGAATCATTGTGCGAATTGATTATTGAAATACAGAAAAGGATTTTTTGCATCGAATTGTTACCGATGCCGAAAAGTGAATTCTCTATATGTTATTGTTAAACATCCGATAGCATAGGTGAACTAGAATTATTACAATCGAAATTAAATATTCACAAACAAGTACCAAGTTAAGTTGCTGATATTAGATGTTTTCTTTTGGTAATCATCAAATAATTAAAGGGCCTTATTTAGCAGTGACACAAACCTGTCAAAGAAAAACGCAATTTAAAATATGACACAGAAGTGAAAAATAATCTGAAAAATGCTAAAAGTGGTTAATATTTTTCTCCAAAGCTATTTTTATTATCTTAAATGAAATCTTAATTAATTAAAAATAAAAAAAAAACAATAAAAGAGCCATCAATATGTCAAAAAATTATATTCCTTCCCCTATGAAATTTGCCACTCGTCGTAACTACTTGCATTTGATCAAAAGAAAAATTGCGAGTAGGTAGAAGAAGAAAAATCAAATTACTTATAAGTACTTGGCGATTACCAAAAGAAAACAATTATTGTCGTACCAGCAAGGCGTCGTAAGCTTAAGTAAAAATAAAAACACCACTTCTTTGATACATTTGTTTTTCCACAGATGGTAAAAAAGGTTGTAACTTTCGAAGGATAGCATATTTTAAATGAAACTGAATGTACCGGGCAACAACTGCATTAACACAAATTGAATATTTTATATTAATCACTTATGAAATATAGACGTTTATAATCCTTATTAAATCTGGAAAAACATTCAGAATTACTAAATTTATTTAGCACAAAGCTTTACAAAATACATATATTTATTTCGTATACAAATAGCCATTCCCATATAGAGTATATTAAATAAAGTCCTCATCTAATTGAATTGAATATATTATATATAGTTATAAATGCGTGTGGTTACTGCATGAGTGCAATGCGTATAAATGCTACATGTTTTGTAATTCAAACTAAATAAAGATTTATTTTCTGAGATAATAATTATAATGACATAAAAATATAAACCGCAAGCAATATGTAACATTGAAAACAAGGAATTCACCCCATATACTAATATTTTATGTTATATGATACATACAGACATTTCTAACTAAAAATAGGATGCATGAAACTATATTAAATATGTCATATGGCTAATAAAATTCTCACAAAAAAATACCCTAAAAAACCAACAAACTATTCAACTTTATCAAATTTCACTAGAAAACAGTATCAACAAAAAGAATAATATTAAAATGTTCATATGACTACAGTAATAATGACATATGCACACATTGTATAATAATAAATATGGAATTGAATTAGTAAACAAAATATATAATATAAAAGAATTTTCTATTATTGTTCAATCGAAAGAAATATAATACTGTTGAATGTGGCATTAGATTACAAAAAAATCCGTTCGCTTCGCGTAATGAAATCAAAACACAATTTCCAAATAGTATAACTCCTTTAATATAACATATCGTGTTAGATGAAAAGATATTTCGTTCCATGTTATTTATAATCAAATACGCAGTTCATATTTTTGTTATCATAAAGGTTATAGTAGTAGGTAAACTCTATATACGACTATACATTATAATATTTTTTATCTACACAATTCCCGAATCAAATGTGTCGTGTGTATGTATACTTTTTTTTGTTAAATTGCTTGAGCATCGTTGAAAAACAAAATAGGAGAGTCTACTTATAGTACAGTACAGTGCAATGAGGTAGTAGCTATACCGATTTTACTTTATTTTGGTATTTATATGTTACAAATACTATATATCGTAATTGAATAATATATTACATTTAACACAAAAGTCTACTTAAAGTATGCTATTCGATATAGACAACAATGATCGAAAACAAATTACGCAAGTCAATTTCCGTAAACCCAATGTATACGATAACAATTATGAAAACATCTGTCTTTCGTTAATTTCAGTACATTGAAATACTACCACGCAAGGTAATTTACCAATTTGGCTGAATTGATAGATGTCATAAGCTCCACTTGGAGTCATATAACTTGCTATACGGTTATGTATCTCCATTACTAATGAGCTGTATTCCACTTACAAAGTCCTATTACCATTGAGGCAATTCATACGAATAAATAGTTAAATTTATATTAGTGGTTTTCTTTTGGTAATCGCCAAGTTCTAATAAGTAATTTGGTTTGAGTAAATGATAATTTTTCTACTTTTACCTAATCGCAATTTTTCTTTTGATCACATGCAAGTAGTTACGAGTAGCAAATCTCATAAGGGAAGGAATATAATTTTTTGACTTATTGATTATGATTGTTTTTTTTTTTAATTAATTAAGATTTAATTTAATTTAAGTTAATAAAATTGCTTTGGATAAAAAAAAATTAACCACTGTGTCATATTTTAAATTAAGTCTCCTTTTGGTAGGTTTGTGTCACTGCTAAATAAGTACTTGTAAGTATACTTGACGAACAAAGAAATTTACTACAAATCACATCAACGTAATTTTGCGGATGCAGCACTAAAAAAAAATTGGTTCCTAGACAGATGTTAGAAAAGCAATTATAAATTATATATAATTTGCGTTCATCTTTTATTGTAGATTAACAACGTCTCTGTGAATATAGTATAAACTAGTAGAAATGCACATTGAAGCAACTTCCCCGTATTTATACCGAGTAAAAAATTAAACAAATAAATAAAATGAATATACACCTTTAAAGTTTTATGACTGATGATCCGATGATTCATTCAACACTGCTTTAGAATAATTTTCATCTCTCGTTTTCTGACTTTTCTGACATAATTTTTTCTAAAAATAAAATGGAAAATATAATTATAATTGAATTTATAATTTAATTAACAAATTCTTTAACGCTTACATTTTTTTTTTTTTCTGTATCAATATATATTTTAAAATTTGTCATTCTGCCATATCAACATCAGCAGCATCAAGTCATATTATTCCAACTAATTCCATTATTTTAATATGAGTGGTTGAGGCCAAAATCTGCCATAATTTATTATTTATTTATTTAAAATTTCTGTTATTACAGGAACAAAATTTTTCACAGCTGCCAATCATTGAGCTCCATATAACACACCACTACTTTGCACAATTTATATCTGTTTCGGATATTTTCAAGAGAAAATAAACTCTAAATTTTTAAAAGGTTGTTACACACTTTTTCTATGCTGTTTTTTTGCCTGTTGTAATATAAAAAATAAGAATTAATTAAGACGTAATTTAATGAAAATTTATGTCAACGAAAAAATGAAATAAAAAAACAATGGAAAAAAGACGTTCCTAAATAGAGGGTAACACATATTTATTTGTCCCAAAACAATATTTTTGTTTAGTATAAAGTTATATATTTTATTTGCGTAATTATTTTATTGCAATACAACCGATGAATTTATTGTTTCATATTTTTTTTCCACATAAAGAAATGAAAAAATAACTCTTATAGGCGCCTCACATAAAAATAAATAATAAAGACTATTATTTTTCGTTTTTTACTGGCTTTAAAGTGACTAGGTAAGAAAATGGTGGGTAAGACAAAAGATCTTAAAAGGAAGAAATTAATTAAGAATTAGTTTCCCCATATGTCTCATCGTTATACAAATATTTATTTGGTTTATATATTTATTTTTTTGGACTGTTATAAATTTATTTTATGTCAAGATATTAACGAATAAATGGGGTAAAAAAAAAATAATAGAAAACATGTGAAAATAAAAACAAAATCTTATAAAAGAAATGATTTATGGTCTTTTTTTTTAAAAAAAAAGTGCATTTATTTATACCACGATACAATTAGTTATGGTAAAGGTAAAAACTACTATTGTATACTTTCCTACTTTTATTTTAATGTATATTATATGTTTTCCTCAACATCATAACAACAAAGTATACACACAATAGAAAAATTTAAATTCAACACACCAAGGAAATTAAAAGCATCAACTATTGTACCATAAAGAATAAATTCTTTGTCAAAAATTCCTTTGGATATTGTAGTAAAAAGAAATAGAGCATTGTTTTGATTTTTGACTTCATCAAATCAGATTTTTTTTTGGATTTCCTTCTTCGGGTGGATTGCACATTTATTATTTAATTGATGTGTGGTACAAATTATGAATTCATCTTTCGTAGACCATTTTTTTCAGTTAAAATCCAATGAATTATATTACAAGCTCAATTTCCATGAATGTCATAGAAGATATCTTAGTAATTTTTACAAAATCATACACGTTTTCAATGTTTTCTTTAGTAATTGTGTCAGATGGCCGAATTTAATCGTTAATTTAATTTGGGCGTTAATCATTACTTATTTTTTTTCTCTGCCTTCTATGAATCGTTATACATATATTATAAAGACATTCACATTATTTTTAGGACAGAGGGTGTATAATACCATCACAATATTCCTTTTTTATACAATAATAAGACATACATTTTTAAAACACATCGCGTAGTATCGTCTATAATATATAATACGAAATGTTATTTTATTAGAATTTATATTTATCTATACCGTATTTAACGTTGCCCTTCTTTATCTATAAAGTAGTCACGTTGACATAACATAACCACGTAACATATGAATGTAAACACGGATGGGATATGTTGAAATGAAATGACATTAATTAAAATGAATGATATAATATTTATATGTTATAAAGTTATGGATGATGGTGGGTAGCATCAAGGTAATAAAGGAATGGTGTTAATATTTTCATTTTTATAATAAATAAATTTATAATTAAAGAATACAAGATAATAAATTGTTTATAATTTTTCATTTTTCTAAAGGCATTCTACAAGATATAACGTCATTTCAGTGGGTGTACAATTTTCTTTTTTATAAACTACGTCCGTAAATTGTCCGACATTGAATACGAGAAGAGTAATATATTTTTAAAATAAAAGAAAACATTTGTTTTTATTAATTCATTATTCGATACGTACCATTAATGAACGAATATAATATTCCATGTGCATAAATGTGTAACACTTAAACGAGTGACTTGTCATACACCAATATGAATATTTGCTATATTTACTGGTTGAATAGTAAATCTTTATTGCATCTCCAACTTCTATATGCATTAGTTAAATTTTATGTTACGAAATTATATTGGATGAAATATAGAATTCACGTTGATCATTTTTCCAATCGTTCAATAAGTAACCATAAAAACTGCCATTCTGCTTAACAGCTTAAATTGAATCTTATAAGAATGTAAATCCAAATATCATATGATAAATAACCGCCTCAACATTGATTGTGAATTTTATGGCATCGATAAATTTAAATCAGCTTTTACATTTTCGTTAACAACATCAATATTTGAATTATTTCAAAGCATTTCTATGTTTGTTTCACATCATACAAAAATTAGTCGTTTCACCAAATCGATCAATTAGCAAGTACAGATGGACGAATGTGTCGATGATGATGATGAATTTGACGACAAATCAAACGTTGCTGATGAGATGTTTTTATTAAATTAAATTTTTAAATGAATTGTAATGCAAAATGATGATTAAACTGTAATGAAAATATAAAATAAAACATTTGTTAAAATAATATAATAAAAATAATTTCTTAAAAATGTTTCATATAAATTTATTGTATCCTTAAATCTAGTGGAGAACAAATTGGCCATGTTGAATGTGACTACTTGCACACCATTAAATCCAGAACTGTATGTTTTGTTTCCCTACCATATTTTAACAGATTATCAGTGTGGCAATGGTTTAAGTAAACAAAAATCTTAGACCATCAGAAACAGACAAATAACAACTGTGAATGGTGCATTTTATTATTATATCATTTACCATATATGTGAAGTTAGATTCGAATTTTGATGTTTTGGATAAGGATAAGGAATTGGAAAAGTATTGGTTTGCTGAATGAAATATTTCTGATCGATAAAAAGCAAAGCAATGGGGAAAGCTGAAACAAATAAATTAGATACATTTATTTAACATCATGTTTTCGAAAAATATACTCGCATTTTTAATTTTGAATGACAGAAATTATTACTGTTACTGAAAAGCGGCATTTAAAATAACATCCTTGTCCATAATACATTTATTTTTAAAATTTCAAAACCAAATGTTAAACGGACCCAATAGTTATTTATAAATACGATTCTATACATACATAAATCAAAATTTCAAGATAAAAATCTATACAAAAAATAAAACCATAGAAAAACGAAACATTTAAATGATATTCATAAAATTAAATATATTGATGTATTAATGTATTAATATATGAGAAAATGGTTATATTTTTCATTTTTTTTATACAAAATGAAAAAAAATTAAGTAAAATTTCAAGATAAAATTCAAATAAGCTTATTATTACTATTATATTTGGTTGTGTGTTGACAAGCCAAATAGAGTAAAGATAAAAGGCAAAAAAAAAAATAAAAGGAAAGAAATAAATCCACATAAAAAGAATTATTACTAACCATTGCGTATCGCATATTTATAAAAACAAACGTAATTTAATATTCCTTTCAGAATGATTTGGGATGGCGCCTTCTTTCGGCATCGGCATCTTCAAAATAACGATTTTTGTGTTTTATTATTATTTTTATTATTTTACTGATTTATATTTTTATTTATTTATATATTATATTTTAAATCTACTTTGAAAACATAACAAAATAAATAAATGAATACATTCATGTCCATGTTATTCAAAAGATGAACATACTCACAGACAGACAGACAGACTGAATATTTATACTACCAAATTTTAAATAAATATGTAAAAATAATGAAATATACTAATTGATATTCATCAAGTACGTAACTTAACTTTATGCATCTACATAAACATTTGACTGTTAAAATAAATATGAAATTAAATTCCACATTAATCGCATTATTATAATTTATATATCCGTTTGTCATCAAAATAATGATGGGATAAATTACATTTAAATTTTATTTTTAATATATAATCTTTTTATTATGATAATAATAATAATAAAGTATAATTATGTAATTATGTGCGGCTATATTATTATAGGTTGTCTATATTGATTGTTCGGTGCCGCACATTTAAATGTTTCGAAAATTTTGATATTACGCAAAAGGACAAGTTAACTCTAATGAAAAAAAAAAAAAAATGTTAACGCGAAACAGATAACAATTATTAATATAAGATTTATTGTCAAATAATTATACGACACAAATTATGTTTCAAATCTTATTTGTATATAATAAAAAATTATACAATATTAACTTTGTTAAATGTCAGAAAATATCGTATAATATAACACTTTCTTAACACATTATTTTCCATCAAATTTATAACTATATGTTTATATATTTCATATTTATATATATATAATCAGTGGCGGCTACTATACACACTCCATGAATGCATTGAATGAATTCCATTCCTATCCCCAAGATATATTTGTTGTTTTTTTCTTCTCTTGTCTTATACGCGTGTATTATACACAATATAAGAAATTGCTTTTATCTTCGTATATAAATGTTTCTTTTGAAATTTGTATTAGGAATGTGCAAGACAAGAGGTTATAGGCACTATATCGTAGTATAGTATTAATAATAAATAATACACACCACACCCCTATTACACGATTTGGTTCATTCGATTTTCTTCAAATTTTGAACGTAAACATTTAATGGTAAGTTCTAACGATTTATATTTGATGACTCCTGACATTTGCCATTTAGTAAACTAAATATTCTCAATTGAATTACTTCAAAACTGTTTGGAATTTTTAACTCAAGCAATTCATTGAATTTACACACACAAATTATAAACGCAAGTTTAATTAACAGCATCATTGCGTTTTCATTGTATCATATAAGGCAACATTAATAAATTTAAATTTAACCAACTAATTTGAATTTTATTTAGTTGATTACCAAAGACACAAACCATTTTTAATTAGTGTTTTCATAGAATTTTTTCATACATTACATGCTATTAAATAAAATTATAATAAGCTGAATTGTCATGTTAAAGATTTAGGAACATATGTGACCATATTCCCTCCCATAGAAATTAAGTATTCTCAATAGCATAATTGAATTCTATTTTCTTGAAAGATTCAATTATTATTTAATGGAAAATTACAATCCGATAATATTCCTTCCTTCCCAATAAAATAAGTCTAGAACTTATTGTTGACTAATTAGATATATATGACAAAACAAATACGTCTAAATATTTTCGTCGGTTGATACTGGATTTTCAAAGAACGTTGTAATTTAATTGTTATTGTCACAAGCAGTTTAGAGTAATTTCTTCTATTTTCCTTTAATGTGTAAAATTTCTGCAGCATAATTTGACTGTGTTTAATTTCTTAAATTCATTTGTATGTAGCATGTCGAATTTTTCTAGCCACGAACAAACACCACTGTCTCTATATATTATTTGTCAGATAGACCCTTATATATTTATAACTTGAAAAATCTTATAACAACATATTTATCTTTTTATATAGATATAACTTATTTAATACAGTAGCCCACACATTCCATCATGACCTATCTATTTCAACTATAATTTTTTTTTTATATAGAAATTTACCATCGTCATTTGCTTTAGTGTAAACTATATTTTTATATATAAACTGTCAATAATCAGACAGTTTATTCCTTTATTTAGAATAATAAATATTTTACATCGAACATTGTTTCGAGTCCTTTTATGGAAGACTTGAATATAAATGATATTCTGAAAAATGCGTATATTTGCAGATAATTAATAAATTATATTTCGTTATGGTTTTAAGTAATTAAAGAATTTAACGTTTCTTAACACACGTAAAACTTGTTGAAATTAGCTAAATTTCTATAGGCGAATTAAATTAAAATCGTATTAACGGCTAGAGTAATTACAAAAAAATTATTATAATCCAGGTTTTATTAATGTCTTTTTCTCCTTTTTGAATTCTTTTTTTTTGTACTGTCATATGTATTATAAAATTAATATTACTATGAAAAAGTTAGTATAATTTTATTTGTTTTTTGGTTAAGTTTTTTCCGAATATGATTTAGTGAACGCGTTTGTGGTCAACTGTATAGATTTCATTACACCGACATTCTATAAAATATAACACCAACTAGTTTTGTTACATATATAAAACTTTACCTTGAACATATCAAAAGTTCTATACATCTATTGTATGTATTAGAAGTGTGCATGTGTTCTTTGTATTGTATTTGGTTAATCAAATGGTTATTTTAGCTGTTCGTATAGATTTGCCATTTACATGGTGACATTTCTCAGTTAATGTGAATCAAGTAAATAAATGCTGTTGAGGAAACCGAATTAATCAAATCGACATGTATGATATTCCTAAAAACGAAGAAAAGCACGGATTAATAAATGTGTCCATAATGTAACTGTTTGGTAAAAACTGCACATAAATACTGAACGTTATCAAGAACAAAATAAGTGATGCTCTTGTATAGCATAAACATTTCTCACTTGCAAAGAAAAAAAAAACAACTCACAAAATGATTTTAACTCCAATATTTGCCCGCCCACATACAACAAATTGGAATGAGAAATTATTCCACCTATTTAGTGATTGATTCAGTCGTTTTAGATCGACAAGCGGTTTACACAAGTGACAGATATACAAATATGTATTAATGAATACTTTGTTGCACAACCATCAATTTAAAGTGGCAATATGGACAAACCGTAAGATGCTCGATAAATAAGTTAAATTCAGACAATACATTCACACAACTATGTAAATTTAATTTTTATGGTACTAGACCAATTCATGGTCCGAAAATTATCGCACATCAATTCAATGTGGAACAAAAACAATTTATGAATCACATATATTTCTAGAATACCTTCCAAATATTTTATACGACATCAATGCGGTCGCAAATAAAATATGTATTAACTATTTATGATCAATAAAAATTAATTTCAAACCAAATATTGGTTAAATAAAAGAGTATTTATTTTAACATCAACTTCTTCATAATTATCACCACTAAATTTTATTCGATTTGAGCAATTCACCATTTGCATTTCCTGATCACATTTACATTCTGATTGTTAACGATGAATTGGCCGGGAAGATTTTTATTTTTATATATATATAAATATCTAAACGATATGACGGCTAAATAACAAAACAAAAATGTTGTAACAGAAATCAGGTCTCTGTTGTGATAAAACGAGGGTTAGACATAGACAGAATATAATAAATCACATGAAATTTTGTGAAGGGTTTATGCGAATATAATATAGATTTTTCTGCTTGTTTGTCCACACGTATACATGTATTTTATGGTAACTACAATATATATATTGTATTATTTTCTCAGCATATTTTTCTGTTCTTTTTTTTTTTTTTTTTATGGTATCCACAATGATATTGTTGTAATGTCCATACATCCTCCAATTAACTATGTAGAGACATGTAGAGTATGTAAGAGATATACAATTTATTGTATATATTTATAGATGACAGATATTAAAATTTATTGTTGCGGTATTATATAATAATAAAATTGAATTTATAAATGTGTGGAAATTCGGTTTGATGGTGATTGAGATATGTCGTACCATTATACAAATAAGAAAACATTACTTATAACATATGATACAGTTGGAAAATCGCAAGAGCGAATACCACTATGGGGGCTGATCACCCAAAGAAAAATATTAGAATTATGAAAACATTCATTTTTCGTTAATTGAAGTACCCAATTGGTAAATTGTTATACACTCCCATGCGCGGTAATTTACCAAATTGGCTGTAATGAAGGTTTATTAAATGTCATAAGATCCACAAATATATAACATGAAAAATATAAACAAATGTTAATTGTGTTATCCAACATTATATAAATTAACGATATCTTTATTTATGTTTATATTAAAAATTAATGTTTGAAGACTATATTCGATAACCGATGAATGCTCAAATTTATGGCTCAACAACTATTGATGATGTTTCTTAAATTCTAAATAACAAATGGTAATTAATTTTCAATTTTAAATAAATGTAAATCCAATTATTTTCACATCAACTTATGTTAAACGAATTTTTCTGTATGAATTAAATATTCGATTTGTATATTCTGCTTCAGTAACGATATCGAAATAGTTAAGATTATTTTCGAATGTCACCTTAATGCATCCTAAACTTAGATTTGTCGTGAAACCCTATTTTTTTTTATATATATGCATAGAACAATTAAAGTGTCTGTAAAAGTGTCTATTCATAACACAGTGATAATTTTGAAAATCAATTAAATTGATATATTTAATCCAACAAACAATATTTTATTTGAACTCCGCATTAATGGTACATATTGTACAGCAGACAAAAGTATACAAAACAAATAATTTAAGAGTAAAATAAATGAATAGAAACAATAACAAAAATATAATATAAAAAGTAAATAAATAAATTAGATCATTTACATTTTCATTTGTACATAATATATGTCACACACAATGGACAATTTAATTTTTTTTCCGTTTACAATTTAATAACCGAAAGGAAATACATATTATATTATAACATGAAAATGAATATACCATATATACACAATAATATATAGATGGTATACCCCAATGGTATATAGGTACGGATAATACACATGTTATATGAATGTGTGACCATAAAGAAAACAAAACATATTGTATATATATAACACAACTATTGCGGACAATTTTAACCCACACACTTCAAGCCATATATATATTCCATGTTTATATATACACAATACGACATATAATTATATAACATGATCGTACACTTGAATTACGACGTTCGTACTATCGTATTTATTATATATATTTCATTTTTATTACAATATATTTTTTGTGTACAATAGTGACATATCATGACATGTAATATAAGACAGCTTTATTATAAATGCAACAACAATGACAAGTAGTAAATCGGCAACAACATAAAATATTGTATATTATTTTTAATATTCAAAGAAATGGGAGCAAAAAGGGACGAAACAACACTCACAGGAAAAGAATATAAATTTATTATAATAAATAAAAATTGATTATTACTTTGTTTTTTTTTTCTTAAATGTCAACTACTTAGCTCCCTATTCAGAAGTCACATTAATTTTTAATGAGACCACTTTTATTACGATATCATTTTATTATTAGAATAATGCTTTTTTTTCTTATCCAATTCTATGTCTGTGTGTTTATTATTTTATGTTTTTCGTTTTACTTTCAAATCTCTTACAAGACAGTTTGTTGCTGGCCATATTTTCCACTTGGACATATGATACACATATACGATGTGTTCGTTTTCCATTTACTTCTAGTGCTCCTTTTTTTGTTGTATTAAAGAGGAAAGAAGAACAAAAAGAAGCAAATGCAAGCAGATAATTTTAACGAGTCCTTTTAACAAATTCAATCCAATTTTATACTCTATAATGTGTGTGTGCAAGTAAATTCGTAAATACTCTTAACATATGTTGTGTCTCTGTTTCATCAATAATATAAATAAAAATATAAAATAAATTACTGTTGAGTGGTTTTTTTTTTTGTAAGAGATTAGTGATTTTTTACAAGTGTCATCACAACATTTCGATTAGTATTTGTTTGATTTAATGTGAAATTACTATAATTACAATATGCATGCCGGTACTATTTATTACGAAATAAATGTTAATAGAGTCCGCATATTGAATATAAAAGATAAACTATGCTGGAGAATATTTCTATGTTGCTGTAAATATAGGCTCAAAATTTATTTGCAGACATAATCCATAAAAAAAAAAATATAATATTAAACCATAACACACGCACATAAATAACAAAAAAAACGTATTAGAAAAAATGTGTTTCATTTTATCATTTCATCTTGCTTTTTTATTATTTTATATTAAATATCATATTATATCGTGGATGGTATGTTGGGTATGGAATACTTGCAAAGTCAGTTGTAACCGAACACACGGCATAGTGGAACACAGCCTATAATATAATGGATTAGCAACGAATAAAAAATAAGTAGCCGCAGACAATCTGGCAGCTGTGTGTATGAGAATTACAATGGGATGTTGTGTAAAATCAGCATCCGATTAAAACTTAGTTAAAGGATTCAGTGATTACACACAGTAACGGCGAATCAGCAGAGCCATTATAACTGCTGTCGGCAGAGGTGATATACCCCTGTAAATGACCTACGAATTTACAGAATGACCACGGAAAAACAACCAGTTATGAATTCAACAAGAAGGTCTCGTATCGCACAGAATAAATTGCAACGACTCATGCAAAAACGAAAATTTAACGGCAACGATTTAAAACTTGCATCTTGGAATGGTAGAAAGGCAATATGGCTAGATGCAGTAAACTGTGATATAAAGATCCGTAAAATTTGGGATTGGAAGACATTGACTGCAGATGGGCCAGATTGGAGAGAAGGCTAAAACCGCAAATGGATTATAACACCATGGATTAAGTAAGTAAGTATCATATCATAGTTTTTTGACATTATATTCAGTTTATATAATACCAAAAATTCGTTGAAAACAACCGATTAATACATAAAAATTTTATATTTCTATGTCGTCCTTTTCTATGTCATATCGTCGCCATCATAGTGAGATTGTCCTTGTTCTCAGGAGGTATACTGGCACGTCTGTGTGCTCTCTCTCTTTTAATTTAAAAATTTTTAATATTATTTCTTATTATATATTATTAACTCAGAGGCGGTGTATTTGATCAAGACTTTATTGTATGTCTCGTCTTATTATAAACATTTTAGTTTCTACCAATTTATTTCAATTTAAAGTTTGAATACCGAACACCCCCGTGTGCGTAAATAAATTTGTATACAATATATTTAAAATTACAATACATAAAATATTACAACATACCTTTTTAAATGTGTTTCACCTGTCCATTTATTATATAATCGAACAATCCTTGTTATACAGCCTTTTGATGGAAAGCTAGAACAATAAAAAAAATAAATAAATAATAAAACAATATGAAAAATTGTATGGTATAATTAAAGAATAATAAATAAAATATCACTTTTCAACACAATAATAAAATATTAAACATTGTGTATTTGTGTATGTATTGTACAATATATGTGTCCTGTGAAAATAAAATAGTATGTTATAAATCGTCAGTTGTGTGTATAAGGCATTAATAAAATGTTAATATCACTGTGAAAATACAGTAGATCTCAATACCAATTTTACGCAATTACAAAATAAAAATAAAAATAAAAAAATTAACATTTTAACATCAATATTTATATAAATTATTAGTTGCATAGTCACTCTCAGTGTGGACACATCCGTATCAGCGGAAACAGTGTGAAGAATTTTACGTGGCTCAGGATTCAAGGCCAGAACTAAAAAAATGATGCAAAAAATGCGATTCAATTCTTGTAAAAAAGTATCAAACATTGAAAATCTCATGATGACTGGAAAAGCATATTTTTTTAGTGAAAAGAACCAACATCAATAGAATTGGATCGGATGGACATGAATATGTGTGCAAATAAGCCAATACACCAATTAGTAATATTGATATAATTCCTGCTATAAAATTTGGTAACAGAAGTTTAATGTTATGTGGATGTTTTTGTAAGAATGGTGTATGGTAAATGTGGCAAAAATTGAAGACAAAATGACGGCTCAGGATTGTTGTGAAATTTTTTACAAGAGACAAATATCCACTCTTTACGAATGCACAGAAAAACCGTAAGGAATACTATATTGCAACAGGACAACGATCGAAAACACGATACCAAATATATCAAAAAGTGAATTATTTGAAAATAAAAATTGATATATTTCATACATTTTTTAGTTTTATTTATCAATTCAAATTTTGTTAAACATTGCTGGGACAATTTTGAGAGCTACTGTATATATTCTCATTCAAATGAGTTAGAAGAAGTTACCATCATATGCAATAAGCAGCGCATATAAAAGTATAAATAAATGGATAAAGTAAGTGAAGTATAACAATACTCAACCTATACCAAATATTTCCCCAACATATGTGATAAAAAAACAGTCAGAGTAAGAAAAATAAATGAAAAAATTGATATAAAAATATATATTTGAATCGTTCATGTACAAACAGAGAGCAAATATATACCTTTGCCAGTACATTGGTTGTTAGAATAGTTATAATCTATGACAAAAACAACAAGGCAAATACTCTTCACATAACATATTTCAAGAATAACTACACTTATTCATAGTTAGATGTTTGCATCGTTGGTTTGGATAGATTTTCAGTGCTTCGTATTTTACGTGTACTTTTAATTTTTTTTTTTTTTTTTTTTCTTATTTTAATTTGTATTTTTTGTAATTTTTTTTTTTAAATTAATTGTTTAATTTTTCTTATTATTTGTTTCGTATGGTGGAAAAGGTTTTTCAATTTTTCCATTTTCATTTTCAATTAATTTTAAATATGTGTGTGCCGTTAGTATATAGTGACTGTTATGGAAATTATGTTTAATAATTGACAATTGTCAAATGTTATAAGTAGAATAGAAAATAAATACAAATTGTAAATATTATTACATTAAGATTTATTTTGAAAGTTGGTTTTTGGTTTTCGTATTGTGTCACCCACCACCACCACCACCACATCGTCCACATCGTAATAATAAAGGCAAAACCAAAATAAAAAGAGTGTACATCCATACATTCCTCATATAATTATTGGTAGATTTTAAATTTAAGGGTATTTTAAGGTTGTATATAAATGAAAAAAGAAAATCAAAAAATAAAGTGCATAAAATAATAATAATAATAATAATAATAATAATAAACACAAAAAGTTTAAAAATAAAAGAGTGATCAAATTGAGTGAATTAAAAATTTTTAGTAATGCAATTTATCATAAATAAATATTCACAGTTCAGAGATAATTTCTATAGTAATTCAACAGACTAGAAATAAATATGATAGCATCTACCAATCAAAGCAATCAATATTTAAGACCAGATTATTTACAACCATTGGAAAATGTGAGTTAGTAATCAATTACATTTTATAGAATATTTTTATTTGATATAGAAATATTTAATTATTTATTTATTATTTTAATATTATCAATCATACTCTTATTGCTAAACGAATACATAAAGAATTAAATAAATAATTAGTTATTGTCGTTCGGCTGCTTAATTAACTATAAAATATTTTATTCTATATATTTTTTCTTCTAAAATAAGTATAAAATAACTAAATGACATTTACATTTGGAAAAATTACATTAAATTTAATGGGTTTATTTATCATTGGGTGGGTGGGTCTTGCACATCCATGTCTACAATATTATTTCGATATCTATAAAAATACATATTTATCTAAAATCTACACAGCCATTGAAATATATTAGCGGGTATGTTCGTGTAAACGTCAACTTAATTAGTATTTAATGAGGTGTTATTTTTTTTTTTGTAAATTAAATAGAATTGGATTTTGGCATTGATATAATATTCGTTCTGTTAGATGATGTGTTAACTATCATTATATTTGATCGGATCATATATAAAAAATATTATTTAATCAAAGAATTGTGTGTGTGTTTGTGTGTGTAAATGGTGATTGTACAAAAAAAAAAAAATGTAGTAAAAAATTGGCAATATTTTATTTATATCTTTTTATTATTATAATTTTGCATATCGTTGCCATTAAGAGAAGGTGAAATTTTTTGAAATACTTTTTTAAACCGACCACACTAATTTTTCTTATTTTATTATATAAAATTAATATAATATAAATAAAATAATTTTATATTTACGCAAGAAACTCGTATATTTTTTTAATTGGAGTCAATAAATTTTTAAATTGGATTTTATTGAATATGGATGACATTTTATTATTGATGATTTATCGTTTAAGATGTTGGTACTGGAATTTTTTTATTACCGACGGTATTTATAATTTAATTATTGTATTATTGCATTGATCTCGTATATATTATAAAGTATGAAGTTTATCATTTACTTTCCCATTTAAAAACATTTTATCGTAAAAATATGTTGCATTTTATGGCGCAAAATGTTAATCAACTAGTGGTTGTTTGTTTTTATATATAAATAATACCATCATGGACAATGGTTTCCAATAGCTTATAAGCAACGTAAGTACACTGCCATACAAAATGTAAAGTTAATTGAAAACTAAACTTAATTTACAATAATAATGTTTTTAATTAAATTTTTATTTACCGCCAGTTTCAGATTTAGCGGTGCATTGACGAATCCTAAGAAATAGCCTACAGTTTTCCATATCACAATATTATTCTTATATAGCCTTATATTTGAAAACCACTTATTGTCGAATTACAAAATACAATAAATGAGAGGTATGAACTGAAGATCTTAAATAGTGATGAAGTAAAGGTACAATACAAAGATGTAGAAGTTTTTTAAAATTATAGTTCGATTATTACATTAGAAATAACAAGAATATCACACTTACCACTCAAGATTAGAAACATGTTTTAAAGTGGTACTACTTGGTATGCATAATTCAACAGATACTACAGACCTCATATGAGAAAGTTGGTCATACACTATGTAACATTTACAACATAAATCAACGTGCTACTGGAAAGTCGCTACCACTATTCTCTGTAGACTTGGAACCAGATGGCAAACAATAAAGAAATATATATAACATCAATTCATTAATGCATAGAAAAATTAAATTTTAGACATTAAATCAAAAAAAAAAAAAAAAACAAAAAACAAAAAACAAAGTAACTCGTCAATGGACTTCCTGTCAACATGTTATGAACATACACCAAAAATTTGCCATAGACACGCTCAAGATGCGTAAAATGTGCTGGTGATCATCACACTAAAGACTGTGTGAGAAAAACAAAAGATGCCAATGTAAAATGTGTTCTATGTACCGGAAATCACCCAGCAAACTACAAACGATGCAGTTTCTATAAAGAAATTCAAAAGAAAAAATTTTCTAAACATAGAAAAAGGGTTTTCTCTTAACCATCAAATGCAATAAAATATCAAGGTTAGACACCAAAACAAATAAATTACAAATCACAACAAAACATCATCAACTAAATTCGACTACGACAACTAAATTCTACAGCATATTTATACCGTAAACACAACTTTCCACAATTAAGGCAACGTCAACAGACACAAAGGATAATGGAATATTGTACCGGAATGTCAATCGTATTCGCAACGGATACAATCAACTATCGTTTTTGTGCAAAAATACATAGATGAACAGATTATGGCGCAAGAGGAAAACAAAAAAGGTCAATATCAAATAATTCTGCAAAAAAAAAAAAAAAAGTTGCCATCAGATACTATAAATTAAACGGAATCTAATACAATTGAAAGAATTTGGAATATGAGATAATTTAATATAAACCGCCCGACACTAATAATAGATGTAATCTTAAGCATTTAAATTAATTAATTAATACGTTCAATATTAACGTATGGATTGGAGGATCATAATTTTGATCGAAAGGTATACTGCCGTGGCATATTTAGCCCCGTCAAAGAACATAATGGTTGTACCATAACAACATCATCTATAAACATTTTTCTAATTTCAGTTATTATAGTTATGAGAGAAGAAAACAGAAAAAAAAACAAAAGGGATGTTACACCACAATCACATCAATTTTTTTCTTTTAATATTATATTATAAGGGAGAGAAAGTTAGTGTGTGAATGTGTGTATGTGTGTCGAAAATCAAAATCACCACACATCAATTGTCGTCATATATAATGACGAATAATAATTCAATTACGTGTTTTGTAATTGATAATTCAAGAAATTATTCTATTTACATTTATTTTTCACACATTTAATAAATTTAAACGATTTTTATTAATCCTTGATGATTATTATTTAACAACAAAAAGTTAATTAAATATTCACGAAAAAAAAAAAAAACACTTTATACTCATTGCCAAGATTTTTATTCAAATACATATGAATCTTATTATTACAACAATAGATCGCACGTCCTATCATCTTAAAAGAATTTGGCCGGACCACAAAATTTATTTATTATTTTATATTTTTGGTTATTCTTTTTTTTTTAAATTTAATTTATATTTATGTTATTTTTATTAATGATTATTGTAAAAAAAATCTCTTTTGATTTAGCAAACCATTAATAAAAATTTATTGCCCATTTATTTATTTATTATTGTTATTATTATTATTATTATTATTATTTTTTATAGCTATATAACATTTATTTTTATTATTAATTCAGCGATATCTTAAATATTAATCAAAAATTATGGCAATTTTTGTTCCGCTAAATTTATTACAATATAATAATAATAATAATAATAATAATAATAATAATATTAATAACAGTTTTATTTATTCTTTTTAGTTTTTATTTTTCTTTTTGAATTAATTTTTGGATCATAATATGAATATAAATTTGTTAATCTTTTGGTATTTCTTTTTTTTTTATATATGTTGCGCGTTTTCTTTTTTTTTTTCATTTAATTTCTAAAAATAAATAAATTATATAATTTATTGATCAAATGCTAATGATTTCTAATTCTAATTAATAATATATAAAACCATATAACAAAAAAAAAATCATAATTAATTAGCAATTTATTTAAATTTGACTATAGCTTTTCGTAAGAAATATATATATTACAAGATATAACTAATTATTATTATTGATGATCATTTTTTATTGTCTTTTGCATATAATTTTAATATATTTAATATAAATGAATGTTAGTTAATTAATTAAATAATATTTATTTTTTTTTTTCCTTTCGGTATTTTGTCCCATAAAAAATAATTTAAAAAAATTCGTATAATAAATTCAGAAATGATTAAAATCGATATTTATTGTACGGAAGATTATAGTTGGCGATAATAAAATATATATATGTGTGTAATGGTTAAAAATTTATTGGTTTATTTTAAGATCAATTCAATTCAATTTTTTAAGTTAGCTAGCGGTTATAATTAGTGATTTACCAAAACAATTTGAATGTTATTTCATTAAAGACGTACCGTGCACACAAAGTGTTGCAGTTAAATTATAAAATATTGGCCATCAACAAAATTTCATATTGGTTTGCGTAGCTGATATTTTTTTTTATCAACATCATTCCGTCTGGGGTGAAATCATGTAAGGTGATAATTGACAGTCACTGTCACCTTTTATAAATGTTGCATCGGCTCTATGACGATATCACCGGTGACTATATCACCAAAAAGTGACGATTTTCAGGTGATAGCTTTTTTGCTGTCGTTTTGTTCATAAGGTTATATTTTTTTTTGGGAAAAAAAGAAATTCTTTCATTGTTATTTGTTGTGAATTCGGGTGTGGTACGCAAAATATTAAAATAAATTGAAGGAAAATATTTTTCCTTTAATATTATATTCAAGGAATACATTTCGTAATTTTTTTGTTAACATTTTACAAAGAAATAATATATTTTATCAAATATTGTTGTACTTGCGTTTTTAAGTATGGATTAGCAATATATTTTATCAATATTCTTTAGGGCAATAACCAATAGATATATTCTATGTTTATGTTAAAAGAAAAATAATGATATAATATTTGCTAAATTCAGACCGAAAATTCAATTTTAATATTTTAAATTGTTTAGAAATTATTTTAAGTAAATTTGTAATGGTTTTATTATTATTAAAATAGTTAATTTTTTTTATTGAAGATTACAATCAAATAAATCCTAAACCATTGTGTTCAATCGTCCCTGAACTGAAATATAATTCAATCGAAACTGAACTAAACATTTATATTTTTTATTAACGCTAAAATTTTATTATCTTGATTTTTTGATTATATTTCTATGATTTATTTGTAGATTTTATTTTTTTTTAGCAGTAATAATAAAGAACATGTCAAAATATATTTCTTTCTCATCGCCGATACGAATGACATTATAAAAATCACCTTGTGGTGAGTTTAAAAGTGATCACCCTACATGATGTCAAAAAAATAGGTGATCACTTTTGAATATCACCATGGTGACTGTCACCGATCACCTTACATGATTCCACCTCTGGTTCACAAATCATTGACATTTAATTTTCGACACAAAAAACAGACAAATAAATGCAATGTATAACGATTACCACTTATCGTCCGTCGTGTAGTTATTAAATTATTTCGAAAAAAAAAAGCAAGTGCATCTCCTTCACCGAATAATCCACAGGCCATTACAAATACTTTTTTTTTTGTTTAATTCAATAGAACCTCATCATTTCATCATTGCATTATGATTATTTTCCAATCCAATTGGTTTTTATTGACATTGCCGTTTCACCAGAAATAATCTTTGTCACAGAATAAATCACTCTTTGGGCAATTCGATATTTGCAGTATTTCATTCACAGTACAATTAGTATTATATTAAAAAATTGGTCCTATTTAAATATTTTTAAATGAATGATTATTATTATTATTATTTCATTGTATATTGGGTGAAAAAGAAAAGGAGTGTCAACACAATTTTTAGTATGTTATTGAGTTTTTTGCTTACACATTTTTATTTATTCAATGGCTTTGCTATTCGAATAAGGGATACTATCTGTGCGATTATATTAAATTTTGATCACAGTAATATATTTTAAATGGAAATGAATAATAGTTGATGGTTTTATATGAATATTACATTAACAATTTGTGGGCCTATTTTTTCTATATAAATAAAAATTGTTACAGGCAATGAAATATGGATATTTTTGTGGATACACAATAATGTCGAACATTAAATATATGGACGACGTACATTTTTTATTGTATTTTCTGGACAATATATATAATAGACAAAAAGAAAAAAAAACAATAGCAGTTTCAATAGGTGCTGGCGTTACCTATATAATATAATCACACATATGTTTGTATTAATTAAGATGATAGCTTAATTTTTAAAAGTTATATATATATACAATTTAAACTTATAACGTAACAAAATTGAAATTGATTTAATGGGAATTAATGGATAAATACAACAAAATTAAACAAAAAAAATACAAACCACAAACAACAATAATTAATAAATTATGCATATTTTAAAAATTGACTAATTTAATTATTTTAATGTTTGGCCAAAAAATAAAAAAAAGAAAAATTGGGTAACACAAACAGATTATTATTATAATTAATAAAAAAACTATATAATGATTTATAATCATATTTATATAATAATACCAACATCACCACCACCATTACTAACGCTACACTAATGCATAAACATGACGTAGCTCTAACAAACGAACTACTAAATATTTGTATTATATATTAAACAACAAAATATAACATTTTCCAAAATAAAATTAATGTTATATACCAATAATATATATATTTTGAAAAAAAAAAAACAGGCAATAAATATAAAATACAAAAAAAAAACAACAACAAAACAAGATAAATAAATAAATAAATAAAGTTTTTTATTTAATTTTTTTTTACTTTTTTATTTTGAAAACAAGTTTAAAATATATGTTTGCATTTTAGTATAATAAAACTTTGTATATATATATATATTTAAAATAAAATATATGACCATAATTTATTGATAATAGCCATTAATGTGGCGTTTTCAACGGTAGAAATGGGTAATATATAATAGATTTTATTGAAATCTTTCGTATAAATTAAGATAAACGAAAATTAGTCACGGAATTTGAAAGCAGCTATATATTAACAAATGTTTTAAATGTATATCTATATATAATATAGAGGTGTATAATGCTATAAGATATAACGTGTAAAACGAATATAATAATAATACTATGGTATAAAAATATAAATGTAATTATATACATAAAAATGTGAAAATTAAAATTTATTATTAAAGTTACGTATAATATTTATATGTGTTTTATTTATTTTTCTGTTTCGGAATACATTATAAATATAGTAATAATATCTATAAAATATATATAAATAATAATAAAACTATAAAATTAATAAATATAGTCTACATATATATTACCATCAAACACTATTATTTATTATAAATATACAATATATAAAATAAATTATTAAATACGTCCGTGTATCCACATTTGAAAATGCCAAAATTTATGTACACCCCGTTGCACGTTGCACACACACACACACAACAAAATAAAATAATCGATATATAATATAATATTTCTTGGGAATCCGGTGAATTAATAATAAAGTATTAAAATTTTAAAAATTATTAGAAAATTATTAGAAAATGAATGACAAATCTATACCGACTATACACACGCAGTGGCATAAATATTAGAGAATGATGAAAGCAAACAGTGGCAATGGTTGAGAAATAGCATTCAGTTTTCAACATCAACTAAATAGTTTTCTATAACCTGATTGAAATTAAACTAAATTATTAAAAAAAAAATTTGATTGTTCACCGAATTAAATTTTCCGGAAAATCGACTGTTATCATCCTTTTTAATTACCGGCCATATGGTTTAAAAGATTTCCACTTTTGCGTACAGAATTTCAAATTATAATCGATTTCCAATCTCTTATATAAAAAGAAATTTTTTTTTAAAAAAATCGATTCAAGCGTTCAAAAGATATGCCCGATTTTCCAAACGATGACAAAGAAAATTTAAATAAATTTGTAATACACTTTACAAAGTGTTGAACATCCACCAAAATGGTACAAAAAATTTATACAATACCACCATTTAAATGCTTTCTTTTGGTAATCGTCTTGTACTTAATATAAGTACTTATTTAGCAGTGAAAAAAAAAAAAACCCTGCCAAAAGGACACGCAATTTAATCTATGACAAAAATTATCTGAAAATGATAAAAGTGGTTAATTTTCTTTTCCAAAGCAATTTTATATTAACTAAAAATAAAATTAAATCTGAAAAGTCAAAAAAATTATATTCCTCTCCTAATGTCATTTGCTACTCGTCGTAATTATATGCAAGTGATCAAAAGAAACAGTGCAAGTAGGTAAAAGTAGAAAAATCATCATTTACTCAAACCAAATTACTTTTATAAGTAATTGGCGATTACCAAAAAAAAAAAAACCAAACTATTATTTCATACAAAATTTCAATGACATCAAATGGAAAATCGTTTATATATTTTGAACTTGTGAATCGATTTTAAAGCTTCCCGTCTATGAAAGATTGAAAATTGATTATAATTTGCAATTCTGTACGCAAAACTGGAAATCCTTTAAAACTATGGCCCGTAATTCAAAAAGATGTTAATTCTTAAAAGTCGATTTTTCGGCAAATTTGAACAACCAGATTTTTTTTCATAATGTAATCTACTTTCAACTCGGCTACCATAAAAATATAGTGAATCGGAAAACCATTGATAACAAACTACATGCTAAAAACGTTATATGATATGAAAAAATAAAATAAAATAATAAACTTGTGGATTATACAAATTTTATTGCTACGGAGATCATCCATTCTTTCTAGATTAATATACGAATTCAACTACAAATCAACTAAACATATCTATTGATTATAATATTGAGAATATTTAGTATAACATAAGTGAAGTGGTGAATGATAATTTTTATTATTTCAAATCAATAGTATATAAAATTCAAGAAATCGGATAAATGTAATTACTCAATGGTATTTTTTCTATTTGAATTATTTATAGTGGGTCACACGGATAAATGGTTAGCAACGCACACAAACAGATTCTATATAGAATATTATACTTTTACGGAATTCACATAGTGATCGTCGTTCACAAATTACAAGCTTTACAATAGAATTATATATATATAGAGATATTGTAAAAATATCTCAAGGAATAATTATAATTGTGTTAATGAAAAGACACGCACATCACAATTAATTAATTAATTAAATGTGAATAAAATCAATAAATTGTTGTTATTTGTATTATGTGACCTTTTTTTTTGCTTTTGTGGTGCGTACGTACGAAAGGTAGTGTATTATTGTAAAAAAATAGATAAATACAACACATATATTCATCTTTAATTTATATGAAAATCAAATATTCATATTTATCAATATTTTATTCAATTCAAAAATTTAATAAAATATGTCAATATCAGTTAATTATTATTTAGATGAAATGTGTCGAAAAATCAAAAATTAAATTGATGGCTATTTAACATATATTGTACAATATATATTTATAATTTATGTGCATACATAATATATTGTATAGGCGGTACAGGGTGGAAGTATTTAAAAATGATATCGCCGGTGCTGGTATTATTGCAGTTAAATAATATATATTGATACAGCTGATTTTTATTGCATAGAAAAAAATTGGATGATATGCCGCCACATATTGTGATTCGGCTACTTTAAGTTAAAGACTTGAATTGTTTAAAAATCACAATAAATTACTATAAAAAAAGGGATACGAAAAAAAACGATGCGATACATTTAATAATTGCAATACAAAATTATAATCATATTATCATATAGAATTTTTATATTTGGCTGCTAACTTAAAATACACCCGGTTTTGTATCAAACACAAAGAACACGTGTGTTTAATAAACACACATATTTTTATATATTGACATTGTTTTTAATTAATATTTTTTCAAATTAAATTCATCGTATATTTTATAATGTGAAATAATTTGTTGTCTGTCAATAATTAAAACTATAAATTATACGATTCCGAGATAAACAACATAATAACAAATTTAAATGAAGATTAAATATCAATACTATATTAAAATTATATGTGTCAACGAAAAAACCAAATATTATTAAATATAATAATATAAAATGGTATTGACAAAAAAATTAAAATTAATGCATTTCATTTATAAAAATTAATAATAATAATAATAATATTAATAATAAATAAATTATAATGAACGATAATTTCATGCAAAACAAAAAAAAAAAACTGGGCAAAGTTGTTTTGTTAATGAGCTCCACCTCAATGTTTAACATTAAAATAATTAATTAATGTTACATATGAATTAAACATTTTATATTTCTCATTTGTATATTATATAAATTATTTAAATTATTTAAAATACATATAAAATATTTAAGTATTTATAATGAATTATTTATTTTTTGTTAGGCTACATTGTGTATGTGTGTGTGCGTAACTTTCTGCGTTGACAGATTTTTAATTGATTATTATTTTTTATTTTATTTTATTTTATTAATTTTATAATTAAGAAAGAATGTTGTTATGTTATTTTTGATGTATGCAAACATTTTGTAAATTTAAAAATATAATAAAGAATATATCAAGAATTTAAAGAATATTACAATGAACAATTAAGATTAAAGTACCGTGGTGATGTTACAAGATCAATGGATGAGATTGCCATCCAATTAAGGGCAATGAAATTTCATTTTGCACAGTTGGGAACTGTAATTTATAAACAGATTCTTATGGAATTTAAAAAAAAAACCTGGCAACCAATTACCTACTGATATTAGTAGAAAAATCTTATTTAGTGAATACCACAAGATGGGTGGTTTAGGAATGATATAACTTAGCGGAATGATAATACTCATTTTTATTCTATATAATATAATTATAAAACATTAAAAAATTAGTTTGTCCAATTCATATTTCAAATGAAAGAGAGAATCTAAAGTCATAATTTTGAATGCAGTTTTTATTTCCATTCGTTTAATTTATGAATCAACAATGACTTTTTAATATTTTAATAGTAGGTCTATCTATATATGAATATATGAATATAATTGGTAACTTAATACTATACTTAAGGACGTCAATAAGACGGGCCCAATAGATCTAGTTTAAATAAATCAGAAAACATAAATATTTTGTATTAGAAATATATATTGATTATTATTAAGGATTTGCTGAATCGTGTATTTATCTGAATTTGTTTTCTTCCAAGGTCCTCAAATTTCGAGTATCTGTATGTAGTATACCGATATTTTTTCGGATACCCGTCAAATTGACGGTTCATAATATTAACGGCAATATCAAATGCCATATTGATACATTAGTTGACTACGTCGCACAATGTGTTCTCACATTTTACAAAAGTAAATCTAATGGGTATAGGTACTTATACTTAGTTCAAAACATAAGTTTGTAGTAAAAATTGAAGTAAATTCTAAACGCATGCCAGAGACAATTGCATTTTATAACAACACCAAATATGGAGCAGATATTGTTGACCAAATGGCACAAAAGTATAGTGTTAAAGCCGGTCCTCGTAGATGGCCTCTTCAAGTTTTCTGTAATATATTGGATTTAACCGCCAAATCAATGCATGTAAATTGTATAAGGAGACCGACAATAGTAAATATAACAAGAAAACATTTTATTTTTCAATTGATCGAAGAACTAGCAAATAGTATAATGAAGAAACATCCAACATTGATCCCAATCCACAGTCAGACACACAAAAATTCACTGCACGAAAGATCTGTCTAATCGGATATTGTGAAAAAAAACAGATCTAACAATATTTTAATAAGTGTAAAAAAAAAATAGTATGTTTGTGGAAAATGCACGTTAAAAATGTCATGTACATTTAAAAATTGTAGTGAATAAATATTAGTTTTTATGTTAAAAATAAAAAGAATATTTAACAAAAATCATTTTGACGGGTTTTTAAGTAAATTGAGGTATACAATCAAACCCCGTAAATCTACTGTTAATTTGTTAAAACAAATAAGATATCAAAATTTCTGTGGATACTAAATGGTATATTTACTTTTCTATTGATATATAAAAGTTAGTAAGTTTATTTATCATTTATTCAAATTTATGAGACTATTTCCAGATAGAATTTCGATGAAAAATCTGTGATCATAAAATTTCTTAAACAATTTTAAATAATTAAATGAATTTTTATTTACCATCGTATTTATAATATATATATTGAGAGATAGAGTTATCCGTATTATAGACCATAAATTGCATGTTATATAATTTAAAATTAATTGTACAAAATAATTTACATTTCTCCGTAACATAAGAATATTGTACATGTTCAAAGATTTTATCAATTTCAATTTTTCACAATCAATAAATAAATATCATATATTTGTGGTTTTAATTGTACATTCTTGTTCAGTTTTAGTACAGGTATTTGTATTTGTATTACTTTTTACTATTTATTATTATTATTATTTTATTGTTGCTGTTTTATCTCGTTGGGTATGGTTAATATTATTTATACCTATATGGATATTATAATTATTAGTAGTAGTAGTAGTAGTAGTAGTATAGGAGGTAAACCGCATACATTATAGACGACATTACATAAATATTCATGTTTTTTTAAATGTTTTTATAATAATTTTTAATTGATTGCGGTATAATAAATAACATAACAAATGTTAAATATCTATTTCTTCTCTCACAATTCAAATAAACCACAAAACCCCATATACAACCATATCGCAGCCTCACTACTACTCACATTCATTAATAAATATATATTTTTATATAATAAATAATTAAGTTATTAATTTTTATATATACAAAATATATTTCCATTTATTATATTTGTATTTTTTTTTTAATTTTTTCGCGGATTATTTTACATTAATTTATTATTTATTTTATAGCTATATTTTTGCTATATTTTACACATTTCAAATACAATACACTATCGTGTATTTACATGAGAATAAAAAATATATGGTTTTTAATTGTAAAACTGTTGTGGTTGTTGTTGTTGGATATGATGATGATTAGTTATTACAAAATTTTTATGGTATATTATATAAAAAAATAAAAAAATTATGTATTGAGTGGTTGAGTATAATTAATACAATAATAATATAATATAATATAATTTCGAAATAACACACACATCACATGCAACAACAAACCGCAATAAAATAAAAATTTAAACAACGAGAATAAATTAAATTAAATTAAATTAAATTATATACGCGAAATACAAATAAAAAAATAAATGTATAAATAAAATAAAAATTAAATATTAAATTAATTAAATAAGTACATTTATTTATTTTTTTATTTTTATATTATATAGTGAATATTTAGTATTTGTTTTTATATAATAATTAGTAAATTACTAAATAATAGAAGAGTAAATAAAGGTTTTTTTTTACATTCGATAAATGTATTTTGGTATTGTGTAAAATTGAAATAAAAATAAAAATTAATTTTTATTATTACTATTCTATTATTTAATTATTTTATTATTTAATTTTTGGTAATTAAACACAATAACAATATAACAATAATAATAATAATAATAATAATAATAATATATTAAATTACATTGAGTTTTGAGTATTGTGTGGCGAAATTTGTTGGATTGTATAAAATAAAATATTGTACACATTTTGTAAATTAGTTAAATCGAGTGAAATAAAGCATTTATTTAAAAATTAGACATAGTTTTATTATTTGTATAGTTTTGCATTGTTTGAAGCTGGGCGGCACAGGTACATTTAAAAAGATAGACGAAAAATTCACTTTTGATGTATCAAATCGATAAAGTGTATGACAGCGAAGTGGCTGTATGCGACACAGACAACTGTGTCCTTGCGCAAGGAAAAGTTATCGTTTAAGTAGAAAATTATCCTTTTTTCCAGTTGTTTCTCTTATTTTAATAGTTTAATGCGACGTTAGACGATGGTCTCAAACAATTATCTCGATATAAAACAAAATCATTTATTTTTACTTTACGTTTACTTTGTCCAAAAAAAAAAAAAAAGATGTATTACCGAACCCAACTCAATATTTGTGCATTTTCAAAAAATGAATTTGATTATGATTTGTAATTTTTAAGTGCAACACAATCAGTCTTGTACGAGGACCACCCGCAAAGAACTAAATGTACTTTTAAAATAAAATATATAACCTTGATCATACAGCCTTAGAATTTTATCAATTCAATAGGTAATACTCTTAAGAATTTTTTTTAAACTATAATAAATTTTAAATCACTAATAAAAAAAAAACTGAACAAAAACCGAATTTGTGTTTAAAATGGTATTTTTATTAATAAATCATACAATATATAAAGTTTCTGTATATTATTAATGTCCCATATAAAAAGATCATGCATCGAATATTTTGAAAAAGGTATTTGATTTATAATATTTATTACATAACAAAAAAATAAATAAACTGACATTTTATTGCGTTTGATATATACGCCATCATCATTGATAATTTATATTGTAATATTTGTTGGTAATGTTCCATTTGTTTATTTACATCCGGTTCTTGTGGTAATATGGACTTTTAAAAGGTACATACTAAATATGCAACATTATTGTTACTGCAATAACAAATTAACTTTTATATGTATCTTTTTGAATTATTTCTCTTTGGTGGGCCCGCAATTTATTTTTGTAACGCAATGTGACATCCTTTTGAGCACACATTTTTTTTCGAATTGATTTTAAATAAAGAAATTTTTCAATATATCTAATTTTCTTTGGTTTTTTGTATATCAAAAATTTGTCAAATCGTACAATAAACTAAATGTTGTATATATTTCGATATTTTATTTAAAAGACTTAAGCGGTATACATAAAAAAAGCTTTTACTGTATTCATACATGTATTTACGACATCATGATAATAATAATAATAATAATAATAATAAAAGTGATGGGATATAATAAACCTTTTTTTTTTTTTTTATTATTACTCGAATTATAAATATTGTTTTTTTTTTTTTATGGTGATAATTTGAATGTTCATTTTTATTTTATTTATTCATTTTGAAAAATGTCTAATTGCTTTTTTATTATATATTTATCGCAGTTTTATCATATAATATATAATTTTTATAACTCTTATAAATAATATAAGTCTTTTTTAGAGGCTCATACATCAAATAGAAATTTTTTTTTTAATTTTATATGACACGTAATATGTGGAAAAAAAAAAAAAAAGGTACACCTTAGGCCGGTTGAATGTTATTAAATTTTATACAAATGTATATGGGGTGGATGAAAGCATATTAGTCACAAAACACATGTAACACATTGATTAAGTTATTGAACATCAAAAGTTATAAGGTAACTATATATCAAATTTCATCATAAAAGTCAACTGAAAATAGTAGACAATGATTCAATATAAAAAAGACGCTGAATTATATATAAAATTTTTCTAAATATTTTCTACCAGTTTCGAAAATGCAATTTATGGCAAGTTGTTAATTTTTTAAAATGTATTCGGAGATCATATAATACTCTTTGATATTTCACAGTCATATTAATATAAAGAAGATATAAAAAGGGATACAATTCATTGTTATAATAAGAATAATTTATTGATGCGAGTGTGGTTCTATTGTCATAATCATAACATAAATGTATTTTTTGAAAACAACAAACATCAATACACACACATTGGAAATTATAGAATACTGCACACATCAATCAAATTCTATGGTATCACATTTTAAAAGTACTCAAAACAAACCCATCTCGCATTTTCGTAAACAAATCGACCATTGAGACTGTCTATATATATTAATATATTTAAGTCAAAACTATACACAGCAAATCACATTTTATAAGGTCAATGATCTTGAAAGCCTAAATTTAATATTGTTTTCCCATTACCTATAATGCTATAAAATTGTTTTCCCTTTCGACTCAAGTGTATACACGGAAATATAGTGTATAGATTATTTTCGTTTTGAGAATTAAAGCTGTCCGTGCTGTATATTTAAACACTGGAATTATAGATGATATTTTATATTGTGACAGAAAGATTTATTTATCAGAAATTCACATACTCGCGGTGCTCGTAAAAAAAAAATATTAACCTATTTCGGTAAAATTGCTGTGCAATGCAATTGAAAAATATTTATCTCTATATAAATATTTAATAAGTAAATATTACAAATTTTATATTTTCCTAAATAATTAATCAACATAAAAATTGTTGTTAACATTAATCGAAATGAAAAATGAAATGTAGTATATGTGAATAAATATATTTTTTATACATTGAATGCATCATCAATCGTTTTTTAAAACGAAAATGTCGTAAAATAAATATTAAATACTAAATTTACTGCATATAAATACTTTTATTTTTCTATATATACTAAAATAGGAATAATAATAATAATAAAATATATCTTTCATTATCGTAAGCTGTCAATCAAATTTTATATGATCGCGGCAGCTTTACGGATAATGAATGATTTATAGTGTGGTGATGGTGGTATAGTAATGCGTTTAGAAAAATAATATTTTAAAATGATTTATATATTTGTCAATTTTTTTTTTACAAACATTAATCTGATAAAATATTATATTTCCAACAAAATATATAATTGATTTGTATAATAATATTAATATTAAAGTATAATTAAGACCAATCCAATGTTTTTTTTGTTTGCACATTACAATAATTACATGCGGTTTTTCCATGAATATACACAACAGAACAGCAGATGTGTTCAAAATAATAGTATGATGGTATAAACAAAAATTAGTTTTCATATAAAAACTTTTTCAAATCGTAATTATATTAAAATCACATAGTTTCTATTTTACATATCTATTAAATAATTACTACGCGCTCTGCATATTACAACTGTGAAGATAATTATTTAAGTGAACAAACTATAACTGGTTTATTATTTAAAAATAGTATAATGAAACCAGCAATTTATTCATAGCAAAAATCGTTAACCATTTTTCATTAATTGGATCTCCGAACGTTTTGAATTACAATTCTTTAAAATTTGTAAATTTTTATGTGAAATTCATCATGAAATATTTCGTTTCTGACTTCAATAAAGTTAAAATTTTAAAAGTTATCCAGAAAAATATGTTTTTATAGCACTCCCATTATTATTTTGACCACCCCAACTGTATATGTACGTTATTATTATTACACAACATAAAAAAATTGATATATTAATAATTGATTTATGTTTTTAATATATTCACTAATACTTTACTTCAATACATAATTTGTATTTTTACGTGTAATCAATTATTTGAGCTTAATATTTTCCGATAATATTAATTAGTCATAAATTTTAAGAAATATTATTTATTTTCTTATGATAAAAAGTTATTTATAAATTTTCATTTACGTAACGGATTTTAAATAATTTATTATTAATTAAGTTAATTGGAAAAAGAAAAAGGATTGGTTTTTAATGACAACATTTCAATGGGAGAGATTACAGAAATTTATGAATTATGGTGTATATATAGTAAAAAGGAATTTGTATAAAATCATTTATAAACGATAAATTTATTAGGTCACGTAGTTCTATGTAAAAAAAAAAAAAAAAACTGTGTGATATTGTTTTGTAAAATTGCTGAGGTAATGTTAAATATAAGAAGTTGCAAATATATATAGTTATAGATTCATCTCGTCGTATGTATAATTGACGTCATTGATTTGCACATTAACTAAATAATATTAGCAAAATAGGTAATATCGACTACAATTTATAAGGGTTAAATGTACAACAAATTATTATTATATAGTAATGGTTTGAGTCTTTGCTAAACATAATTTTCTGTTAAAAATATCAAATTCTTATTTGTCAAAAATGCATGTAACATCTTTATGGTTTACCAAATTATATATAATAGGTCTTAGTGTTGGGTGAATGGTTAAGAGCATATGTCATTCAATACAGGTGTTCAATTTGGATTTAGAAAAAAATTTAATTATTGATTGTAATCATTATCAACATATATCACATAAAACATTAAACCACATCGAATTTTTCATATGAATATACAGGATATATTAACAGATACTAATTGTTCTACGTTTCAGGATTTTTATTTTATGTTGAAATAGAAACATATAGGTGGTAATAATAATAATAGATATATACAGAGACTGTATATTGGAAGCAAAATCCTTCTAAAGTAATTTCTATATAAGATCATTAATTAACAATATTATTCTTTATAACTTTATTTCTTACCATTGCAAGTCATCCATCGAGGAAGATATTTTAAATCAAAAAATTGTTAATTTCGACATATACCCTGTGTATTACTACATTGAATCAGTATTTTGAGAATCTTTAGAGACATTCTGTTTATACGAAAACAAAAAAATCAATGACAATTTATAATATGGTTGTAATTAATCATTTTTACAAAATACATATCTTTCGAGACTGTGTTTTGTGTGTGTGTAAATGTTATGCAATAATATGAAAAATAAAATAAATGACTAAACCCGAATAAATAATAAAAAAAAAAAAATAAATACATACAATTTTTTATGCCAATAACCATTTTTAACTTAATTATATAAGCTGTCACTTTGACAATACAATGGTAATATATAACAATAACAACAAATGCAAACAAAATAAATTATTATATACAAAACTATGATATGCTATTTTGTGTTTATATATTAAAAAAAAAAAAATCTATATACATATTTTTTTTTCTATTTTCAATGTTTGTGTGAGTGTTGTCGACAAATAGAAAAAAAAAAAAAAAAATCTAAAGCTAAACAAATGGAACTGTCATCAATCATTTTTTTTAATATATTATAAAATTTTTGACTATTTAATAAAATGATAAATGTACGGGCACAACACAGCACATAAATAATTGATATATGATTAATTAATCTTTATTTTTTGTCATAAAATTTGTATTTATTTATTTTTTCTATTAATATTTAGTCATTTTTTAGTCAGTGTGCGTGTGTGTGAGTATGTCCTATAATAAATATAATAAGAATTTATTATAAATCACATGTATAGAGAATTTCATAGATGTACGATAAAAAATTCTTATTATATAACATTATTTACTTAAAACATTAATTATATATATTTACACGGTAAAGGTATAAAGTTAACTATAAAATATCTTAGCCCATATTGTGGCTGCTCATACATTCACACATATAGACCCATATAAAATTTAGCACATCTATATTATTTCGAATTGATAATGTGAAGATAGTAAATTATATATATATATAATTTTTCAATTAAATTCACTACTGCAAAAATTTTACATAAATATAATGGCAATATTAACGTATGTTGTAACACATTGTGGTGCAATTAAAATTATTAAAAGATATAGCGCGTTTAAAAAAATTCCAATACATATTTTTCAATGTTTTTCTAAATTATTATTTATGCATTTTTTGACAGAAAATAAAGTCATTATTTTTCGAGTCACAATTATTAACATATAACATTATTTTACATCCCAGCAATGTTATATAATCATCACCATGACGATCAATATGGGTTAAATAAATTATTATTATTATTATTAGTATTATTAGTATTAATAGAAATTCTTTTAATAATACATAAACAAAATGTAAAAAATTCATAAGCCACACGAATAGTAATTAATGTCAGTATTTTTTTAAAAAAAGTTGACAAGAAATAAAATAAATTAGGTGTTTGTGACATGAACTGTGTTGAAAATTAAAATAACAAACATGTTTTTAATTCTTTTTTTATGTCATTTTGAATTTTATTTTTAAATTGATTGAAATTTTAATAATAAATATATATAAAAAAAAAAATAATATAAACAAAAATTTTAGTTGGGTATTTTTTATAAATATATGAGTTTGAGTAAGGTTTTTCATATATATGTGAATGTTAACATACTAAGGATATATCATCATTTTATATAATATTTTTTGTATTGTAATATTGGCGAATACGTTTATTTATTATTATATAATACTACTACTATTTACGCAGGGTCTGATCGGCGGGAAGATTTACTTTATTTTTTATAATAACTTTATGGACAACAACTAAAAAAAACATAATGTTTTTATTGAATGTTGGAAATTACGTATGGAAAACAAAATCAGCTAAATTTTCGCCACTGACAGTATTTTTCCTTTACGTAAAAATAATTAAAATGGATAAGTTAATAAGAAAAATAGTAGGTTCTGGATCAACAGAAAATCCTCAAATTATTCATTAGTCAATTCTGCACCTTAAAGTGACAATATGATGAAATCACTAGCCCATACTTTTTTGAAGATAAACATGGGGTTACCGGTTACTTTTACTGGAGAACGATATTAGATGCTTTCAGAATAATTAACATGTATGGATCCACCAACAAGACAATATGCAACTTCACATACAGGCGGTGGCAATGTTAACAATGGTATTACTAAGAGATTTGTTTCCACAACAAATTATCTCTAGAAATGGTGAGGATATATCTCAATAAAGAGTAAAATTTGTGCAAACAAACCCGAAACACTTTAGCAAATTAAAACATATAATGAAAAATGTTACACAGACACAGTATTTGTCAAATAAAATTATAAAAAAAAATAAAGTAGTAAACCTTATCGCGGACGAACAACCTGAAAAATAAATATATACTTTTACATGTATTTTATATTTTTTAATATAATAATAAACCAAATGTTGTGACATGTTTTCAAAATTATGAAAATAGATTTAATGTGTCATATATTGTAAAGAATAATATTAATTTATATAAATGACTTTTTTTTGTGTGTGTGTATTTTATTAGTCGTTTTTTTTTTTATAAAATATATAAAAATTACAAATTAGATCATTTTTTTTAAAAAATTATCATAATTTATGAATTTATTTTTTTTTTTTCTATTGGTTTATTAATATTTTTATTTTTATATTTTTATTATCTAATATCCATTTTTGTTTTAAGCATACAGCGTGTGTTAGTTAGTTGTTGATTGAGATCAGTAGGGTAAATGCAGAGGCGAATAAAATATCAGACTGGTATATTAATATTCGACTTTTAAAATTGATTAAATTAGTAAATCAAACATGGTTTAATGCGATATGGGACTTATTCGTTTCACGTCACAACAAAAACGGGGTTTTCTATCAAATTGGACATACATATAGATGAAAAAGTGATTTACTATTATTTAATAAAAAACTAAATTTTCACATAAATATATACAGATCAATCGAAATATTCGTGAAAATAAATATATACATGTTGAGCATTTGATTGCAGCTATATATAAGCTGCTAAACATGAAACCTATATACATTGTGAAGTATATGATAATGATTAATGAACGTTATGCTAAAAAATTACAAAAATTATGGTATTGGCCGTGTTGCATAACATTAGGATATTAAGTCCTTTGACATATCGCTCTGTACTACAATTAAACCATATTTTTTTCTGTTATCATAATTCATATATCGTCATCATAATCTGTATGTAGTATTTTACCATCGTATAAATCATTTATACATGAACCATATACAAAGTATACATAAATAAATATTGTTGTTTAACAATAGCAAAAAATATAACATTGTATAGAATACAGCAAAAAAAAATTAAAAATAAAATAAAATAAAACCAGAAATATTCTTGGGCAAAATAAAAAAAAAAAATATTAGATAAGTCATCGTTTTGGACATATTGAAGACATTCACATATAACAAAATGAAATGAATTGAAAAGCAACATGCTGTTTTAGCTACTGTTGTTTATACTTAATATACTATAGAATCCTATATAGACATAATATTATGCTTTTGGCATTTTTATAGTTGATGTTGTTTTGTATACGTATTTATAATGGACAAGAGATCTCTATATATATATACATTATAAACTATATATACACTATAAACTATACACATTATAAAGAATGATTCCCAATTTGTTATCTATACACATGGTATACATATTAAAATATATGAAACGCTACAGAAACGAAGCGTTTAACTATTTCTGTAATCATTTTGCCCACATTATATAATCCCTATATATATATATCTATATGTATCTAAGTATGTATACGTTGATTCTACAAAAAAAAATGTTTAGACGCCTCATTCATTTATTCCAATTTGAAGTCACACAGCTCCCTTCCATATATATACGTACGTACAACAATATCTAGATGGATGTATTAATAGTCATATAAAAATGTAATATTCTTCTATATATATACAATATAATATGTTTATGTTTCTGTCTATTCTATATAATTCTGCTGCTGGCAAATCATTTAGAATCCGTCAAAATAAATTGAATTAATGTCCATTTCATTTTTAGGGATTTTGTGTTGTTTGTTATATATTATTATATGTTTATGTATAAATACTTTTTAGTGTTGCCGGTTTCATTTTTTATATATTGGTTATACCATATATTTACTGGGGATATATAACATTTATATATGTTTATGATGCTGTGTACAAACAACCAAAATACAAAATACAATAGGGAATTAATCTAATATAGTGAAAACATAACGAGAAAAAAAAAATACTATCTATACACAACATAATTGATTTAAAATAATAAATTTTCTTCATATTATTTATTTATTTTAGTTTTATATATTGTACAATACTTATTATAGAAATATCTTGAAAAGAAAAATTTAATTCCAAATCGAATCAATTAAATTTTGATTAGATTGTAAAAAATTGTATGGAAATAATGAGTTATAGAATTATATTCAAGGTACATTCGTTAAAAAAAAAATAAAATAAAATGATTATAAATTATTTAACCTTTCATAAAAAAAAAAAGTCTTCTGCGAAAATTTATGTGCACACACATTTTCCATAAATTAATTTAAAGTGGCATGGAAATTTTATAGAATCAAAATTTGGTAACATTTATCCGGCTATAATATAATAGTTATTTGTCAGAATGAATGTATGTTGTGCATATATTAAAATTCAATATACACCATAATTTTAAATATAAACACTTCAGTTTAATGTGGCAACATTTAAACGTTTAAACAATTGTGTCAATGCATATAATAATTAAATTAATACACAACTATATGCAGCGCACATAATAAAATTGACTGCAATGTGCGCTCATCGTCGGTGAAGTACTTAAATAATACCATTACATTATATAAAAATAAGTAAAATATAACTGATACGATATATTTAATATTGAAACAGAAAATTGGGATTAGAAAGAAAATCCATTTTAATTGCTTCTTTTATTTAGACAGATTAAAATAAAAAAAAAAAAAATCTTTACATGTAAAAATAAACCACATTTTCTTTCGTATTATAATATGAAAAGACTAAATACACCAGCTTTGTATATTTACATTCAACATTCATTCAATCTTGTCTTGGCTTCTTCTTATTTCAAAACGCATTTGTCCTTTTTACACGTATACAACACACACACACACATATACAAATGTAATGCAGAGCTATATACCATTATCTAATGGGATTGTATTTTATTTATTTCCCAAAGTAAATCTTTTGCAACGTAAAAGATAAATATAATTTTAATGTTCTAGAAAGAAAAAAAAACGCTACACAATACAAAATAATTAACACGTTCTTTATTTATTATATAATGATTCGTGGATGGGGTGGGACGAGAACCATTGTGTACATAAAATTTAAATGGTATTTTATAAAAGGATCTATATAAATCGTTTGGAAAATGTTTATAAATATATAAAATTGTTGTATTTGAAATTTATAGTTAAGATTATTATTTAAGACATATATAAATATATTAAAAAAAAAACTAGGATGAGTTAATTAATTGAAAAATGTAGTTACAATAATTTGTGAGAGTAAAAAAAAAGAATGTACACCCACCGTTAATTGGGGGGGCAGTGGGCTACAAACAATCCGCACCGTTAAAGTTTTCAATTAAATGACTCCATATAAAATCCGTGTAGAAATGAAACTGGCCATTCTTCGGAATATTAATAAAAAGTACTGTGTGTCAGCAGAGACACCGATAGAAATAAAATATAAAACATATGGAAGCAATGTTTTTTGCCTCTGTAGACATATTGTCCATGACCATTCAGATTCTTATTCAATTGTAATATTTTTCTAATTATATTTTATAATCAAAGGTATATAATTATACGTATTTGTTCTCATTCACAATCACATAACAAATTAACATGGGATCAACTAAAAAAAAAATTAAATTCTTATTCCGGTGTTTCGAGTACATACAAAATTCGTTATATTACACACAAAAGAACACGGAAAATCAATTTTTAACAAAAAAAATAATAATAATAATAACAATTAAAACATAACATAACAATGTGCCACATTAAAGCATGCAGCATATGGAATTATATAGAAAAATAACAACAAAAATTAACAAGTACATCATCATCTCTAAATAATAGAAGAAAAAAAAAACCAAAATAAAAATAAAACATTTATTATAAAAGCAATGCCGCCGCCAGTTTAACATCTTTAACCGACGAAATTGAGATGCTTAACGTTCCGCATTTCCTGTGTACGATATATTTATTTATATATTTTATATTATTTTTTTTTCTTTTCTGTCTTAAAATGTTGTTGCTTCGCTATATCTTATACTTATGCGATAATTTGATGTGATATGCGGCATTTAAAAATGAAAAGAATTAAAGAAAAACAAAAAAAAGACAAGAAGAAACAAAAAAAAAAATAGTCTTCTTCAACATTTTATTTTTTATTTTTTTTATTATTTTACTCTTTTCCATTATTTTAAGATAAATTTATATATAATATTTAAAAAAGATAATTCATAATGGGCTAATATAAAATAAAGTTAAAAACCATAAAAAAATTGTATAATAAATTGTCTTAGCAAATAGACTTAATTAATTAATACATAAATTATTTTTCATCATAATATTGTTAATTATTATACCGATTAAATTAATGTAACATAATTTTTGTCACATATAAAACCGTAATAGGTTCAGTGCTACTGTTTGTTTTTTGTTTTTTTCTTTTCAATATATGGTCAAAGAGAATGGACTAGCTAGTACAGGGGTTCAACTAGTACCAGTGTTCGTGTATATGTAAATAGAAAATTTAAAATATTTTTAGTGTCTTGTGGGATGGAACGCCTGTATAATAGATAGACATATAAAGACCTGAACAAGTTCAAGTGTTAATATCGAGTGGTATATATATTGTTTAGTCTAGCGCAAGATCCTTGTTTTATTGAGATATATAGATATAATCAACTCGTCTATATTTATGTTAGTTTAATCCGAATGTTTCCCAGAAATGGTTCAAAAACGAAAAAATATACTTGTACGGACAACTTTTATTTGTACACCAAATATTAGCTATATATATTTTACAATTTTGAATATTCAATTCGAGTACGTGTGATCCCTAAAAGGATATAACGTCTGTTGTCAATGTATTATTATTATTAAAATATTACCTAGATCTCATATTAGAATATTTTGTTTTAAATATTGTACCATACTTAAATTTTTGTTTTAACCAGTTAACTATTTTTGACGAGTGTATTCGTCATGAAAAATGTACAAAATTTTGCGTCAGGACAAGTATATTCGCCATGCGTAATAAGTATTGACAATTTGTAAGACGGTAATTTGCAACGCATTTTCCAAAGAGGTCGAAACAGTGTATTGGCCATGAGTAATAAGTATTGACAATTTGCAAAACGCAATTCTGATACGCATTTTCCAAAGAGATATATCCGCGTAATTGTGGAAGCCCCAAATAATATTAGTCAAAATTGAAAATGTTCTATTTACAAAAATAAAAATATATATAGACACCATCATAGCAAATAATAATAATAATAATAATAATAATAAATAAATACAATATAAATAATAAATAGCGAATATTCCAAAAGTACAAAAAAAAAATAAATAATACAATTAAATTTAATGAACTTCACAAAAAAAAAAAAAAAAAACAGAAATTATATCGTACATGATTTAAATCAATTAGCATATAAAATTAATATAGCACCGCGTCAAGTGCGATATGTAGTGTATGGTGGTGATGGTGGTGGTCGGTATCATATACAAAATTTCCAGAGTAAATGGAAAAAAAAAATTAAAAAAAAATGTAATATTTTGAATGACATACTCAAGATGAAATTAAATTACTATATATTATAAAAATAAAACGACGTTAATATTCATTTGAGTGGTATTATTATAACCATGGGATATCATCGCGCATAACATCAAAAAGAAAAATGTAATGAAATTTGTCTGTAAATGAAATGTGAAAAGCCTCTTTCAACACAACTTTATTGCGGGAATAAACACATAATATATAATGAGTTGAGAGCTGAGAGATGATGAAAATAAGAAGAAAAAAAAAAATATAAATAAAATATTACAAACGACGTCGGATGATATTATAATAAAGACTATATGTTGTTCATGGGATGACGATGATGATGATGATGACGATGACGATGACGATGACGACAACGACGGTTACGATGACTACGATTCTTCAATAAAATTAAATATCAACACTTAACAACACATTAAGAATTTTAAAAGCATATACATTTTATAAAATGTTTATAATAAATAAATAAATAAATAAATAAATACGATAATGCTACTAGCTTTATTTTCGTAGCTCTTCATTTCATCCACTTTTTCGTGCTGTGATGGTTGTTTGTACACGGTGTGGCGGCGGTACTATATACGCGCTATATATATATATATATATGTTTTCATTATTCATTAATAGTCATATTATAATGTTCTTTCTTCCTTGTGCTGGTGTCCTCCATATGTCATGGGTATACATGTCGTTTTTTTTCTCTTGTAATGTTATATACTTTATTTTTTTTTCGTCTTTTAAATATTATATACCCATCAGTGCATAGAATGATGTTGTATTTTAAATGATCATAAATTATTTAAAAGACCATGAAATTATGTATGTAAATAGATTTTTTTTTTTTGTATGTGTGAACACATAAAAATACACGACGAGCAAAAGAACTAAAGACAGAGTACCAGCAGAAAACAGCAACAGCATATTTTAAAAAAACCCCCATAATGCAAATTATTTTCAATTTTTTTTTTTATTTTCCTAAAGATTTTCTCATTTAAATTCATAACAAGCACACACATTACAGCCAAACATTATTTTCATTATTTCATTATGGTATGAGAATTTAGTTTTTTTTCCCTTTAACTGAATAAACTGCTAAGTTTATAGGGGATATTATAATTTTTTTTTTTTTTCTATTAAATATGTATTTTGTTTTTGTAATTATAATTTTATTTCATGTAGTAGCGGGTGTGATAACAAATAAACACCATAAGATATAAATAAGTGTAATTGTTATTTTGTTATAAAATTTTAATTATACAATTTATTTTTAATGTAAATACACTACAGTATAAAATATGAGTGTCATTTAATGCAGACACGTTTAAAGGGTATATTAATATGATTTTGAGTTGGTAGAGATTTCAGACTGACTGAAAGTACTGATGGTTGCAAATGAAGGTTGTTGTTAATGAACATTTAACCGATATTATATTTTAAGATTTAATAAAATTGCCATATACATCATATTTTCATTTGAAATATAGAGAACACGATAAAATACCGAGAATGTGATCGAAATTGCAACCTCATCATAAATATTCATAATTTTATATGTTTATAAAAATAGAGTTTCAATTTCAATGGTCATATAACTCAGATATTTCCAAACAACTATAGTGTAGTAATAATCTAGTTAATACTAAACATATATAACAAAGTTTACTAATTAAAAATAAAATAAATGTAATTTAGATAAGTATTTTTTCTTCTAGTATTAATTATGTGAAAAAATTTTTATTATGAAAGATTATCACAATTCATTTTATAATAATACAACTATGGTATTATAATTCACACAGTCACAAACATATTTCTGTAAATTCTCAATCCGAATTATGACAGCCAACAGCTATATAAACTAATGACTACTCTTTAGATGTTATAAAGTTAATTGTCAATTTCTAGCGACTGGCATCATCCAGAGACTTAGCTTTATTATTTAGATTAGTGTTAATGAAATTTTTAAAACTAATGAGTCTAAGTTGTCTAAGTTAAAAATATAGGACATAGTATTTTTTATTAAATATTTTACTTATTCAATATCAAATGAATGAATTAATTATGTTAAAATTATGTAGGTCGTCCGTCAAGTTAATAATTTGTAAATTGTGAAATTCGAAAATTAATATTGAGTATAAAAAAAGAGAATATTATTTTATTAAATATAAATACGGAAAATAAACTCACCAATTTTTATTTGTTGAACTTTCATATATGATGCTACTTGCAATGTATTTTTTGTAGCATCCGATTGATATAAACATTGCATTTTGTTGTGGATCCAATTGTTATTTCTCACCATCATATGTAAACTATACATAATGTTATACTAATGTACAGTACATCCTAATTTGCATATCATATATTCCCAATGACTACATCAACAAAAATATATGTTCCGATTAAATAACACCAAATTAAATCAATATTTAATAAAATGTCAAATATTGTTTTGCGCAAATTATGCAAATCGATTTTTGCCAGCATCAAATATTCATCGTTATGTAAAATGTGTAAATGTACCATTGCAACAACCTTTAAATAAAGAAAATTTATTAAAAATTAATGTGAATAATAAATAATTTCAATATATACTAAATTTATTAATATTTTATATATCCTAAAGACATTAGACATTTAAAAATAGATTTATAGGTAAATTGGCAGTGGCGATTAAAATAACAAACAGTATACATTATAATGAATAGAGCATAGTTTATAAAATGTAAATAATAATATTGTTAACATTCCACAATACGTAGTAATAATGAATATTTATCGAATTTCATAAAATATGATATGGAAGTCATAACATTATGACCGTAGAGTATAATTTGTCATAGTTTTTTTTATTATATCCATTTGTATATTGAATGTGTGCCTAAATATCATTTTATGTGTCAGGCTGTAATTAATAAAAGATAAACTTTTGGCATTTCACACAAAGTTATTATACAGCATTACATAGGGATAATAGGAATTGAATGACAACACACCGCAGTTTTTTTTGTTAAATGTTATATTAATTTATAAATAAATAAATGTTTTAATAAATTTAAAAATATGTAAAACATAAAAAAAATTGCTTCGTTGTTTGACATTATATTTTATCTATTGTAATTTGATTTTGAATGAATTAATATCACCACAATATAATAATAATTATGATAGTTGTTAAAAATATTAGTTACCATACTTTCAAGAATTTAATCTATTAATATTGTATTTATATCTTATAGAAACATTTTCTAAATTAATTGTTTATAAAGTGTTATCAAAATAATTGCAACATTATAATAATACTAATTTGTGTATGAGTAATTAATTTGTTATACAATTTTTTTCTTTAAAATTAATATTATATGATTTCTGTGCGGAATGACAAAATTATGATCATTAATTATAATCCCTACATTTGGAATAATAAAGTTCCTTCAGTTCATTTATTTATGAATAATCATAGTCATAATAATTGTGCATAATAATCATAATGGCTGTTTTTAAAAATTTATCATAATGCATTGAATTTAAGAATATACTATGGTTAACTAATTCATGGCTAAATAAGTTATGATAAATAAACATAATAATGACTACAAGTAATCACTTCTACTGATTTTTATATGTGGAATAGTATATGATTATTATTTTATATATATTACATGACTAACTAATAATGAATGGGTCTGGGAATTTCATAATAATTGATTTTTGCCCTACGAATAATTTATGATTACTTTGTATGTATGTTGAATGATTCGTTTTTCTCTGGGTGTATGATCATACATAAAGATATAATAAAAGTATAATATAAGGATAAATTGTATAGAGCTATATGACAATTGAATTCTTAAATTAAATACAATACACAATACACAAATATACAATTAAATGATTTATATAGCCATAAATTAAATAGACAGGTGGATCTATTCGTTATACAACTAGCACATAAAAAACATAGTTATTTTGTATTTTTGTGAAATATTTACGTTATATTATATATATATATAAGCGGAACATACTTAATTTTTCCAGTTTTTGTATTATAATGTATTTTTAACACCATAAAAAAGAATCTTTATAAATATAAATCTTTATAGTAAATCATTTGATTATTATTTATAGCATATATGTATTATATCATAGGTTCTATAGAGAAATACGAGGAAAAAAAAATAATATGATACACTGTATTAGCATTAGCATACCGAGACGTTTAATTTGACGTTAAGATAAGGCAATCCGGGGGGCATGTGGTTATCCAGATACCATTTTTGATCGAGTGCAAAACACAGTCTGATTGAAAATTTGGTTATTTGCGTGTAACTTCGTACCGAAGTCGAATCGGACAAAATGTTTTTTATATAATATTTTCGACGCAAATGACCCAGAGAACTTAATGTTTTCATATTGCCGTCGAAATTCCAGACACCTGTATAGTAAGCATACTTTTGTAAAATAATAATATAAATTTAATATTTTATTGCATATATATACAATATATTATATTACATAACTAACGATATATATCTATATTTTATATGTGTGTTATATATTTAGAGAGAGATACGTATACTCCACCAAATATATTATTTGTCTAAATTATTGCCAATTTTATTACTAACTGACGTAGACATCGTAAAAATGAATTTACGGTCTATCAAATATGATATATACCATATATATCTCAGTATAAGAAATGTTATAACATATAAAACGGTCGATTTATCATTTTATGAATATATATATAGATGATGAAATACGACTTTATATACTCCCATTATAATATAAAATTTATTTGGGTTAATAGTGTGAGTATGTGTGTGTTTGATATGATGATGTTTGAAAGAAAATATATTTTTCATGTGATTTTCTTCAATGTTTCTTATATATATTTTCAATGTATTAATATATTTTTATTATATCATATATAATATTGTTATTTTTCCTCTTCATACTGATGGTATCGTACATTTTTTTTCTATTCTTCTTATATATTTTAAATAAAAAAAAAATAATAAACTATCCAGAATATCCTTACAATACATAAAAAACTAATAGTTTTCTTTTTTCTTTAATTAAAACAAAACAAATATATCTAACACCCACACCCACCACACACACACACACACACACAAAAACAACTAAAAAAACATTTTCAAAGACTACAATTTTGTTGATAAGCAAATTATATTATTATTTTTTTTTTTACGGGAAAGATTTAATGTTATTTGCATTTGATGTTACGCGACTGTTGTACACTCATGCATTTTTTGTATGATAAATTGTATAATAAAATTTTATTATCGTATACCGAGACGAAACGGAGCATATTCCAAATATGTGAAAAATATTTTAATATTTTTATAACTATATAAATATATAAATGTGTGTGAGTATAGGTATGCAGGATATTAAGGATATGATGAGGACGAGATATAGATAAATATGTGTACGATATGTAATAACGGGGGTGGGTTTGAATAAAATGGAATATAAATATGATACATATTTGAATTGAATTCATGAAAAAGGTTTTTCTTTGTTTTTTTTTACGATGGTATTGTTTTTGCAAATTTGTTATACAATCCATAAAAATTATTATACAATATATGGGGAGCAGAAAGTGCGCTATGTAGATTATACTTGGAAAATTTATTAAATTGTTAAATTATAATAAAAATTATTATGTGTGTGTGTGTGTGTTTATTAGTATTGCAATTGTTTGGGATGTGTCTATAATTGGAAATTTTCAACTGTTTTCTTCTGAGAGGGATAAATTAATTTCGAGATAATTCAAATAGTTTGAGATTTAAGAAAAAAAAAAAAAAAACCGGTGTCTTTTACATGTGATCTGTTAAACCATACTTTAGTTCATATAAACCTTACTAGCAATTTCTATATGAAAAAAAATTATGCACCACATTACCCCATTGAATAATTTGAATATAATAATCAAAAGTTAAAGAAAATATAAAAATAATAATTTCTACATTTTTCTCTATTTACAGTTGGATGCAAAAAGTAGTCCACTAGCATTATTAGCTCAAACATGTAGTGCAATTGGTGCTGATGCACCAAATCCAAAATTATTGTCAAATTTGGAAAAAAGTTCATCAAGATCACATCACAATAATAAAAATAGTAATAACAATCCATTATCAATTGATAGTCGTGATAAATTATCACCAGGTAGCGGTGCCGGTAGCAATCATTCATCATCATCAACATTATCAAATGGATCAACAAGTAGTGATCAGCAACAACAACAACAACAACAACAACATCAACAACAACAACAACAACAACAACAACAACAACAACAACAACAACATCAACAACAACATCAACATCAAGAACTACAACAACCACAGCAATATCATAAATCCAGTTTTAAACCATACGAATCAACGGTAATACGGGATCGAACGCTACAACAACCACCATATAGTGATGGAATTATAACAACCACAACAACCGCAACAATAACAACGATATCAATACCATCATATCCCATATCAACAACATCATCATCATTATCATCAACATCGTCGTCATCATCTTCATCCGTATCAACAAACAGAACAAAAACACCAAAAAATACACAACAATATTCTCAATTAAATGGTAATCGATGTGAATCGAATCAAAGTGCTTCATCACCTCATTCGTCACCAAATATTAATCGCAATAATAACAATAATAGTCCAGTTGGTCAACAAATTACTAATAATATTAGTATGGTAAGAACACCATCATTATGTTCAGAAAAAAGTACTAGTCCACAACCTGCCCCATCAAAAGAATCATCGTCTAGCTTACAACCAATTAGTTTATCAACAACACATCAAAACAATAATAACAATAATAACAATAATAATAATAATAATAATAATAATAATAATAATAATAATAATAATAATAATAATAATAATAATAATAATAATAATAATAATAATAATAATAATAATAATAATAATAATAATAGTTATAATAGTAATAGTAAGTCTTCATCTAATTCAATAGCAACAAAAGAATCATCAAATAGTTATTCAAAATCAATAACAAGTCATAGTAATATTAATAATAATCATAATAATAATAATCATAATAACAATAATAATAATAATAATAGTAATAATAATAATAGTAATAATAATAATAGTAAAACTAATAGCAGTAATATGTTAATGGGTAATACACAGCCAAATGTACCATATTCAACGGATTTATTGGCAGCTAGGGCATTAATGTCACCACAACAACATTCTATGTATGATGCAGCTGTAATGGATCCATATTTACGATATACTGCGTCTGCAGTGTTAGCCAATCATTTAAAATTAACAAATGGTAGTCTTGAATGTCGTGAGCCCTATTGTCCCAGTTGCACATTAAGTGACCATCTAATTAGTAAAGCAAATGGTAATGGTGGTACTGGTACTCAACCATGTCTGCCCGGTTGTACACAATGTGATCGAACTGGTCCTGTAATAACTGCTCAATCATATGCATCACAAATGCAAACACATCATCCATTATCATCGGCAGCTGCATATGCACATGCACATGCACATTTGGCTGCGTATGTAACACAATTTCCATATATGTGCACTTGGGGAGCTTCGGATGCCAGTTATTGTGGCAAACGCTTTTTATCATCCAAAGATTTATTACATCATATACGTATTCATACGACATCATTTGGCAGTGACCCAATATTAGCTGCAGCTGCGGCTGCTTCTGTGCTGCCGAAATCACATGCAATGCTTCCACGTATGTATCCAACAGCACCGCTAAGTCCATTAGCAGCAACACGTTATCATCCATATGGTAAAACAACTTTAATGCCACAACCACAACCACCACCACCACCATCATCAACATCATTAGCGTCATGCAGCGCAAGTGGTGGTGGTGGTGGTAGTGGTCATCAACAACCTCAACCACCTCCATTACCATTACCATCGGCATCACCATTCTCTGGAATACCAATGACACATCCATCATTAGAACAATATTTATCACATTTTGCAATGTATGGATCAAGATTAGGTGCATCACCGCATCCTTAATAAAGTTTTTTTTTTTTTTTTTTTTTTTTTTATTTTAACTTATTTATGTATTTTTGTGTAAATATCAATTTTTTCCTATATCCAAAATTCCACAATATTTTTCCAATTTCAATTTCCTTTTTTTTTTAAGAATGTGTTGTGTGGTGTATAACAAAAAAAAAAAAGTAATTAATTACAGTGTAATTTTTGAAATTATTGAATATCCGATAAATAAATAAATAAATGTCAAGTGCTATACAATTCCAAAATGATAGATAGAAAAAAAGGCTTAATATTACTATTATTATTACGATCTAAAATTATCGATTCAATTCTATGATGAATTTTAAGTTAATAAAGATTGGGATTATATGAAATGTATTTAAATTATTCAGGTGTGTCTACTATTAATGCAGAAATGGTTAAATTTCAATAAATATATTAGGTAATTGTTTTTTTTTTTTATGCCAGTGCCCGGATAATTTTTAATATTTCCTCCTGGCCAGGTGGTTGTTAACGACAATTTAATAAGTTTATATTTTCTATATATAACAAACAAACGTGTAAAATTTGAACATATAACATTAACAATAAGATGGTCAATATTGTTTGTGTATGTGTGTGTGTACCTGGACATAATTAAATTATAATTATAATAATTATAATAATAATAATAATAATAATAATAATAATAACAACAATAATTAAACTAATATTAAAAACATATATACATTTAAGTGATTATACACCACAACACACCATCCTGTTTTATTGTTTATTAGAAAGCTCAATTTTTATGCCATATTTATTTATAATTGGATAATTTTTAATTTAATATTTTGATATCCATCGCGCGCAAACATTAATATCATAATTATTTTTAATTATTTAATATAAAATTATTACAGGTTATTTTTAATTTATTATTATTATTATATTACCAAATATATAAAATGGTAATGTTTTTATTATAATAAATGCTGTTGGTTAAATTGTGAAATTGGTTTTATCATATGCGTATGCGTATGCGTATGCGTAGTGTGTTAATTATACAGGGTATTTGTAGGTGTACCATATGATGTCATCTATTAAATAAGTTGGAATTAACATAATATATAGTTTTTTTTTCTCTTTAAATTTAGACATTCGTTTACCAACCTAATATACATTTTTCATATAAATTTTGCCTCAGCAATATCTTTGTTATCGCTGATGATTAACAATTATATTAATTAACCTGATATAAACATAGATGTAAATGTAAACGAATATGCCAGAGGTTGAATATGTCGTCGTATCAAAAAAAAAGCGACCAAAATAAAGTGTATTATAAATTTGAATTTAAATTTCATTATTATATAGAATCACCATTTAATTAATTGGTGGTAATTAGATCGTACGTTTGTATACATCCTATACACGTATATATAATTTGTTAATTTAAAAAGCGATGACAGGAAAAAAAAAATACAAATACATTTTAAATTAAACAAAATTGATCGTAATTGTTGTATACAATTTTCTTTTCTTTTTTCGTTTGCGTTTTTTTTTTTTTTCAAATAACTATAAATGCCATTGAAATAATTTTTCAAAATACACACAGTCTTCAATACATAAAAGAGATGGTGGTAAAATAGAGACTCAACATTTCGTATACAAAGTATATCATCATTAATAATAATATGTACTAAAGAATATATACCAATTTATATTGTGTAGCTGCTGTAGTCGATTTAATTGAAATAGTTGTAATTTATATAAAGTGAAAATATTAACACATTAAAGGCGGGCGTCGTAGTACTACGATTTATATCGACTGTAGCTTAAAGGCGGGAGTCGTAGCACTACGATTTATTTCGACTGTAGCTTAAAGGCGGGAGTCGTAGTACTATGATTTATATCGACTGTAGCTTAAAGGCAGGCGTCGTAGTACTACGATTTATTTCGACTGTAGCTTAAAGGCGAGCGTCGTAGTACTACGATTTATTTCGACTGTAGCTTAAAGGCGGGAGTTGTAGTACTACGATTTATTTCGACTGTAACTTAAAGGCGGAAGTTGTAGTACTACGATTTATATCGACTGTAGCTTAAAGGCGGGAGTCGTAGTGCTACGATTTATTTCGACTGTAGCTTAAAGGCGGGAGTTGTAGTACTACGATTTATTTCGACTGTAGCTTAAAGGCGGAAGTTGTAGTACTACGATTTATATCGACTGTAGCTTAAAGGCGGGAGTCGTAGTACTACGATTTATTTCGACTGTAGCTTAAAGGCGGGAGTCGTATTAGTACGGTTTGCAACGACATTGTGTGTCGTGATATTGTGATATTGACGATAATGATAGTAATAGTTATATACGACCTGTGAGAAGGACCCGAGTTTTTCCACTACCGATTAGCGATGATGAAAGTGAAGTTCTAGGACGAAAAACGAGGCAGAGTGGTCGCCGTGTTACCTAGCATATTTTCGTCAAGATCTCCCGCCACGAATGTGTTAAAATAGAAAATAAAATAGAGGAGAATAATAATAATAATAATAATTACATATTATTATTTTGTATTTACTTTATCCGTCTTTTAATGATTAATGGCATTTTAATTTATTTAATTAAATACCGTCTTGTATGGTACATTAGTTGATCAGTTTTTTCTGTTTTATATTATAATCTAAAGATAATTTATTATATATATTTATAAAATTCATCTATTTCATAATATTGGTCATACATAAATATAAAGTCGTCTGAAACAGATATTACCTTACAGAGTTATTATTGAGTTAAATTTAAAAGTTCCAAAGCATATTTTTTTTTTATAGAAAATACTAAAATAATGTAATTTTTTTTTATCCATAAATAAACTCATCACATGATAATACCAATGAAAAAGTGTGAAGTAACAGCGAATAATATCAATAATAATAATACTAATAATAAAAATAAGCTTGTAATAATTTTATGTTAGTAAAGAAATAAAATTAGAACTTTGTTTGTCAAACCAATTGTTCTTAAAATTCATAATAGAAATATAAAAAATAAGCTAAGCTAAGCTAAGCTAATTATTATTTAAAAAAAAACAAACAGAAAAAAAATGCAATAAAAGAGAAAAACCAAAATGCTTGTTTTGCATTATTGTTAAAAGCTCAATTCAATTAAAATTAATTGAAAAAAAAATATTGTAAATAAATAATTATAAATTATTGTTTTTTATCTTTTCTATTTTTTTTTTTTTTTTTTAAATTAAAATCTATAACGCACACAAGCGCAATTTGTTATTTATATATTTTTATGATTTACAATAAATTCTTTCTACAAATATATATATATCTATTAAAATTCAAATTTCATAATGAATTTATCGTTTTATATTTTTATGTTGTTATAAGTTCAAATAAAATTTTAATTAAATGTAATTTTGTATTTTATTCTTACCCGCGTATATAATAAAACCAAAACCAAAAAAAAAAAAAAAAAGAAATGTAATAAAAAAACAATAATAATAATTATAATAATCATAATTAAAAATATATATTAAAAAATTAAGATTATAAAAAAAAATTAAATATTAAAAGAAAAAGCAAATGTGTTATGGAAAAAATAAATTATTTATAAAAAATATTAAATATAATAATTTAAAGAAAAAATTAAATTTGATTAATGGATGAATAAAAAATATATGTATTTTTAGTTTAGCACTATATCCTTATTATCCTTATACAACCCCAACGTCCGCTTTATTTAACACGTATATTTAACAATTGAGAGCTAATAAAAGATGCTAATTTTCACATCACTAACGGATTAAGAAATCCATAATGTCGTTTCTAATTAAACAGTAAATATTCAATTTAATTAAATAAGTCAAATGGCAAAGAATAAGAAAAATAATCCACCATCCTTATCCATGTAAAACCGTTTAGTCATATGTTTACTGGGCGAGTCCTCGCCATTATTTCGTAAAAAAACCGTACAAAAAGAACATTCCAAAAACCACAAACAATTCGATAATTATAAACAAATATTTTATTTCAACAGTATATGGATTAATTTTGCTAAAAATCCAAATTCTTTGGTAAAATAAAAATCATTTTTCAATTCATAGAATTTTTTCCCTATACCTCTAAGCAATTGTACTACAATTTTTTGGATACAGTAATTTTATTTAATAAAGTTACATACACACAGTTCCACTTTTTTACTTCAAAAGCCAACAAATATTATATTGTGTTTTTATAGTTTTAATTTTTATTATTATATAGAGATGTAAAAAATCTCGTCAGAAAATATTCAAATAATTGCCGCACAAATTGATAGTCTTTCTTCCTTATGCATCTACATTTCGATTTTGAAAATTTAATTCGCACACTCCGATTCAGAATATTTCGTATTGATATAATAAATGCTGTTATTAAGCAAAACACCAAACCATATATACAATATATTTACATATATTTTGTTTTCTTTCACCAATAACAGCACCCTAAAGTGGAGTGGATTGAGAAATACACAATCATTCTTAATTAAAATTTGATTTGATCACCGATCGACCACCTACACGTATATTATTATGCCAATGCACAAACATTATATAGATTATAATTTGAAGGTTAACATAAATGTAACATCTATCATAAAATAATTTAAACATTGCAATGAATATCTAAACCATTAATTTAGTTAATCAAATAAATCAATTTAAATTATGTTCGTTACAGTGATGATAATAATAATTGTTAAACTCTTTATTCATACGATTGTCAACAAATAGTTCAATGCGAATATTATATTGTGCTAAAATTGACAAAATTCCTGCATCAACACCAAATAGAATCCATAATATTAAGGTGCATTAAAATAATATTGTTTATAATGTGGCAGTATACTCTATTTCTTTTAATGTTATTATATTCATACGTGCATTAAATGCGTAACATTTTGTGTGTGTATTATTATCAAATTGTTTAAAATTAATAATTTATAATATAACAATAAATATGATACAATAATAGTAATAATAAATATCAAATAAAAATTCTTTACAAACATTTTTTTAAACAATAATAAATTTATTTTGAACAAGAATTCACAAAAAGTACAACAAAACACATTTAATTTTTCTCCATTATTATAAATTGATTATCATATTATTATAAAATGACATAATGACATATGACACATGAAGTAGAATAATGCCCACATATATTCATTCATTCAACTATTTTAAATAATAAATTAATGGTTCTCTTCTGCATATTATTTACTGGCTGTATTGAAAGGTATTAACCAACGGCCAGCAAATTATTATATGATATAAATAACTAAATGTGGTAAAATGTTCTATTATATTATTTGTAAACAGAGACGACCGGTGGCATACATTCTTCCATTCCCTTGTAAATTACCATATAACTTTGAAATGCAACGAAATATATAAGAAAATTATTAAAATCGTTAATTAAAAATAATAAGAAATAAAAGTTATGACAATGTTTGTACTTCGTCACATGTAGGAATCAATGGAGAACGTTGGCCGGTTTTCAAATACAGCCTGTATATGAATATGTATATAAAAGTTAGTTATAATAAATTTTACTTTCGTTTTATTATTATAATAATTTATAAGTTAAAATTATGGTGTACGCTAATTTGTTATGCCTTTTTTTTTTTTTCCTATATGTGATGTGTGTGCCTGTGTGTGTCTATAATGTGTATTATAATAAATATTGTCGTGGTAAATTAATAATTCATAACATACAATAATTTATAATAATTTATAATATACAAAAATGTGTTTATTCTTTATTCAAATTGGGGGTTTTTCTATTCTATTAATTTTTTTTTTCGCTATTTGAAATACAATTCCGTAAAATGTACATTTGAAATATAAAACTGTTCTCCCTTTTTTTTTTTTTTTGTATAAACTGGCATTTATATGTATACAAAGAAAATATTCACCATTAAAATACCTATTAAATCCTGTGATTTATGTCTATTATTACCCTTATTAATTTACGTCGACTATATGTTCTCCATAAATATATGGTATACAATATATGTATGTAACACCCTTAAAACATATATATATATTTAATGGTGGTAGGTCTCTGGTGATGGTATATATTTATTATACTTATATTACTTATATTATATATATGAATTATTATTCCAAATAAACAAGCTCGTATATATACAATCACAGAGGATAACGATAGTTTGTATAAATGCTAAATAATTTATTTATGGTATATACAGTGGATTCCCTATAATATCCAACATATGGATGTTATTTATTTTACCTAAACAAGTATTGTAAGAAACTTTTTTTTTAATTGAAGGTGTTACAAGGATATAAAAATGCATCACCTTATCCATATATCTGGTAATGGATTACTTAATTAAGAAATTATATAGAACTGTCTCACTCCCAGTGATCAAGGATCTTACCAAATTAATTTATAGATATATATATATATATCGATCGGGTATGCCTATAATTAAATGTGTTCATGCAATCAAGAATTCACTGTATCATATGGTATATATATATATATATGAAATCATCACATCAACCGAAAATGACAGGATTAATGAGATGAAGAGTGAGAAGAAAGTGTCAAATCAAATAAACATACATAAATAAATACATGTTATATTATTATTATGATTTTCAATTTTTTCTGTTTGTTATTCGGTAATGTTATATTGACGAATGACATCTGTCATCATATTGTGGGGTCATGTTACACTTTAATTCTATTTTCTATATATGATTTATATTTTTTATTATTATTATTATTATTATTATTATTTATTTTATTTTGATGTCACGCAACGTTTTTCTCGCTCATATGAGATGTCAAAATAGAAAAGAAACAAACAATTTTAAATGTGTGATTTAGTAATTTTTTTAATTTTACGCAATCCTTCGCGTACACACATTTTTTTATTTATAGAAATACGCTGTATTATTATTATTATTTGCATTCACATAGTATTGAGACGTATGTAGTTGAGGTAAAATAGAAAAATTATTAATTATTTTAATGGTTAAGAGAACACGTTAAATTATCGCGATGGAGCGAAATGTTTAATTATCGATGTTGACGACATAAGAATTTAGTAATTTTAATATTGAAACAACTAAATTACAATTTATTCTTTTTAATGGAAACGGGCCAATGACAAATATAACCGCTCTTGCGATATTAAAAATAGTAGGAGCGCACAATTATCATATAAAAATTGAAGGAATTTTGGAAAATATCAATCGTTAAATTGTAAATTGTTATATAATTCCGCAAACACAATGTAAAGTGACTATTAAAAATAATGAATGTTTGGTAAATGTCTTATTCTTCCTTCACTACTATAATAATAACACATTACACAAACCGTTAAGTATTTGTTAATATTTTTAATATTTAAAGCTTTTAAAATTTATATATTTAATTATTAAATCAAATAAAAAAATCCATTTTGAATATATCCATTTTCTTACAATTTTTGATAATCACATATCTATAGATAGATAGATTTAATATATATATATGGTATGACCACACCAACTAACCATTTACATTAAAGATAATGATGATTAAATCGGCTTAAACAACAATATTGTGTATAGTTTATTTATATTTTGGTTTGTTGAATTTCATTTCATCTTCTTTTTATAAGACTTAAAAAGGATGTGTACCGAACACCGACGATTAAAAATGTTATTATATTATAAATAATTTTATTTGTGAAAATAATAATGAATAATACTCTACACAATTGAAATATAGCGACCCTTACTGAAGGGATGCTGTATAAATATATATATATATATAGCATGTGACCGTAAATTACTGCTTACGAGTATCTAAATCTCTTATAAAAATTGACAAATCCTTAATAGAGATTTTATATTGTTAAAAAATGATATTATTATTATTATTATTATAACATAGATTGAATTCCATAAAATAGTAAAAAAACGTACCGACAAAAATTTCAAATTATAATCGTTCACACAGAAAAAAAAAAAAAGCGAATGGAAAAGTAGAAAAATCTTTCTAATTCTTTTTAACATATTTATTATTAAGATTATACCCACAGCGCGTATATATGATAACAAAAGAAAATGGGGTGATACGAAAAATCATAAAAAGAACATCAATTATAATAGAAATACTTTCAATTTTCATCTACAACATTATTATTATTATTATTATAATACACAGTAGAATGAATATAAATACAAATTGATTTTTTCATTTATTATGTTTAAAAAAAAATAAAAAAAAAAAAATTGGACCGACAGCAATACGTTGATAAAATATGTCAGACAAAATAGAAAATGATTGAAATTGAAAAATCTTAACCTCCCCGGACTCCGTGTTACTGTCTGTTTATTTATTATTATTATTATTATATGGATGCTTAATATATCTATAATATGCGTGTTTGAGATAGACTCGAACTATATATACAGAGGTACAACTAAAAAATAATAATAATAATAATAACAAAGTGTATGGAATGTACAAAAAAAATATAGAAGAAGAAATGTTGTAGAATTATATGGTGACATTCACACAACGTGTTGCCTGTCACTCATCCACTTCAAATCGCTTCGTTTAGTTCATTTTTTCCATCCTATATAATATAATTTTTTACTTGATGTGTGTCTTCTTTCTCTATATATGTTGTCATTCTATTTTGCATTGGTATTGCTACTGTTGTGACAACTTACAGCCCATTTCCCTTGTTGTGTTCAGTCTCTATATTTCTTTTTTTCCACAATTCTTTACATCTTACATATTTTTTTTTTTCCCAAAGTATTTTATATGGTACGTATACTTTTTGACAATATATAGATAATATGAGAAATAAGAAATGAAATATAATATATATAAATATATATATGGTACAGATGAACAACGGTTCAGTAACAACGTGAATTAGAAGTACATATTATCTTTCTTTGGAAATAATGTGATATGCAAGTGACATGTTGTTTTTGTTGAAGGGAACGTTTTTTTTTTGTTGTCAGGTATACAGGTAAAAAAAAAAAATAAATTAGGATTTCAATTATTTTTTTTTTTTTCACAATAAAAGGAAGTTATACTTTCAAATTTATAATTTAGATTATATTTGGTGGTTGTTAAATGAGCAGCAATAAGCTTTTTATGAATCCTTTTTTTTTTCTTCTTTTCCATAATATTTTACAACTGCATTTAAATATATTATAATAGTAATATTAAAATTGTTAGTAATAGTCTTACAAAAACATTTTTCGAATAAATACAGATTTATTGTTAGATTTAAAAATGTTTTTCACCAGTTTATAATTTCTCACATGTATTAAATTATATTGATGATATGATCAATATACTTAGATCCTTTCCTTTTATTATTAAAAGCTTATTTCAGTTAAATTATTAAAAGGAGTGAAGATATTTTTAGTTCAACAAAAAATAGCATATTTATTATTAATATTAAAATAGTTAATATTTAAATATTTTATAAGTCAAATATTGTAAAACAAATATTATTTATAGGTATATCATTTTCATTTGATTGTAAAATATTGACCTTTTCTCTCTGTGTACAATATAATTACAATTATTTATTTATAATACGTATACGTAAACACATCAACTGCATATTAATATATATTATATATGCATTTAATTATTATGGTAATTATTTATAAATGTCCTCTTACTAAATTAATTAATTAATGTTCTGTATATAAATAATTATAATAATTACATCTCATCATTATATTATTTTCATATAAATTAATATTTATATGCACCAACAACACACACACACACACACAAATAATATATCTACAATATATATGTAATAACATATAACAAAACCATATATTTTATGTATTTATTAAATATGCAATCATAAAATATAATTATTAATTAATTATTTATAGTTTAATATAACTATAATGTAATATAAATATATGAGATGACATTATTATATATATATTAGTAACACGACCTATACACAACATTTTACACTGAGCGTCAGTAATTATAGTTATAATTATATATATATATTTCGGTTGACTTAATTGAAACGAAAATATTTATTAATAAACCAAAAACATATAAAATTATATAATTTTATGATGATTAAGAAAATGAAATCGCACATCTTAATTCTTCACGTGTTCACACGTTCATATATATATTTATATAATTACTCTAATGTATTTCTATAGAAAATAATAGATTGCGGGTAAAAATTCAACACCAAACCCCACCTAGGATGAAAACTACACTATTTGGTTGATAAAATGTCCTTTGAAAATATCATTCTGCAGATAATTAAAATTTCTAATAAAATGACCATATACAAATTAAAAAAATAATAATAAAAATTCACATTGGAATAAATCGTTTGTTTAAACAATAATAAAATAATTATGTCATTGCCATAGGAGGAGGGAGCGATAACTGTTGACATTTCACGTCATTTCACACCACACCCAGAAACGTCTGGATAATTTACACGTCAAATTTTATGTGAAAAATTGTTTCAAATGTGCATAAACATTTCCATAAAATAACTATATTATTAGAGTAATTTGTTTCGATATATATCGCATCCTGACCAACATACATTTAATTTTCTACAGTATTCGCACACAATTGCATGCATTTTTGTACAGCACGTCTCACCCATAAATTCTTATTTAAATGCAATTCCAAAATAAAATTAATAAATATTTTTCAACTCTTTCCTCTAAATGACAATTTGAGTTTGTTATATATTATTTAGATATATATATCATATGTACAAGATACCCCACACAACACAAACACACACACACATTATTTATACATTTATTAGATTAAAATATACTATGGATTATACTACTATTTTATGAAAATAATGTATACGACGGGTACGATGACGGTGTCTTAAATTCTTAATTTATATATATGTTTTCATGTTCACATATTATTATTATATTATATTATAATTAATATAATAATAATATTTTAAAATGTTACCATTTTATTTATAAAGTATATTTTAAAATTTATAATTGTATACACAGTACAATAGGAAAGTTATAGTTTGTGTATATTAAGAGTACTGTCTTCCATTTGGAGATATTCGACAGTTTGCTGGACAATAAAAATACAGAGGATAGCAATAATGGATAAATTTAATTGACCCATTTAAAGTTTGTCATAAGCATTAACCGAGTATGGCGTATTTGTTAAACAAAAACCCAAATAATAAAATATGCTGCAGATGATGGTGTCAACTGTATAACAAAAGAAATTGTGTGTTAAAGTATTGAACTAGTTTTTGCATTATACTGTCGCTATACATAGATATGTATGTGACAAGCGAGTTGTAACATACCAATTCTAAATTAATAACTAAATAATACTGTAACATACAATACATTTTAAATATAAATACAATTTCATATACAGAGAACGCAAAATAAAAAAAGTGGTGTAAAGTTATGTGACGATTTAAATACCGACGACATGTGCATAATAAATTATCCAGCAAAATGGTCTCTGATAATAAAATAACTAATTTGTTTACAACAGTCAGCTAACTACTATACAGCAAATGAAATGATACCGAGTTAAGTTTTAAATATATATATATCACTTTTTTCTTGTATATAAATATATATACATTTAATAAATGTACGTAGTAGTATTCGAGTATAATAATAATAATAATAATAATATGTATTTATATAAAAAGATATAAATGTAAAATTTATACATTAGCACACATTTGAGGATCGGTTGGATATACAAATAAAAATGGAACTGAGGTATAGTATAAATGCAAAAAACAAAATTATTTACGTATCATTATTTTATCACACACTATAAATTGCTACTAGGAAGAAGAAAGTTATTTATTTTATCGAAAATTGGTTTAGAAACATATTTTAGTTTTTATTTCTTTTACATTTTTTTATTTTTTTTCAGTAAAAATGTGATGGTTAAATTAATTGTTTCTTGGAATTTCCATATATATATACGACGAGTACATGTACATTTGTTTTTCTTTTGTTATTTTCTGTGTTCCAATCGTGTGTATATTATCTTTTGGCATTTTCATTATCTATTTTTCCATAGAATTTTAACAAATTAATACATTATTATAACACAAATAATTGAGCATCTGTTTACACAATGAATAATAAAATGTATTTATTTTTCTTTTGATACTAACATGAAGCTTGAAAAAAAACATCATTTCTTTTGTTATTACATTTTACAATTATTTTATATCGAATAAATATTTGTTCTTTAAAAAAAACATTAAAAATATAACATTCAGATCAATAATAATAATTATTGTATATTGAAATTGATAAAAAAAATGTTAATTTTATAACTACCACATTAGAAATGTGACACATAATTTATGAAAATTTACTTGTGTTACACGGCAAATTTTCTAACAAGTTGAAATCAAGAAATCATAGTTTTTGTTATATAATTTGGGAAATACACATTAATTAAATTATACGCACATATTTTATGTTTATATATTATTAACAACATAATAAATCAAAACAAAACATAAATAAAAAATTTCAATAAGTTTCTTCTTAAACATTACTTCTAAAATATGTATATAAATAATATTCAATAATATACAAATTGATTTTCCATACAAGATATATATATGGTAGATATTCTTTCTTTCAATGAACAAATATTCACTTTTGTATTCGAATATTGATAAAAATCATCATAATAAGAACAACAATAAATACGAAATTGAAATTGAAATAAAAAAAAATAAAAAAAATAAAAATATACATGTAAATTATCGTATTGTTTTTCTGAATTTTCATCTTATTTTATTATGCGATCACGACGCGTGATGCTGCCTATTGAATGTGTTTGTATACATTTTAAATATTTACTGCATAAATATTATAGCATATACCGCACACAAGGTACAATATGTTATTGAAATAATAGTTGTATAAATGTGAATTATGCGATGAATTGTTCTGCTGCGTATTTATTTATTTATTTAGTCTAACTATATTTATGCTCGTATATATATTATATAAAGGTGTGGTTCTATATCGTGAGTGTTTTGCTTATACATATTTTTCATATTGTTAAAAATTACAGACAAACCTTATTCAAATACACATAATATTTTAATAAAATTATAAATTTAAACAACAGGTTAAGGTATGGAATTGTTTTATTAATAATAATAAGTAATCATTATTTAAATATTTGTATTTGCTGAAAAATAACTACACTGACAACACTTAACGTCATGTGTACGATCAAGAATGGACACAAAACATTCAACTGCCTATCGTATATAGTGCATTTTTTTTTCAAAAATTATAGCTAATTGAATAGTTTGAATTTGAAAATATGATCAAGCTTTACAGAAAAAAAAAAAATATGCATGTTAATTTTTATGAAACTAATAACAATTCTCTATAAAATTGTAGTTTTTTCTAGTTTCAAATAAGCAAAAAAATGCATTCCCTAAATTAATTTCTATAGACCAAATCAATTCATGAGTATAATTGTGGTGTAAACGTAAATTCAATGAACAACAAAGTACATGACAAGAAAATAACAATGTTTTACATCATATATACAATTATTAACTAAAAATATTTAAATTACATTTTTGCTTTGTTAACAAATTTTAAATATTATATACAAATACTTTTATAGACGGATGGATCGATATGTACACAATTTTCAATTTTAAATTACAATGTTTTTAAATTGTATATGTTAAACTTTATAATTAATTTAACATTCACCTTTTTTATTATTTTACCATTTTATTGAATTATTTTAAAAGTATTATAAAATTGTTGTACATACACACATTTATTTTGAACTTTGAAAAGTTGTTTGTGTGTCGATATTGTTTCTTGTACTACACAATGGTTGTTCTTATTGTTTTAAGTTAACACATGTCATTTTATATTATCGTCGTCTATATATACTATACCATGTAGATTGTACTTGTACATATACACCAAACTGCAGTAGCATAAGACACATACAAGTTATATAAATGCCCTGTATATTGGTAATTAATTAAATATTTATTTCATTAGGTGTTTGTTTTGTATGCAATGTAATATATGGCGAAAATGAAAAACAACGATAAAATACAAAATAAAAGACAAAATAAGACACAAAATTAAAGAAAAGACATTTGTAACAAGAGTTATAAAAAAAATAAAAGACAACAACGATTATACTTACAACAAAATTCAAATGATAATATGGAGGAAAAAAAAAACGTGAGTAACCATTTCCTTTTAAACACTCACGATTTTAATAAATCACTAGACTGATGACAGACGATAATGTCCAAATGGTTTGGTTTGGTTTGGTTTGTTTTTTTTTTCGAACCCACACCGAGAAGACAATAGAAGATCGTGTGTGTGTGTGTGTGTGTGTGTGTGTATGTGTGTGTAGGCTGGCTGACTGTTTTTGCTGCTGATGTTACTATATATTTTACTTTGTAATTCTTTTGTCGTTCTTGAATATCATTTGGTATTTAATTTTTTAATTTTATTTATTTTGTTATTTTTTCACGGTATACGATATATATTGCTATTAATGTATACAAACAAAAACATTGTTAAAATTGTATGAGAAAAACAATACTGAAAATTATAAAAAGATAAGAATAAGATAAAAAGAAAAAGGAATACCTATTCAAACAGGCCACTACATTTTCTAACTAAAGGATACAATTTGCAACACCTTTATTATTATTTACGCATTTTATTTGCGTATAACCTTTTAACAATAGATTTACGGGCGCCGTCAATATGACGGGTTCCATAAATCTAGTGTGTAAATAAATTAGAAAGCATAAATATTCTGTATTAAAAATATAAATTGATTATTAAGGATATACTGAAACGTCTATTTATCTGAATTTGTTTTCTTCCAAGGTCCTTAAATTTCGAACATGTGTATGTAGTAGTATACCTATATTTTTCCGGATACCCGGTTCATAATATTACCAGTTTTTTTTGTTCTGATAACTCACGGCGGCAATATCAATGCCATATTGATACATTAGTTGACTTCGCGTCGCACAATGTGTTCTCACAGAAGCAAACCTAAGAAGTAGGTGTACGTACTTATACTTTATTTAAAACATACGTTTGTTTGTAAGTTTAAAAAAAAAAACAAAGAACCCCAATCAATTCTAAGAAATATATATTAAAAAAAAAAATAAAAACATTAACAATATACATTTCCGTATTACTTTTTATACAGCCAACTAATAATAAATGTTTACATTGCAAATTTACGAATTATAAGACATTAAAAATAATTGAAAATACTTTAAATATCACAATAAAAAATACTGAAATAAATAAACAATGATGACAAAGTGGTAAGATTAACAGGAAAAATCAGCACGAAATTCGTATTATACAAAGTAGATATATATTAGCAATATAAAATACACAACCGAAAACACAGACGTGAAACTATATCGATCATTGTTTTACTTAAATTTTATTGTTAAGGTTATTTTTTTTTGTTACCTCCACACACACACAGTGATATATTGTAATACAGAAATATATAACCTTCTATATATTGTATATTCTGAGCAACACATTATAATAAAGTAAAGAAGTGCTTAAAGTATTATACACTACCATTCCTATATGCATATACGCGCAAAAGAGATAATCATCAAAAAAGGTATTGTTTAAAAAGCTGTTATTTATTAATGTGATTTTGATAAGGAATTACAACGTTTATTATACTAGTATATATACTAAAAAAGGAAAAACATTTATAAATGCCTATACCTGAGATAATATTTGTACAAATAATTATTTATATACACGTATTTTTGTATGTACAACATTATTTTCATTTATTTTCTTTGACAATATTATACCTCACGTCGATATTATAAGCTATATTAACATTGAATTGAATGTATACGTGCACCATGTGGCTGAAAAATAATCGGAACCACCTTCTAATATATGAATCTGTTAACGTGTGTATGTATGTATTTATTTACCAATGTCAACAAACTGTCCAAGCCTCATGAAATTTCCTTCAATATGTAAAAAAAAAATACAACATATTCAGAGCCAGTAATTTCATCTGAAACCCAAGTTTTTCAATCGCATTAACATCAAGTAATATTCAGTTGATAGAATTCTTTACATTTTTCTAATCCATTCCCGGTTGGTTATTTTCTGTTCAAAAAATAACCAAACCAAGTTTCTATTTTTGTAAAAAAATAAATTGTTTGCATTTTTTCCTTACACCACACATTCCGGTTATTTTTGAGATAAATGGTGTTGTATCCATTGTTAAATAATAATAATAATAATAATAATAATAATAATAATAATAGCAATAATAATACTAATAACAATTTACTTTTTAACAGACAAACTTATATTGTATATCTACGACTATAAATTTAAGATAGTGAATTAACTTCCAAATTGATTAATATTTCTTTGTCAGTAGAATTCGGAACAATAGACTTCAAAATAAAATGTGTACCATTAATATATTATATAAATTATAACTTATTATTAAAGGATAAATAAAAAAAAAAAAAAAAAAGTCTAGGTTATTTAATACAATACATTAAACAATTTATTTGATGATTGAAGAAATATAGTGTTCTATACAAAAATAGGCGCCATCAATAATATACATATATTTTATGAGACTTGACACATATTGTGCTAAAACATTGTCCTTAGATCTGTGTAACTGATTATGGGTAAACGTATCTTATACATTATAATTCATGTTGTAAGAATGAATTGCATCAATTCTCAAATCAAAGCACCCCTGGACTGATGCTTTTATGTTGTCTATATTTATAGTATATAAAATAATAAATTGTGTACCTTTTCAAAACCAATCGTTTTTAGATTGTAAAAAGAATTTATGTCATTCATCTATTTCTATTGATAGTATTGAATATTTAGAATTGTTATACTGACAGGTATGCGTATCATTATTATTTATATTTAGATTTGTGATTTAAAAAATTATCAAAGTCATAACATTAAATTAAATGAGTGGAAATTGGTTTTTCGGTTAACAAAAATGTTAACAAAAAAATACTGCAACCGCAAATAATTAAATTTTATATTAGAAAAATAATAAAACAAACGATGTTCACAATCAATCTGTTTTATAAATATTTAATAATATTTAATCGGTAATATATATATTTATATACAGACGAGTATGCACACATTAATTTCCAATGTAATGACTGAATATTACGTTGTAGACCTATTTTCTTTTTATATATTGTATATTTTATAATTTATAGTGAAAGGTAAATTAAGATTATCCTATAAATAGTACAATTTATAATAATAAATTGTAATTATTTATATAATACAAAAAATTTATTATATACGATTGCATACCATACTCGTCGTATATTAGCTGTAATACACAGCATTTATACAATTAAACTTTAAATTTATGATAAACGTTTGATAATAAATTATTTTAAAACAGCAGAGAAAACAAGATATATATACAACAATAATTTAATTTAATTTATTTCTGTATTTATATTACAAACAGATAAATAAAATAGAAAAAATAAATTCTATGCATATTTAGATATATATATATAGACTGCACTCTCATATGGATTACACACATAACAAACTAATGCACATTCATATATGAACATAAAAGATTAATTCAAAGAAAATTTATTACTAAAAATATATATATATCAACCATTAATTTTACATGTTAAATATATTAGCATCTGTCCGCATAGTCCTTAAGTGTTAATGTCTGGAATACATCATTTTGTGGGTCCCACGGGTGCACTCATATATGTATATTATATGTTGTTGTTGGTTGGTGTTATGCCTTTATACTTTTAACAAATGCCTTATATTAACACACAACAACCGAAATGTGGCAGAAAACAACAAAACTAACTTTAGAAATATTATAACAAATAAAATGGAAAAAAAAAAGTGTTTGCCCATTTAGAAATGAAACAAATTAAGACTTGACTTGACAAAATGATAATAAAATGAAAAAAAAAAAAACCATAATAAATTCTTTTGTTTATTATTTAATAACATTTACAACTTATAATAAATAAAACAAGGCGACACGAAGCAACAAAAAATAAATAAATAAATAATTTATTTATTAATAAATATTTATTATTATATGAATAGAATTTAGATATGAAATATGTTGTAATATCACATGAATTATTATATCGTATAAAAAGATGAAGTGTTTGGTGTATTATATGTTGATGGTAAATGTATGTAATTCTATTATATTTATGTTATTCTTAATATTTGTCAAGTTATAAATAACATAAGATTAATATATACGATATGTAAGGGAGAAGAAGTGTGAGAATAATTGTTTGTTATCACAAAAACATAAAATGAAATTGTAGTTATATAATAACTATAAGTGTATGGATGTGTAAACAACAGAATTTATGATATTTGATTATGCCAACCAATGCAGGGAAGCATATAATGTTTTTTCAATAAAAAACAAACTCTGGTAAATTCATTTTATCATATTCTGCAAAACATATTGATACTATAAGCAACTGTTTCACTCCATTAATTAATAGATTCAGTTTATTAATTTTTTTTTTAAATGCAAAAAACACAAGTATATCCACACAAAATTGGAGGATAAACTTCTGTTTTAAATTTAATATAGTAATTCATATTATCCCAATAAAATAAAGTCCCGTGTTCGTATTTTCAAAGATGACTGCGTCAACAACATTTAATTCTAATTCTATGATTGCAAAAATATTCTACTGATACGTATTAGTAAAAAGTTCTCATTTTGCTATACAAGTCTATTTGCAACGAAAGCAGTAAAATCATGCCATTAGCAAAATCAAACTGCATAATCAACAGTAGTTTGTCTAAAAGTATATATAGCTGTAACGTAATAAACAGAAATTTTCTTCTAGCAAATATAAAGTTTTGCATAACAGCAGAATCATCATCGTAGTCGAAGTAACATTTTCTTATATGGCAGAAATAACAATCGTTGAAATGAGTGAAATATTATTTTGCAGAAAACTTCTGCCAGTAAATTTAGTAAATCTGTGTTGCCGCAGAAATTTCGAAGTTTAGTAAAATTTTTCTGCATACAGAGGAATAAAAATTATTTACAAATTTATCATAAGCGTTTCTATTTTAACAGCAGACTATTTGTGATCGGACGTATATATAGGCTGTTTAAGTAGGGTATATTTTAGGGAATAATTTTATTTTCAGTGTGTACGATACCACAAAGGAAAACAAATTATATATACTGAAAGTGACATTACATTATTTACGGGTTTTTTTTTTAAAAAGGACAAAAAATAAAATAATATATATATAAATAAAAAATGCTTGTATCTAACGATACCTAATATATTATAAATTATATTTATGCATATAACATCTCACAAAATAAGAAGTAGATGGTATGTATATAATAATTTATATAATAGAAAGGTACCCACAAACACACACACACACACAACTGGGGACAATTAGGTATGAAATATATTATGTCATTAATCTTTATACAAGTAGAAATATTTATTGTTGTAACTGTTAGACTGTTATGGTAGGTCATTAGAGACACGAAAAATATACCTTTATTTTTTTAACAAAAAAATTTATATATTTTATGTTTTTTTTGTTCATTCGCTTGTTTGTTTGTTTATTTGTTTGTTTGTAGGTTGACAGGATGCTGGATGATCATACTTTATCTTTTCTGTTTTATATTTTCTATATATTGTACCATATACATTTATTTAAATTGTGATTAATTTTCAAATCGGTTTAATATACAAATTTTCGTATTTTCCGGTACTTTTCAGTTTAATTAACTTTATAGGAAAATTTAAAAAAATTATACCCATTCGGTATATAATTAATTTAAAAAAAAATCACTAAATGTTATTTTTATTTATTTTTTTTTGCGTGAGAATAATACGACAATGAACGTAACAATAAAATGTTGATATTTAAATATGGCATAATAGAGATCCCATTAATTCTCTGTATGGTGGGGTGAGGTCTATTTTTATGTCATTGTCACATCTTAATATAAAATATATCAACATTTAATCTTCACATAACTTAACGATTTTCCGTATATACACACACAGCAACACAACCATGAAAAATTAAAACATTAATTTTTAAATAAAATATAAGTTGGAAAAAAGATTTATACATTTTATATACAAATAGCAAAATACTCGTTACAACATTTTTTACATTGCGTATCATTTATTAAAATACATATTAAAAATTAGTGACACAAACCATTATTTATAAAGATTCATTGACAACAGGTGCGCGTGTATAAAATTAAATTTGTGATGTTTTTCTGTTCTTTTATTTTATATTATGTTTATTACTAAAGAAATGTAAATATATACTCTTTATACTTCTTGGCTACTTATGTTGTGAGATGTGCGTAAATAAAGAGGACATTTTTATTTTATTTAATCTTATTTTCATACATAAATTTTATTTCCACACGAGTGTTTTTAATGCATGATGAAAAAAACGTAAGATTTTTTATTTTCTGTGTATTATTTTTCTAGTATCGACCACCGCACACACAAAAAGTAAGTAAATCCTCTAATATTTTATATTCATTATTAATGTGTTGTTGTACAATACTCGTCGTTTAAAAGTACCCATGCATATATAATGTTCAATAAAAGTATATGCAGAGACCTAAAACATCACATACATTAAGTGTAAAACATAAAAACGTGAGTACTTACAAATTAATGGTATTAGTATTCGATGGAATAAAAAAAAACAACTAAAATTTATAAATTCCATATAGAAAAAAATGTATACGAAAATAAATAGAAAATTAAGAGAAAATGTTAATGGAAATTTAAAAAGATTTTTCTTTTTTCGTTTAAATGTGTTGCTTAATTTAATATTCCAACTAATGATATAGTATTTTGTGCTATACTCTGACACTCTCACATTGACTTTAGCTACTGATTAATTTGAGAAATACGTTTTTCAAATTAATTTTTGGGTAATATTATTTTTATATATGTCAAACAAAACAAAAATTAATTACATTTTACTTTATATTTTTCTAATTACTAACAACTAATTTGTTGAAATTATTATTGTTAATATTTATTACAAGTAAGAGAGAAAAAAAAAATGAAATATTTTCCTTCTATTTCAATGTTAGAGAAATGAATAGTATCAAATATAAATACTGTATAATCAGAGTGTTCACACTTTGAATTTTTCCACACCGACATTGAATGGAAAATTTGTTAAATCTTTTGAATGCGTCACTGTTATAATATATCGAACATATTATATACAATAAATATTTTGATGGAAAATGGATATAAAAATTGTAAATGATATAAATGATGATTGATTATACGTGAATCGATAATAAATAAATAAATAAATAAATAAATTATATATTACATTATATTATATAAAATGAAATAAATAGTGAAATTTAATATCAGTATAGAATTAGTAGTAGCATTATTGACAACAAAAAAAAGGCACACACACACTCACAACATTAACAAATAATATTTTATCGTATTATATTATATATAAAATTAAAATAAATATAATATAAAAACAAATTTTGATAATGACATGTGAGCAAATAAACGAAAAATTATTATCAACAATTCCAATCTATATAAATCTTATCACACAAAACAATAATTAAAATAACACGAAAATACAGTTTATGGTGGGCACATAAAATTTAATTATATTATACAAAAAAAAATGTTGGAAAATTTTAAAATTCATTTTATGTTACTTTTGTCATCACTCTCATTTAAATTCATTTTCTTAAAATAAAATCAAAAATAAATTATAAAAATCGTATAATATTTGAAAAACTATACAACTATGCCAGATTTGTGGTGAGTGCGTGTGACAGAGAAATATACGCACCTTAATATATATATAAACAGAAAACCAACAAAATCCAAATAACCACAATAACTCAACCAAAAACCAGCCACCACACCAGTCATCATAAAATAAAGAATTATGCGAAAAGTCAACAACAACAAAAAATACCAAAGCAATGAAACTCCATATTTTTCTTTTATCTTTTGTAAAAAAGCATGCATTAAATTTATTCTACATATCCTATGTGTGCACATATTATAATAGTAGTACAAAACGAGAGCATGTAGTATATTTTGATAGAATTATGAAGTTTGTGTACATCATAAATTATTCGAAAATGTCTGAAACTGAACATATATATGTTATATATTTTACAGCATTTTAGTACACAAACATATATATTTATATTGTATTATGATGATGCATATATTAAATTATAACATTCATATACACAATTCAACGCGACTATACACACCCATAGCGTAGTTCACAATTTAAATTATGAGATTATATATATATTATATACTTTATTTATACATAACATAACTCTATCTACATATTTCTCGTATACATAAAATATACATATACAATATATATCTTTAACATTATATTAGATATTTTAGTATATATAGAAATATACGTACTCTCGTCGTTTTGTATATACAAGATGTGGTTATAAATCACTAGTACGTACATTTCATCTTTGGTTTGAATATGTTTTCCGTTTAAATTATTATTTTATTTATTATATTATTATATTATCATATTATTAATATGGATTATTATTTATTATACATGATTATAATATACAATATATAAATGTAATGTACGAGTGTATGTAAGTAATTATGTTTATATACGTATATATATCCAAACTGACGTTTCTATTAAATATATATAATTTTATACAATCACTCAATCAATCAAAACTGATAAAATTATTATATTTGTTTAGAAATAAAAAAAAAAAAGTTATATTATTTATTATTTCCAATATTATAATAAAAAATTGTTTTTCCAAACTACAGATAAATGTTTTTTTAATATTAAAAATGATCAGAGAGATGTGATCGACGTTTTTTGGCAAAATTAATTCGGTAAAAGTGATGCAGCAGAGGAAAATTTATTTTGTAAATTATTTTTATATAATCTCATTTTTTTTTCTATCTGTACATTAAAATGATAAATAAAAATATACAAAGAAAACCATTAGTTCGCACAACGTTAACAACAGCATTTTTATCAAACGTAGCACATTTCAACGATGCAACGGATTGCGGGAATGTAAAAACCAAGTCTTTTCGGTAGTGTTTTTGGAAACTTGCACACGATAATTTTTCAACAATAATAAATGTATAAAACAATTGTCTGTTTTTGCTTGCGTAACACATTTACATAATAATTAAAAAAAAAAATGATAAAAAATTATTATTCATTAAAATATTTACAAAATAGAATATTATACTCATTTTTATTATTACAAAAAAAAAATAATGTATAATCATATCTAATTATGACTAACTTAAATAAAATATAATTGAACTATTTATATTTTATACAAATATACATATTTTTTATTATTAAAATACATTGTTGTGTTGTGCACGACCCATTAAATAAAATTTATTATAACATTAAAGTTAAGTAATTTATTAACGTTTTTATTTATTTATTTTATAGGTAGTATAATTTATTTTATTTTTTTTATTTAATACAAGGTGTCTGTCGCTCGATCAATATGTGTAAAAGATAAAACTAATGATAAATGAACATGTATATTTGAAACATTTCAGCCAACACAGACGACATCAGAGTTTATTGACATCAGAGTTGGAAAAAAACATTTGTTTTATTGATTAGAAAAAGATATTAAACTATAGATGAATTATCAAGAACTGAAAATTCAAAGACAAAACGCAGCGGCATATTGTGGTATTATTAATGAGAATATAAAGAATATTACACAAGTAGCTGAATTATATAACAATTCCATCTGGTTTTCAAACAAATGCATATATAAAAAGTGAAAATTGTGGAGAATCTCATTAACATTGAAACCTCAACTCTCAAAATAGTTGCGGTAAAAGTGTACCCTGTGTGTATAAATAAATATTTGTTATATTTTAATTTTTTGAAATCATTATTCAACACAAAAGCTAAACACATATTTTATATTTTATTATTTTATACAATTTGAAAATATTTTAAATTATAAATATAAAATCAAGTAGAAGAAAATGGATATATTCAAATTGTAAATTAAAATATTGTATAAATAATAAAATAATAAAATTAATATATTTATTTATATGTAATTAATATTTTGTTTGTTATACGTGTGTAATATTTGTTTTGAATTTATATTATTGATTATAATTTTTTGTGTTTTCCCAATAGCAAATGTGTCTGCTTTTTTTGGTTTTCTTATTATTTATTTCTTGCATTAATAAATCGATTCATGATCTTTTTTGTTTTGGTGCGATCAATAATCAATAAATTCCTTTACTGTAAAACCTCTCTTCTCTATGCCTTTACCTTCATTTTATTATACAATAAATACCCATCGGCAATATTTCATATAATAAAATATATAAAAATAAAGTATAATAATTCAAAATGATATAGCGCAACAACCCAATAACAATAATAATATATTATATTATAATAACAATATATTAATATTATAATAATAATAAAAATAATAATAATAATAATAGTAATTTGTATGTAAAAATAAAAATATGGAAAATATAAATAACTCAAGAAAAATTTATTAAAGGTGTCACGCAATTTTTTTTAGTTAAGTTCTTATGAATATTTAAAATACGATTCAAGCTCATACGTTATTACAAAACATATTTATACATAATATTGGTATAATAAATATAAAACATGATACGTCTTTCAAGAAAAATATATTAACTAGTTAAAATACAGTTTTTTATTAATAAATTATACTTTACTTATCATTTTTAGAAACTTAATTAACGCATATATAATTACAATATATATTTTTTTATGTGTTGTTTTATATTTATTATAGTATAATTTCATAAATAACTAATTATTTACATGAATTATTTTTATAGTAAATAAAATAAAAATTTAAGATCATGAAATAATTATGCTAATTTAGTTTATATAAAATATATACGTTTATATATTATAAGCATAGGGTAGAACGAGGCATTATCATGTATCAACCAAAATGAACTATAACAAATAAATCTACAAAACACTTCGATTTTATTGAAACTTTACACACACGTGCAGAACTATGCATAAATTGTTTATTTTATCCAAGATTCAATTCGACAGAGTAAAATCAATCCCTCGAATACCCGACTCTGGTGTCCACATAATATTATGGTTGAATTGCGTGTACAAAGGTTCAACAATTTCATAGTATTTTCTTGTTAGTTGAATCCTTCAAAATAACAAACCTAATTCTTATATAAAAACTACCTACTCACTATTTCGCAAAAATATTCTATACCACAGTTTTTTTTCTTTTACATTTTATTAAGAAAAACAATCAATTTTAAATTCTCTTCCCCTGATTCAGGAATATTCATTAAATATTCATCTCATGGTTTAAATGCGATTATTATTTATGTAGCAATCACCTGAATTTGTTAAACCAGTTAATTAATTATAAGCATAAAAAGCGTTGCGCTCTTCTGCAACATGTGCCGTTCATCCGCAGTAGTTTTATGTGCCTGCGGTATACATAATTCCTTGTGCATGCAATATTCTTTCATTTGTTTTTATACAACATTTCAGCAATAACATAAAAACACGAATAAAAAAATGGGTTTTCTTAATAAAAAATAGAATAATATTTTTGCAAAACAATGAATAAGAAGAAAATTTGATATAATTTATTATGGGTATGCTATTTTGTATTTCATAATTTTGACATTCGATATATGGAATTCAATGAATGTTGTCTATTAAATCGATGTAAATTTCATAAATAGCAGTAATTTTTACCTTTCAGGGTGGCCTATAAAAAATATAAAGTTCTACACGTGTGTAAAGTCTCATTAAAATCGGATACAATGTCAAAGTCGCAGGTTTACTTTTAAGTGTTATTAGTCTGGTATTAGTGTTGGGAAAAAAGTTATTGTCGATGCAAGAAAATTGACTCAATTTTACAAAAGTTCAAATCATTTATCATAAATAAATTGTTGCCTAAGTTTTGAGATGTAGACACAATTCGGAAGACGTTTGACATTCAAAAATTCATAGGTTTTACAATTTTTGCTAACAAAACAGTGACACATCGGCAAAAATAATTAGTAGTTTTAGTTTTACTTTGCAACATTTGTTAAAAATTGTGTGGAATAAAATGTGATCATAATTTCTTTACACAAGCTGCTATTATCATTTACATAACGTTCAGCATAAATGTATTCTTTTTACTAATTTTGATGTTGCCCGTTGTTATTCACGAAATAAATAACTAATGCTCCTGCAACCAACAAATAATAGATGCAAAACTGTGCACAACTATATATTGTAGAAATTCAAATAAATTTTTCGGTTATTGTTCAATTGGAAATTATATTGTAATAATAAAATTGCTAAATATTTTTTCAACCAATATTGTTAGCAAAAATGTCAAAATTAAGGATAATTTTCATTCCAAGCATCTGTTTAATTTAAGATTTCTACATCCCGAAATTTATGACAACATTTATTTCTTTAAAATCGTGTATTTAGATGATCCCTACCCCCCCCCCCCCATTACAACAAGGTATGCCCATGTAATTAAAAAAATAAATAAATATATAAAATATTTAATTTGTGGGTTTGAAGAAAATTTTTTAAACAGAAAATCTGTTTGTTGATTGACGTTTCTCTTATAAATTCATCGGTGGTTTGAAGGAAGAAAATTGATTGTCAATATTTCAGATTATAATTAAAATGAGTTTATTATAACACATTTTGTGAGCGGACGTAAAATAATTATGGTTTTCTGAAAAAAGAAATAACCAAACAAATGGAATACATCAAATTATATACAAAATCAAATATAACTATATAAGATAATTACATAACACATATTAATAATAACAAAATGTCATTAATTTTATAATGATTGATTGCATATTATAACAATGGGAAGTAAAAATGCTGTAACACCATACATAAAACAGCAAAATGTGCCCTAAAAATATATAAATTATTAGTATAGACTGACGCCAGCAGAAATAAATCCATATAATCATATCATCCTTATATTATTATTTTTTATTCTTTACCACCATTATTATTATTATATTATATTATTTTTATTATTATTATTATTATTAGGATTTTATGTTACAAACCATTAATTTTATTTTATGTTTAACAGAAAGAAAAAAAAAGATGGAATTTAATGTTAAACCTAATAACAACAAAAATACCAATATGAAAATATATATATATAAAGAGGTGCATGTTATAAAAACGAATATATATTATACGATTTTATACGCAGATCTATTGTATTTAATAGTTCCTCCAAAATATATTATATTATATTATAAAAAAAAATATATAACATATTTAGTCATAATAATTTGATCGATTATATATCGTTTCTTACTAAATAATTATATAAATATATAATTAGTTGTTTTATTCAATCATTATTAATTTCTATTTTGTGTAGAGTAAAATGAAACAATGTCGATCGGTACCAAATGCTGACCAGTGATACTTTTCACATTGGTATTAGCGTATATATATAAAAAATATAAACCGCATTGAGGGAAAATGTAACTTTGGATATGACCAATTATTACCTAATGTTTATATATAAAGTATCATATCCACAAATTGACTGAATGTATAATAAATGTTTGCTAGATGCCATAAGCTAATACTTAACATAAATACAAGTGACCACACACATGTGTAATCATTTCACATAGGATTTATAGTTCAATTAAAGTGTATATATATACAGAGAGAGAGAGAAAAAAAAATAAGATGATAATTTATCAGAATAAAATATTAAATATTAAATTTAATTAAATATTTTTCAAATGTAATAGCGTACATTAATTATATTGAATTATAAATGTACATACAAGAAAATAAACAATAATGACAGCAAACAAACAAAATATTTCAATAGATCTATTAATTTAAAGAAAATAATTCACATAAGATGAAGAAAATAAAATAAGAAAACCATAAATATGGTACAAGCAGCACACACTCACACACACTATACGTAACAGACGTCTAAACAGATATACATGTAAATACTTAAATTTAATATATTATGAATGCGTGTAGTAAATGTTGTTAAAATTATCCCCACATTGACTTGAAAATTAATGACTTAAAACAAAATTTTAACACTTTTTTTTTTTTTTTTTATGTTGTGCTATACGCTGTTCTGTCGTTCATTAACTATAATATCATTATATTAATATACATATTCATATATAATATACCATATATATAAAAGATACACAGCAAAGAGACAGTTCATTCAAAAAATATAAAAGAAAAAACAACAAAAAGTGACATGATCGTAGTATAAGAGCTTTTTAAATTAAATTTATTATAATTGCTTGTTAAATGGATAAATAAGACATTCAACTTAATCCTAAAACCATCATTTTTTAGAAAATGTTTTATGTCAAACAGCTGAATATTTTATTCAATGATATAATTCATTTCGATTGTGCGATGAATATGTGTTTTGCTTATGTAAATAGTATCTATGTATAGTAAAAAGTATATAACATAAATAAATACGCAAGTATAAAAATTACCATTGATTTAAATAATTTAGTTAATTTATAGTAAACATTTTTCAAAGCCGTTCAGAAATTTATTCTTAATTGTAATATATTTTATACCATAACCGAATATTAGAAATCGTTTTCTTATATATATAGTTAAGTAATTTGTTCAATCATACAAAAAATTATATACAATTAAACAACCATTTGTTGTTCGTTGAATGAAATAAATTATTAATAACATATATGTTATGTTAGACGCTATCAAGAAATTTGTCAATGTCTGGACAGTGTACCCATCGAACAACGTGTGTTGTAGTAGATGCAAGCAGTTGAATATATAGTCTATGTTAGCAAACGTTGTCACTCTGTTCTCGGTAATGGTAATGTAATACTCCGACAAAGTAATAGCACAATGAACTGTTATATTTTCAATTATTTCAAATTCATAAAAGATGTTTTTCATCGATAATAAATTTCCACAAAAATACAATTTTTCCATTCAGTATATTCTGTAGCATATATGAAATATTTAAAGACTTTTAAAATTGACCGATCCAATATATATTTGATTTACACCAGATAAACCATTATCAATTGTAGAATTTCAAATAGGACACTGCGACAAAATATATATGAAAATAACTAGTGAATTTATAGAATAATAAATTTCATGGTTTCTCATGCACAGAATATTTATCTTCGAATTTATTTATTAAAAGAATAAATATACAGCATAGTATTTGAAATTATATATATATTAAAATATACAAGAATTAAGAACTATATGGATATACATTATATAGAATAGTTAAAATATCTCGTACATACATTATTGGCTTCGTTTGCTAAAATCATATTATCAATGGAAATGAAAGACAGATATCAAAATTCATATATATATATATATATAAGAGTACATATATATTTATAATCTGTCGAGTACATTTATATATAAAATAACGCAATATGCCAAATAAACTTATGGTTGTTATGTGACACATTTAAAAGATAAATTGCAGCTGTTTAAAATAAAATCCAAACAAATAAATTTTCAAATACTTCTTCAATTAGTATTCTCTCATATATATAAATAATATAAAATATATAAATAATTAATTAATGATGGAAATCATCTTGTAATAGTTCACTATCTACAATATAAAAATTATACTCGTACGTATTGAAAGTTTCTGGAAAATAAAGATTTTTCGTGGCATTTGTAGATGTTGTCAAAAGTTTGTAATCACACGACACATTGATATGTTGATACGGCTTTTATTTTAGGTTCCATGAATTTTTATCGTGACTTGCAATGTGTAAAAATCATAGCATTGATGATGGAAGTTAGCAGTAACACCTATAACTTACTTACTTAATTACCAGTAAGTAATGTATAGGTGCACAGTTGTTAGAATCAATCAGAGTTTGGAGTAATCAACCATATACGGTAGGTACAGGGAATGGTGTATTTGAAAAAATCGGTACGAAATACTGAGGTAGAATTATGTAATGTAATACTTTATCAAAATACAAAAATTTGGCATTCCATTAACGATAGGATAGAATATTGTGCGTGTAATTATATTACAAAGATTGAATTTGAAATGATTCGACGCGGTTTTTGTTTAAAGGAAAAATTAATTAATTGTGTGATATTCTTTTTTGTACATAAAACTATAAAATTAATGAGCTGTAGTCGATAATATTTATGTGAATTGATATCTGAATTATATCTCTAAAAAAAAATAGGTATATACATTTTATAAAACATCTTCTTATTCAAAATAAATTTATTGATATGTTGCCATTTTCGACAGCCTTTATAAATTAGTTGTTTTGTATTTTATTTTATTTTATTTTTTCTGTAGCTAAATATATTATATATCGTTATATTTTATACGACGTTCACAATGTGATGTTGATGATATTTTATGGCTTTCTATGTTATTTTTAATTACCTTTTTATGGGTGTTGTGTATAGCAACATATAACAACATACAATATTATAGTTAGTTAGTTAGAAATAGTAAACATATTGAAATATAGGAAAAAAACAAAGCAAAACACATATAATATACCGAAATAAATAAATACTTAATCTTTTATTTATTTCATCTGTGCGTTAATTATGTAAATAATTATATTGGACGGGGTAACATTATAAAGGTGATAAAAATGAATAATAAAAAAAAATAAAAATAAAATAGATTTATTATTTTCTAATTTAATTTTTTGTTTTTATAGAGTTCATTAATTTATATGGATCCATTTATATGGATAAAAAAAAAAAAAAGGCATAAACGTACGCAGCACACACAAATATAAAATAAATAATTAATTTAAACGTTTCTCTACCTATTCTATTAATTAGATTTTTTTATGGTAATAATGATTTCAACAGAATGTATTGTTAATAGAGTCGTTGTATTAAAAGTGTATGTAAATAAACGAAAATAATAGAAGATTTGGAACCATTTCCAATGAAACCTAAATGCTTTCAAGCATATAAAAAATAAATCCCGATCTTATAGTACATTAAACACCGTATAGACAAATCAATCTTCGCCAAAGTATAGTAAAGCAAAAATAAAGGGCAATAAAATTCATTCAATTAAAAACATTTTGTAGAAATAAGGAGTTAAATTAATATTATCAAACCACTGGAATATAAAATAACTGATTCATACCAATAGTATTAAATATGTGTGAGTGAAATTGGAAACAAAAAATATTAAATAACAATATATTAAATGAAAAATAAATAAAAAAGAAACTCACCATTTATTGATGATCTACGATTGGATGAAAACATCTCGGTAATTATTGCTATATTGCAATTTATAATAATTTGCAACTAATATTTGTTGACTATGTTGAAGTATTGTACGAAAAATACATTTTAATTGTTGTGCCAATGTTGTAAATTATTATTTGTAGATAAAAAATTATAATAATAATAATAATTTAATAGTAGTAGCTAAAGTTGTTATATTTGATGTATAACGTTGATGTTGTAGATAGTTGAGGTTCCTGAATATATATTTATATTTAATATATTATAAATAAATGGATGTTGTACGAAATGTGATATACTTTAAATAATTTTAAAAATATATCCAAAAACAGCAACACATTCATATTGTTCTCGCATTCGTTTATTTTCCAATATAAGTAACTGCAATGAAAAAAAAAATAAAAATTATAATTTAATGTAAGAATAAATAAAATTGAGTTAATGCATAAATATTATCCCACCCCAAAATCACTTCCTAAAATTTATGGTACAGATTATTTAAATCGAATTTATGGTAAAACAAAAAATAATAATAAAATAATGTCGGTTTTTCAATGATCAAAAAGTGATACATAAAAGTTGACGTCAATTATATGCGTCCTTATAATATATGATATAGTTCTTGTTGATGCTGATGAAGATATGTATGGAAATGGACAGCGCTCTGTCGGTTCAATTTGAATGAGAAAAATTTAATAATATACCACAATCCAGTCAGTATGCCTAAAGTCTATATATGTATTGTATTTATTTTCGATACTATAATTTGTAAAACTTTGCCAATGCATTTAAATTAAACAAAATTATCGTACGCACACAAAATCTACAATATATATTCAGTGAGCATTTCAGTGCCCGTATATATTTTATTTCTCGCCCATTTATCGATAAATTCTAAATCACATTATAATAATAATATCCTTCTTATATAATATAATATACACAGTATCATGCGAAACATTGGTTGACATTTTAAACTATTGTATATTTTAAATAATGTTATTATATAGGCTTTTTATTGGTTTGGTAAACATTCATTTCATAAATTTGTTATTACCATTGTGTCTCTCTCAAATGCTATACTTTATGAAATCATATTATATAGTTACATGTCCATTATAAAACATATATATATAATATAAATATACACACAAAATAATTATATATATTATAGATAGATAGACGTTCGTGTATTCAATTTTATTATTGTTCTCCTGTCCAGTTTTTATATATAAACTCATATGTAACAATATCTTAAACATATATTATTTGGTATTGTTGTTATAAAAATCGGTGCAGTTATGATGATGATGATGGTGAGGTTGTGGAAATTATATACAATTGAATTATTTATTGATCAATCATATGCTATTCGATATTGTCGTTTTCCTTTTTGTTGTATTATATTACAATTTAAGTATATTTTTTATACTTTGGAATTTCTTTAATTTAAGTTATCACATTAAATGATGTTTTCTTGGAATACGCAACAATCGTTTGATATGTGAAAAAAAACATGTAAGCGAAAAATCTCAATAACAGAAATAATATGTACATATTTCTATAATATATAGTAAAAGAAGAATGTTAGTAGGGTTCCATCAATCAATGATAATATATCAAAAAAAAAAAAAAACGAAATCAACAACAATATTATAATAAGAAATACATAATTTAATGTTAAAATCATGCCGACATTATTGTGCACACAAAATGACAGGTTTTTCTTTTTCCGCTTTTTTTTTCCGACTTCTTTTTACCATTTTTATATTTTTTTATTTTTTTAACTTATGTTTGTATTGTTGATTGACAGACTGTCAATATTTATACGACATATATGAAAATCAAATAGCTTGATATTATTTTCATATTATTATATTGAAAAAAAAAATTATTTGTAACATGCGACGACACAATGGAAAAAGGCAAAAATAAAAAAAATAATATTTTTACATATATAAATAAATAACTAAATAAATAACTAAATAAATAAATATACAATATATAAATAAATAAATGATTGTATAAATATTTCAATAGCTAATAGTTCCAGAATATTTTTTTTATACGTGTGTCTATAAAGGTGGAGTTAAGGTACAGGTAAACGTAACATTAAAATAGAAATACTATTTCAAATACAAAACAAGTCTTGGGTATTATGGACGAAAAAATCTTTTACTTAAACAGAACCCATTATTAACATTTATTTTTATTATAGGTAAGTTATATTCTTAGTATAATTTTTTGTATTATTTACTATTAATTAAGTAAGAAAAATATTAACTTATACAAATTTGATAATAATTGGACGTTAGGCGGAAATAAGGACACTGTTTTTTTAGTTATAGTGTCAATGGAACATAAATATATATATATATATATAGGAGTAATTCAATTATAATTACAATATTTTTGTAAGGACAAAAATAATTAAATTTCGTTTAATTACATCTTCAGCAATTTTATCTCAAATAGTTTTTTACCAACTTCTGATTCAGTACAATAAAAATAAATTGGATATAAAAATGTCGATAGCCAATATAAATTGCATTATTAACAGCATATTTTATATTTATGTTTGACTAAAAAAATTAAATACATTCTCGTTTAATACTTACTCATGTCAAATTTTAATAAATTAAATAGTAAATGAAATTAATTAATTTTTTATGAAATATATTTGATAATTTTTATCACAATACGCAAGAAATTAAATATTACATATTCCTTAATATATAAAAAATATATACTACAAGTAATAAAGAAACAGTGACGCCGATACAATGCACTTGTTAATTTTCAAACGAGTTAGCCTATCCAGTTTGGAATTGATAAGCTGTAAAATATAAGGGAAACATTTTTTGAGAGTGATTAATATTAGAATAGGATTATTCAAAAATGTCTATAGCATTGCATAACGATTGTGGAAAGACTGTCCAAACAAGTGTTTCCAACGTTTCCTGACTGTTGTTGAAACTCATTATTATGCAATAAAATTTAGGTTTCATATAAATCGATATACTCTTCTAGTTCCTTCAAAACACATTTGATGAATTGTTGTTGTTACAGCGATAATTGTTTATCATTGACGTTTCATTAATAAACGTATTTTATATTGTATTATAAGCTGTTAAAGTTTTATGGATAAAACTGATTTTTTAATTATTTGACAAAAAAAATGGAAACTATCGATGAATTTTAAACATGGTGAGCGTATAGCCAGAGTATCATTAGCCATAAACCATTGAGTCTAGATTGCTTCAAAAATAATCATATTTCTTTTCTAAAAAATTCAATGCTCTTAAGATGGTCAAAGGTTTGTAAATTCGTATACGGATAATAGTTTGCAAGAAACAATGTATTGTTATTTTTAATTTGTAGTCAATCGGACTAACTTCAGATATCAATTGCTAAATTTTATCCTCAGTAATCCTCAAACTATTCGGTACTGAACTTTAGCAAAACATTTACTAATATTAATCACTGTCAATAAATGTTCTCATTTGAGTTGAGTTAGTTATTCATATTATATATTAACTTGTTGACAAATAAATACATATTATCCGCATGACTGTTTCTTTTTTACCTTATTACTCGCGATTTATGTATTATAACAATGAGTTATGTATTTTTCTTATCTTGTTTATTAAATTTCTTATGTATTATTGATAAAAATTATGAAATGAATTTGTAAAAAAAAAATATAAATTTGACTGAATACATACTGGTCAAAATTAGACGTGAGTAAATATTAAACGAGAAGGTATTTATTTTTTTAATCAGTGTTTTTAAATATTACGGACAAGTAAAAATATGCAGGTTCCTAATATAAAACTATACAATGGCTATGAAATGCCTGCAAATGGATTAGGAACATACCTGGACAATAAATCAGTTTGTATTATATAATTATATTTTTAATAATATATCTTAGTTAGGAAATTTTAAAAATTAATAATAATTATCAAAATAAATGTGTAATTCGTTGAATGTATATATAATTATAATTGCATAGGATTCAAATGGTGAAGTTGAAAAGGCTGTTAAATATGCAATTGATATTGGCTACCGACATTTTGATACAGCCTATCTTTATGGGACTGAATTTGAAGTTGGTAAAGCAATTAGAGATAAAATTGCCGAAGGTGTAGTTCAACGAAATGAACTTTTTGTCGTTACAAAAGTAATTACGAAAGATTTGTTTTTTTGTTTTTATGAAGAAACATTAAAAGTATATTAATTTATTTAAATTTCAAGATATGGTGTACTTTTCATGAACCACAACGTGTTGAGTATGCATGTCGAAAATCTTTAGAAAATCTTGGATTAGACTATGTTGATTTATATATAATACATGCACCGATGGGAATGGTTTATGAAAATGATGAAAATTTATATCCAATGGATGCAGATAAAAAACAATTCCTTTTGAAGTAAGTTTGTGTTTTATATTTTGATAAAATAAAACTGATAGTTTGTAACACTTTTCAAGTGTAACCGGAAATATTGTGATTCTTATTTAAAAATTCATCGTCTTCGGTTACACTTGAATATTGTTACTTGTTAGTAATTATTTAAAATTAAATATTACATTAACATAGTTATAACAATAGAATTAATGCTATAATTTAACTATTTTATTTATTTAATTTTTCTGTCATAATTACATATAATTCTATTGTTTTTCATACTCATATGAAATATAAAAATTGGATTTTGCATGTTACTTTTTTATGTGTAACTGTGTAAGAAACCATAGGCGGCTGCTCCAAGTTACAATTTATATACAGCCATAAATACTAAAGTTACTCAATAATTGTTATTGTTATTTTTAATGAAGCTGGGATATTGTTCTTGTTATTTCAGAAACTATAAAAACCTCCTTCATTAAATTTAGTTCAAATAAACGTGATTGACTGCCGTATTCTGCATTATTTTCCAAATACTTAAATTCTAATAAACAACAAATATTAAAATCACAATGATTACTTTGCAATTGAATTAATTATGTGAAATCACAAAAGTACGCGCTTTATAATTGTTCAACGAAAATTAAAAAAATAGTAAAGTCGTTTGTTTTATTTTCCAAACAACGCCATTAATAATATTAATAACATTAATAATTTCTATTTATAATTACAATACTATAATTAATTCTTTTTTAACCAGACATAATATATTCCATGATGTAGTGAAAATTTCTATAATTGTCTTTGCACATACGAAGGAGGTTTGAGTTATATTTCTATTAAAAAATTTAACATTTTATGTGAAACGTTATGGATACTCTTATTTCACAAAAAAAAACAGCGAGAATACTAAACACGTTGCTAGAATTTTGGGAAACCGCAAAAAGAAAAACGCGATCATATATGCGATGGGTGTACATTTTCTAATAAGTAGATTAATTTTGGTTTTATAAACTCAGTGTAATTATTCTCGCAGGTTTATTTTAGCAGTTTATTTAATAGTATATAAAGTGACAAGATAGTGAAATTATTCAATTGTAATATTAAACACGGTTGTGATAATAGGTTTTAGTTATTTATAACATTCGTAAATTGTAAAAGTGTGGACAACATTCGGTCTGTGATTACATAATAAACAAAAAATAAAAAATGAAACTTTTAACTGTACCATTAAATGATGGTTATAAAATGCCAATATTAGGATTAGGAACAAATAAGAAAAGTGAAGCAGTTGAAGTAGCTGTAAAATATGCAATTGATGTTGGCTATCGGCATTTTGATACAGCATTTGCATATTTTACTGAACCTGAAGTTGGTAAAGCAATTAAAGATAAAATTGCAGAAGGTGTAGTTAAACGAAATGAAATTTATGTTGTTACAAAAGTAATTAATTGAAATATTTTTTTATTGATAAAAGATTTCATAAAAGAAATATTTATTTTTTATTCGAAATTAAAATCTAAAAAAGTTATGGAATATTTATCATGAACCAGAACGTGTTGAGTATGCGTGTCGAAAATCTTTAGAAAACTTGGGATTAGATTATATAGATTTATATGTAATGCATACACCAATTGGATATTCTTACCAAAATGATTCGACTTTATTTCTAAAGGAAAGTAATCAAAAAATTACGTTTAGGTATAATGTTTAATTTAGTTCATTACACACCTTTAATTAATTTTAATCTATTATCTATTATCTATTTGTATCATGACATTTTTTTATTTATTTTTGTTTTGTCAAAAAAAAAAGTAAAACACTTAAGTAATTCTGTGATATCAATTAATTTATTTAATTTTACAGTGATGTCGATTATTTGGATACATGGAAAGCAATGGAACGTTTAGTAAAACTTGGTTTAACACGAAGCATTGGTGTATCCAATTTTAATAGTGAACAAATTGATAGATTATTAAGTGTTGCCGAAATCCATCCAGTTAATAATCAAATTGAATGTAATCCAAATTTAAATCAAAAGAAATTAATACAATTTTGTAAGGAACGGAATATTATTGTGACTGCCTATTGTCCATTAGGACGTCCGAATAGTGAAAAGAAGACACCGAATTTTTTCTATGATCCGAAAATTAATGAAATTTGTAAAAAATATAATAAAACATCAGCACAAATTATTTTAAGATATTTGGTATGCGAGAAATTTTGGTTTTTTAATTTCATATTTATTTATTAGTAAAATTTTGTATTTTCTTCTTCTGTTCACTATTTTTAGTATCAAATTGGAACAGTTCCGTTACCAAAATCAGTAACCAATTCAAGGATTAAAGAAAATATTGAAATATTCGATTTTGAATTAACTGCTAAAGAAATGGAAATTATTGATGGATTTCAAAATGGTGAACGATTAGTTGGGTTAGAAGTTATGAAAGATCATAAATATTTTCCATTTGGTATTGAATATTAATAATCATTTAAAAGTGAAATTTATTTATATCAAAGTAAAAATGTAGAATGTAGATTAAACTATTATGGAAATTAATGTAACATATTCATCAATTATTTTATAAATTATATAAAAATGTTCCTTGAATTTTATAAAGCACTACTAAAAACAACGAATTTTAAAAGAATATTAACATTTTTCAATTCAAATATTTATTATGAAAACATAAAATTAAAGCTGATAAAAATTGAAACTATAATTTATTAAAATTATGCATGCTCCGAAATTTATAGAAGACGATTTTTCAGAATATTTTCTACTGGTCCAGGTTGAAATTCTCTTCATTTAATACTATAAAATCTGTACCTTAGAAAGACAAACCATATATCGTTGCTCATCTTCCAACTTAGACGCTTCTTATACTACAGTAGTTTAATTCTACAGAGATCATAACGAAAAATCAACTAAAACTAAACTCTTAATAATGGAAGTACCAATTCTACATATAAGTATAATTTCTTTGCGCCACTGTTTCTTTACTAGTACTTTGTATTATTTAAAAATGAATAAGCATTTAATTATCTCATTTGTAAATTTCTTATGTATTGTGTGAGATATGAATTATCAAATAAATTTGGAAAAACAAAAAATCCAATTCATTCACTTAAAATAAAAGATTTGTATTTATTAAACGAGCATATTTCTTGTGCATTGTGTCAAAGTGATTTTGAATATTATAAATATAACCGAAAATATGATAGTTCCAAGTGTAAAATTACACAATGGTTATGAATTGCCTGCATATGGACTAGGAACATTTTTGCGTTCGTTAAATAACTCAGTAAATATAAATAATAATAATAATAATAAATAATGTAAATATCGTTTGTTTAATCAATGTAAATAATTGTAGGAAGAGAATGGCCAAGTTGAAAAGGCCGTAAAATATGCAATTGATATTGGTTATCGACATTTTGATACAGCTTTTGTTTATAGGACTGAACCTGAAGTTGGTAAAGCAATTAGAGATAAAATTGCTGAAGGTGTAGTTCAGCGAAATGAAATTTTTGTCGTTACAAAAGTAATTATAATTTTTCAATAACAATATTATTAGAAAAAAAAAAAAACTTTTAAAAATAAAATTTGTACTTAAAGTTATGGTGTACTTTTCATGAACCACAACGTGTTGAATATGCATGTCGAAAATCTTTGGAAAATTTGGGATTAGATTATATTGATTTATATTTAATGCATGCACCGATTGGTCTTGTTTATCAAAATGACGAAGACGTATTTCCAAAAGATAAAGATCAAAAAATGTTATCAAAGTAAGCGTACGATTTATATACTGTCACATATAATTAAATAATATTGTTGATAGGTCATCTATTAGAACATGTTTTTAAATGTTAATTTTAAATGCTTGTTGATAAACTTTGATATTCGAAATTTGCTCATCTGCTCGAAATATCCATAACTTTTATATTCTTCTTCAAACTAACTAATCAATAACTACTTTACTGTGTCTAACAATCTATTTTAAATAATTGGCGTCGTTGAAAATTGAACATGTGACATATAAAATGAATATATTTTATAATAAATTAATAAAAATTGTCTAAATAATTTTTAAAATATTACAGTGACATCGATTATTTGGATACATGGAAAGCAATGGAACGTTTAGTAAAACTTGGTTTAACACGAAGCATTGGTGTATCCAATTTTAATAGTGAACAAATTGATAGATTATTAAGTGTTGCCGAAATCCATCCAGTTAATAATCAAATTGAATGTAATCCAAATTTAAATCAAAAGAAATTAATACAATTTTGTAAGGAACGGAATATTATTGTAACTGCCTATTGTCCATTAGGACGTCCGAATAGTGAAAAGAAGACACCGAATTTTTTCTATGATTCGAAAATTAAAGAAATTGGTAAAAAATATAATAAAACATCAGCACAAATTATTTTAAGATATTTGGTATGCGAGAAATTTTGATTTTCTAATTTCACATTTATTTATTAATAAAATTTTGTATTTTCTTCTTCTGTTCACTATTTGTAGTATCAAATTGGAACAGTTCCGTTGCCAAAATCAGTAACCATTTCAAGGATTAAAGAAAATATTGAAATATTTGATTTTGAATTATCTGATGAAGATATGAAAAATATTGATGGATTTCAAAATGGTGAACGATTAGTTGGGTTAGAAGTATTTAATGATCATAAATTTTATCCATTTGGTATTGAATATTAAAAATCATTTAAAAATGTTTATATCAGTATAAAATTAAATTGGTAAAAATAAGTTGAATCCATTTATGTTTAAATTATTGTATTGTATATATATAACCCTAAATAGTGGATACACAATTCTTCATACAACAAATAAATTCGGTAAATCACTCCTCTCAATGGGATTATGTAAAATAACAATTTACAATGACACGATAATTTAATTGCATACTTTTTTTTGTATATAGGATCCAATATCGTCTTTTGAACAGTATATATTATACAAGAATTTAAGATATCAATACATAGAAGTTTTTATCAAAAATTGAACATTAAATAAATCAATACTGAAATATTTGATTATATTCATATGCTCCTTATTTAAACTATTTATAACTATCCATATTCTACCAGTGAAGATAATAAAAAATTAAAATACAAATTTCGAAAATAAAATACGTTCTACAAATTTCGTCTAATTTTTTACACAAAACATATATATAAAAAATTGTATAGATATAGAGATATACAGATACAAAATTTACAACACAACGGCCGACCCAACCCATCCCCTTTAACAATTGTTTCTGTTTTATACTGTTTTGGTTTCCTATTTGTACACTATAAATTTTTATATTTATAAATATACGTATAATAAGTTACATCAATATATGAATATACATATAGAATAAGGATTGTGTATCGTGTATACTCTGTCGCTTGTCATTGCTGTCGTTGTTACCCATTCTAACATATCTGTGATAAATCGAAAGAATTATTGTTGCAATTTATATTTTTATTTGAGAACAAATTCCTTTTTAGAAAAATAATATAAAAACGACGAAAGTAATGTATACTCCTATAATATAATATACAGCAGCATCTATATACACGTAAACTATGTGATGTCGTATCAAGGCAACAAATATATATATAGTATATAACATATGTATATGGTATACGTATATATACGTTACGTTATAACATTGAAGAAAAGAATAATAGAGGACAGAGCAACACTAACTTAAGTACATCAATATATCACTATCCTAATCTTTTACTCTTTGCCCTCATGACACCAACATATCCGAGGACATTGGGGGTGCGATATCTGTCGTCACGTACAAGATTGAAGACCATAATAATATACACATACGTATATGCATGCACATACATATATGGTAAAATATAGGGTTGGATTGAAATATTGTTTGTAGTTTTCGGAAGAAAAATTTTTCTTTATTTAATTTTTTATTTATTTGTTATTTATTTATTTCTCCTTATTTTTTTCTCTGGTGAATTTTCATCTAAAAAACTTAAGTATTTGTATATTATATAAAATGTTATATATAAAGTACAGTGAAAGGGACAGGAAATATATATTCATAGGAAAATTGTGGATAACTTTTTTGTATATAAATTTGACATTGAAAAATTATTATTTAAAAGAAAATATAAATTAATATTTTTACAGCAATGTAATGATTTTTTTTCCAATTTTTATTTTGAACACTTGTAACACACCCTATATTTTAATATTTATGTAATAGTTTTACCAGTTTTTAACTAAATGAAATCTATTTTTCTTTTCCTAACATTTTCTACAAATATACATATAATGCAATGTATATTATATGTTGTAATATAAATTATATATAAATGTAATAACATAACCAATATAAAATGAACGTAACAGACTATATTTTAACATGCCATCCGGTATTTTCCTTTTTCCCATATAACTAATATCATTTCACGTCTTTCTCTCTACTTCATCTCTTCCCCATCATTATTATTATTATTATTATTATTATTATTATTATTATTATTATATATATGTGGTTTAACCTAGTCTTTGTCGTTGTTAGACCGACTATATTGACCTAAACTCTAAATTGTGGCCACAAATCTTCCAGTAACATTGGCCACAAATGGTATTAACGTTTTATAAACATGTATATTCGAGTTGTATACAATAAAATACGTATACGACCGTATTCGTATATACATTTATATACATTTATATACAGATAAATTTCTGGTCATTTCACATTTTTCTGGCTTTTATTATTTCTTTTATAGAATATATATGGTATTGCATATGGTCTATCTTTATTTTATTTTTGTTAAATTGTTGTTGTTATGAGTATTTTTTGGTAATAAGTGTGATATTATTTTGAAAATAATTTTATTTATTTATTTTTTTTATGTTATCCAACACAAGATTCAGATTTTTATATAATACTTTATTGTAGTAAAATATATTATATTATAAATTATAGTTGTTACTGCATTAAATATGTTGGTAAATTATTATATTTTTATAACAACTAATGAAATAATTCAGAAAACTATTGGGTTTGGTATGCGGTACACATTTATAGAAGAAACTAACACGATTTTATTACCATTTTTGTACACATTTTAGGAAAATTTACAGTAAATGATGATAATGTCCAGTAGCATTTATTCACCAGTTATTTGGAAAACATTTGTTGTGTAGATCTTCAAAGATATCTACGATAATATAGAATAGTTTTCAAACGAAATACGTTTCCATAAAAGCTTTAACATCAAACATAAGACTTAATAATTAAATCGATTAGTGAATTGTGCTAGTATTTTTCGCATTTACTAACCGATACCATATATTAATTCGTCAGATTATTATTTTTAATTTACACATTTGCTTTTTTTTAAATTAATTAATTAAATTAATTTGATATAAGGAATGTTTATGAAATTATTTCTTCGATTCATTCAATTTAGAAATGTAATGACAATGATGTTATTATCAGCTATATACAAATCACTTAATTAACAATCCAAGAATAGATATTTTACATGTAAATAAAGTATAAAATAATAAGTGACAGAAATTTTACTATTAACATAAATTCGTTAGCGAATGATTTAATTTAAAACTTATCAAAATTATTTGTATAATGATTTAAATGTTCCAAAACCCAGTGATGTTTTCACATATAGCACATATAGTAATTACAGCGAAATACAACAAATCCATATTAAAATAATAATTACACATATGTAAATAAAAATCAATTTGTTAATAAATAACAATTATATTTATGAAATCTATAAAATTAATTTATCAATTTAAAAAACGTATATATAAAAATAATGTCAAATTAATTATATTTTAAAATATATCAATTTATAACTTAAACACGAATTCATTTCAATGTATAAATTATTAAATATAATAAATTAAAATAATTTAACTCTTATCTTTTATTTATAGACAGACAGAGTTGAACTATAGAAAAATAGTGTTCAGTAAATATTATTATGTATTTAACAATTGCAATAATGACAATGTGTAAAAATATTAAAAATTTACAAGAATTTGTTAGAATATATGATCGATGACTTAAACGTAAATGTAATGTAATAAACAAAAGAGTGGATGATGGTAACGATCCATGTAGAATAACGCTTTTAAATCCACAAATTTATGTAAGAAATTTTTCAATATCTTCAGCTGAGTAACCATTTGTGTTTAGGGAATATTTGTGTTCATTTAACATGACTTTATTATCAATATTTAACTTAATGAGTATAATGACATAAAATTTTGTGATATTTAACCATAACTTATTGTTAGTTTACAACAATAATATTATTATCATATACACACACACGCACATATTCGTATAATATTGGTACAAGATTTTTTATGATATTATATATCCTTCCATTCACTTTTAAGTACGGATTTCATGTGTATAATGTGTAAAACTTGCAAAGTAGATTTCAATGATAATTCTTTCCTATATATAGTATTTTCATTATTATATGTAATAAAATAGAAGGTATTACCAGAGTATTAAAGCACATACAGTATACTCTTACTCGTTTAAGAAAATTGCCCATGATAAATGTTTTTAATAATAATCTATATAAGAAAACGGAAATTGTAACCATTATCAAAAGTAATGTTTGCATATGATATGCAAATTTTCACTTTAATAAATCATAAATTTTAAAGATTTTGGTTACGGTATATGTTTGTGTGTTTTTTTATGGATGCGATAAGAAAAGAAGGAAAATATAGGAAAATCTGTAAATAGGAAAAGCAAAGGAATATATATAGAGAGACTAAAATGATCGTGATGATGACGATGATAATAATAATAATAATAATAATAAAAATTCTAATATTGCATGTAAATGTTAACGACAATGACAAAATGTAAGAGAAAAAAAATAAAATGATATGCTATAAAAAAAAACAAGTATAGCATTTTAACTAAGGGAAAATTATAATAATTTATATTGAATGGAATTTTAATTTTTATCATTAATCAATTATTTAAATAAATGAATTAAAAAACTTTTCGAATAAATTGTGGCTGTTAAATTTTATAATTTATTATTATATTATTATATTTGTTTAATTTTCATTTGGATGTTGATGATTTGTTTAATTTAATAGTAGAATTATTTAATCAATTTTGTGTTTAATTAAACAGTGGTAGAATTTAAGAACGTATAGTAATATATGAAAGAAAAAATGTTTATGGCGTCTTCTTCTTAGTACATATACCAACATCTACCACAGTGTTCTCTTCACTAGCGTTAAAAATGAGTAAGCGGTTTTTGTGCAACTTAAAAAATGAAAAGCAATTGTGTAATAATTTTAAAAAAATACTTAATAATTCTGTGGTAGTTGTGACAACATGAAAATAAGACGGCATTAGAATAAAGTTATGCTTTTGAATTGTTCGTTACTGGTCTGTGATGATAAAAATATTATAATATAATTTAAAGTTAATATTATCGGTTGATTTAGTTGATTATTTTTATTACTACAATTTATTGTAAATTACAAATTAATTTTTTTAAATTTATTTTTTGTTATGGCACGTACAATTTGAATATTGAAAATAATAATAATAAATATAAATCGATTTGTAATAATTATAATAATAATGATATAATAATAATAATAAACAAATCAGCATTATTATTATGAACATAAAATGTAAATTTTTATTTAAAAACAATTATAATTGAAAGACAAAAAAATGTCAATATACGTGATGAGAATGTTTGTTTGGTTTCTTTTACTATTATTATTAATATTTATCAATTTATTTTATAGTTCAGCTGTCATTTAAAATATTGACAGCATACAATATAATAACATTTTTATGATAATGAGAATTCAGACATTGAATGAATTATAAATATAAACTGGTTGATTTTTTATTTATTTAATTGAAAACTATATACCCATCAGAATTTATTTGCGTAATTTCATTTTTAAATTCATAAATTATAATGAAACAATATATAGGCAGAGGAGGAATACAAAGTTTTTTATTTATGCGTCTGAGAATTTATTACCCATTCATTTATGTGACATAATTACTATAAATTATTTAGTTATTATAATTTAGAGTCAACAGAAATGGCCATTAGAAATAGTGTAAAAGTAAATCAATAAACTTAACGATTAGATTGTTGTAACGTTTATCATAATACGAATAACTTCTTGCATATGCAATTTCAGTCAATTTCTATGGTAGCCAAACTGGACACACCAATCTTAATTCAAACGTATGATTTTATTGTATTATTAAAAATAAGATTCAACAATGTTTGATAATATTCAACATTTCAAATAATATATCATATATTTTAAAATTTATATTTTTAAGTTGAAAAGATTTAAGTGTGTCGATTTATTTCATTTCTTATGTCAAAAATGTGACAAATAAACAATGGTCAATATCATACGCAGTAGGTGGTAGGTGATCATAAATTACTATGTATTCGTACGGATAAAGTAGTATTTGATTTTTATTTTATTTTATTAATAAATAATAAAATAATAACATATATAGGGTAGGAGCACCAGCAACCGAACAGGTGCCAGTAGTATTTTTTAATTTTTACTTTTACACTAACAATAAGTGTGCGGTTACTGATTTCTTCTACCCTATATACAGACAGAGAATACAATGCATTAGCCGTCAGATAACAATAGAATTAAAAGGAAACTATTTTAAAATGTATAGGTAAAATTCGATTCTAAAGATTTTTGTATTTTTGTATTTGAATTTTGTAGAACACGTACGCAAAACACACAAATACAAATATTAAACTAGCTAGATGTCATTCTTTTTTTCTTTTCAATGGACATACACAAACAAAAACATTCAAAAACCAAATTTATACATTACATATTATACACATGACTTATTCTCGCTGTTCGATAGAAAATATTAACATGACATGCTTTTGTGTTTTATTACAATATATTATAAGAAATGAAAAAAAAAAATTGTTTGATTTATGTTTACTTAGTTATTGTTAAATTTATAAATTTATGATCTAGTTCTCTATTCTGAAAATGGACTTTTGTTGTATCATACTTTTATTTTTCATTTATATTTATATGCATTCAATACTTATCTTTATAGTACAAAATAAGCACATTTTCATTTAAAACCACTTTAATTTTGTTTGACTATACTAAAAATTATAATAAAAAATGTTTTCTGTCGGTTAAAATGTAATAAGAAATTATAGCCAGTCAGCATAAGTAATAAAAATTATAAATTTGATGGTGTGTGTGTGTGTGGTGTAGATGTAAGTGTGATTTTTTGTTTAATAAATTTCAGGATGATAAATTAAAATTTTAAATAAAAAATAATTAATATTCACTTACATTTCAAAAAAATATGTTTTCGTCGATTATCCATCCACATATCCATATTCAATCCATAAAATACAAAATCATATAGTATTGAAAACAGAGTACTTATATTTTGCTCACAGCAAATGTATATGTTGTACAAAATTCGCCGTTGACTTTTCATCTGAAAAATTAAAAAATTTATTTTTACATTATTTTGCTATTATTAATATAATTCTATGATTTAAAAATTAGAATTTTTGATTAGGGAATGATGTGAATATTCCGAATAATGCTGCCAAAGTGCCTACGATCATAATGTCTATATAGTAAATGTTAGATATAGTCAGTCAGTATTAATAGCCAATCAACCGCAACACTCACTCAGAGACATATTTAGTATATTAGTAATTGCACTGCATCAGATTAAAACAATAAATTGCAAAAACATAGTAAGTAATGAAAGTGTAAATTTAAAATATATCATAACATATTTAATAGCTTTATATAACTTTTGTAAGATTTATTTAGAAACAATTATATACAACGTATATACATTACAAAAGAATTAAGTCTTTATTTTAGAAGGACCATCATTTAATTGGACATAATTATTTTATTATTTAATATATGGTTTTATTACAATTTTAAAAAGACAGATGACAACATCTATTTATAATAAACAATATTATAAATTTATTTCTATATGATGAAAACTTATAGTGATTTAACTTTGAAATATTGACTTGTATGAGATAGGATGAGATAAAATGTGGTCGAGTGTAAGTGAAAATTGAATATCGGTGAAATTGATTAAAAAAATGAAATATTTATCATAAATATTAGTTGTACGATTTGTGTGCAAAATATTGTATACAATATAAGAAACTTTTCAATATAAACTACAAACTTTAGGGTTGCTGTATAATATTATATCACTCACCAAGTGTATAATGAAAATAGAATATTTATATTTTATAGTTATTTATTTTGCATAAGTTGTTCTCTCATTAGTTATAAATTTATAATAATATATTTCCTTTCATTTATTTGATAATTTATATATTATTATCCTATTATTATTTTATTTTTTGCACAAAACTTTTTATTATCCTCTATGAAAAAAAAAAAAACTTGACAATCCACATTTTTTTTTCAATATAAGAAGAGATTATTTTACTTTAAAATTTTTGTAAAACGAAAAAAAAGGTATTGAGAAAAGATAACATTTATAAGTACCGGAGTATAATAATAAAGATGAAGAAAAATAAAGTCTTATTATTATTATTATTATTATTATTATTATTATTATGATCCGAGCATAGAATATAATTTAAGCCATATAATAAATAAGGGGTTTTTATATTTAATAGTTTTTCTTTAGGAAAAAATAAAAATAAATATAAGTTAGTTTTTTTATAACATAAATTATGAGTTTTTCTTATCCATCCAATGGTTATTTTTTTTTCTCATATTTTTATATTTTGTTATGTATGTTGTTATCATATTTCAACCCTATCATAATAAATTTAAAACATTTTGTATGTATTTTCCCCACATATTTCGTATTATAAAAGTAGCTGCAACTCTTTCAATTCTTTTTAACTGGTTTATTTATGTTATTATTTATATTATGTTTATTTTTTTATTTTTTTTTCGTTATGTTACATGACCAAAAATAAAATTTATAACCCCACTCGTTTTTCCTTTAGAGTATATCTCTACATAAAACAACATAATATTCAACTATATATATATAATATATTTATATACTAACAACTGCACCACATATATATTACTTACATACATATTTCTCATATTATGTATACAAACTACGAATTCATATATATATGAATTATATAGCATTAAATAATAATGCCAATATAAATAATCCAAAAAATATTTCAAAAAGCCATTAATTTCATTTAACATATGTGTTGTGTTGTTGTTATTATCTGACAACTAGTCATTATAAATCATTTAAAATATCTTTAGTAATATAATAATAATAATAATAATAATAATAATGTTTATATGATATTACGACGGGTCAACAAGTCCGATTATTTTTATTATTTAAAATGAATATCAAAATAAAAATATACGTATTTTACTCGCACGTAGTATGTGGAATCTGGTTTTTAATATTCATTTATATTTTCAACAAAATTTGTTTGTAAATAATATTTGTATATTGTAACGAGAGCAAAGGCGCTTGCCGGTTAGTGAAATAATAATACAATATTTGAATGAATAAATGTTTGTTCAAAGTTCTAAAGAAATCACAGAAATGTGCGGAATAATAAACGCAATAAAGAGTTATATGACATGTGGAGCATTGAATTGTGGCATATAGAGTGGACATAGAAATAATTACAAAGATTTATTACAACTTGTTTATAATCACATATTTATCATAAATTATTTGTAGTACAATACGGGTTCTGTATTTTAACGGTGTGATATAATTAATTTAACACTTTATGATTACCATTAATTTTTCTAATATATTTTGGATGATATTTAAATATATTAGACATTTTGCAAACATGCCAGCCGCGATGATAACATTATGTAAATGATAAATTCATAAAAATTTCGTAGATAAACTTCTTTATTTTTATATACGAATATTATTTCTGTGAATGTCATTATAACATTATAAATTTTCTCTTTTCTATATAAATATGCAAAAACTTTTTTCTCAAACACAGAAAAACAGGGTAATCCACATTTGAAATATGCCTCTAAAATAATCGAAACAAAAATATAAGTACACACTGATAATAATAGTTTGGCTTTTACCAAAACTCAAAGGTCCAACACCATCAGCAATTATACTTCCAAGTCTCTTAAAAAACGAATGATTTTATTAAATATTAAACATTCAATTATGTAATCATTCTCCGAATTATCATTATTTAACAAATTAACTATATATGACTACTTTAATTTGGTTAATTATAGTACATGATGTGAACGCGATATGTGCTGGAAAAGCAGACGGAAACAACTGGTATATACCATTCATGTGATCCAAGTCTATAAGCATAATAACTTCTATCATAAATGTGTACAAATTCATAGTCCTTATCAAATATTCCACCTAAAACATTATACTTTGTTCGTCATTGCTTTGGCCTATCAGAAAAATCACTTTAAAATGAGTCGCCCCGCATAAAACAATCATTGCTAATTTTTTTAAACGGCACATTAAATAAAAAATATTAAACATAAAAACAAAAAATATAAATAAATAAATGAATAATAAAATAAATAAGAAAAATATATATATCTAAAAATATAAATTAACATATAACATTTCAAATTCAACTCTATAACATAAATAACGTTTTATGTTTAAATAAATTCATATCCCAACGTTTAAATATCACATAAAATCCAATAAAATATTAATAAATTATTTATTTTATGAAATAACATCCATAAATTGTTGTTAGTTTATATATTTTGCTGTCAGAAAATTTCCATTTATAATTTATATGTCAACAAATTTATGAATATATGTACATGGTTGAGTGTATATGAATGTATGTGTGTGCTAGTATATATTAAATCTACACAGCTCATACGAATATTATAAATATATGAACTGGATGAATGCAGAATATTGTGCCCGATTTGAAAATAAATAAGTTTTTAATTCCAGATTGATAGAATGATAATGGGTTTCCTTGAAAGTGAGGTGGGTTTCGACATCTTCCACTGAAGTGAAGCATCCATGTATTTATAGCTTGGGATTGAATTGCTTCTTTAAATAGCAAAATGCATTTGAATTATCAATTTTTAAGCTAGCTGCTGAAATCTTTTCACATTTTTTATGCGTGGATTATTTTCCGCCAAAGAACTTGATGGTCTATACCAGACAGAACTATTTTTTTTTAGTGTTCTAAGAGAAGGAGCATGAAAATCTGGCACGAAGTTATGCCATTCATCCAATATTATAATATATTTTTTATATAATAAATTTACAGACAACAACAACGAATAATAAGAAAAATTAATGAAATATAAATTGTATAGTTGGTTTTCTGTTGTTGTTTTTTAAATTATATATTTTAAATATTACTTCAATGATTATAATTAATTAGGCAATTTTAAAATGCTTTATGTTTTAGATTAAAAATTAAATCTATTTATTTGATTACAGAATTGTGGCAATTTAGCGGTATAAGTGCTGAATATATAGCAAGTCCATAGATATATAATATGTATACTAAAAATATAATTATTCTGATAGCCAAGTAATTGTTAATGTTAAATTCCCGGCTAGGTATGGATACAATCCAGTTGTCAAATGACAATTATACAAGCAAATATTGAATGTATAGAATATTGTTAATGTCCATAACAACTTAATTTCATAAACAAATGGTAAATTTCAGTTGGAAAATATATATAGAAAAAAATTGTTAGTGGTATAATTTCAGCCAAACTATTATAAAAATATATCGGCCAATTTTCAAAAAGATATAATAAAAAATATATATATAAACTTGGTGAACTCAATGTAAACCCCAAACTCGAATATCTATGTTTTTGTAAAAGTAAGATGTCCTGCAATATGTAATCCTTTACAAAATTAAACATACCCATGTATCTAATATAAACCGTATATGTGTAAAATAATTTTCACGCTGAAAACAGATTTGGCAGTATACTTCCAAAATAATACTCAATTTTATTATATTTAAATTATTTTCAAAATGATCATATAAGAAACATCGCATAGTAATCATTGTCGTTTACCCATAAATTTAAACAAGAAAATATTTAATACACACTTACGAGTAATATAGTAATAAAGTGTATTTTTAGATAAATGTACTTAATTTTAACTAAACTAATTATGACTATTTAAGAAAATGTTAAATATTTAGTAATCAATTAGCATGTAATGGATTTTGAAAAGACAAAATATCAAAAAATAAAGCAAACGCGATAAATTGGGCAGAGAAACATTTTTCTATATAATAAATCAAATGTTTATATTATGAAATGGTAAAAAAAAGCCATAATTTTTGTATAAATACATAAAAAAATGTTCAACCATTTCTGAAAAACATTTTTTCGCTTCTTTTTTCATGTCTTGTGTGTGTTCGGTGTTGGTCTTTTTTTTTCTCTGCATTTTGTGTTGCTTTTTTTTCCTTTTTATTTTATTCTTATTTATATAATTTTTTTGTTTTTTTGTTTAAGTTGTACGCTTCTTTGCACTTCACTGAACAGACAATATTAACATCAAGTTCTTTGAATTCAAACTCTGTTTTTATTTTTATTTTTCCATTTATTCCTTTTTTTTCCCTTTTTTTTTTTTTGTTCAGAGTATTCTCTGTAATTTTTAATACGATATAAGATAACTCTTATTATATATATATATATATATTGTATTAAACGCGAGTTACGACAATCATGTTGATGCTGCCTGCCTGCCAAGGTATATTATACTGTATATAAATGTATATAAACGCGTAATATATATAAAATCACGGCGTATATTCACTGATAAACAAGCTGTTTGAACATGATGTTGTTATGGTAAAATGGTGTTGAAGCATATAAGCAGATTATTATATTTTAATTTATTTTTCAAAAATTTCTGTTGTGCTACTTTTATCATCATATTATATATTATACCATCATCATTAACATCGGCATGGTATGGTAAACTTATTACGTACAATATAAGAGGATTTTATTTTCATATAATTTTCATGATATCGTTTATAAGTATTATGCAAATCTAATAATAATATAATTTCATGATATATTAAATATATGCATAAATAGATATAATACGGAAAGGATAAATATTAGTATACATTTTTTAACCTATTTTTTTCAAATATATTTTCTTCTTCTCATTTCAACTTTACTATTTAATTCATTAAATTTATTAGGTAATGCGGTTAAAGATTTTATTCCATATACATAATAATGAAGAAAATGTTTCTATAAATGTTGTTATAAAAAAAGGACATTTTCAATGTAAGATTAATTTTTTTAAACTATACAGATTTTTGTGAAATGTAACCATTCTTTATTTCCATTGCTTTTATTATATTGAATAATATATTTATAAATTTATAAATGATTATTTACACACGCACAATTTTTACTGATACCATATATCTGTTATATGTGAATTTATTGTATTATATTTTTGAAAAGGGTCTGGGGTTTATTATAGAAGAAGCCAATTCTCTTCTATTACATAAATAATGTGCGTATATAAATAATAAAAATAAATAAAAGGTGTTTGTATAAGAAGATGTTTATAAAAATAATAAAAAAAAAACAAAAAATCATTCAATGATTGACAAGTTTTTCTGTTTTTAATAATCGTTATATTTCTCGAATATATATAATGATGACAGCTGTGGTCCTTTTATATAATATTTTTTTATTTTTTCGTCCTTTTCTACAATATTTGTCAATGTAAAATTTCGATGGTGGGTGTGTAATATTAATAATAAATAAATAAAAATGATATTTTCATTTTTTTTTTACATAATATATCATATGTCAAAATTTTATTTTATTATAATTTGATAAATTATTGTTATAAAAATGAGGTGGTTTGTATGATCTAAAGAAAAAAAAAAAAGCAACCAATGGTTTAATTTATTTTTATTGAGACTATTTATACTCGCAATAATGTCCTTCAAGTAAAGTTTGACTCTGAGAATTTTATCAAATTTATTAGCATGTTTTCTATTAAATTTATATACAATTTCAATTTATATTATAATTGAATTAAATTTATGTATTTCATTTCTGTTAATCTAAACATAAATATATACCCTAGTAAGAATTACCCAAGTACTTTGAAAAATGAGGTAAATTTCCGTGGAAAAAAAACCAAATATTTTCCATGGAAAAGATATATTGGAATTTGTCCAAAGAATTCAATTCATAAATTTTCCACTAAATATATAATAGTATTTTATTTAGGTCAATTAAAATCTTTGGATTGTCAGGGTAATATATGTTCAACATTTATCCGTGCGGTATTGTATTCATAATTTATTTCACCAATTATTCAAGACAGGTGGGTTCAAGTTTTGTATATTTCGCTAATCTATAGATATAATCCTCACTCTTCGTAATTTATTTTCCTAATTTTTAAAACAAACAGCAACTCAAATCGATATATTTTCTAGGAATTTTGTAAGACTTTACATGGATTTTATCCGTGGTTTTTTTTTTCTTGTTTACTACAAAAAAAAAAAAATGCACAATCAATTTTTGCCATCGTTTAGAAACTTCATTCCGTGCTCATAGAACTTCTAGTCTATCTGTAAAAAAAAACTGAATCAAACAGCGATTTGGCATCAGGAGAATCCATAGAAATTATCATCGGAAATATACGCGGATAATCCAAAGACATTTTTTATAAAAATCCATGGACAGCGTTGCACTCATCATATAAAATTCCAGCGGACATCCGTAAGAAATCTATAGATATTTCATCGGATTGAAACTACGGACTACTACTTATAATGTGGAAATTTTACGGACAAACTACGAACAGTGTTACTAGGGTATGGCTATCGAATTCGCACCTAATTTAAATCATGTTCAATTTTCTGGATGTTGATGTTATAATTAATTAATGACATTATACCTTTGCCAATTATTAATATATATACGACGATAATTTTAAATACTTTTTTTTCCTAAGATAATATTTCTACATTATTAAACATTATTAAAATAGATATGTCACAAAAATATTTATTATAAATATACGTACATAGATATTTAGATAAGATTGTACTATAAAATTTAAAAAAATATATAAATATAAAGAAATGATATAATGTTTTTATATAACAAAATTAGTAAAGGAAAAGCATGTACGTTAATGTGTAAGTAATATCTAAATATATATTTTTTAAATGATATATATATTAAAAAATATTGTTTATATAAAATAACAAATTAAATGAAAAATATATTGATGTTAATGTAATAAAAATTAAGACACAGTCAAGAATTCAGTTTAGTTTTTAAAATAAAAGAAAAAAAAAAACCTAAACAACAACGACGAACGCATATAAAAATAAAAGATGTGTTAAATTTATTTATAAATAAAACTTATTTTCAAAATCATAAATCATTTTTGTTCATGGGTAATATTTTTAATTTATCAAAATGAAAAATGAAATTCAAGAAAAGAAAACAAATACTTAATTATTAAAATTGATGACATTTTAATGTTTTCAACAACATAAACACAAACACACAAACACACACACACACAAACACACATAGGATATATATTTTTAAAAACATTGTTACAAATAAATTCTCGCGTTCATCACATTTGCTTGTTTAACATATACCATACACATATTGTGTATTTATAAATAAATGAACAAGAAGTTGAGATAATAATTTATTATAATAATATATAAGGTTGTCAAATATCTCCCTTCCGCCTTTTTGTCTTTTTAATTTCGCGGCTATGTACAAAGCGCTACAGAGCTCGTATCTGGCAACACTGTACATAATTTGAAAGCTCTTGACATAACAAACAAAACGACGCTATGTATGATTAGTTTGGATATTGCGTTCAACAGTTATAGACGTGTAAACATGGAGTTCACTAACGCCGAAATTCGCGCTATTTTAAAGTTTTCCTTCGTTAAAGGCAAATCCGCTAGAGAAACGTTCCGTGAGATTAATGGTGTTTTGGGGGATGGTACTCTATCACTTCGAACCGCGGAGGAATGGTTTCGACGATTCAGAGCCGGTGAAAACGACACCATGGATAAGCCAGCCGGCGGAAGACCTGTGACGACAAATACCGATCAAATCATGGAATACATCGAGTTAGACCGGCATGTGGCATCTCGTGACATCGCCCAGGAGATGGGAGTTAGTCACCAAACCATTTTAAACCATCTGCAGAAGGCTGGATACAAAAAAAAGCTTGATGTTTGGGTGCCACATGAATTAACAGTGAAAAATCTAATGGACCGAATTTCCATTTGCGAAATGCTGCTGAAACGGAACGAACTCGACCCATTCTTGAAGCGGATGGTGACTGGCGACGAAAAATGGATCACATACGACAATATCAAGCGAAAACGGTCGTGGTCGCAGGCCGGTGAATCGTCCCAAACAGTGGCCAAGCCGGGATTGACGGCCAGGAAGGTTTTGCTGTGTGTTTGGTGGGATTGGAAGGGAATCATCCACTATGAGCTGCTCCCATATGGCCAGACGCTTAATTCTACCATCTACTGCGAACAACTGGACCGCTTGAAGCAGGCGATCGACCAGAAGCGTCCAGAATTGGCCAAAAGGAAGGGTGTAGTGTTCCACCAGGACAACGCCAGACCACACACTTCGTTGATGACTCGTCAGAAGCTACGGGAGCTCGGATGGGAGGTTTTATAGCATCCACCATATAGCCCGGACATAGCGCCAAGTGATTACCACCTGTTCCTGTCCATGGCGAACGCCCTTGGTGGTGTAAAGTTGATCTCAAAAGAGGCTTGTGAAAAGTTCCTGTCCGAGTTCTTCGCAAATAAGGAGGGGGGCTTCTACGAGGGAGGTATTATGAAGTTGCAGTCTAGATGGAAACAGATTATCGAACAAAACGGCGCATATTTGAACTAAATCCGATTACTGTAACACTTTTTATAAAGCATTGAATAAAGAGCAAAAAGGCGGAAGGGAGATAGTTGACAACCTAATATAAAATAAATCATCATCATATTTCTTTTATAAATTTTATATAACATACAATACAAAAGTAAATGTTGAAATAAACTTGGAAATAAACAACGCACAATTCAAATAAATGAAGAGGAAAATTAAGAGTGTGATAAATTTATCATTAATTTTCTTCTATACACGTAATTATGTATATAGGAGATATATATATATGCAGCTAAATATAGCACCAGCGTCGTATACAAAAAAAACCATATTATAATGTATACAATAATCACTCTAAAAACCAAACAGTTTTATATTCAGACCATACACAGCACAGATCATATAATGTTATTAATAATAATAAAAAAAAATATATATATATAAAAATAATAATAATAATAATAAAACATAAATAATATAACATACAAAATTCTATCTATATAAAAATACAATAGCCATCAATTTCACATCTGTCTGTGGCCAGTTATATAATTCAAACAAAGGTCATGATCTTATCAAAGAATAATATGAAATGTATTATTAATGGCATTCATCAATCATGACTTTTTTCTTTTTTTTTCTTCAATGGTTTAGTTTAGTGATGTTTGGCGAGAACAAAAACAACGAAACTTATTATTGTAAATGGGAATACAATAAAATACATAAAAACAACGAAAATATTTTGATGTTATATTTGAAATTCATTAAATTAACCATATTAGTACAATTGAAGGATTGATGCATCATTCATTCATTCATTCATTCATTAATATACACATCATATTGTATATATATACAATATATATATGGTATGGACGGACCTGTATTTAATATATAGAAAAATCATGTACAGTGTATTTATAATTAATATAATTATGTACAAAGGGAAGACAGTAATTAAAATGTGTAAAATGAATTGCAGGTGACAGGCATGATGAAAAGTGTTCCAAAAAAACTGTTGTCGATGTTGTTGTTTGCATCGTTATAGTTAAATTCAAGAAAATTTCCAAACATTTGAAATGTTGACAGGTTTTCAAATAATAAACATTATATATACATGCAATAACGCAACAGAGCAGAAGAGCATTCACACACGCAATTTAATATGGTATACATTTTTTTGTTAAAATATAAAATTAACATTTTTGCCCTTTTTTTTTTATATGGTAATGGTATACAATATTAAATAATTAAACAACAACGATGACATCGCAAACATCATATACACACACAGAGAGAAAACAGAAAATTATTATGTGAAAGATGTCATGTTTTATCATTAATTAATTTATTTATTTAAGATAAAAAAAAAAATAAAATATATTAAAACGAAAAGAGAAACACAACAAGAATATACGGGGTGACCCATTTTAACTATATGACGACCATCGATTGAAATTTATGTTTGTTGATTTGTATTGATTAAACTAAAATTTATATATATTAACTTGGCATTTTAAAAAAACATCTTCCCAATGTAATAACGATTTATAACCTGCGCTTCGATTTCAAAATCTTTATTTATTTGATTGAAATGTGAAATTTACTGACGACTAGAATACTGTTGTAATAGAATTTGAAGTGAACACCATCAAAATATAAATTTCCTTAATCATATAACTACGCAGTGAAGGATCAAACTATAAAGGATATACGTGATATTATAATGCCATTGGCGGTGACGTTAAAACACCGAACAAAGAGGTGAATTACTTTTAAAATATTTAATTTATATAAATTTGGAAGGCAAACCTAATGTAAGTACTTTCATAGATCGTAAAAATAAGATATCAAGTCCACCACTTCAGCCCCTAACTGATAATAACACACAAATGAAGACCAAAATTTATGGAAAAATTTTTGATATTTTATAAAACTAATAGTAAACGTAAAATTCCTTAGTGTGCAAAACATTTGTTCAGTGAAATAACCTGAAAATTTCATTTAATTGAGAATCATTAAGAAGAAGTATTTTTAATTTAAAAATATTGTTTCTTAAAATACAATATACGAGCTGCGATATTTGAGCACAAACCTTTAATTGTATAATAAAATTATTAACAAATTATGCACCAATGAATTTTAAGCAGTACTACACATCACTTTTTAGTTAAATGACGTATATATATATATTAAAAATTCCTATTTATGTCATAAGAATACAACAGAACATAGAATAAGTGGTCGTCGTATGTGATATATTGCAATAAAATGTTCCGTATTTATGCAAAATTGAATACATGTTTTGCTTTTTTTTTTTTTTTCTATTTTTAATAAATAAAAACTCAATTAAATTATAAATGATAATTTATGAAACTTATAAATATTATTAATATAAAAGACACAATAATGCAAAAAATGTCAATTTAACATTCTGTCTATATATAATTATATATATATATAGATAAGTCGCTGATATACACATAAATTTGCCACTCCTAAAATCTTAAAATTCCTTAGTTTAAATGTTTTTTTTTTTTCTTTCATTAATAAAATGAAATGACAGCGAGATCCGCTGTTTGGATTAATAAAAAAGACAAGAATAACGATATTTATACACACAACAAATAATCATACTCATATCTATATATATATATAAAATACAATATATAGTAGTAGATAAACTTAAACGTACAATATATAATATTGTAAATGAATGTGACTTTGGTATAAAATAAATATATACTCTATACATTTGCCATATAATTACATATAATATAATATACAATTGTATTTGTATATATATATTAAATTTACTAGCAAGTCACTTTAGTTAGAGCAAAGTTAGTATACGAGTATAGATAGACAGTAAAATAAAATATATAGCCTAATTATCGCCATAGTACATTTCAGTGATTAATACGAAATGTTAGCGACAGGTGGCGACACAAAAGTGACAAGTAAATATATATATTTAAATTTATATACAACAGAAATTCTAAATATAATATTCATCATCACCAACAGCAATTCTATATATACATACAATATATATTTGATATAGAAGAAATATAGCAACAATAATTATATAGTTTGTTACCAGTAGCATACACAAGCAACAACAAATTATTCCTGCGTATGTTTATAATAAATATTGTGTATATATACAATAAATATATATAATTTTTAAATAAGACAGTTCTGTACAACTTCAGCATATTACACAAATATATATATATATATTGTGCAATAATAATAATAATAATAATAATAATATAAAATAATAGATCAGAAGTATATAATCTTATACGATTATAGCAATAACCAGAAAAGATTAATATATACAAAACAAACACAAAACACAATAATAAATAATCCAGTATACAAATAAAGAAATTCAGTCCAATTTTAAAGGCAATGTAAAAAGATAAATGTAGGTATAAAATAAACATAACATCAACATCAACAACATGATCAACATCATCAATAAAAAAAAAAAACCAAGAGATCTCTCTCATCATTTATATACAATTAAAGAAAATAATTAAACGTGAGCCTTTTTTTTTTTTTTAAGTCACACAATTATTTATCACATTTTCTTATATATTTTTAAAATGCATCGTCGTCGTCGTCGTCATCAAGATGATCAAATGTCAAATTTTAATAATATGATAAAATTGCAGATAAATATTTATCTAAATGTGAATGATGTAAAACATATTACAAAATTATACAATATATAGGAATGCCGCTAAAGAAATAACTTTATATTTCCTAATAATAATTTACTGAATTATTATTCGTATTATTGAATAAAAGCATGAATGGGTATATATTCCTATGTAAAAATGCCATCCATTCGTCTATAGTAATTTTTCGATTTATGTACATAATTATTAAAGTGGTGCTCAGTTATGGAAAATCCACTTTACCGTATTTCTGATTGGTGGTGTTGAGAGCAAGAATTCAATAATTAATTATTGAAATTATATACTGCATCATCTGCTACAACCTATTCCTTGCTATATAAACAAATCCCTCAACAGAACAGTATATGTTCACTTCATTTTTTGATATCTGGTTGTAAGAACTTTTGGTTTAAATGAATTGTTGTATGTAACGATCAAATAGGATGGCGTTGATAGTTTCATTTTCATTATTCATCTTAAAGTATTAAAAAAACACATTACTCCATTTTAGTAGCTTTCCATACCGACAACCAATTTTATATTCGATGGAACATGATCACCGTAAATTTCTACCAGCAATCGATGCGATTTTTTCGCGACACTTTTATTTGTAATAAAATATAATAAAGTAACATTTCCCGCAAATACATGTAGTGAATAAAATTATTCATTTTCAATAATCATTTGGACGAAAGAAGTAATAGGAATAAAAACAAACGACGGAATTAATTAATTTTATATTGCTTTATATAAGTCAAAATCTTCAAAAAAATTTCTGTAATCCTTTCCTTGATTTATTAAATTGACACAAATATTGGCTATTATTTTAATATTTTAATTTCGTTTACACTTCAACTTATAGTAAACTCAATTAAATAAAATATCTATACTGGAAATAGAAAGAACCAATGTCGTTCGCGTATATAGAAATGAATTGTATAATATTATTTATATTTTATTATATACATTGTAAAAATATATTTATGATAAAATCAAGCAAAGGACATAGAAATCAAACAATTTATTGTGGTATAATATAGAAAAAATGTAATATAAATATTTATTGAATACCTAACCCCAACATATACAACAAAAATTTGTTTAATTAACAACATAAATAGTAACAAAACCAAAAAAAAATTACAATAAAATATATTTATAGTTATTATATGAAAAGGGTTTTACAAAAAAAATTTATTATCTATTTAGACAGGGCCAAAGTTTGGCAATCAAATGCACAATATTATTTCCAAACAACAAGGACTACCTGTATAATTTTTTTTAATTCGTAATATTTAGTAGATAATCAACGAGTATAATTTTTAGAGAGCTACAATACAATTTAGAGTACAGAACACATTATAATCAAAGGTTTTTCAACAGCCTTTTTGATGTTTAAAGATAAATTAGAATGTTGTTAACAATACAAATTGATTTTCCTCAAATTTATTTAATTAATTAAATTAAATATGATCTACAAAATAACACAGTGGTTGCTGATTGAAAATATAGGATTATACATTTTAAATTGTTATTATTTATTCTAGATAATTAAAACAATTAGCTGGTCAAAACCTAGACCCTGTTATAATTATTAAAATACTTCAATATAACCACGATATATTTAATTATATACAATTTTAATAAATTAATATATTTTACTTTTAACTTCACAAAAAATGTAAAGTGTAAGAAATTTTATAATTTGTAATATTTGCATTATAGTCGAGACGCAAACCATATAAGCAATTAGATTTTCCAGCATTCTTATGTAACTAATGTGAAATTCCGAATCGTTCATAATTTTATGAAATTTTTATAACCTCAAATTTCATCCCGGTAATATTTCCATCATTCATTTTAACATAACGTATATGTAAAATACCTCATATAGTTCTGTGATTCATAAATTTGACCCTGCTTATATCTATATTTATCTATCTACTGATAATATTGATATAATATTTTCGTGGTATATTCTAGATATACTAAATAGAATTTAGTAGAATAATTATTGATGTGATACCGCGTTCTCCAAAATACTTTTTTTATAGTAGAACACAGAGAAAATTTGTAAATATTCAATTTTGCTTAATAAAAAAAAATATAAACGTGTGATTTGTATAAATATTTGATAAAATTAATATTACAAATATATTTTCGGTTAATTTGTTTTTAAAAAAAATCGCTTATTTTTCTGTATAATTATATGTACTTAACGATTGACTACGCGATTATCGCAAACATATATCGTACACATGCACAAATAGTTTTAATAATTATAATAATAATAATACATATAATAAAAAGATTATGAAAATAAATAATAATAATAATTGACTATTTATTATTATAAGAAATATTCAATGGATAATAGCACGAAAAAATTACATAATAATAATAATGATATAGTTAATTATTTACGGAATGGTTTACAATTGTTTAATAATTTTCATATCATTAATTTTTATAATTTTATCACAAGATTTTACATTGGATAATAACAATCAAAAACAATGGACGACTGCACAAATAGAAGATAAACAACAATTTGAAAAATTGTATGTAGAAAATAATTCAGAAGAAAAATTTTGTAATTTAAAAAATTATTATTGGCGCATAATAAAATGGTATTTTGGTAAAACACACCACATTACAGTTACAGAAATAGCTGAAAATGCAAAGGAACATTCAATTTTTGCTGATGACATTTTTATAAACTTTTTTAATGGTAAGATAAATATTTTTTTTTTTTAAATTTAACAACAATTTTATTCATTAAGTTTTATTTATTTTAAGTTTATTTTCTGCAACCGCTAAAACGTAGTAAAATTATCCACTTTCAATTTATATTGTCAATGCTTTTCTTTATATTTATATACATTTATAGAAATACAATTAACAATAACATCACTTATTATTGATTATAATTATAATTTACCAAATTTAACATATGCTGATACATTTTCATGGCGTGGTATACCGTTTTTACCAAGAGATGAACATCAAATTGTAAATGAAACAATAATAAATTCAAATAATGACACAGATATATGGCATACACGTAAGAAACGTAAAACAATTAAGGGACCACAACAACATTCAAAACATTCCTCACCAAATTCACAAAATAATGAACCAGAACTAGGTGTATTTTTATTTGCAAAATCAATTAATATTGTTGATAGATATTTAACTGGTGCTCCACGTGATCCATTTTATCGTCCACGTAGTAATTTTATAATTGTAATAAGTAACGAAATTGATAGTATAGGTTGGGAACTAATAGCTGGCAATGTTATGGAAAAATTATGGAAAGATTATGGAGTATTAAATTCATTACTGATAACATCTTGTAATCCAGATGAGGTAAGTATATATAAAATAACTATTATACATTTTTTTTTTCAGTTACGTGTGTTAAATTTTTACTTTTACAATGTTTTAGTTAATTGGATATTTTGATCCATTTGCTAAAAAATATCAATTTACAAATATTACCGAAGAAAAAGAAATGTTAAAAGAAAAAGAAAATTATGGAACATTTAAATTAAAACATTTTTCCGATGAAGATTTAAAAACTGGTTTACTATTAAAGAAATCGAGAAATTTTCATGGTTATCCACTGACGATAACATGTTTTGAACGTTATCCAACATTTTTGAAATTAGCAGATTTACCCAAAAATCTATTTCGTACATATTTTGCAAACGAATTAAAAAATTCAAATGGTTATGGTGGTTTCGATGCACTTGTTATGTCAAATATGGCAAAAACATTAAATTTTCAAATAAAAGCCCAAATGCAACCAGATCAATATGGTTATATTTTAGATAATGGAAATTATACAGGTAAATTTTAATTAACCAAACATTATTTTTTATAAAACAGTTGCTGGGTATACTGAAATTTTTTCAGCAGCTAGTTACCATTTATTCGTTTATGGAATAAAAAAAACGAATGTCATTGAAAATGTGTTGTTCGACGGTACTCAAAGATTAACAATTTTATTATGTGCTAACCGAACTCATAAAAAACTAATGGCTTTCAAAATTATAAATTGTATTTTATTAGATAAAAATAAGAATACAAATTGATTAAACGTAAAAATTTTCCATACAGGTTCATTGGGTGATGTAATTTATCATAAAGCTGATGTATCATTTAATGGTCGTTTTTTAACATATTATAATACAAGTGAAATAGATTTTTTATTTCCTGTTTATGCAGATAAATTTTGTATAATTACACCAAAAGCTAAAAAAATACCACAATGGAAAGCAATTTTTAAATGTTTTAATTCATATGTTTGGGGTTATTTAATTTTAATGAATTCATTTTGTGGTTGTTTCTGGTATTTATTAAAAATATGGGCACTTAAAAGATATCAAATGTATAAAAACCAGAATAATTTTATTATAAATAAAGGAAAATTTTTATATAAAAATAATAATGTTGGTAGTGGTGATAATGTAAAAATTAGCGATACTACCATTTCATCAATAAAAAATTCACAAATACACTATAAATTTAGTGTTGTATCATTAGAAATGTGGACAATAATGTTAGCCGGTCCAACAATGATGCCATTTCGAACATTAGAACGTCTATTCATGTGTTCATGTTTAATCGCAAATATTATTATAATTGGAACATTTCAGGGTTCATTGACAACATCATTTAGTACAATATCATATTATAAAGATATTGATACATTAGTGGATTTAGATAAATCTGGCTTGCCAATTTATGCGTCATCAAGTTCATTGAAAAATTTATTTGGTGTCGGCAATAAAACACCACTTATCGAATCGATAAATTCGAAATTTTTTATCGTACGTGATGTGATTGCAAAAGATGGTGCCGCCTATGAACGTAATATGTGTGCTACTGAACGTTATTCAGATGTACGAATTATAATTACGGTAAGCCGCTTTTATGTTCAGTTCGTCGTTATATAAATTTATTAATATTTACAATTTACACAAAATGATATAATTTATTAATTAATTAATTATAGACAAAATATGAATTACCAGATGGTTCGGTTTTACTTCATATTATGAAAGAATGTCCAAGGGTTTATTACCTATCGTATATTGTACGTAAAGGTTGGCCATTTTTACCAAGATTTAGTATGACATTACAACGATTTTTTGAAGCCGGTCTTTTAAAACGTTGGTATCAAGAAATCGTAGATTCATTTATATTAGATGTTCGCATGAATAGACAACATGAAGTTAATAAATTAGATGCATTTACATTAATTGATATGCAAACAGCATTTTATATATTAGGAATTGGTTTAATTATTTGCTTAATTACATTTTTGGCTGAATTATTTGTAATGGGTCGTAAACGTAGATGTAAACAAATTATTAGAAATTAAAGAAATTTTAATAGAAAGTTTGTATAGTTTGCGTAAATTGTAAATACAACAAATAAAAAAAAATATTGCAAATAAAATAACAATCATTAAATAATTGAGTTAATAAAAATATGAGTATATATTTAATCTAATTAATTGTTTTTAATATCTACAGTATGTTTGTGTGTAATGTGTTATTAGTGAATATAAATTTAAAATAGATTTAATAGGAGACTATAAAGCTCAACATAATGATACTTAGGAAGCCCCAGTGCCAACGATTTGTTTTTTTTTTAAATATATTAGCTATGTCATAAGAATATAATTAAATTTTACACGTTTTTGAGATAGATTTATATTATTTTATAGCAAATAAATATAAACAATATTCAACGCCTAGGTTTTTTTGTAACGAATAATCTTGGATTTAAAATGTTCTCCACTTGAAAAAATTACATAAAGATTCAGAAATTTCGTTTGTAAACGGCAAAATAAAAAGTTATTATATAATTCCATTAATATTTATAAATAAAACACATAATAACCTGACAAAGCAATATATAAAACAAGCAGTATAATGACATTTTAAAAACAGCACTTAATTATTCATAATAAACTCCTTTTTCTTTTTTGTTTTTGTTTTTAATTTTCAAAAAACATTAATTTATTATCACCTTAAATTATAATCTCTCTTGATAAAAACGAAAAAAAAAACTATAAATATAAAATAATAAAAATATGAGAAACAAAATTTATATGCGCATAAATCCATAAATAAATTTAAAATAAACAACAGGCGGGTTAAAATAAATAATAATATTAAAAAATTATATTCATAACGTAAAAGATATTATACTTTAAATATAAATCTCATTTCTCTTCTTTCTTGTATATACAATAAGAAGATAAAGTTGAAGAAAAAGATGTAGAAGTCAAATCGGGTACGGTGAAATAATATACATGATTCTGTATGACAGGCAACATGTCGTATGAAAATGAAATAATAACCCCCCACACAAACACAACAAGACCAAAAAAAAAAAGGATTCTATATAGTTATAAATTATAATTCTCACTCCAGGAGATTTAAGACTGTCGTTACCACAGTCTGATATGACAGCCACACTTTTTCCCTTGTTTTATATATTTTTTTTTATTATAATACAACATATTTTATATAAATATATATATAATTTCTGTCATGGTGTTCATCTTTTGTTATTAATATCAAAATCTAATATGGAACATTTAAATAAAAATTTACCACCATGTGGTCGGTCGTCGGTCGATGATTATTACATTCATATTTTGTTATTTTATATATTTATATATATATGAAGTTGAGCTTATAATACAATTATATTAATACATCAGTTATTTAATAATGATATTATTATTATTATTATAATACTGATCCTTGGGTGGTGATATATAAACCATTATAATATATAGTTTACTATTACGAATAAAATCTATATCCTATTTACAATAAAATATTTTTGTTTAAATTTAAAAACATTGTATCCTTTCTTACTTATTTTGGAAATATTATTTATTTATAGGAATAAACAATTCGTTTTTAAATATATAATATGCGATTTAATTCAATGAATTCGTTCAAACAAATTCATAAAAGCAATTTTTCCATTCAGTTGTGATCAGTAACGAAGCTGCTTGCTTGATTGATTTGGGTAGACATATTTTATTAATTATTATATAGAAGTACATTCATATTCAAATTATATATATTAGAAATTAAAATAATTTTTCCAACTACAAGCTAACAGCTTCATAAGTAAAGTACCAGTAGATCTGGCTTTGGAATAACATTCTTTACCTTTAACTTATCTTCAATGGAATGCCAATTTTTCTATATCTACTTTTACTGTAAAGGCAACACATTCAAAACTATATTCAAATTAAAACAATGGAAATACAGTTCGTGCAACACCAAATGTATTACAGATAGAAAACTAAAATCAAAAAACCAAACGAGAAAAGAGTCAAAATTCACTAATAATAGAATATTAAAACATAACCAGAATGAAAAATCTTTATCAATAATCAATGATAAATTCAAATTCATAAATTTTGAATGCACACAATTTCAAATTAAAAAATATTCATTTAAAATTTATATGCAATAAAAACATATAAAAGCCATTCTTCATATTTGACTCAACTTAAATTCGTATAGAAATATATCATTGTGTTTATGAGTGACTTTGGGATATATTAGGATAGTATGATAATACCATATATACAATAATATGCAGTATAGAGATGTATTAAATCGCTAGAGTCGATATAAAAATAAACAAAATATATATCAAAAACAAAAGTAAAAAGCCATATTTAAAAAATTACTTGGAGATAAATTTTATTTACTACGAAAAGATAAAGATAAATTTAAAAGATAATTTTTATGCATGTTAAATATACATCAACTTAAGTCATAGATAAATTATGACTTCTTAACATTTCCTTCATATTAATTTCAAATTGATTTAGTTTTTTGTATTGTATTTTGTTTAAATTTAGTGGTTTATATAGGTAAAGACCAATTTATGATATTGTTTATATGCAAAAAATTTATGAATATTTTGTATGAACAAAAGTTTTGAAGTATTTTTGATATAACCCGTAAAAATCTTTTTAACATACATTGTTCTGAGGTAGAAAATGGAATTTTCTAGGGTAGTCACTGTCTTTTTTGTCTATATGACGCTGGTTGTGATAAAAATATGATTTAAATACTTTAACTGAGTCTGTAGACGATGGACGTTGGCCAAGCATTTAATATACGAGAATGTAATACGAGCATTGTGATAAAACAAATTGATATTGTATCAATAATTGATATTTTATTGTGCTATGAGTATACCCATTATAGTTGAAGATTTTATACACGATTTCGATTGTTCTGCCGTATTTCAGTATTAATTTTTTATGTGCATTTACTTTTCTTCGAACTTCTATATAGTCGACTACTGCTGAGTAGCCGGCTTATATATGAGTGCAACGTTACATGTTACGAAATTATTTTATATATACCAAATTGGATATTCCTACCAGTTGAACCGTTTACTTGTATTATTTTAAACGAGCTACTTTTGAACTTCTGTATTTTATTGTGATGAATTCATTGTAAGCATATAGGTTTCATGATCATTTAGCGTTTGTGTTTTGAGAATTTCCGTTTCGAGAATCTTAGAGAAAACAAGATTATTGAGGTAAACGTTTATAACACCACCGCATTGATGTCAGTTATTGATTGATAAAAATTTTAATGTTGTAATAAAACAAATTTCTGGAAAATTCTCGAGTAAAAAGATTTTAAATATATGAGAATTCGGGAATGTCGGAATGATTAAATAAAAATTAGAGAAAACGTAAACCCAATCAAATTATTTATAGATAATGTAAACAATATATTGTACACAATAAACAGAAACAAAACTCAATCAATCAAATACTTTGGGCCCAGCGATACCAATCACAAACATAATTGGAGTAAAGTGACTTGATAATGATATAGTGTAACACTACAGAAGTAGTCGATTCCAGAAATTGTGGCAGTTCAATGGTAAAGAAATTCATTATTACAGTTTTAGCGTCAAAACAATAACAAAATCTTAATTTAATTATATCCAAAACGCACACAATGCAACTCATACAAGTGATTGTTGTGTAATTATAATATTGCGAGTACAATTGAAAATAAATAAATGTATGTATAAATTAATATTATCATGTGTTCAAAAAAATAATAATATATGTATCATCAAATTATGTTTTAGTTTGATGTAATTCGAAAAAAATTATATATTATTAAAATGTGAAACCATTTTCGTGTCAAAAAATATTAAAACTCATTTATCATCATCGTCAACAAACCAAAACCACGGGCATCATACATGAATTTTTGGTAAAATATATAAAAGAAAGACAAATAATAAAACGAAAAACTTAAATTACGTTAATTGCATTATAAAATAAATGAAATAAAATTATACAGTCAAACAAATATATAATTAGTCAAACATAATTATAGAGTACACACAGTTGAGCAGCATTTATAATAAAATTTTTTTTACCATTGAGTTGAGTTGAAATTAAATTCGTATATACATTTAATGTTAGCATTTGAATGTGTGTACCACCACCTCTGGTGTATTTAGTTACACATGTATCCTCTGCGGTATATGTATTTTTATATTTATATATTTGATTATATGTTATTATATTTTTATAATATTTAATTCTGCACGAAATTATTGTTATAACTATTTACCTGCAGAATATTATTGTCGCATTTGTGTATATGTAAACATGAAGGTGAATTGCGTAACCACACCTTTTGGACATAATGTACATTGAAGAAGAATATAAATGCAATATATAGTACGTATTTTATTTGGAAAATAAATTTTTTCGGTTTTTTTTTCAGTTTACACGTGATGACAAAATAAAATAATATTAGAATAAAATTCATATATAAATATTATAAAACATTTTATATTGCTGCAAGAACTTAGAATGTTAAGTAAAGTATTAAATATAATGATAATAATTGGAATACATAAAATTTACTAACATTAAATATGGCCCCTAGAATTGCACGAAATTTTTATAAACGTATAATGATGTCACAAAATATTAGTGAAAGTTTTGGTATACCCGAGCTGTATTCAAAATAAAAGTAAAATATAATGATATTGTAGTCTGACTTCTCTCACATTTATCAAATCAAATTTACAGAATTTCAAAGTAGTGGCATTAAACATTATCAAAAATTTATCAGCAAGATTGGTGTCGCGCACATTCGATAAAAATTATACAAACATAATTTACTTCCTTTTCCACTGCACATTTAACACCATAGGTAACTTTTTTGGGTTATCAAACATTAAAAAATGAGTAAATGGTAAAGAAAAAACATTGATACAAGCATTTTTTCAGAATTTGATAAATCATTTGTTTATGAAGGTATCAATAAATAATGGAAATGGTTTTTATGCTTAGGGTATCAAGCTAAAAATAACATAAATAAATACACAATATGTTTTGATTAGTTTGTTCACAAATGTCCATCGAAAGGGGACAATATTATTTATTATGTTTCTATATATGCAAATCAATATTGTGTAACTAATTCAATATTTACAGAGTTCATTTTATTGTACGATAAAAACTCTCATCACATAGACCTTTTTTTTTTTTATGTACAAAGTAATGAAATTGTTAAACTATATGCAATAACGTATTATGATTTGAAACCTGTGCTCATCGGATAAATGCTTACTCATAGCAAACAACAAAATTCATATAAATAATATTTTATAATGTATACAATATTTAATGTACGGATAATATTATTTATATATAGAAAACACACAAAAAATAAAAAAAATAAAAATACATTTCACACATTTCCTATTTTTTTTTTATTTTTGTTTCACTTTGAAGTTTTAATTTCCATGTTGACACATAAATTGCTTTTACATATTTTATTTGAAAGATTGAATAATATAAAATATTATATATAATAAAATGTAACGATTTCGATTTTTCTGTTGTATTGTTTATGGATATATATTTTAATGATAATAATAAATTAAACATAAATGATAGAGAATATATTCATTATCGTGTTTGATATTATACAAATATCGTTATTTGTATCAAATACTATAAATAATATATAAAATATAAGAGCATAAATTTTATTCGAAATTTAATGGAGTGCACATTGTACAATATAAAGTGAACCACAAAACATTTTATGATGAAAAGAATATGGATCATAAATTTTAAATTACTACATTTATAACCACACATTCATATATAAATATATATATTGTAGATAGAGATTCAACTGAAATATAATTATATATAAACAATATAAATAATATACAATTTCAATATAGCCATCAGAATTTTATCATCATGAAATGAAAACTAAATCAATTTATAAATTCTCTTTGTAATAATACTCGTACATATATTTTCAATTATCAATTTGTATTATATAAAAGCCATTTCCTAATTTTATATGCATAATTTATCGTATTTAGTGAATCAACATAAATCAATCTTAACATCGTGTTATCAATACATATGCATTGTACATAAATTGTATGCACAATGAACATAACTATTTTTATATATATACCCGGTATACGTACGTTACGTACGCAATAAAACATAATTATCAAGTAAATACAACATTTATATCATACATATAATATTATAGATGTAATGAATAATGTATATTTCTATAATCATTCATCATTATAATTAATATTATCCATAATAATGTAATGCAAATATATAGCTGTGTAAGTTAATTTTATATATAAAATTAATTTCTATATGATTTAGTGTTAACAAGTTTAATAATGTCAATTTATTTTATTTATTTATTTATTTATTTATTTATTTATTCAATTTTTTTTCCCTATATGTTATTATAATAAATTTCATATTCATTAATATTAATATATATAGAAAAAAAGAGTAAAATGTGTATTTTTAATTGGAATTGAAAATTATGGAACCCAAGTCATAATTAATATAAATCGAAAAAAAAAAAAAGGAACAGCAGAGTACTCCCATTCATCAAATCGATCAGTACTATTCATTTATAATTCAGCAATATTTGAGTTTAATTTAGCAAAATCAAACAATATTTTTCCGAATACATTACTCGATAACGCTTATAATGTTGAAGGTAAGTAATCAGTCTTATCATTACCTTCATATCACCTCTATCTGTCTGAAATATTTTATACTTCTAACATAACAATGATCTGTAGTGGTCGTATGAAACCCTTAAGTTTATGATCGCAGAGCGTTTGTGTAATAAGTATAGAACAACTTCTCTTATGGCATATAACGTAGGCACTTTGATTTTATTTTTATTTTTTGGCAATTTTAAAATTAATGATTTTAAAATAATTATTGTAAAAATAACTCACCCCCATTTGTTATTCTATTTTCTCTGCCTCGTGTTATATTGTGCATCAAAGCACATAATCAGTTGATTGTTGATTTTGTGGTATAATAGTAGTCCAGCAATATAGTTGAATTGAGATCTTGTTGATGTATTCGATGGTAGGTATACTGCAACAAAAATTATCTGAGTAAATTTTCGTTGGTAAATTCTGAAATTAATTTTAAAATTAATGATTTTAAAATAATCGGTGTAAAAATAACTCACCTTCTTTTGATATATTCTATTTTCTCTTCCTCATGTTATGTTGTGCATCAAAGCACATAATCAGTTGATTGTTGATTTTGTGGTATAATAGTAGTCCAGCAATATAGTTGAGTTGAGATTTTGTTGATGTATCCGAAGGTAGGTACACTGCAACAAAAATTATCTGAGTAACTTTTCGTTGGTAAATTATGAAATTAATTTTAAATTTAATGATTTTAAAATAATCAGTGTAAAAATAACTCACCTTCTTTTGATATATTCTATTTTCTCTTCCTCATGTTATGTTGTGCATCAAAGCCCATAATCAGTTGATCGTTGATTTTGTGGTATAACAGCAGTCCAGCAATATAGTTGAGTTGAGATTTTGTTGATGTATTCGATGGTAGGAATACTGCAACAAAAATTATCGGAGTAACTTTTCGTTGGTAAATTATGAAATTAATTTTAAATTTAATGATTTTAAAATAATCAGTGTAAAAATAACTCACCTTCTTTTGATATATTCTATTTTCTCTGCCTCGTATTATGTTGTGCATCAAAGCACAGGATCAGTTGATTGTTGATTTGTGGTATAATAGTAGTCCAGCAATATAGTTGAGTTGAGATCTTGTTGATGTATCCGAGTAATAAAATTATCCGAGTAATTTTTCGTTGGTAAATTCTGAAATTAAAACATAAATATTAAATATCAAGAAATTAAATATTTTCATAAACGATAAAAAATACAACATCCCCTATATTTTATCATTTTAAATGACAGCTATTTATTTATTTTTTTTTATTATCATAATACAATTCTAATAATAAATAAATATGTCAATTCAAATATACAAATATAAATAGAATAGAAGGACTATAAAATTTATATGTATTTACAATTTAATTCGAAATCTAGAAAATCATTTATTGCTAAACACATTGTCAATAATGTTAGTTTCTTTCACACAAAATATTAAATTTATAAATCATTTCAAATTATTCTATTATATTCAAATAGCATTATTGGTTCTGTAGTGTGATGTGTTTAAAAGTTAAAAAATAAATTGAGAAAAGAAATGAATTTAATTATTTTAATTTTAAAAATTGTAATTATAATAAAAATATTAACAATAAAAACAACATTTTGTAACATTTGGATAGAGAAACGAAATAATAATAATATTTTACAAATTAATAATAACAATTGTCCAATGAATATAAAATATTGGAATTTATTTAAATGGTATTTTAATTTTATTCGAACACCATTTCTTGTAATTAGTAAAATTACAGATTATCCATTAACAGATCATATTGAATACAATGATGACATGAATTTATTTGCCGCAGAAATGTTTAATAGTAATAATTATATTATTTATTTATTTAATTTACAATTCAAATTATTATTAATAAAAATATATAATAATAACTATAAAATTTTTAGGAATACACAATACATTATTAATACAAAATTTGGATTTAAATGAAAACGGTGTTGGTGGAAATGTTAGTTTAACTGATACATATTCTTGGAGTGGAAAAAAATTTAAACCAAGAGTAAAACAACAAAATCATAGAATTAAAAGGGATAATTTAAGAAATGTAAAATTGCACAGAAAACATAGGCTAACATCAAATGTTAATCATGGACGTACAGATGAACCGGAAAAGGGTATACTTGTAATTGCTAGCACACTTAAAATAATCGATGAATATTTAACTGGTACCGCACGTAAACCATTTGATGTACCGCGTGGTAATTATATTTTGTTTATATCAAATGAAAATATTACCGATGCATCAGAATTTAATTTAAAAAGTACAACAATTTTGAAAAAACTATGGAATGAATATGGTATTATAAATTCATTATTAATAACACCGTGTATTTCTAATGATCTTGTTTATTATTTGGATCCATTTGAAAAAATTGATAATTCATTAAATAATCATTCGTCAACGATGGTCGATGTTAAGCAAAAGCAAATCGTTGGTAATAATGATACGAAAGCGGAAGAAGAAAAATGGGGCATATTAAAATGGTTTGATATTGAACATTTTCATTCAACAAAAAGTTGGCTGTTGAAAAAAACATTACATTTTAATGGCTATCCATTAACATTTAATGTATTCATAAGATATCCGACAATGTTGCCAAGCGATTTAGTACCACCGATATTTTTAAAATCATATTATGGAAATATTTTAAATGAAACACATGGATACAGTGGATTTGATGCCATTGTTTTAGGTAATATGGTTAAATTATTAAAATTTCGAGCTATTTTAAAACAACCGCAAATAAATGATTACGGATATAAATTAGATAATGGAACATTTATTGGTAAATATAAAATATTTATAATTTGATCATATCTGAAGTAATTATATTGTTACCGTCTGTCTAATCATGATATTAATTTATAAAATTTACACACGACACTTATTCGATTTGTTGATGTATAATTTTGTTTCTATTATATATATTTTGAATAAATTATAGGATCACTTGGAGATGTTTTAAACAGTCAAACATATGGTTCATTTAATGGACGATTTTTAACGCAATATGACACCGATGAAATTGAATTTATGTTTCCAGTATTTGCTGATAGTTTATGTGTAATATGTCCCAAAAGTGAAAAAATTCCACAATGGATGGCAATATTTAGGTGTTTTAATGGAAAAGTTTGGTCGGCGATTATTATAATTAATACAATATGTGGTTATGTTTGGTATATTTTTAAGAGATGGTCACAAAAGTATATAAATTTATAAAGTTTCTATTATTTTATAGTATAAAATTATTAATAATTTCAATATATACATTTTTATATAGTGCAATTCAAAATCATTTCAATAAATCACAACCGACAATTAAAAATACTAATAATAATTATAATAGTAAATTAACAATAATATTAATTGAAATGTGGATTGTAATGTTAGCGGCACCATCGACATTGATGCCATATCGTACAATTGAAAGATTTTTGTTGTGTGGCTGTCTGGTTGCTAATGTTATAATTGCGGGAACATTTCAAGGATCACTAGTGAAATCTTTCAGTACCCAATCATATTATAAAGATGTTAATACCTTAGTTGATTTAGATAATTCAAATTATATAATTGGTACAACATCTGAATCAATTACACATTTATTTGATAATGATAATTCAACGCTTATTTCATCATTACGATCAAAAATAGCACTTTTAAAAACGGCTGCTATTATACGGGCAACAGAACAACGTGATGTTTGTTGTGTGGAGCGTTATGCTGATCAGAATGTTATATTATCGGTAGGTGTGGGGTGCAATTAATAGATTGTGGGTTGGTAAATAATATGAAAAATAAAAATATATATAAAGATATAATTTCTATAATTTCACCATAGTACCCATTATATGAGCATTCCGATGGTTCACCTAAATTACATTTAGTTAAAGAATGCCCAAGAGTATATTATTTAGCCTATATTGTAAGAAAGGGTTGGCCATTATTACCACGATTTAGTAATATAATAAATAGATTTTTTGAAGCTGGTAATTTTTTCATTGTATATTATGTTAAAAAATATTTACATTTATATAAATTTATGAATGAAAATTACAATGCACAATGCATTTTCTTTGCACATAGGTTTGCTACGGAAATGGTATGAAGTCGTTGAAAGTGCAATCATTTTAAATAGACGGTATAATAAAACGTCACGTGCAAATATTGTAAATAATGTACGTATATTTACTTTATTGGATATGCAAACAGCATTTTATATTCTAAGTATTGGACTTTCATGTTGTATTTTAATATTTCTTATTGAAATTTGTATGGAAAAATGTTCGAGAAATGGAATAGAAAAATAAATTAATATATATAATAATGATTATAATTTTAATTTATAGTAATATTATAATATAGTAATGGGTGGTGTAATATTAATTTTAATGAATTGTAAAAATTAATTAATTTAATAGAAATATAATTATCGAATCCAATATGAAATATTTATATAGTATTTAAAAATATGCAAACTATGTGTCATGTTCTACTGAATAATATATTAATTATTTGAGAGAACGATATTTGAATCGATTTATTTAAAATTCATCACACTTTCACGTCTCAATAGGAAATCATTTGTTGTATAAAATTGTGACTGTTGGTATTTTGTATTATGAGTATCGAAAATCTAATTAAACTGGTAATGTTTAACAATTAATTAATTTGGCGTAAGTATAGTAAATAAAAGAAGCACTCAGTCGCGCAGTGGTATAGCGCTCATTTTTCTTAATCATGAAATATAGCAGGGGTTCAATTATCGCTATTTTTTAAAAAATAATAAAGGAATGTCTTTGAAAATATAGTGTTGGATGCTACTCAAAGATTAATAATGTCCGCACACACAACACTATGGACTTAATTATCCATATAAAAATTATAGAATTATAAAAACACCTACTTTTCGATAATTACAGTAAAATTGGTAAATTGTTATGTACTACGATGGGGAATCATTTACCAACTTGACTGTAGTGAAGTTAAATAGATGCCATAAGCTCCACTTGGAGCAACAAATGAGCTATACTATAAGTAGTAAATAAACGTATTGTAAATTTCGTAATATATTGTAAGACACTTTAAATTGAAATCGATTTATTCCCAGTGTACCCAACTGCCCTGGCCAGAACTTTTAATAAAATTCGCTTACAAAAAAAAAGGACAATGCTATTTAGGTTATAACATTTAGTTGGAATATGTGCCATCATAATTCCTTGTGTATTTTTATGATGATTTCAAACATCTGGCACACCTATGCGTAGCGTGTAGTATTCTTCCATAGCTTTACCTCATTATAGCAGTGTATTTTTATATTTATAGAGATTGTATTAAGTTTATATTTATATAATTAAAATAAACCATCAATAATAAATAGTCCGCCATGTGTGTGTGTGTGTGTGTGTGTATATTTAGTTTATAAATTAATATTGAAATTTTCACTATCACTTCCCCCAATATATATCATGTAATTTACATAATATCATAAATTTAACATTTTATTGATATAATTATAATAATCGCATAAAATAATCAAAAGAAAGAAAATTTATTACCACTTCACTTTTCTGTTATATTATAAATATGAATATTTATTGTTATTATTATTATATTATTAATTTCAATGTGTAAATATATATATATCTTTGTATAAATTCATAATATAATTCAATAAATTATTATTCTCATATGTTCATATAATAACCTACTTTTTAATATTTACTACAAATTAATGTTATAATATCCCCATAAGAAAAAAAAAAGAAAAAAAAAAGACTTTATAATAAATAAAATAAAATGTTAAACTTAAAAAAAAAACCAGAACAACAACGACATTTAATTTAATTTAATAATACATTATATTCCATATATATTTTTTTATCCAATTTAAATAAATCACCTATAATAAATATAAATATAAATTTTAATATTTAAGAAAATGAAAAAAAAAAAAAAAAGCAGATTAATAAAAAAAATACATAACCAAACCACGACTACTTAATTTTTTTGTCTTATGCACATATTCAATTTTTAGTATTTATATCGTTTTTTTTTATATGGAACTACCACTGCCTTCGTTTAAATTTAAATGGTAAATTTTGCAAATTATTTTATTTGTAATATGTCGTATGAAATCCATTAATAAATGTCATTAAAACGAATTGAAATACTTTGTCATGTATATGTTAAATTAAATTGACAGTAAAAATGAGATTATTTACTTAGTATAAAAATAATAAATTGGTAAGGTCTTATGATGAAAATTACACGCTATCAAGGATAATTATAGATTACTCAATTCGTTGCTGATAATATCAGTTCTGAAACAATATTTTGTGCAGAGTAAATACTAGTCATTGTTTACTGGAGATATCAGCATTTCCATCCAGAGGTCTATTGAACCATTGTGATGGCCCCTCAAAACGAATGAACGACAATATCGATTGATATATTTTTCTTGGCTTAATTCTTCTTAAAAATCCATTTTAAAAATTTATATATTTGACGCGAAGACGACTAACATTATTTATTTTCATACAGATTTCCATAAGTATTTTTTTTTATTTCAAATGTTCAGCTTCAACGGTGATGCTGGAAATGGCTTCTCCAATATAGTTATCCAATTGAAAATACCAAAGCTATGTTATATATTGGAAAGCTTTGCTGCTGTTGTATCATCATTTTACGTATACCACTATTACGAATTCATTTCCAAAAATGTCTAATTTGCAAAACGTTAGTTAAAAAACTGCCTGAATAATATTTGCTTAATGTAATGTAAATTCATGTGTAAAAAAAAAAACACAAAAACTAATGGAATCAATTACTCTCATAAATTTAAGGATTCGGATAAAATCATGCATTATGAGAATTTTCTGTTTATAAAATATTTCGAGGAATATCGTATTTTAAATCTCTGAATAGAGGAGTCTAACACCATAATATCTTTTTCATTCCATAAAAGTATAAATTGTTTTCAGTTAGGTTTAATTTTAAGTATAAAAAAAATACTAAAACACGTTTCTCATGCGGCAGTACCCGAATTGAACACATAACCTTTGGATCAAACTACACATGATCTAACAACTCCGTCAATAAATTGCGTTACCGTTGGTTGGATATTGTCTGTCACTACGAAATATACACAGCAGATAGATAAATTACGTGTAGTTAAAAAACATAAATAAAATAGTTTATATTATAAAATATTACAAATGCAATAAATTGCATCCAACAAGATATTAAAATGTAATAATATACAAAATAATAATAATAATAGCAATAATTGAGAATTGTACCTTCACACACACACACGTATATACGAAATATGCATTGGATATGCACCAGAAAAACTCGTCGGCCAACAGACATAAGTTTTTTTAATAACAAAACCATATAATCAACATCAAAATAAATATATAATATGCGAATACAGTTAAGAACATACAAATGAATACAATCAATTTTTCAATTTTCAGTGGTTTCTGTAATTTTGTATGAACTTCACAATTTGTACAATTCCATGATAGTTACACATTAAATAAAGTAATCCTTATTTAACCACTACTATACCATAATACCTCATTACATTTGTATTCAATATGCTATAATTATATCCTTTTCTATACAAAAATTGTGTACAATGCATATGGGAATGTTATAGTATCTATACCTTTGCATAGCATATTTAAATTCTTTCCTGTTGGAAATTCTTAGTATAACATGTAGTGAAAAATTTAATTGTATACATTTGAATCCACTTAACTGTGTTTGCATTAATTTTTATATTACATATAATAATATAAGATCACATGTAACGAACGACGGAACATATAAATTTAATAAAATATATATATATATATCTCCTTCAATATATTTTAATAATTAATATGTCAAAATGTTATTTAATTTTTTAAACTGTTTGTTATGGAGCACCGGATTAAATAAATGTTTTAAATAAAAAAAATTTATGGAAATTGTAATGACAACTATAAAAACATATTTTATGGGTGCTACCTACACTAATTTATTATTTATAAGATATTTTATGTACAATGTATATTATTGTATCACATCTGTCTGTAATAAGTACATAATATAATAATAATAGTGTCATATAATTATTTTAACTTTCATAAAATTAACACTGAATTCTTTGTTATGAATATACAATATATAGTTTTATTATTATTTTTTATTTTAAATTGTTATTGTCGATATGATCTTTAAGATATAATTTATTATAATTTAAATTTATATTAATTTATATAATGCACGAGTATAATAAAATTAAAATTAATGAAACAGATTTTATTATACCTATCACATTTTAAAAATATAAGCGGCATTAAACTTAAACCTTGATTTTTGGTTTATATTATTTTACAATAGATGCTACTGAATATATTTAGAAGATAATTATGTTAATGATTAATCAAAGATAATAATGAATTATATCTAATTATATAATAAATAGTCAAGATGTAAAAGTTTTCGATAAAAATATATATTTATGTGGGTTTTGCTCTCAATAAGGAAACTACTACACATTAAAGCAACATTATTATGTTTTATTTAAAGAATGTAAATAAAACGCAATATATTTTATAAGGAAAATAAATAATTTTTTTACTGCCTTCAAGCAATATTAAGAAAATAGATTTGATTTAAGAAACAAATATAAACTATACTGTAATTGACGGCTATACTAAAGTAATATCACGTAAATATTACACAATTTTTAGTTCACAATCAAAATGATTTTTGATATATTCAAGCGTATACCCGAAAAAATAAGAGAAATGTGACTTCTAATTGAATTAACTTAACATCCAATCTTAACTAAAAGTATTATAATTGCTTGTGTTAATATAATCATATTTACTTAAAAAACAAAACTCTGAATTGTATTTCTGTAATTCTATCCAGAATCGGCATAGTTATAATCGATTAAGAAAAGATAATTACCGGCTCTAATTCCAATGCTACAACATCATCATAGCAATTTTTCAATCATTAGAAATGATAGGCAAAAAAAAAATAAAAACAAATCACCTACAAGTCCAAATACAATTCCAACAACAAAGTGATGCTTTCAAAAACGCTTTTTATAATACAATTCGACAAACAAAAAAAACAGGTAAACACATTTCTTATATACTTATCGAAATTCTAAAAATATCAAACACATAAAACGTGTGGCTAATATGATTACAACAATACGATATACAAAAGTAGAGCGATTATTATTTGTACAAGTAATTTTATTATCAAACAATTTACTACGACATTATATACAACAAAATAAATGCACATATAATAGCAACAATTTTGCCTAAATGGATTAAATGTTATGTTTTAGTGGGGGACTGAGAAAATTCTGTATTTATTGTTCTTACTAAATGTAATATATTTAACTTATATTTTTTATAATAAATTCCTGTGGTATTTTTTTTTATCAAAATATTATCACGTTATGTTTAAAACAAAAACGCACTACTGGCCACGATAGAATTTAATAATTAACAATATATGTACAAGTAATTTTCTATGAGACGCAATTTATTATCAAACAATTTAACGAGTACATAACTACGACGCTATATGCAACAAAATAAATGCACATATAATAGTAACAATTTTTTTCTAAATGGATTAAATTCCTGTTTTAGTGGTGACTGAGTAGATTCTGTATTTATTGTTCTTAATAAATGTAACATATTTAACTTACATTTTTTATAATAAATTCAAGTGGAATTTTTTTTTTTTTTTATCAAAATATTATCAGGTTATGGTTGAAATAAAAAAACGTGCTACTGGCCACATTAGAATTTACACAAATTTAATAATTTAATCCCATAAAATAAATTTAGGATTTGAAAAAATTTCAATTAAATAAAAAAAAAAAATTGATTAATTATCAATTAAAAATTAAAACAAAAAAAAAAAAACTAAAAAAAAAAGTAATTAAATATCAATTAAAAATTGAAACAAAAGAAACTAAAAAAAAAAAAAAACAAAAAAGAAAGCAATAAAAAAAAAAACCATGCGGTACTTTTTATATTTGATGTAAAAATAAATCCACTAAATTCATTACCATTGCAATTTACGAAGTATTTTTTTTTTTTTTTATATATTTATGTATTTTAATATTTATATTTTTTTTTTATATTATTTAAAAATAAAAATTAAAGAAAATAAAAAAATTTTCTTACATTTAATCCATGTACACCAAGCGATTTGTATGGTATGCTGTTGCGAGGTCAAATTTGAAGGTCACGCACGTACTACTGCATAGCCAATTTCAAAGGCAAATTTGTCTAGTAAATCTTAAAATATATTATTAAATTATTTTCTAAAATATTAATAAAAAATTACTATAAAGATTAAGTATCTTTAGTTAGTGTACAGAATAATTTACTTACGATTATTTTTTTATCAAAATTCCTTAAAAAAAAAAATCAGATTACGGCATCACCATTCACCACACGAAAAAATTAAAAAAGTATGGCTGACCAAGAACAAGTAAAAATAAACTATCACGTTGACAAATAAAATGTAAATGAATGAAATACTCTATTTCTATTTTCTCTATGAAATTCATATGCGTAGCTGTATTTATCGTGTTGTCAATGAATGATGATTGATGAATGGTGGAGATGATTGATAAATGTTGACACAATTTCGTGATCCATCTCTCAGTCACGTCCCATTTACGCCGAAAACGTAGAAAAAAAAATAAACGTACGTAATTAAAATTAACATCGCAGCCACACGCGTAGCATTGCGTTGCGTTATATTTTTTTTAATTGGTATATTGAGGTGAGGTGAGAGGTGAGGATTTGTATGGAGAAAACGAGCAGAAAGAAAACGATTTGAGAGGAGAAGGTGTGCTGAGGGTCCAGAAGAAGAACGCCATGTCACTTTTTGTACAATGGAACGACGTAGAGATCAAAAAAAATTAAAATTAAATTAAAAAAAATATATTAAATTAATTGGAACGCAATTAATTGAAAAAAAAAAAATAAATCAATTAAATAACTTAAAATTTCTTCTGATGGAATTTAGAATTGGAAAAAAGAAATATATTAACAATATTTGGATGCAATCATTTATTAATATGTGTGCATCTGCAAATTTTTAGCACAACCGCATTGATAATTGCCGTGGGCTATGTGCTTATGCTGCTGATACGAGTAAAATACTCCATTTTAGAAAATTATAAATTATATTGGATGAAATATTACAAAACATCAAATAGCATTCGAATGGATAAAACTAAACTGAGTGAGTAAATAGTTTATATTAAATTTATCTTTATTCCTAATATAATAAATATATAAAATAGCAACATATCTTGATATCTAAAAATGAGCATCCACTGCGAATGAAATCTCAAAAAATTTTGGATATTTTTTATTCTATACAAATTTTTTATTGCATACAAAACGATAACATTTTTTTTTAATTTTAAAGGTGAACCCCATAACATTGGTTAATATCTTCAAAAATCACATAAAATTTGAACTCAAATGTGTTGCATAGTTACAATTTGTTTGCGCATGATTTTGCAGACCAAGATTTGAATTTAAAACAATTGAAGATATCAAAAAATTAATAAATGAAAATCAAAAGAATTGGTGTATTAAAAGGTAAAAAATATATTATAATTATTTAATTAAATAATTGATTTAACATTTTAAACACGTTCTGTTATATTGATCGATATTTTATTGATTAACTAATTGATTCCATATATTATTTTTTTTTTTTTTATTTCAAATATTTCCGAAAAATCTTCTATTACATAATTCCATAATAAATATTAAGATACAACAAAAATACCCAAAAAATAAAATATAAAATGGTGTTTGCATATCCAATAGGGTGAATGTACGTAAATTAATTATATCGGGATCAAATTCAATTTTTTTATAATTTCTCTCTAAAATTATTGCTGTTTGAACAATTTCATGCCACTTTTTCAATAAACCTATAGTAATAATTGAAAAACACATGTTTTTAAATTATAACAACTGTGTGTTAGAATTATTACTTTTAAAATTTTATATTTACCTGCTTCAAAAAATCTATTTATTATTTTATTAAAACGTGGTAATAATGGCCAACCTTTTTTTGCGATATATGCTAAATAGTATTCTCTTGGACATTCTCTAACTACATGTAATTTTGGTGAACCATCGACTTGCTGATATTGAGAATTCTGTGCGTAAAATTATTGAAGAAATTGTTATAATTAAACGCATAAGCACAAAACATTTTAAATGCTTTAAATATTACCGATAATATAGCATTAATATCAGCATAACGTTCAACACTACAAACATCACGGTACTCTGCAGAACGTTTAATAGCACCTTTTAGCTTAATAAGTTTAGATTTTAGTGACGACATAAGTGTTGAGTTATCGCAACCAAATAAATTTTTATTTGATTCTGATGATGTGCCAATTCGTAAATTTGAATTATCCACATCAACTAATGTGTCCATATCTTGATAATAGGATGTTGTACTAAACGATTGTATTAATGAACCTTGAAATATTCCTACAATTATTATATTCGCAGCAAGACAACCACATAATAAAAGTCTTTCTATTATTCGATTTGGTAATAATACCGATGGACTTGCTAACATTATAATCCACATTTCAATTATTATATTTGTTATTGTATTATTGGTTTCGTCGTTGATATTCATTGTTTTTAATTTAATTTTTCTATTGTACAATCAAGAAATTATTTTTATTTTTCATCAATAATAAATTTAATATTATTTAAATCTATATAAATGTAAATTATACTTGTGTGCCCATTTCTTTAAAATATACCACAGATAACCACAGAATGTATTAATTATAACAATGACGCACCAAACTTTCCAATTATAACATTTAAATATTGCCATCCATTGTGGTATTTTTTTACTTTTAGGACAAATTATACATAATCTATCAGCAAATACTGGAAACATAAATTCAATATTTTTTGTGCCATATTCCGTTAGATATCGGCCATTAAATGATGCACAAGTTTGACCATATAAAACATCTCCAATTGATCCTGTTTTAATTATTGAGGCGAAATTGAATTTGAATTGTTGAAATTGTTTTATTATAATTATGAGCTTTAAATAGTGTTATGAATATGAATTCTGCCGTGAAATAATAACACAGAAACTATTCGTAATTTTAATTTTGTATTTTGTGCACTAACAAGGTTACGATACTTTGTCATCCTCTATGATCATGAAACCAGGCGCAGCAATCACGGCTGATGCTAAGCATAAGCATACGACGAATTATTGCAGTAGCATAATTTTCATTATGAAAAGACTGAAATTTTTGTCTCATTTTATATTTGGATCCTCTGTCCTTAACTAATTGAGGTGGAAAGTGAAGCTAGCGCAATCATTGAATTGATTTTTAATATTAAGTTTTCGTTGTGATTTATCACAAATAAAAATTGACCTACTTGGTTTTAATATACTCACCTATAAATGTTCCATTATCTAATTTATATCCATAATCATTATCCGATGGTATTTTAAATATGGCTTTAAATTTTAATAATTTTGCCATGTTACCTAAGGTGATAGCATCAACACCCATATAATCATTTGTTTCATTTAAAATATTTGCATAATAAGATTTTAATAGTGTTTTCGGAAATTTTTCACTTCGCATCATCGAAGGATTTCTTTCGAATATATTAAATTTTAATGGATATCCTTTTAAATTAGATGTTTTCCATAATAAATGATATCTTGTTAAATTGAAATTTTCCATTTTAAACCATTTTAAAACACCCCATTCTTCTGACACTTCGTGCATGTTATTATTCGTATGATCATCATCACCACCACTACTACCGGTATTTATTTTCGTCATCGAATAATTTTTTGTATTGATAATTTTTTCAAATGGATCAAAATAATAGATTAAATCATTTGCTGCGGACACACACGACACCATTAACACTACATTAATAATTCCATAATCACTCCATAATTTTTTCATAATTTTTGTACATTTTAAATTAAATTCATTTAAATCGGTAATATTTTCATTTGATATAAATAATATAAAATTACCACGTGGTCTATTAAATGGTTTGCGTGCGATACCGGTTAAATATTTATCCAAAATATCAATTGTATTTGCTATTGCAAATGTACCTTTTTCGGGTTCATCTGTGCGACCAAAATTCGGACTTGATGATATTGACATTAATAGTTCATGTTGTTTTATATCCATCAGTTCAATATTTCTTTTTATTCTGTGATTAGTTAAATTTTGATTTTGTCCAATTCTTGGTTCAAATTTAATTCCACTCCAAGAATATGTATTCGCATAACTTACGTTATCAATAATGGCTGGTGGTTCATCAATTAAATTAACATTTTGTAATACAATTGTATTTTTTATATCTATAAAAATAAAAATTAAATTGAAATAATTCTATATTAATAAATATCAATTTAACTATACACATTTTAATTATTTTTAGTATGTATACTACCAAATATGTGCCTGGGTAATATATCCATGATATCATCATAGTTTATATTAATTGAAGATTCAGTAATTTTGGCAATAACAACATACGGTGTACGTATATTATGAAAATACCAATTTATTATTTCCCAATGTTTATTCTTCATTAAACATTGCGACACATTTTTATTGTTAATGGATAATATATCCTTTTCCATTAGTCCGTCACATAAAATTACGTTTATTATTGTTAGTGGTATAATTACTATTATAATTTGTGCATATACAAATATTAAGAACATTTTGTTACTTTCACTTTCTATTCTACTGAATACGAATTTTAAAACAGTGTTTGAAGAAATTATAGATAATGCGTCCAATTATAACTTAACAGCTGCTTAAATAGATAAACCTAACTATTGTATTTTTTTTTTAACTATCAAATTATATTTTAATGATATTATTTTATTCATATTTCATCAAGATTATGCTGGAAATAGTTATAGCTATAGAAATGATAATAGAAATAAATAATATATTATTCTTTCTAAATAATTTAAATGTCGAAATTTCATATAATATTGGAAATGTTATGTATACAAAAAAAAAGGATATGTAAAATATTATTTGTAGGAGATAACGTGGAGTTTTCAATTAAAAACAATTAAATTATGCGGCGGCTGCATGTTTTTATTGATAACTATATAAATTACAATCAATTTCTATGTGCTGTTTGTTGTGAAGCATCGATATTTTACTTATGTACGAACACGTTCAAAATCATTGTTATAAAGAATCACTGATTGGGATAATACAAACCATACTTCCAGTGTATATTTGGTAGTTCTACAAAAACAAGTGTTCCAGAAGTTTGTTCGTGCATTGGATTTATGAATAATATTGAATTTATAAGATATTCTACCATTTTTTGATAATTTAAAACAACAGATTATTTGAATAAGACTTATGTTAATCATCATAAACGACCTTACTGACTTCATTAATACCACCATATAACGCCAACATCAACATAATCATTTTGCACTATTTTATGTTGCGTTTTTCAATGGTACTTTTTCCATTTTTTATTACAAATTTAATATTCAATCAGTGGTTCTTGTTCATTTTTCATCCGACTATTTAAGGATTTTAATATCCTGATGGCATTATTAGTTTTATTAAGACTGTCATTGAAAAATAGAACTTAGTTAAAGGTAAATGCTATATAAAATTTAAATATACTTTATTTCTGATACTCTTTCGTATTCAATATCATCATCAGAGCCCCTTAGATTTATAAAATTTTGTTACTATTATTCAAATATAATAAAATAGAAAGAATCTATATATGAATAATTAATAAATGAATTTGTTAACAAAAATCATGTGATAATTTTTCTATATATTCTATCTATTTCAATACAAAATTATTGTATATGTTAATTTATTATATACGTATAAAATAAATGATGCCCCAATATGATAAGATTCATTAAAATTTCCCATATTAGATACATAATTTATGTTTGTATTTATATGTACTATATCTGATTGATTCTAAATTACATTTATAATATTAAAATGAATTACGCTACTGCACACGTACATATATAACAAACCTATGGGAACCAAAATTATAATTGAAAATAAATATAATAAATTATAAAATATAAATGTATTGAATAAATTTGTACGGAAAAAGACTGCTTATTAACAAATTTATAAAATAATAATATTGTAATATAAAATAGTGCTAAATTTCTGCTGGAATATATTTTTCTCGTAAACTACAACTTAACAAATTTATTAAATTTTTCAGAAAATCTACTATTATTAATTTATTTATTTTATTTTGTTATTGATAATATATTTTTAATTCAATTTTAAGAATACAACAGATTCATTCATCTCATTTGTTTTTATAGATTTGCGTTAGCTAAAATTTCATATGAAATTATGCTGTCTCGCCTTGACACTAACCTAAGTGTATCTAAGAATCTATATATTGATTTTGAAGTAATATGAAATTAAATGAGTCCAAACATGTCTCATTTTATATAAATTTAAAAATATTGTCAAGGATTTGATCGGGTACTAAATTCAATATAAATAAAATCAATAAAATGTACTATACCAAAATGATTACACCGCATTGAATGTAACGCTAGATTTACTTTAGAGAGACTCTACCTTCGTAGCAATCACATGTGTGTTATTATATCTATTTGTGGTTTTAATAAATTATATATATATTTTTTGGTAAAAATAACATTCCTATAAACATTTGTGAGATTTTACTATACAGATAAAAATTTTCAATATCCATATAAAAAAATATACAAATAACAAAAGCACAGACTTATAAAATAACCTAATTTCTCAGAAATTAATATTCATTTGCCAGGCACTCTCACACACAGATTAATTTGAATTTGATTTTGAAATCTAATATATATTTATGTATCTTTTTATAAAATTAAATAATTTCTAAAGAGACGGCGGTGTGTGGTGTGGAATATAATAACAATAAATTAAATTTCAAAATTGTTAAAAGAATTTAATAATTAATTATTAAAATTTAATTAACATTTAAATATTTTCTTTACATAAATTAGCTGTTTGTTAATCTTTTTTTTTTTTTTCCACAAATATTTTATAGACAAAATTTCTTTGGTATTTTGTTTTGTTTCGATAAAATTACCAAAAAATACTTATGCGTATAATTTTCTTAAGATTTTTTATTGTGATTCCGATAACTTATTATTTTTTTTCTAAGACATTACTATTTACAGTTATAAATTAAATATTATGATAACATTTTTTTTTGTCTCTTTAATTTTTAGGCCGTAAACAACTGCTATTTGATCATCTTTATTATATAACAAATATTAATTTCAATGTTTATGACGAATGATAATTTATGGGTACCACGACAGTTGCTACAGGTAACTTTATTTTAATTAAAAATTATTCATTAACACAATTATTTTATTAAATGTTATTTTATATATTTTTTTAATCAATTTAGAATATGCCGCCTAAAACTTCATCACAACAATGCGGGGACAGTACAACAATGATATAAAAATATTTGGAAAAGAAAAATTAGGATATAACTCAGAAGTATTGAATTTTCGCAGGCCGAATTACATAATATAGTGGATATTACATTTAGTAAATATTATTATACCAGACATGGACGAAATACGTTCACATATACGCAGCAGCAGATTTCTAATTATATGGATCAATTGAGGTATTGTTAAATACTGCCGCATGCGGAATTATTTACCAACTTTACTTTAATAAATGGTTGTGGTAGATGTCGCATATGAATCAATCACCATGACACGACAATCTGTGGAATAGATCCGAAACAAAAAAAGTCAAAAATATCATGATCAACCGAAACATAGATACGGGTAAATATCCAAAGAAGTATTAGATTACACACAGTCATTAATGTGATTGTGTTGAATGTTTAAAGGTTGTGATTTTTAACTTTCAGTTCAAGCACACTCCTTGTTGGTGTTTGGACGATTGTATAAACTATAGACACCGCCGAATAAAGGTGATGTGTGTTTCATTTTCGATATTATCCAAATTATTATTAAATATTTACATACGCTCACTAAATTCTTATTCCTAATTTTGTATATAAATTCAAATCCAAGTTATATAACAATCTAATTTGTTATCCTTCTGCTATTTTACACACACATACCTACCTCGTATTATATAATTACAAATAAATTTATACATTGTATATATTTACTGTTCTATAATATGTTTTGAAAAATGTTAAAAATATACATATTATTATATAAATTTAATGTATAATTAAAACCTGTCCAAAAGCTATTTCAGCAAATTTATCTTGTCCATATTATAAATGTACAATTATTATAAATACACTCTCGCTTTGGATTATATATATATATTTTGTATATGAACTATATAAAGTAGTAGTATTAGAGAATGAGGTATATGAAAATGAAATATTGTATTTTATACAATAAAACACATACAAAATACATTTGTAATATTATATATTTTATAGAATTATATATAGAAAGCTGTTGTAGAATAGGATAATGGTATATATAAATAATAATCTCATGCAAATAATAGTAAAACATTAGTACCATCTGATAAATAGTTAATTAAAATAACGTTCATTTCATTCACGTTTATAATACCTATTTTTTTTTTTTATTTTTTTATTTATTCTCTAGCATTTTTGTGCGGTTTTTTACGATTTCACAACATATAAATTTATAAAAAAACAAACTAAAAAAAAAAAAGGGCATTCGCAGTGGTATTATTACTGGGCATTGTGTGCCACCACCAATAACATACTATCACATACCATATTATAATACTGTTTTGTATTAATTTATTATATGGTGTGACTGTGCATATATAGAAATTAGTATGCCGGGTATTATTTTGTTACATATATACCATATACGCCTATATACCATATAGCTGGTATGAAATAGTATAAGTTTTGGGAAAATTTGTAAATTTGTATTTATTGTACAAATTTAGATGTTACCAATTGTATGTGTATGGGAATCATTGTTTGAATAAACAATTTTCTACATTCCGATATAATATCAAAATGTACAAACGATTTGTTTACACAAACACAATTTACCTTTACGAATTGGTCTCAATCCGTTCTTTTGTCTTGTACGAGCAATTTTTTTTGCTTGAGAATAATACTCTGATCCACCCATTCTGAAGATCACCGTAGACACATCGGTCAGATTTTAAAATTCATGGTATTGATTTAATTAAATATAGTCAACACTACCGAGAATATTAATAAATAGCTAAGAAAATAGTTTATATAGAATGAACATGTAACATACGATCTACATGGTTATGCACAAATCTCAGACATTTGTAGGTTTTTCAACTCTTTTTTAGCAATGGTTTTTTTTTTTTTAATATGTATTAATAATTTAAATTTCAATTGTACTTAGTTAACCAACTAATTTTTTTTTTTAGATTCCAACACAGATGTATATATGTGCAGATATATGATTGTCAATAATGATGTTGCTGATAAAGATACGATTCCAGATTATGTTATTTTGCAAACCATTAGGAAAAGTAAGTTTATTTGGCATATAAAACGAGTATAATATAAATTTTCTAATATAATTTCAGACCATTATCAATTATGTAACATGTTTAGAATACTCTCATATAATTATAATATTCAAAGAATATACAGATTATATGTTGATACGTATAACAATTTTATAAAACTTTTATTGTAACCCAACATACAACCTGTACAAACGCATATATTGTTATATATAATGTAGAATCATATTATGCATAGAGAAGACATAAACACGAACCGACGACAACGGCAACCAAAACTATATATAGTCATACATATATACATACTATTTCATAGTTCTAAACACAACAATATACTCTGTCTACTAGCGAAATACTAGCTAGTATAATATGAAGACTATACTAAATTTAGTAATAACTTAAAACAACTATATGCATTTTATATTATACTAAATTATTATTATTATTATTATTATCATCATCATTGTATGCATATTATATTTGTTCTGCGTTGTTTATATGGATGTATGTCTGTATGGTACACGTTTTAACGTTATAAAAACTATATATGTTTATATGTGCATATATATTTATTATAACAAATACCCATGCAGTCATATATGTATATGGCAAAAAGTCAGAGTATGGTTGTGTGGTAATGGTGGTTGTTGATATATACAACAATATAAATTAGTTACTATAATTTTGCCACTTTATCATTGCACACATAAATATTAAAATGAAGGCATATGAACCTAAATTGTTTATAGCTGCAATTTGAGGCCATTAATATTAACTATGTTGGTAAATTATTTATGAATTCAAGTGTAAGTTATGTGCGTGCAGGGCGATATAAAATGCATAAATCATTATGATAATTAATATTAGCATTGTGAATATTATATATATATTCTCTTCTTTTATATAACGCTATATATAGTCAGTTTACAATTTATACACTAAACTACAATATATTATAGTATATAATAAAAAATATAACTATATATGCAATATACAAATACAGTCCTCATCGTTTCTATATAATCAAAGAGTCTGTAATACTCTCTCTATATATATATATATATATGCAATTTAAATTGTTTACTATATATTTATGGACTGCAATTTCATACCATTTTCATATATAATATATTGTATTAATATAGAGGTACTAATAACTTATGGCGGCAATACTCTTGCTAAAATATATCTCTATATATATAAAAAAAAAAAGTGGAAATAATTTTTGTCTTCTTATTTTCATATTGCAATGCCAATTAGACATTGTTGTTGTTGTTGTTGTCATTACTGATGATGATGTTTTTTTTTTTTATATTATTTCAAAAACTGAAGTATACAATAATAATTATATATTTTATAAAATATTGCCAAAGAAGAAGGTATTCATGTTAACATACAATTTGGAAAAAGATATTAATTTTATAAAATGAAAATGTAATATAAAAATGATAATTGATGTGAAAAACTAATGTGTGAAGGTTTAATTGGAATGAATATTATTTTTTTTTTATTTTTTCGCAACTTTGTTGTGTTTGTTTTGTTTTTTTTTTTTTGTATTCCTGTGTAATGTTTGTACTTATGGTAATATGAAATAGTTAAATCACTAGGTATATTTGTGTATGTTTGTGTGTGGGGCGATTTTTAATAACACCATAAATATAAATAAATACATTACATACATACAATATATTGTAATAACTAACTACAGCACTCTATAATTTATTGTTTATGGCTGTATAACCATAGAACGAAAAACATTGGTATGAAGTAACGCGAATTATTAATTTATTTTCTAAAAACATGCAATTATTTATCTTGTTTCTTATCATCATTATTATTATTTATAATATGTTTCGTGAATTTATTTAAAAAGATGTTGCGTTACTGTAAAAATTATATTAAGTATTATTTGAATTATTTATATAAAAATATATAGAAGTGGTTCTCTATTCATATTCATGTTATTTAATTTATGTTTATTAAAACAAAAAACAGAAAAAATGGTAAAACATAACACTGCTGAGGCTACCTTTTCTGTGTTATGTACGAAAAAAATTCTTCTGAAAAGAATTTAAGTACTGATGGGGAATAATATTTTAATCAGAAAACAAAACATTTGTGTATATTTAATTTACTGTTGTCAAGATTTCAGAAGAAGCTAAATTTTCCGTTTATTCTTATTATAAGCCATGTCTTAAAAATGTTGATTCAAATGCCTGCTAATATTATTATTTACTCTTACATTTCATATTCAGATTGCATGACTTCCGGTAACTCTCAGAATTTGCCTCAATAAAGCCGAGCAGTGACATACGATGCTTACCACAGTCTCTAACTTTTAGATATTGTGTATATTTTTTCATTTCCATAGTTCTTCACTTGTTATACAAGACTTTGGAAAATTTGTCTATTTTATTTAACACTATATTTTAATAATTTTGAATTTACAAATAAATTAATACTGTTTTTTTTCATTGATATTTTAGAAATTATTTACACAACACAATCAACAAATGACAAGCTGTTCATCGATATTATAGTTAAATTAACGAAAACTTTTATCATGTTCATGAAAGCAATAATGTTGCATATGATTCATGTTGTTTGTGCTCCAACATAATTTGATTATTATACTGTCATACACAAAACATTGGATATTTATATGAATTTGAATTTGGATAAGGTCATTTGAATATTATTATAGTATCAACAATCAATCAATCATCATTGGATTAATATTTGTACATGTATATTTAATACACGGTATACAAACAATAATTGACTGTCAAAAATTGTTGTCATCTTAACGCAAGTTAATCATCAACAGCAATGTGCTTATCATCCATATCAACATTGAATTTAATGAAATGATCGTGATACCATTGTAACAACTATATGTTTAATATATGCCGTTGTGCTCAAATATGATTTAGTAATTATACTACAATAACAGATGATATTTAATTGAATTTGAAGCACATTTGAATAGCATTATAATTTCAACAATCAATCAATGAATTAATATTTTCATATATCCATACAATACTAGTATATAAAACATTATACACGCAATCAATAGCTACCAAAGATCATCTGAACGTAAATTAATCATCAAATATATGGTAAATATTATATATTTTATATATCTGTTAAACCATTTTAAGACCAATTATTATATTCGTTACTAATTTATTATATTTAAAAATGCAATGGTACAATTTTAGCACTTAGAAATTTTTCTATGTTTATTATATAATTCTAAATCACTTATATAAAAATATGGGAATTAAGAAAACTATCTCACAATAATTGTAAAACAATATAATTTAGGAATTGTTATATACTCCCTTACACAGTAATTTACCAGCTGGACTGTTATGACTGTTTGGTAGACTGATGCCATATAAGGCACCACCTGCAGTAACGTGCCAATTTCATGTAAACGACAAAACTAACATTTACATACAAATAAATAAAAGAAGAAATAATTTATTTAAATACGATTGAAAAATTTCCAGAATTTTTATTGAAACGGGGGAAAAAAAATGAAGAATTAAAAAAAAATCTGTTGAATGCATATATAAATAAACCATAATAAATTTTCTTTTGCGTGCAAATGTCAAGTTGACAACACGATTAATTATTATTTTCATTGATTGCGTTTTAAATAAGGTAATAAATCAAATTAAGCTATGTCAACATTTATATTTATGTGAAAAGCAATGTTCCGTATATATATATAATTTTTCGTTATACTGATTATTATTATTATTATATTATTATATACGTACACAATTTTATGGATGGTAGCTATATTCAAATATATATGTATTCATACATTATGTTATAATGCATTAACACACAATCAGAGAGACATTTGAGCCAACCCATATGTAAAATGTAATATTATAGAATGCAATTTTGAATGCCTCTAAAGCAAATAAAACCGTATTTTATAACTAAAATATTATATAGTTATAGATTTATGTGTGTACATTTTTATATATTTTATATATATATGATGTTATAGATCAAATGATGATGACGATAATGATGATGACGATGATGATGATGACGATAACGATGACGGAAATGAAAGGCATAATAGGAACATAAAAATAAAACATAAAATAAAACGAAAATGAAATTTGATACGTATCTCAATAATATAATTTTAGCCATTACATTGACAATGTGAGCACAGTATGTAATATCCTTTTTGAAAAATGATTTATAATAGGGTCGTTTATTTTAAAAAATAATACTGATATTTTAGTATCGTTTATTGTGTCATTTCGGCCGTTCTTACATATTCTGCAATTTCAAAATATATTTTAAGTTATTGTCTTTTTTTCACAAATATTGTATTTAGCTATTATGTTCCCAAAAAGGTTGGTAATATATAATACTTGATGAAATGTATTTACCACCTAATTTTACGGATATTTGCTTTTGTTTGAGGCCGATCACCATTCTGTTTCAAGTTTTGTCTGTATGTATTACAAATTGACGAACACAAAAGCAATTGTTTATTTTTTCATAAATAAGGTTTTGTGGTTTTAAGGTTATTTTGGTTTAAATAAAAAAAACAAGAGAATAATTTATTTATTATAATTTTCTTTTGTGAATTAAAAGCCATCAATCGAAATAATCCACTGGGTGAATGGGTGATTATAAGGTGATAATAGTCATCAATCATTAACTACACCTTTGGAATACCAGTTATCATCTCTAATATAATTATTCAAATGAACAAAGCACAACGTCTATCACAAATGGATATAGAAGGGCAATGGTTTATTATTATTGTATCAAAATCGAATTGTAAACTTTTTTCAATGCTTCGTAGTGCAGATTATTTTTTTTAATCAATTGCTGTCGTTTTAGACGTGTATGCGTGGAATAAGACTTTCAGTACTCCATATTCCAACTCACAAATACTGCCGCTGATAATCGCGTATTTTATCAGTGTCCAAATAAAGTGTGTACATCATTTTCATTCTGTGGTTTGAGGATGATTTAATTCTTGCAATTGAATTTTTATTTTTATTTATCCCTTCATTATAATAAACTATCCAGTTTTATTAAGATATATTTCTACAGTTTAAAAATCATTTAACATTTTTTTTTCTGTTGAACAAATAAACATGTAACAACACAAATGTATATATGCACATAAAGGACAATGAAATTATAAGAATATAAACCCTTTAAAATCAAGAGAAAATATAAAACCAGAAATATGAAAAACGTTATATAAAAATAATAGAAACGGCGCGACTTAAAATCGTATTATTCATTTTTGCCAAAGATTAATACAATATTTTATTTTCTTCTTAAATATTATATCCCTTGCTTATACATATGCTTATTTATATACACAACATTTTTTCTTTTGTACAAAATACACACATGTATACATTATATTTGTGTATACATAAATATTCTCATATATGTAACTTTTTCACTTTGAAGCAAGTCTAAAAGCACTACATCATAATAAAAAAAAAAAAGAACATAAAAAATGCCCATCGCATATTTATATGAAAGCGAAAAAATAATAAAATGCAAAAATAGAAGAAAAAAATTACATTCAGCACTGATGCTGCTGATGCTGATGCTGATGCTGCTGCTGCTGCTGCTGCTGAATATAATCTACACTCGCTGCTGCTGGTGCTGTACATACAAAATGCAAACACATATTCCAATATACACCTCTATATACATAAGATATATATAAAATACATTCATATATTCATATATTTAATATATTATTATATGTATAATGTAGATAAACAATATGATATATAGTGGTGGTGGAGAGAGAGTTCACACGACAGAGCTTTATTAGCGATGGTGGATGCAGAACAGAGATGGATAATTATATATACACACAGAGAAAATGTTATAGACATCTATTTTAAAAAGTTCCTTGTGACGATCGCAATAAAAATGAATTATGAATGCTATTCGGCGTGCCATGAAATCGGATAACATATTTTTATGCGGAAACATTATTTATTGCTCGCAGAGGGCGTTATTTTTGTTAAATTTATGACAATTTTAATACATAAAAAAAAATTTATGTGTACGTACATTTTATATTCGCTTTCATATTTTACTTGATATAATTTTTTTATGTTCTTTTTTATTATTTATTTTTTCTGTAAAATATTGCATGGGTTAGTTTTCTTCTTTTTTTTTCGAATTTATATTTTAATATGGTCTTTGTATATACATACAATAGTTTTTATCCCGTCCCTTCTTTTTTTTTTTTTTCAGAAATCGCTGTTGTATATTATACTCTTATATGTAGAAACATAATATATGTTACAATATTTTATTTTAAATGAACTAGTCGTGTCATCGTCACACGCAAAACGTGAGTGACATCTATTAATGATTTATGTAAAGGTGTAGATAATTTTATTTTCATCTATTGTTAACCCATATTGTTATGGCCACATTATTATTGTGTTTTAAAAGTCGCTGATGTTCACCAAAGGGCACATTTTAATTAGATCATATGCCTGCTTCACTGAGCCGGTCAGTCTAATATAATATGTCAAACTACTATAGAAACAGTACACGCTTCGATTTAATACCCAACAGTTCTTGTCGATAATTGATTGTTAATACATATGTGTCATGGTTTTTGCAAAATCACCAGCCTCAATAGACCAATAGTGATAACATTTTAGTTATCGTGAACTGAGACGAACGGCACACTAGTTTAGAAACATCGGTAACAACATTTGTAAGGGAAAATTACGTTTAGCAAGGACTCAAACCAGTATTATTACAAAATTTATTTTCCTATAGAACTCACTTTACATTTAAATATTTCTGAGCATATCGAAACTGACCAACATTCGAACTACCACCTTTTTGTTCCCTTACCCAGTGTTGATTACTTATGCAACGTTAAGACATACCCACCCCTAGGGGCACATTTATCTAACATTATAGTCAAGTTGGTAGATTATTTCTTATATGAGTTAGGATATAACAATTCACCAATTGATCAACAATTATTGTATGTTTCGTTAGATTCTTTATTAATTCAATAATTATTATGTATAGATTGTAACGTTGTGTGTGTAGAAAAATTGTTAAACATAATATTTTCAAAGATATTCCATTTTTTGCCTAAATTTTATTTATCGGTGCACCTGTATCATTTGCCATTTATCTGACAGAATGATTGTGTATTGCTTATCGAATGTTGAATTTTCTTGACCGAATACCCATTGTAGTTCTACTACAAAATTTTACAGCTTACATCGGTAGAATATCTTTGGATAATGAAAACGCAACTGTTGCGTTAGCTTAGTTAGTTTGTACATTTTATTTAAGGGTTATTTACAAATATATGTTAACATTTTAAATTGTCCAGCTGTTTTTAAACTTTAAAAAAACAATAACCAAATATCTGACCCAAACTAAAAACATGTAACATAAATCTAATGAAATAACAATTGTTAATCAAAAATGATAAATAATCTATGATGGTGGATAAAGTCACATTGTAATTAATAATATATAGAAATAAAGATTTAAAAGAAAATAAATAAATGAATACACACACCCATCCATCCAATAATAAATGGTATATTATACGAGATGGTAAATAAAATTATAAAAACATAGTAACAAACACACAAACAGACACCAACAATACAATAACAATAGTAGTATGTACATATTAATAATATAAATAAAATATATAGCTCATATCTCATATCTCTTACTAAAATGTTAAAATTGTATATTTAATAATGAATAATAAGTAGCCATATATTTTCCGTGTGCTGTCAAGAATCTCAACAATAAACACATCGCAAGTATTATAAAATAACACCAACGTTAAAATCATATATTGTATATAGTTCAGATAGTATATATATATATATAGTTACGTTATTTATATGTTGTTATATAAGTTCATATCTATCGTTGCTATTCAACTTCTATAAAAGTAACGTACGAAGTTATAAAAAAAAAGAAATACGAGAAAAAAAAAACATAATAATCAAAATAATAATAATAATAATAATAATATTAATAATATGTAATAACAATGCATCAATTCTCACCGCCATATGTGGCATAGCCAGCGTACACATATATACCGTCTTTGTCTGCTTTTAAACGTAAATATTTAAATTTATGATATCCATATATTATATTTTATTGTATATATATATATATGCTATAATAAGTTATGTTATTATATAAACCCTCTTCTCCTCTACACATTTCATATTATTAATATCATAATCATAATCATTATTGTGTTGTAATAATATCGACTGTTATATACTTTTTATAACAACTTTGTGATGTATAATTTATAAAAATATTAACGTGATATTCTGCCATTCGTGTAGAAAACCATAACACACATATAATATTTTATATTGAAAATTAATTTAACAGTGTACCACGGGTAGACATTGATTTATTTCATTAAATTAGTCGTTAATTTTCAGCTCTATATATATATTTATGTATTAATTATTTTTACATTTTAATATTGTAGTATACAAATACAAAATGGAAACAACATGATCTTTATGTATTGAAAAAAACGAAAAAAATGATGATAATTTATTGCTGAAACGATATCCTGTGAAAATTAATTAATTTGGAAGTGCTATCAACCTTGGGCAACCAGAGCAAATCGACTCGTATGAAGCTGTTATATAATGGGTTAATCATCGCTCACATCTCGTCCAGGAAAACTTATCAAAACATTTGTTAAAATTGAAATTACAAAGAAATTTAGAAATACATCTGTAAAACGCCTAAAGTTATGCAAATCATCAATTTTTTTGTTTTTAAACAAATGCATTGTTGCTTATGGAGTCCACGTATGAGTGGATAAGGTTCATCTTAAGCAACTCTTAGAAAATGTAATGAACGAATATCCCATACCCTCGTTCAGCTTTATTCCGCAGCAGTTCTTGTTCTATACAACAATGTCAGATTTGGATAACATTGGAGATGTGTTAATGGTGCAATTGAATAGTTATTTTTTCAATTATAGTAAGTTAGTTTCACAACCAATAGATGTATAATTTTTGCTCATAAATCGATTTGGTCTGACTTTGTCAGGAGCAGAAAATTTTCCAGAGACCCTATCCAGGCTATCCATGTATCATGGTCATCTGAAACGAACAACACACATTCAAAAAATTTCAATTTTTAATAAATTCTAAATGTTATGGGATACAAATTTTTATATAGACAGAATAGTATCAAATATTTTATTTTAAAATAGTATATAATTATATGTACGAGTATATCTTTCATTTCATTTAAACATATTTGATGCGACTAAACACGGATAGAATAAAGGGGAGACTTAATATTATACACGCATATACGAAAATCTCTGTCCGTATAGATTACATACATAAATATTGTATTATATTATTATAAAAATCATGATTTATTCGACAGTAATTATGTTTTATTAGCTTATTATTTAAAATACTTCTTCACATAGTACATTTTTCTTCATCGTTTGTATAACATTGTTCTTTTCCTTTTCAACTTCTTTGCTTGTTTTACACAATAAAATATTATTATAATATTATAAATCTTTTTCTGTGTGGCTGTATGTACGGAACTAACTCTACCATTTGTAAAAGTTCAAAACTCGTATTAAATAATAATAATTATAATACTAATAATAATAATAATAATAATAATAATAATACAACAACATAATATAAAGCATAATTTAACATGTTGTATTATAATTTTATCTGACAAGATATTAATTGCTATATTCATTATCTCTTGTTGTATAGTTTGGCTTTTTATTTCAAATATATTGTACAAAAATATGCACTTTATTAATGATAATTGGTAAAAAGAAAAAAAAAACTAATAATATATTACCATCATCATTATCAAATAACTTATTTATATGTTTGCGGGTAATAGTGTTTTAATATAACATATAGTATAAATATACAATTGATTATATTATAATATGTTAAGAAATACAGAAGTTGACAAGTGTGCGTGACAATTTTATTATTACACACACATTAAAACTTGTATTTAATAAATTTATATTGTTTTTAGTTTAAAAAATATATTTTGCTTCCGGTGGTAGTCCTGATCGATTCAGATAGAATAAAAGTAATTACATATTTGTGAAAACACATGTTTTAGTAAATAAATAATAAAGACATTTCGGATGATATCTAAACAGACAACCTACAGAAACCGCTGTTCATCCAGCTTTCGACTAAACTATACGTGCTGTTTTCATTAATATATACACAAGACATTTAGCATAGTAGCCTTCGTAATTTCAAGCAACTATTTGAAGGTCATTCGGAACATATTGCTCTCGCAGAATATATGACTTCTGGTAACCCTTCTCATTAAAGTATTGGAGTACGATAATTACCGCAGTCTCTGACTTTTAGATTTTGTATATACTCTTTCATTTCCGTAGTTCTTCACTTGTTATATAAGACTTTAGAAAATTTGTCTAATTTATTTAACCCTTTATTTTAATAATTTTGAATTAACAAATAAATTAATACTGTTTTTTTTATTGATATTTTAGACATTGATTACACACTCAACAAATGATGTACTGTTCATCGATATTATAGTTGAATTAACTAAAACGTATATCATGTTCATGAAAGCAATAATGTTGCATATGATTCATGTTGTTTGTTCGCCAACATAATTTGATTATTATACTGCCATACACAAAACATTGAATATTTATATGAATTTGAATTTGGAAAAGGTGATTTGAATATTATTATAGTATCAACAATCAATCAATCATCATTGGATTAATATTTGTACATGTATATTTAATACACGGTATACAAACAATAATTGACTGTCAAAAATTTTTGTCATCTTAACGCAAGTTAATCATCAACAGCAATCTGCTTATCATCCATATCAACATTGAATTTATTGAAATTATCGTGATACCATTGTAACAACTATATATTTAATACATGCCGATGTGTTCCAACATAATTTGATTATTATACTGTATTTCACATTTCATTGGAAATTTATATGAATTTAAATTTGGATAAGGTGATTTGAATATTATTATAGTATCAACAATCAATCATCATTGGATTAATAATTAGTGTATATATAAAAAAATATATATAATACTAGTTCAAAACATGATTTCGTGAATCTATTGCTGTTAAATTTTTTGTCATCTTAACACAAGTTCATCATCAAGAATAAGGTAAATATTAACTCTTATTATATTCATTACTAATTAAATTTAACATTTCACTAAAATTATACATTTAAGATAGTTGCAAATATGCGCATTGAAACAAAACGAAAAAATTGTTGTCCTACATGGGCATTTTCAGTTATCTAATATTAATGTTATAGTCAAACATTGTACCTGTTTGGTAATATGAACCCTATCACCAAGTACCATTCTGCGCTCAGTGGCTATTATTTTATTGAGATTTATTGATAGTATCTTCTTCTTCAACGTTGTACGCGAGTTCCCAAAAATGTTTTGGACACACTGCATCTACTCTTCCAATATTTTGTCATGAATATCGCATAATGGTTATGTTATTCAAATTTCCTATAGCCCTGATTATTGGAAATCTTCAGTGGATCATCAACCACAATATAATGGCGATAATGATAATAGTTGCAATTTGTCAATTAATAACCAATAACTATTCTAGAGCACCTCCAATATCTTTGATGATATTACGCAGCACTGTAACATTAGAGGTAGTAGGAGTTGTTGGTGACCACATTTCGAATGTTACCTCATTTATCCCTATATATTTTTATTTATTCATCATAATTTACCAGTTTTAATAATTAAATTACCATATTTTTTCTTTATTTTATAAATACATATTTATTTCATTAATTGTATAATTTACTTTGTATTTATGCATATTAATTATTTATGTACATATGAGAATATACTTTCAACTGTTGGTTTGCTTTACACTCTTATACTTTACATATTAATACCAGTAATACCAAAATAATTAACAATATTATTTTATGTTAAAATAATAAAATTAACAGTATAAAATATGAAAAACAAAAAAAATAATAATGAAATTTATAGCATGTTTTAAAATAAGATGCGTGTTCTTTAAAATATGTACGTATATATTTTATTTGCTGCATTATTCAAATGTTGTTATAATTTTTTCTCATTTCATCAATAAATTGCGTGCGTGTTGAATAAATTTTTTCAAAAAAATACAAATTATAATTATAATACTGAAAAAAAAAAACTAAAAATATTGCAACTGGTAATTTTCATATCAGGTGCTCACCCAAATATGATTGGTTGTTCTTTTATATTTATTAATATATAATACGAGCATATTTATCAGTAGCGTTTCATGAAAAAAATATTCGGATTACAATATCATTATGTTTTTCTAATCGGCCGTTTGACAGTAAGTTATTAATGGAAAAAATCTGGATGTGCACCCTGTCAATTTTCAATTTTCCATTGAAGGGATATTAAATAAGATTTTTCAGAAAATTTAGTTAAGATCCCAACCACATGTTTTTCCATAAATTATTTACTAAATGATAGGCTTGATGTCGATCCAATTATCGATATGCAATTGTTATATATTTTATGTTACGACAGTCTTTGGTTAGAGTACTACGCAATATATTACTTATACCTTATAGATTTCAATCATTTTATCAGTACTATTATTATACTTTTATTTAATCATAATGTACTTGTTCTCTTTCAGTTTACACAGTGTCACAGCAATCGTAATCGGTTTTCAGTATACCCCTAACGCCAGTAATTCGATGCAAAAACATTATTGCTGAACTTTAAAATAGTTATAAATATAAACTATAACGCAAGGCATGACACTTGAAAGTATCCGCACTCAGTACGTCGACCCATTAAACATCAAATAAATATTGATGAATCATGTGTATATGATAGGATTGTCAAGTGACCCCTTAAAAATATGTAGCACTCAATACCCACACATGCGATTAGTTGTTAAATGTTACTTAGCAAGTGAATAAAAATTGCACCAAACCTTATTATTGTGAGGCGACATTGTTTTTAAATTACATTAAATAATTGGTATATTATTTTTATAATATTACATTGAAGTTGTTGTGTTGATTATAATCGGATAATTTATTATTTAATTAGGTGTAAAAAGTTACTTAACGTAATTATTATAATTGTAATAACAAAAATGACAATATAATTTTCGTTTGTGTCGGCCAATGTTTTAACTTAATATACATATATTAATTGGTTTATAAGACATTTTATAAAGTAGTATATCTAGATACGGGTGATGAGCGAATTTATACGGTCTTCCTTATAAAGCAGCGTGTGCGTATGTAAATGTTTAATATATGCATTTGTATATTGCACCACGTATAATATATAATATAATATAAACGACTACAGTTTCTTATAGCCATTACAGAAGGTTTGAAAATTTTTCATAAACCCTTAATATTTTATTCTTACAATGAAACCAACTGAGGTATCTTCTTCCAATGTCAATGCATAGTTGAATTACAAATCATTGACTATATTAACAGCCTTCTATAGAACTATTTATTTGTGTCCTTATTTGCAAGAAGTTTGTGTAACAAACGAAATTCTATTTTATTTTCTAATAGATTCTACATTTCATGAAATCCATTATAATGTTATATATGTACACACAGAATACATACCACATATATTTATACGATAACATGTTACATTCACATTTTAATTTAATATTATATATTTCAGAAACGCACCGATACTCTGGCAATGTATTTCAATTTGTGTAAAAACAATATAAATTTGTGCAATAGTAAAAATGTTCTAAACTATAAACATCAAAATCGGTTGATGCTATATAATAAAAGATTATATATATCCCAGGAATCTTCTGCATTTGCTCATATTATATAATAATAATAAAAATGAACAGCATGAAAATTCAATATCATAAAAAGAAAACTTTTCAACAATAAAATATTCAATTTAACAACATCACCGCCATCACAAAAACACAATATTTTATTATGTTAATGATATTTTAAAAGGAAAAACCTATCATAAGTTATCATCACATTCACATTTAACATATCATATACAAAAAATTCTTCTTTTTATAACAAATAATATCATCGTAAAACCATCCCAAAAATCGCACCTCAAACTCTTTACATGTAGTTACATTTTCGCATTTCCTTTCACATATACATTAGATTTATACCTACCTACCTACATTCTATACCACCGATTTTACATATATTGTATATATTTGAACATATACTCGTACTCCTATATTTATATATATATATGCCACAGTACCATATAATATTTCCACATATTCTCCCACAATCTCCCGTCATCGCATCTTATTTCAAAAAAAAAAAAAAACAGAAAAAGTATTTCGAAAGAAAAATCCTATTCACGTTTTATATTAAAATACTTTTGTATACAAAATGTAAAAATGAAAAATGTCAATAATTTCGTTTCAGTAACATGAGTGAATAGATATCTAGTGAATGTGTCGATTCTGTCTGTGTGTGTGTGTGTGTGTGTTCTGTATATCATTAAAAAAAAACTATAAATAACTAATAATTTTTTTTGTAAAATATCATGTTTCAACATTATCTTCTCAATATCAACAAAATGATATGACGACAATCATCGATAACATACAAATCTATATGTAGAGGTACAATATATATTCACAATAATAAAAGTAACACAAAAATTGAATTTAAAAGTTGATGGGGAAAGGAAAGGCAAAAGAGATAATAAATAAAAATGATGATGGATTTTTAAAATTGAATGATTCAGGATAATAATAATAATAATAATAATAATAATGCTTCTATTTTGTATAATGTAAAAATATTGATAGACAAAGACGGATCGGTTTTTGCCATCCGCTATATATATTTATTTATTTTTTTTTCTGGTTCCTTAATTCACCTACGGTCAGACAACTCAAGTGTAACACTCTTTTTATGATACCATTTCGATTCTATTTTAAATCGATTAGTTCATTTTAAGTTATTATTGGATACACCCAAATTTAAAACCATGCGCGGTATAAGAAAATTAACATTTCTTTTTGAAAATAATTTAATTTCCTGAAATCATATCGTATTTATTACAGAAAGATATGGGAATCACCTACGTTATCCATACGTTCTCGTATCAACATTTATAATCTTTGTACAACCCGTTCATCAATTACTGACACAATTCTATAGTCATTTGAATGGAATTTATTGTTCGCCGGAAATCAGTACCTATATTAATTATTGATACACACAATTAGGTGTATTCAATTTTCATCTGAGTTATACAGCACAAAAGTTAGGTGTATCAAATATATTTGTCCACCGATAATTATGTCGAACATTCATTGTTATGTGTGACCTTAGTTTATTTACCCTGTCTAGATCTGCATATACATGAAAAAAAAAGAACCACATACTTTTCTTGAATAAAATTACATTGTAAATAAAATGAAATATGAGAATGTAATAACATGTAAGAACACAAAATACATATAAATGAAGAGAAATGGAAAAAAATATTACATAGAATTGAATAAAAATTTATGAATATTTTATGTATGACACGTTTTTAACATAAAATTGTTATATTTTTATTCTTGGGTATTATTTTATTTTGTTTAAAATTTTCTATATATACAATATAACACAGCTCTCTACACATGCACACGTAAATATTAATAATAAATATCCTTACAATTTTCACCATAGATTACAAAATGAATTTAATTGAAATTGAATTTAAAAAAATAAATACAGTTTTACGGTAGAATCAATAAAATACAGCGCAACATGTTGTGTAACAAAATGTATCAATTTATTTCATATGGTACTTGATAGTCATATAGTTTCAAACAAATCCAGCACCTGTTGGATATATGTTTGCAATGTTCTCCTACCCAAGAGGAACTATATATATTTATATAGATATATATGTGGATTGATTGCCCTTCTCATTACAAGTTTCAAAGTTATTCAGAACCTGCGTCTCTCTCTAACCCATTACATTTTACTCCTAAAAACGGAGTACTGGCATACGCCATACGCAGTCACTACGTTCTCCATTGCATTGTACTATCGGTGAATTTTATAATGTCGCATAATAGTTGCCATTAGTGTCGTGAATGTTTCTCGGGATATTAATGTCCTGGAAAATTTACGTATATGTATTGGTAAAATTATGAAAAAATAATTATAATTATCATTTTGTAATTATTAGATTACTTTCACTTAAAAGTATTCTGTCCAAACAATTCGAATGCCACTTATAATTTATAAAATTAATATAATAAATGATATGACAAAAATAAAATAGATTTGATTAATAATTACATTTGCTCAACCCATTCAATTAAAATACCTTGTACAACAGAAAAGCTTAAATTATACCAATTTTATATTTCCACATATGCCTGTTTCACTAAATTCCCCAGAATTTATACAATCTAACAACAAATTTTTATCTATCGTATTGGTGTTTTATTTATTTTCTTATCTACAACATATTCATTATAGATATTTCTTACTATAAGAATTTATGTCCACTATGCAAGGATCACATAAATAAATGCATGCATTATAATGATCTATCTATAGAGTTCTGAAAACCTGTAATACCCATCCAATTGTAGATTTCAATTAATTATAATTATAACTATTATATAAAGTATTATAATGTCGTTTATTTCTCTATAGCTAAAGCAATATTAATATAATTTATAAATAATAAAAACAATAATTAAATCTTTACATAAAATCGCAACTCGTTTTTTTAATTTCCAAACCCATATTGTATATATAATTAGAGTTAAGATGATAATAAACTCTATAAGAGTGTACAAAATAGAAACCGGTAATTATTATTATTTTTTTACTTTAACATCATCTCGTTGATGTTGTTATATTTTTTTTTATATGCATTATAAAAATATATTATTAAATAATTAAATATAATTAACAGCTCTCTGTATAATAGAAAATAAAAAAAAAATAACAAGACGCACACATAATTATTGTGGTGAAGTGTACAATAAAATAATATCTGTATTAACTATAAATTATATATAGAGGCATAAAAAACTAATAGATAAAACGAATCTTTATTAAGTTATTAAAGCACAATAATTATTAGTAATTAAAATAATTAAAATAATTATAATAATTATTTCATTATCATTATTAATGCACAAAATACTATTTTATATTAGAAATTTGATTTGTATTATATTCATTTACCACATCGTTGTAGTCGTCGTCTTGTAATTATTTCAATTATTTTATACATAAAAAAATGCTGTTACAATAATGTATTAATTATTTTTATAACATCATATATGTGATTACCGGTAGGACATACACATTATGGTGTAATAAGTACTGGTATATGATCACAGAGATATATTGTACCACCAGTACGTTGTCCATTCTCAGAGCTCACTCTGTCGTCAGATAATCTCTACTTTTGAACAAATCAGTGATCTACAATTTTTAAGGATATCTCCTCTGACTAATTGTAAGTGTAGATTGTGTCCATGCTTATGGATTCTGTGTACTAAAATACTACAGTCCACTTCAATGACTTCTTTGTTCTTTGACATTGGTTTAGCAATTGTATGGTTAAAAAACAGTAGCTATACTTGCATATAGTTTAAGCCAAATTATATTACTATATTTTATTTTAAATTAATATTTATTTATTTGATTTAATATTTAATATAATAAATTAAATTATTTGCATATATTATTATTTGATTACATTAACTAAATAAATAATTAAATGATCTTACAATTTATCGTCAACATTTAAAATTGGTTAATACTATGAAATTGATCAAACTTCTTTCTATACAAATCTATTTCTATTTAACTATACAATTTGAAATTTTTACTAATTTAATAAAAAAACATATTCTCGTATCGATTACGATTATCCTTCATTTTATCAAAATCGAATTTAATTGTTGAGAAGTCACAATATAATAATTGTTAATTTTTTTTTTATTAATTACCAAACTGAAAATACTATAAGTTAAAAGAAACGGATAGGGTTTCAATGGGAACCACTATCAGTTTGAAATTTACAATGTTTCAATGTTGAAAAATTTCAATTATATTTTTTCAAGTATAAATATAAATCTAAAAACAACATTGAACATTATTTTATGCAACAAAATCACTTAATTGTTGTGATGTACTTTGCATGTTGCCTTCCGATTATTCTCGTTAATCGTTACCGTGGCCTTTGATGGCCAAACACAAAGTCAAATGATAGCAATAAATTTAGCAGAATATTAGCAATATTTTAAAAAGTGTGTTGAACATAACAAAGGTAAACGGGTGTTGTGAATGACTTTCACACGGAGGAAAGTGGATTTTTCATTAAATATTGTGAAGCGAAAGCATGCAAAGCAATAAAAAGATATATATTTAGTTTGCACAAATGCTAATTATGTCGGTTATATTGAAAGAAAATTGTGTACATTTTGATAAAGTAAAATTACATGAAGAATAAATCATTTGTTACTATTTTAATACTAATGAAAATTAATTAACTATTTTAAAGATTATAGCAAATATTTTTAACAGTGATTTTATATTAAATAATATATATTTTTGTGCATATTTT